>CM055819.1:39148429-39444014 GCA_029582265.1 Zoroaster sp. YZ-2022
TAAAAAAAACAGTACAAAAACAATAGGTGTTAGGGCTGCGCGCTCGAACACCAAAACAGTACAAAATCAATAGGTGTTCGCGCTGCGCTCTCGAACACCTAAAAAAAACGTACAAAAACAATAGGTGTTTCGGGCACATACCCGAACACCTAAAAATAAAATTTCACCAAAATTACCGATCACACAATAGTGAACTTTATGCCAATTAGCAGATCAAAAGTTTTAAGAAATTGCTCTTTTGTACGTGTGGGGCTAACATTAGGATCAAGGATACAGAGGGAGTCCAGTGTATTGGCCCTGGGCCTAGAATGGGGCCAATTTAGAGTCAGACAAGCATGACAAGTGTGCTTTTAACAATGTTGGTGTATTGCACCATTTAGGGGATTATTAGACCAATTCCTAATTTGTTTTTCTCATGTATAAATTTACTACAGTCGCACACATAAAATTGAATACGCACTGAATACCGACTTTATGTAACGGAATGTTATTTACCTATTAGAGAAATTTAGATTTAATGTTGAACAAGATAAGAAATATCGGAAAAGTGCCTATTCATCTTGTACTTTCTGTCAAATGTGAAATGTCATTACAATCACGTCAGTGGATTGAGGTCATGTCTGGAACCACAGTTGTTGAGAAGAAAGATGTTCTTAAGTTCTACACTACTCTTCAATCTTCTGTCCGAGTGCGACACCTGGATTTACAGAACATGGTGATGACAATACCTGTGTTGGAGAATTGTTGGCTTGTGACATCTACTGTATTTGATTTACCAAAGCTGATTCACCTAGTGAACATTGTGATTGTGTTTGGGACACTTATTATTGTTCAGTGTTGGAGCAAGGCTTTGATCCTCAAGGCCAAGGCCAAGGCTTTGACCCTCAAGGCCAAGGCTTCGACCCTCAAGCCCAACAAGGTAAGGCTAAGGCCAAGGCTTAACCCTCAAGGCCAAGGCCAATATGCCCTCTAGTATAAAATTACTACTAATATAAAACATGTCACATCATAACGAATCGCTCAAAGTAAGAATAAAACTTCACGTACAAATATATGACTGAGTAGAAGTTTAGGTCTTCGTGGATACCATTTAAATATAACAAAAGAATGGTTTGCTTCCATACTGATGCACATTAATCTAAACAGAGTATAACAAAGGGATCTAAGAACGGCTGTTTTAACTGATGTTACCTCGTTATTATGTAACATGGAAGTAATTTTATTTTCTGGGCCATCATGGTTAGAAATATTAGCATTACCTAAAACAGACCAGACTATATTCACCCAGAATTTGTCAAAAATCTTGGACCAAATCCACTGAATGGCTTCGAGATTACATCAGCAGTTCAGCACCTGTATCAAAGTTCAGAAAATCCCAAAAATATGGAGACATGCTAAAGTAATGGGAATTTTCCCCAAACCGGACAAGGCCGCCGAAGACCAGAGGCAGCTACCGTCCAATAAGCCTACTGTGCATAATCTACAAAGTGATGGAGAGATAATATACAATCGTATCCAACCCATTGAGTGGATCCTCAACTCCCACCTGAGCAGCCTGTCTTCCGTACAGGACGCTGTACAACAGACCAAGTAACATTCATCACAGAAGACATACAGAGGGACAACTTCCAAAAGGTCTCTCAAGAACGGTGCTGTACTGGTCGATCTATCAGCAGCATATGACACGGTCTTGCCCTAAAACTACACAAAAATCATACCTGATAAAACCTTAGTAAACTTTCTCATGACAATGATCACCTGCAGAAGCTTTACAATGACGGTTGGCGAAGAAACCAGTACAAAATGCTTCCTGAAAAACGGGATCCCGCAGGGCTTAGTGCTCGCACCGATTTAATTCAACATTTACACTGCTGACCTACCAACCACTGTCTCAAAGAAATACATCTACGCAGATGACAAAGCACTCCTAACCTCTGCCAAAAACTTTAACAAGCTTGAAACAACACTTGGCACCGATATGGAATCCTTAAGCCGTTACCTCTAAAAACTGGAGACCTGACTTAACATCACCAAAACTGTTTAGCAACCAGACTGGCTAACTACAAAATCAAAGTCGTTTGCAATGGCACAACCATCCTGTATGATGATTTCCCAAGTATCTTGGTGTTACTTTGGACAGATCTCTAACATACAAAAGCCATCTCACAGCTCGCACAGAAAGCCAACGCTCGCAACTGTCTCATTAGACAACTAGCAGGCCTTTCCTGGGGCGCAGACTGTTACGTGTGCCTAATTCATGTAAATTAAAAGAACTGAGCACGGCAGAAAGAAAATAAAATCGTACGAAAACAACCAGCAATTATATTTTACACAATAATTGAATAATTTATTTCATCACAAAATTAATTTAATACAATTTAAATACCAGGTAAGATAAACAAAATGGGTTTTGCACGGCTGTTCTTCCCGTCGATGGACTGTCACATCGTATGGCTGGCAGATAAGGGCTCGCTTGTTCACTGGACCGGTTCTGGTCTGGACATCTAGGAAGAGCAATGAACCGGGCGTGGGTTCAGAGCCATCTACACAGCGCAATGAACCGGGCGTGGGTTCAAAGCCATCGACTGGAAGAAGAGTAATAAGAACCAGATGGTTCAGGCCATCAACTAGAAGGAGACCGAGAACAGTGTAGACTCACTGTCTCATTGTAGGACCGAAGCACCAAGGTACTGACTGAACCATGGTGTGGCAAAGGCTGAATAAGTGACACACATCTGGTAGTGTCAGAGCAGAGCCTACAGCTGACCAGTTGGTGTTGCTCAGATGAATGTGAATCATGATGCAAAACCCAGTGTTTTATACAACTTGCACAAAATACAATGCATGGTAGTTACATAATGTTTGTGCCAAATGCACTGAACAGGACAATAGCCATTTTGTGTACAAAATACAACGCATGTTAGTTACATAATGTTTGTGTCAAATGCACTGAACAGGACAATAGCCATTTTGTGTCCACAAAGAGCACTACTGCTTTTAACCACAGGTGCTTTAACATGTGCTTTTAAATAAACCCAAATAGTTATAGCTGGCTCAGAAAAAGAAAATATGCACATGTAACACAGACTACAACGTTCTTCGAATCTCAGCAATAGCTTTAGTATACTCTGTTGCAGAGTACTGTGCACCAGTATGGGCAAGGAGCACCCACACCAGCAAGATTGACGTAGCCCTTAACAACACCATGCGCATCATCTCAGGATGTATCAGATCAACTCCCACTCAATACCTTCCAGTAGTCAGTGGAATTGCTCCTCATGAAGTGAGACGACAGCAGCAATGCCTTGCTCTTGCGCGACGTGCCGCTGGGTGTGACTCCCATCTGCTTCATCAACTGTTGACAAAAAACCCCCACCACAACTGCAACTGCCATCAAGAAATCCTTTCATTCAACAAGCCCCAAAACTGCTAGAAATTAGCACTGGATCGCACCCAAAGACTTGGGCACTAAACACGTGGCGGAATATGTGACAAGAATCAGAATCCAGGACGTGGATATTTAACTACATTTCGCCACTGCTGGGTCAAACTTAACAGACTAAGAACTGGCCATGGCCGATTTGGACATAACATGCTCCGCATGGGACCAGGGTGTCAACGCTAAATGTACCTGTGGTCATGATGACCAGACTACATCACATCGTTCATGACTGTATTATTTACAGATGTGATGGAAATTTAACTGAACTCGACCAGTCTGCATTAAACTGGATCCATAACTCAACCTTGTCATGTTAACTTTGTATGAACCATACGATAAATAAATAAATAAAGCAGTCCACAGCACAAATCAGATGATGTTCTATCTACCCCATATAACTGTATGCAAGTTAAGTATAATTATATCTCCTTGGCCCTACAAGTACATGTATACAGAAAATTATTATAGCTTTGTTTTGGGGGAAGCAGCAAAATGTACTATCATGGTAACAAAATGTGATGCTGTAAAAGTGAAAGTGTGTCAACACACAAGTCTAGGGTGTTTCCTCCTCCATGGTAAAACATGATTAAATTAGATACTGCAGACTTTGCAGACAGCTGACTCCAAGTTGTATGTTTGTAGAAAAGCAAAATTTCAAACAAATTTACCTGAAAAATTAAAAATCGATGGGCCTTGAAGAGCAAGGCCCTGAAGTTGCAAGGCTTTTGACCCTCAAGGCCCAAAAGCCAAGACTTTTGCCCTCAAGCCTTAAGGCTAAGGCCAAGGTCTAAAATCAAGCCTTAAGGCAGCTCTTAAGGCCAGGCTCAGCATCAAGGCACTACATCACTGTTATTGCTATTGCTAATTTTCTAATTTTATACCGTCCAATTTGAAATCTTAAAGCTCATATTTGAGACAACATTTTTATGAAGCTGTGATTGTGTACAATATATCAGTGGCTGTTGAAGGTGTTTACTGACTCACTGAGTACTGAACATTTAGACAGAACGTTAATAATTACCTTGGTTATACCACATGAAACAAATGGATAGTGAATACTTTGACTTGAGATCAGAGCAGACTTGTATTCCGAGTCTTTAAACCTCAAGTCCGAGTCCGAGTCCCAGTGTCAAGTCTGAGTCCGAGTCCGAGTCCCCAGTGTCGAGTCCAGTCACGAGTCACTTACAAAATTCAAACGAAAAAAGAAAATTATATACTTATGTTCAAAGTTAAGTGAAAACATACTCGAGATATATGGGCTAGTATCTCATGTTCCAAAAATTTCATTATTCGAAAATGGTTTGAAATTTCCCAAATCTTTGGTAATAAATATTTATGTTTTGCTCAGAGGTTGTTGGGTGGCTTGGGGAAGGTTAGGACAACGTTTAGAATTGGAATTTGGCATCATCATTTGACATTTACATATTTTTACACACATTATTTTTCAACTGTGCATAATAATAATAAAAACAAATCCCTGACCAAGTCAAGAACACTTTATAATTTTCATGACCCCACGCCGTTGTACATTGTACAATGCTCTCGCCTGATTCCATTTCCCAATAATCACGATGGATTTAGCAAAATGTTTTTCCTACATTTCGGCCTGCAGCCAATAAAATATCTGGCTAGAACAACATTTAAATAATAAAACAATAATGTGTCGCTGTATAATGTCCGCAAATCAATTTACCAAATACAGCAGACGCACATGTATTTAAACTCTTTTGAAAAAAAATAATATTTGTAACGTGTGTTAGTCTGACATCTATGGTGATACATTACTGAAAATAAAAATGAGCAGCATTTTAACAAAAGATAATTTTGACAATCCGCCATATGTCAGCCCTAATTTTGAATATAGAGGAAATTCGCACAATTATCTCCCATCCTCACTTCCAAAGAAAGTCGTCATAGTTTATTAGGTTTTGTTGTTGTTGAAAATACAGTCTAGCCTAAATATTGATTTGGCTTTGTCTACAGGAACATATGGGAAAGATATTACTGTCACATCTGCACTAAGAATTTTTTTTTCAAAAATGAACTCCATCACATTTTACACGAAGAATGGAAGAATGAAGAAATAATTTTAAAAAACCGAGGCTAATCAAAACCAGGGCGATAGAAGTAGAATACAGTTTAAATGTAAATTGTGTCAAGGGTTAGGTCATACTAAAGACAGGTATTACAAACAACAACTTAAAGAAGGAACTCATCCAACAACTGAAGAAGGGAGATATCGAGAAGTCTTCATCAGAAATAGACCCCATCGCTTCAGGTCCATCGGTTGGGAGGCATGGAGTGGACTTAATAGGTACAGGTTTTAGAAAGCATAATTGTGCTGGTACGTGTCCAACGATGGCAGTCCGAATTGGTGGTAAAGAGGTAAATGTCTTGTTGATACTGGTTCGATGGTGTCCACCCTCACGGAATACTTTGGGTACATTGAAACTGACATTAAGTGTGAAGGGACGATTATTCCGCAGATGGGTATTTTGATTGTCAAAGATTCAGTTGACAAAGAACATAGAGAACATAAGAGGCAAGTTCCAAGCTTGCTTGGCATGAATATTTTACAACCACTTCTCAAATTGATGAATGAAACTAATGGAGATTATTTTGGAAGTCTGTTTTGTCATTGCAAAACATGGTTGTGAGTATGTAGCAGGAGACCATTGGCTTTGCTAGAGAGACCTCCAACAAAACATTTTTATTTCTCCTGAGTCTATTGTCACTATTATGGCTGAAACATCTGGTAAGTTTTCTGATATGGCACTGGTCGAGCCGTTCAGAGCAAGAAGTCATCTACCACAGTTGGTATTTTAAATGCATCTACACTTTTACAGTTTCTGTAATCTATGAATATCGACTGTTTCAGACAGGTGTCAGCGTCGTGTACTTTCGATTCTGCTGATGTTGCAGATATAATGATTGGCTGATCTGCATACAGTAGTGATATGGTTGCTCATTGTAATTGTAGAGTCAAAGACAAAGCCAAGCTTTGGAATGTGATGTTGAAGGTTTGATTGTCTAGACTGACAGTGAAAGGTGAATCTCGAACGGTACAAACTATGTTGGGACAAATTAAACGTTTCTCTTTGGTGAATCGTGTACTTCAAAGGGAAATCAAACTGTATTGCCTTCATCTTTAAAAACCCAACATCCTGACTAGTACATAGAAAGAACTCTTTCTTTAGTTCGTTCCTGCTGCTATTGGCGTAGCATATATGCTGAAATTAAAAAGTGGATTGAGAATTGTGAGCAGTTCGTAGTACATAAAAAGAACTCTTTCTTTAGTTCGTTCCTGCTGCTATTGGCCTAGCATTATGCTGAAATTAAAAAGTGGATTGGGAATTGTGAGCAGTGTGTAGTTTCTAAACTTTTTAGACCTGCAGTCAGAAACCCTCTTGGTCACTTGGTTGAAAATAATCCTTAGGTTGTCATAGCCATTGACAGTACGTTTTTAGAGTATACTTCCGACAGAACAGAGAATGTTCTCGTGATTGATGTGTTTTCTAAGTTCATCATGCCATACCAACAAAGGGATCAGACTGCTAAAACAAAAGCATTCGTTTTGGTTAAAGAGTAGTTTTTAAAGTCGGGTCATTCCATGCCAAATCACCTAAATATTCGAAAAAATTTTCAGCGACCAATTTCAGATTTTGCTAAAAAAATACAACATACTTTTATGGGAGTAATGAACACACAACAACTTTTTGCTCCCAACACCAAGTCGTTTCCGAGATATGGCCACCTGAAAAATATAGCCACGCCCCCTTTTCTCCCTCCAATTTGTTTTTTTGTCTTTTAAGATATTTTGCTGCAAATTGTTACATGGGTGAGTAACACCAAATCTGTTAGAATCTGATGTCAAAAGTAGTAAATAGGCCTATATTCTTTTCAAGTTTTGTCATTTTTGGGCCTATCTGGTAACCATAAGTTTTCAGATTGCTTTTATGTTTATGTGCATACAAAGTGCTAAGTACTAATTGCATACGTCTGCCCCAAACAAGGTGGACAATTGGAAGTTTTGCTGAGTCTGAATATAGATTCGCAGGCAAGAAGTACAAAAACAACCTCCTTCTGATGGATGGTTGACCGGTGGGTCACTACCCGTGTAACTGAAACTCTTAAAATATTTGATCCTATCTATGTATGTAAAAATTCAGTTTGGTATCTTTTCTCATTCATGGTCAGACGATATTTTCAAATAATGGATAGGCCTATTTTGCTTAATATACAGAGTATTACTACTCAATTCAGAATTTCACATGGTGTCATCGCAAATAGTATTTACTTATTAATTAATAACTAAATCGTCATCTGTTGAATGTAGAAATTAATAAGGTTACTCGCCACTGTATCATGAGCTACATACCATAATTATTTGCAACTTAGCGCTGAAAGTGCTGATATTGCATTAGGAGTTCTTAAAATCAAACACCTCCAGGCCCTTAAGCAGGCCCCAGACCCTCAAATCGTTTGTTCTAGATCTGCCCTTGATAATGTGTATTCGAAAATCATAACAAGTGTTTGGGGTATGCATACCACAGTACATATTACTGTGCCATGTATACTGTATATTAAGCCAAATCATTACAAGTGTTTGGGTATGCATACCTACAGTACATGGTACTGTGTCATGTATACTGTATATTAAGTCAAATACCCTTTATATGAAAATATCGTCTGACCATAAAGGAGAAAAGATACCAAACTGAATGTTCTTACATACATAGATAGGATACAACATTTTAAGATGTAAGAGTTTCAGTTATAATTGATTAAGATGATATGATGATATACATACTTTAACTAGAGCTTAAGTGTTTGTTTGAACAAACACAGGGTGTTCAAGTCAACTTCCGGTTCAATCAAATTATCAACGATGATGTAAATATTATATTGTGCAATGGTTTATCATCTTTTATAATAACAATATCAATTTCATATTCAAAAGATATATCAATTTTGCGTTAGAATGTGTTGAATTTGAACTTCCTGTTTGGACAGCAAGTAAAGGTCAGATTAGGTGGTTTGAAGGTCATATATGACCTCCTCATGATTATGAAAAATAACAAATTTGTCAACTTATACATCAAATTGAAGCTATGAGATATGACCTTTTAAAATTTGTAAAAATCGTTACTTCGTGCCACTAATTGGACCATTGGCAAGCATTTATGGTAACTCATTTCACAAGAATTACAAGCTATTAATGTAAGGAATTCAATTGTGTTTTTTGTTTCTAATAGGTCATTTAGTTCTTGAGATATTGGCTGTTGAACTTGGAAATGTTGTGAGATTTAAGCAATACATTAGAAATTAACAAGTGTGACTTGGAACACAATGTTTTTTATTTTAAATATTGACACTAGCCCAACACATGCTCTTCAAAAACCATGCTAGATGATAAATCAACATTAAAAATCACTCATATGAAAATAGTTTGCCAGATCAACCTATTCAGCGTTATTATGGGCATAAAGTCACAAAGTTGATTTAGGATAGAAGGGGACTACATGTATAGTAACTGGGTTAAACTTGGCTGCAAATTCAAAGAGCAGGAAGTGTGGGTTAAATTGTTTGGGGGAGTTGGGAGTTACTGAAGACAATGAAGCATGGAAGACCATATAAATATTTCCCCTTTCCTTTCCTTCAGCTAATTAGCCTTTCATTAGAAAACAAGCTTATAACTACTACATGATAAAGTTGGAAGAAAGCTTGCATCCGTGCTTTCCATCTTCCACTGCCCCCCGCAGAAGAGTTTTTGTCAAAAAGTAAATAATTCCCAATTCAAACAAAATTAAATGTAATTATATCCACTGGATCAAATCTGATAATTGGTTGCCCTTTTCACTTTGTTTATGGAAAAACCTTTCAATTTTAGATTTAAATGAAGCCAACATTGGTATTTATCTCTTGGTATTAAGTCTTGTACAAAAATAAATTTAATCTTTATTTATAATATACTTCACTTTCATAACAAAAATATAATGATATAGTGACACTGTAATCAAGCATCTCCTTATTGTGACATGCTTATAAACTGTCTTTGTTTTCACCTATACTGCAAATAATTAAAAAATAATGTATAAAATTTGAAAACAAATTCTATATTGATTTTTACATTTTCAAGGTTGTACAAATGATTGGCAAACTGTCTGTAGCTGCATCCATACTACAGAATTACAACCTAAAAGATCAGATGCCATTTTGTACATAAATTGTTAGACATTGAAATAATCAAAGAGTTGTATGGGTGCTTGTAAATTGCTAATAAAGCAATGAAATACATATTTATTTTAACTGTCTGTTGGGTTTCATGACTTGACTTTTGTGGTTACACATTTCCTCCCCACAATCAATTGAAACCACTTTGTTGTCCTGTTTAACCTACTTGTAACCAATCTAGAAATGAGTGTACATGGTCTTACACATGTAACAAGTGAAATTACTTCAGTGTAAATGAACCCAACCATGATCCTTTGTTGACAAGAAAACAGAATATATATCCACTGGATCAAATCTGATAATTGGTTGCCCTTTTCACTTTGTTTATGGAAAAACCTTTCAATTTTGGATTTAAATGAAGGCAACATTGGTATTTATCTCTTGGTATTAAGTCTTGTACAAAAATAAATTTAATCTTTATTTATAATATACTTCACTTTCAGGTTAAGTTTATAACAAAAATATAATGATACATTGACAATGATAGCGACACTGCAATCAAGCATCTCCTTATTGTGACATGCTTATAAACTGTCTTTGTTTTCACCTATACTGCAAATAATTAAAACATAATTTATACAATTTGAAAACAAATTCTACATTGATTTTTACATTTTCAAGGTTGTACACATGATTGGCAAAATGTCTGTAGCTGCATCCATACTACAGAATTACAACCTAAAGATCAGATGCCATTTTGTACATAAATTGTTAGACATTGAAATAATCAAAGAGTTGTATGGGTGCTTGTAAATTGCTAATAAAACAATGAAATACATATTTATTTTAACTGTCTGTTGGGTTTCATGACTTGACTTTTGTGGTTACACACTTCCTCCCCAACAATCAATTGAAACCACTTTGTTGACCTGTTTATAACCCATACTTGTAACCAATCTAGAAATGAGTGTACATGGTCTTACACATGCAACAAGTGAAATGACTTCAGTGTAAATGAACCCAACCATGATCCTTTGTTGACAAGAAAACAGAATCAATCTGCATTTAAAATAAATGTACACTCTGTATGTACGATTTAGTGAGTTCAGAATGGTGACATTCAGGGTTGTCATTGAATCAGTAATTTTGGAATAAAATGCCTCCCCTCCCCCAAGTTCTTAGTGATGGCATGTACTGCCCAGTAGCGGAACAAGTTACCGCCGGGCCGGGGGGCAGAGCGCACGGTCGGCCCCCCAGGCATCATTCCCTAACCACACGTGATTTCCGAGAGACCCGTCATGATTACACTTCATGTTTTCAGGGGAGCTTAAAATAAAGAAAGGGCCCGGTTGATTTGTGTAAGTTCCAGCTCGGGCCCGGTCCCCCAACCACCCCCACCCACCCCCCCCCCCACCCCCACCCCCCTCCACCAGAATGTTTTAAACAAAATATATAAAAAAAAATAAAAAAATCTTTGGGAGGGTCCCGGCCCCCACCCCTCCGGACCGGGGACAGCCCCCAGTCCCCCCTGACGGTCTGCCACTGGTACTGCCACTGGTGATGAACCAACACATTTGTTTTCTAAAATTATTTGGTCTATCATTGCAGCACTATTGAATCCAAGAACTAGGGAAGGGGAGGGGCAAACAAGCAATACAAGTATAAGGGGCCCCCTTATACTAGTGCTTTAATTGGGTGATCTGGCAAAAGGTATTCCAAGGCTGACACACCCATGCAATGAAGATTGGGGGTATGTTTACTATGTTTATATGGCCCAACTGCCAGGGATTCACTGTCGGCAATATACATTTTACTAGATCACCAACAGATATTGCTTAATAACTACATTTTGTGAGGATGTTTGGGTCCAGTCAAACATATAATAAGAATTCCTCAGTACTACTTTTGTTCTAACATGTTAAAGAAATTCCTAAAAAGACCTAGATATGTCTTGAGGTCCTAAAAATCAATTATCTTAAGTCCATAGGATAAGTCCATATAACATAATTTGAATCATACATTAACTCCTTTGATGAATGGATAAACTTAAAATGCTGGCCATTGGATCACAAAGTTACACAGACTCTGACACACCTTGTAGCAGTAGCACAAATGGATACCGATGATCTGAAATATAAACTAATCATGTAAAAACAATATTAAATGTTTTCAAAGAGGGACGAAGAATAATGGGTCGTGCTAACAAACACACATAACTTAGAATGCCCTCATATGTTATTATCAGGATGATGGATTGATGTAACTTCAGAAAACTTATGCAACTTTAGAAAAATGATCCCTTCAGAACAATGCCTTTAAGTTAGGTTTTACAATGGAATAGAAAGTTACATGTGACGTCTTCCTTCCTCCATGATGTGACTGTTTCATTATCTCAATAAATGTGCTGATATTTGTTTCTGGACTACTTTAGTGAGAAAATTAAGTGCTAGTATCAAGTAAACTGCAATGCATCCATCACCACACAAGATATAAGCACTACTAGTATTATGAGTAACTATAGACACTATAGTGTAGCTAAATTAACCGGATGTCAACCCGTACACATGCCAGTAAATATTCAGTAATAAATATTTGTACGGGTCGAGTTGACCAAAATGAGTATGAGTTGGTAATAGTACGAGTTGGCACGCATACGAGTTGACCTGTTTTCACTGGGAAAGAATACAACATTGTGGATAAAGTTTAAAAAGAATTGCTTTTTGAAAATAAAAATCACAATCTTCAATGTAGGTTGGTGGGGTCATGTGAGTGGATCATAGGGCAGTCAGGAGGAATGCAATCATCCACACATCCACACACACACAGTCTTGTGCATGGTGTAAACCGAGGACACCGTTTGACATTCTATTGTTCCCCTCTTGTTCCTTTGTTGTTGGACTTTAACTTTTGAGGCTTCTCCCATTAGATTTGTACACGAAACATACCGAGGACACCGTGCGCAAACCGAGGACATATTGTTCCCTTTTGTTATATGTCCTCGGTTTACACCATAAACACGTACACACACACACACACACACACACATTTACAATAATTGTACCACAGATTTATTGGTTACCTTGGGGCTTGTGTTTTAGATGCTTTCTAGGCTGTTGAACTGACTCTCACTGATGCCAGCCATTGCATCTAATTCAATTACTCGGCATACTGGAGAGCTAAAAATACAAAATATAAATAAATGTTCAAATGATTCTGTGAAAAAATAAATTCTGAATGGGGAAAGGCCAACATGTATTACTCCAGTAAGAGAATGCCCTCTATAATTGGTGTACACATGTTGTCCACCAACACACCTGCATGTTTATTTTCCAATTAAAACTCATATTAACTCATCCCTCTGCAGCTTTTTCTTCATTTATTAGTTTTCTTTTTTATGCAGGCTCTTCATCTTTTTTTATGTTATAAGACCTGACCTTTCTTTAAAGCATAGAGGGACAGACTTTTTATGCTTAATAATAACAAAACAACAAATGTAACCTAGCTCAGAAAAACAGGTGCCCCTATGACAATTTTGTGGCTACAACTAGCAGACTAATCAAGTAAAAGCATCTCTTTAGGTTGAGTTAGGGATATATTTCGCTGACACGAAGAACATGCAGAATTGCAGAAGAGACAACAACACACGAACATGTATATATTTACATGGATTTGAATACATGTATATGTACTGTACATATATGTAGGCGAGTTACGACGCTCTTTTGACTTGGACTGCATGGCACAGTTTTTAAACTTTTTTCTGGACAATAATATATCCGTGCTCAGTCATTATCCTTAGTTAAAATGCAAACTTAAAATCATGTAGGTACACTGCAAAAACAGCGAAATAGTAGACTCAGTATAGTTTTTACGAAATAGATGCAGTACAACAGTTTCGTCCGTCACGAACCTCCATTGGATTGTGCATGCAATAATTATGTCTACGATAGGCCTACTTTACAAACGCACATTCTAGGCCAATAAACCTCTAAATAATGTCTACTTACCTCTTAATAATGCAATTATATTTTCCTCTTTCTCGGTAACCCATTTTATTTTCTTGTATTTTGCTTTGGAGTTAATAAGAACGGCAAAATTCCTCAGTATGTTTTTCATGTAAACGAGAATTAAAATGGCCGCCGCTGAAAATGTTTTGCTTGTGATAAAATGTCACGTGATCACTGATACGCAATGTGATTGGACATTGCCTCGACAGATTGCCTCAAAGTAGAAAGCCAGCTAGTATAGTCTACTCATTGCCACTGGATTGCATGAAATGCCACAGGGGCAATCTCCGAGCAATCTCATTGCCAGCAACTTTTATTGCCTGAAAATTGCCCGAAAATTGCCCTTGTGACAAGGCCTTACGTTGTGGCCAATATTAAACTCCGTATATTGCTGTGTGTACGTATTCTGTGCACGCGCGATATATCTATTCGTACATATAGGGAATAGTAATTCAGCGTATTGTTTCACTTAACCTTCCGGTTTCGACCGGAAGAAAAGGTCAGATTGGGGTCACGTCTGAAAACGAAATGTGACATAGTTCAAGATCTTTAAAGATAATAACAAGATTGTGAAAATATCTTCTATGGTTCATGAGATATGATTTTTAATTTAGAAATTTTCAACTTCCGGTTTCGACCGGAAGGAGAGGTCAGATTGGAGTCACGTCTAAAACGAAAAATCACATAATTCAACATCTTTCAGAGGATGCAAAGATTGTGAAAATATCTTTTGTGGTTCATGAGATATGCATTTTGAAATATTAAATTTTGATTTAGCGTAATTCGACACCTGATGACGTAATCATGACGTCACAGCAAACGGTTTCGTCTGCCTGATATGTTCTGTTTATGTGTTAAGTTTGAAGGCTGTAAATGCTCAGCAAGGATGCCTTTGTTGCCGGACAGTCGCCACTGAGAAGAAGTAAAAAAAAACAAAAAACAATAGGTGTTCAGCTGCGCGTTCGAACACCTAATAAATCATAACAAGTGTTTGGGGCATGCATACATACAGCACCTAGACTGTATAGTGTACAGTTGTATACTGTATATTAAGAAAAATACCCACTATTTGAAAATATCGTTTGACCATAAAAGGAGAAAAGATACCAGATAGGATTTTCTTACATACATAGATATATAGATATGATACAATGACATAACTTGGAGGGAGAAAAGGGGCGTGGCTTATTTTTCAGGTTGCCATATCTCGGAAACGACTTTGAGTTGGGAAGAAAAATTTGTTGTGTGCTCATTAATCCCATAGAGGTATGTTGAAACAAAATATCAGCAAAATCTGAGTCGGTCACTGCCAACCTCTAGGTGAGTTGACATGGAATGACCTAGTATGTTGTAACCCTGTAAGAATTCATTCAGATCAGGGAAGACAATTTGAGTCTAATTTAATTTCCTCATCTCTATAGCATATACAACATCAATAAATCTTGCACAACAGAATACCACCCTCAAGGGAATGCTCAATGGTTTTTCTTCTTTATGTTACGTTTGGTAGAGAACCATGCTTGTCAGTAGATGAAGGACTCTGCATTAGAACAGGATTGGGTTATTCTTATACCAACGGAGAATGCAATAAATATATCTACTTGTAAGATCTAAAAATCAACATCAGCAAAATAAGAATAAGCGGAATAGATTTGTGATCGTAAAGCAAATCCGAACGTCTTTAAGATCGGAGATCATATTTTTCTGCGTAACCATGGCAGGGGTCGGAATAAGATCCAATATAATTATCTACAAGGTAAATATAAGATTTATCACAATGTAAGTTTTATGTAAGCTGCGATATATTTCGCGCATTCCAGTAGTTTTCGTGTTGATATAGCAAGTATGTGGTGGTCATTTCCAACTTCAGCGTTACAGCCAACACATCAATTTTTAAAGCATTTTGTATTGCCAGGAAATTAGTTGTTCGTGTCCATTGTCCTTTGTCCCTTGTCCTTGCCGTTGTCCCTTGTCCCTTGTCCTTGTCCCCTTGTCCCTTGGTGTCACGAGTTTGTGCATCTCTTGAAGAGGAACGAACTGTAGGAACTACCGGGAAAGAATGTCATATCAGACCGCCACTTTTAAGGGTTTTTATTATTATTTTTGCAACCACTAACCATGCAGTTAAACATGATTCTATCGATTTTAGGGTACAGAAAGCGAAAACTAACCACTTTTATGATGGTTTTTGGACTTTTCTTTCCTTCTAAAAATAAATCATCCCCTTCAGAAAATAGAGAGGATCCTATTATAGTTGCCACTGCACATGTACAATGACCGTGTTGGTCACTAATGGCTGAGTTGACAAGATCAGACTGACATGACTGAGGAAGTCATCGTATACCAAAATGCCTGATTTTTCATGAAATAAATATCCTGGAATAATTTGCAGTATATGTCCATCATCATCCATATGTTCTCCACCTTACTAGGTAGGTAAGATTACATCATTGGTTATATTGAATACGAACAAGTGGCGGTCGCATACGACATTCTACCCAAAGCGGACACCAAGTTTGCTTTTTAACGGCATGTATTTAGTGTGCTTTTAACAATGTTGATGTATTGCACCCTTAAGGGGATTATTAGACCAATTCCTAATTTGTCTCCTGTATAAATTTACTACAGTTGCACACATAAAATTGAATATTCAGTAAATACTGACATTAGAGACATATAAAATAATCATGTACGGAGTGTATCCAAACTATTTACGTGTTTATAGAGAAATTAGAGATATTGAGCAATATTGGGAAAAATGCCTATTCATCTTGTACTTTCTGTCAAATGTGCAATGTTCTTTATTCATACAGTAATTTCATTACAGATCGATTGGTTCTTATGAGCAGCCCTTTAAGCCAATGAATTCTGTAATAAATAAGAGTTGTATATTCTAATGCCCCGTTCCCACTATCACGATTCGCGCCACGATTGAAATCGTGGTCTTAATCGTGGAGTAATCGTGGTGATCCTATCAGATCTTATCAGATCTTGAGGTCATTCAGGCAATCGTGTTGATCGTAGAACATGTTTGGACGGTTCAAAATTTTCTACGATCAACACGATTAATTTTAATCGTGATCATCGCATGAGATCGTATTGGATCGTAACAAAGCGCGACAGATCGCATCTAATAGTGCTTCGAAATCGTGGTGATCGGGATCAACCTTGGACAAGACAAACACCACGTTGTCATCATCCTCAACTCCTGCCATCATCAATGATTGTGGGTTGTAGTCTTCACTCTGTAGAAGTTCAAGAAAGAATGAAGTCCATGGTCAGTCGGGCTGTATATGTACCCGTCGGGGTTCAATCGTGGCTCAAATCGTTATCACTCTCCATCCCGATCGTGAAAGACATCGCCACCACAATCGTATCCGATCGCAAAAGAGCGCATCGGTTCGTGATGATCGTATCGGAACGTATCCGAACGTATCTGCACGTATCAGATCGTCCAAAATCGGGGACCCCGATCGTGATGATCGTGTCAGATCGAAACACAATCGTGGACTCAATCGGGACAATCCTATCGGAACGTATCTGATCGTATCTGAACGGGAGACCAGATCGTGACAGATCGTGTCATCTGAAATTGACCAATCGTGCCTATATCGCATCCAAGCGCACCAAATCGTACCAGAACGTATCGACTCGCATCAACTCGCATCCAAACGTGAAATTTCAGAAAAGGAAACAAAAATTCCACGATCAGCTACGAATGGCCAATCGTGGCGTTCGTAACGGATCGCACGACAGTGGGAACCTAGCATAAGCAAGGTGTATAAATAAGAAGAGAAGAAAATAATGTAGAATACAACTGCCACTTTTTCTGTCTAAATATGACAAAATATGACAGATGACACACTTAAGGAGAGGGAAGTGAGTAAAGTGAGGTTGGAAACGAAATTTTGGGGTATTGTGAGCAATGAATACATGCAAATCCAGTGAGATGTTGGCAAGTTTGTCGTCTGCCAACAATACGATATTTAGACATTGTGTACAAGTGGCGGTTGGGTTCGACATTCTTTCCAAAGTGAATAATCTAAGCAAGGTGTATAAAATAAGAAATGAATAATCTGAGCAAGTGTTACAAATAGTTGAATCTCGGGAATAATGAAGATTTTCATGCATAAACATATTGTAGATATTTGTAATAGATAGATATTTGTAATAGATAACTTATTTTTGTTTTCCAAGAAGATCTTTGTCAGTTGTGTACCTACACATTGGTTACAATAAGTACACTTATACTTAAATCATTTATCAATATATACAAAATAAGAAATAAAGTTGAAACAATATTTTTGTTTTGATTATCCCCGTATAATCGGGGAGGGGGCACACAACATTTCAAAGTTCTGTTACATTTTTGTTCAATCAAGTTGTGTAGTGGATCCTATGGATGTTCAAATGTTTAAACCCCAATATGCATGAACTATGTACAGTTAATAAAATCGCTTGAAATGTTCGATAAAATTAAACATACGGTAATTTGACTTTAAATTTGATTATTTTAAGTGCCGGATATCATTATTGAAACGAAAAATTCCGTTTCCCATGCCCATTCAAATCTGTATACAAATAATTGATAAGGCTTCACCTTTTTTAAATTCCGATATTCGTTTTATAAATTTCATACTCTAAATATTCGGCTAAAAACCACACCGAACCGAATAAAACCAATATACAGCAATCCGCAGATATACGATCCTTCTATTTGCTACAGGTGCCTGGTGTGCAAAGCACAGAGATCAGAACCAGTGGATTCATGTGGACCTGCAAGAGTCAGTTACAGTCACTGGCATCATCACACAAGGGTATCCCATGTATTCGGATTGGACACAGTCATATAAAAATAAAGTACAATGACAACGAGACTGATTTGATCTACGTGACTGGAGCCAATGGGTCATTGACGGTAAGGTCCTATCAAGATGACATACTTGCACTGTTGTCATATTTTACCTCGAATCAATATACTGCTATAGCAAATGAGACCCATGGTTATTATTCACATAGTGCTACGTTAAATGTACTAACTCATGATAGACATGGTATAGTTCTTACGCAATACAAAATATCAAGTCTTGAATAAAATGTATAAGTTTCTATACCTGAAATCATTATTAATGTAAAAAATCTCAAATTAAGAAACAAAGTGAACAAAAGTTAACATATTGTAGGATCAGCCTACATGATTTCAAATTTCCGTTATATTGTTTCTAGTCCAGTCGGCGCCTTTGAATGTCTTTCAGATTAAGTATGCGCCTTACAAATGTTTTGTATTATGTTTGAAAGGAACATGACCAATGTCAATATGTCCAATATGTTATTCCTGTTATTATAAATTGTCATGATTTTATTATCTGTATTTGGCTGATGTTGCAGCAGATCAAATCAGTTTCCTGAATAATCCAACGCTTCAACAGTCAACAATAATTCACGTTCGCGTAACCATTGAGAAATAATTTGCAAAAACTACCGAGACAGTTTTGGTACATGTTGATCCTAACCCTGTCTTGAAACCCTACGTGAAATTAAGAAATAAACCCTCTTATAACATCATAGCATATATTCGTTAAACAATTAAATTTACTATTAACAGATATTTGATACTACCGCCCCCTTCGTGAGTAAGGTTATGTACATAATATCAATAGGCTAGGTTTTTAGCACATCTTTAATTTCGCTTAATTTGTTTTCTCCTTGACTTCGAAGTGATATTTTGTGTGCAATACTCCTATGAACGCGATTGTAAACATTTTATTCAATTCATTTTCACCTAGACTAGGCGCCTACTAACAGAATTTCATTATAATCATGAAAAATACAAGTTTAATTGTTGGCGCACCGATATCGAAAGAAGATGATTTATCAATGAGAAGTAATCTTATTTATTTATTTTAAAAATCTGTTATTTTTGGGTTATATAACTGAAATACATTTCCTCTTGTTGATGAACTAATATCATAATATATTTTGTTCAAGAAAGGATGCCGATTGGCATCTTTCATATACTGTTCTCTTTTAAGTATGTGTATATAAATCGTCCCTAATTTGCCATCGTGACCAATCCCGAATTAAGTTGGCGTAGTGACCAATGCGGTATTGGTAAATTTGCCAAATTACAAAAATAGCCAGTTAGAGCATTCGTCATTTGAATGCTGCTCTATCTCCAAAACTATAAGGAATACATGCATGTGAATTAGATACAATGGTAGGTCTCTTCCTGAATGTACTAATGGGTTGCTTATACAAGAGGTCGTCTTCAGCCGACACCATCTCGGGAGCCTCTGATGGTTGCATTCCACGTATTCCGATCCAGCATCAGCGTCCTCAGCTCAGTCGTTTCTTGTTGTGCTGCGTCCTTCTTCAGCTGTTCGACATATGAAAGTCTCCTCCTGCCCCTGCTCCTAGCTCTATCGATGGGTTCCCACAGTACCAGCGGGCTAGCAGCTAGTTCTGGGTGACGCACACAGTGGCCAGCAAACCTCATCCTCCGCTCCGTGACCTTGTCAGATACTCTAGGCAGGGCGCCATAGAGCTGGACGTTGGGCACGCGATCTTCCCAACTAATGGGTGGGAAACTTAAAATTGAAAACAGTCGGATTGGTCACTATGGCAAATTAGGGACGAAAGTTAAGACAATGTGCCAGTTAAGACAGGGAGTAGATCACAAAATCAGGTTTTATGGATTTTGTTTACAAAACATCTTTGTTAAGCCATTTTAAGAATACGTGTTTTAATTGAAAACAAACTACCAAATAAAACCAGAAAGTGTGTTTAGGGAAAATGTATCTTACCAAAATGTGTCTCTGTATATCTGTTATGAAGAAAATTTACTTTTGAAAACGTAATCCAACACAGCAATTCTCGTTTTAAATTGGGAATAATCGTTTTGCTTGATCTGAGAAAGAAATTTGTGGGATGTTTTTGTCACCTTTAAAGACAGTTCTTTCAAAGCTTGTTTTACTCGTATTAAATTGTGGTAGTTAGAGTACCATTTGGCGAATACAACATAGTTTGTGCGCAAAATTTCTAAAAACGGCAATTTGTTTGAAATGAATAAAACGACCAAACATTCCCGAACCACGTGCAAAACTGACATTAATGCTTATTTTCCGACAAGTGTGGTGGGTGTGATCACCCAGGAGGCCACCTTTGGGGTACTGATACAATGGGGACAATGGTACCCCACAAGTTTCTTTGTTTCCGTGTACCCCACAAGAGAAATTCTAAAGAAAAGGGACAATAGGAGGACAATGGTGGTACCCCACAAACCTGATATGTAAGGTTGTGTGCGGGTGTGTGTGTGTGTGTGTGTGTGTGTCGGGGGGGGGGGGGGTAAGACCCGCACGTGGAACTATACAGTTCCTTTTATTTTGATTCATGATTTCATATTTCAAAATAAATTCAAAAAGTGTACACATACACAATCACCGACATAGGTCTACAGCAAAGGTAAACTGCAGTTGGTTCTAATACAAGAACCTGAACAAAAATGTAAAATAACAATCAATATATGCCTATGCAGAAAATATTAACAAACTTCCTGTTTGACAATTTGGTAAGTATTTTACCCTGCTATATATACATTATAACTATTATTAGAAACAGAACTTAACAGTGACAGTTTATATCACAATAAAGCCTTATTGTTGAAAGTCATTGTCTGAGATCCTTGTCTTTTCTTCTTCTCTTATAAAACATGTGAGCCTACACTTATAATCTTTCAGAATATTGAACTGTTTGGCCGTTAGCGTCATGTCCATACTTATTTCACGTTTTTCCATTATGATTCTATGAAGCAACCCTTTCCCCATAATAATCATGTTATCATTCAGGTAAAATTATTTGTCTTTTAGCATAATTCTTCAACATGTTTTCCACAAACATGCATTGGATTTTATAATTGTTTCCTCATTTGCTTTTATACACAAGTAACATTTTCCATCTGAGGTGATGCCCATCTTAATCAATGTTATTTTCGTAGGAAGTATTTTGTGCTTTAGTCTAAAATGAATTGTTTCCTTTCAAAATGGAAATGATCAATGTTCAAATGAAAAGGTAAATTTCCTGAAATTGCCACAATAAGACATCGATTTACCATTCTCAGTAACCTGTCTAAGGTCTGTAATCCCCATAGGCTTAAGCACGTACTGTCCAGCTGCTTATCATCGTTACCTGTAATTACATTGTTCTTTCATTATTAAGGCACTTCATGAGCCTCGACGCGTCGTTAACACAAGTACATTCCTGTAATACAATACTATCAGCCTCTTTGATAATCTTATTGGTAATATTACCTCAGACAAAACTATATCTAGGACAGATTGATATCATCATCAGCTTTACACCAAGTAAGTTTTATATTAAAATCCAACCATTTGGTTATATTTGAATTACCAATGCTATACCGTATATTTAACTTCTTGTTCATACAGAGTGGTTTTATTTTTGATTGTAATATGCAGTATAGGAATAATTCTCATTTGTATATACATGTATTTGTTCTCAAAATGTGTTGCATTATGGACGCAATTCAATCCTTGTAGATCATAATGCTCTGTTTTTAAATATAATAAAATCCATTATCAATTAATATATTCCTATCTGCATTGATCAATTTAAGAATTTTGTAAACATAAATTTTTGCAATTTTTAAAAGTGTAGATAGTTACTGAAAATTTCACCTGATTAATTGATCTTCATTCATTCGGCGGCCAAAAAAGCCAAAACACTTTTTAAAAATCATATAGGCTCACAATTAATATTTAAATTTCATTACACAAAAATATTTAAATATAAAACAAAAACAAAGTGACATTTTGCCGAAAGTGTACCGGGTCATTTATTTTTAAATACAAAGAATTACCATGTGTCCGTTTCTTTGTTGTTTGTCTTCAGTTTCAGGGCAACACGGACGAAAACACACCGGTAACTGTCTACTTTCCCGCGGCTCTGCAGACTAGATTCATACAGATAGAACCCGTCACGTGGTTGGAAGACGTATGTATGCGTTTTGAACTACTTGGATGCAGAGGTAATTGTCCTTTCTGTGTTTTCTGTATGAGTAGAATGACAACACCACCGCACAAGACGTGTGATTGATTACTAATTCAAACTTTAGGTGGCATGGGCGACCAATATTTATGGTGAAGGAGACACTTGTGACAATGTCGCCCCCCCATTTGTGCATATTTATTTTTGCAAAATTTGCTACTATACGTAATATGTAAAATATACGATTAACATGCCCCAGAATGCGTTTAAAAGTAACCATAACCTAAAAATTAGCTTCCTCATACTTGACAGTGATTTCCCCGAGGGCGATATTTCCCAGCCCCTATTGGAGGTACTATTTCTTTTCTTTTCTGTTCAGAGAAAGAATTATTCTTATTAACCCACAATAGGTGATCCTAATATAAACACGGGCGGCGATGTCCTCCCTATATTTGTGAAAGGGACGGTAAATGACAAACCGCCTCCAATAATTATCATCCCACTAACAGAGTTATTCCGAGCGCATATTATTCCATAATTAAAGTGTTTTGTTTTAATTTATTAATTTATTATTACAGACAACCCTATGAGTCTTTTTTTCTTAACAAATGTGCTCATGTCCATATAGACGATGTGACCAATGACATCACATGTTTACAAAAGAGTTCCAAAGGTCAAACTATGCCGGGCACAAAATGTACACTAGTCTCAGACAATAAACCATCAAATCTATAATTTTGAAATGTCAATAGACCAATTGTAAATTTGATTTGTTTTTAATAAAACACTACCATAACATCTCAAATCTTATTCATCTGAAAATTTAAAATATTCTTGATGACATGTGGAGAATGTACAAACTCTGCATACAAATACACACGTTTACCCGGCTGTAATTTACCCTGGTACTCCAAAAGTCACGCAAAGTGTAAACAAGTCACATGGCCTATACATGTATACTCAGTAATTCATTTCGTGCGTTTTCAAAAGAGGTTAATACAAGCTGAGTAATTCCCGACTATTTTTAGCGTTAAACAAGTTTAAAACATCGGGGATTTTTGGGGAGGTGTCAGTTATGAGGCAGATGGAGTAGGTTATTCAGTTCAGATTCCTGCCGGAAGGCGTCCCCCTCCCCATCATCGCAAGAAATCTCAGTGGCGCAACTCATATTATGTAGGTAGACATTCAACTGTATGATGATCGTGTGTATGTGTTATGAACATTGTTGATATAGCCTAGAATTAGGCTAACATTATTATTCTGATTTGTTTCTGCAGCAAACTAATAACGTATATTCCTGAGCTCCTGAGCGATCAGCAGCGACAGTGAAGAGGAAAGGACGAGTCTCCAAAAATCAGTTCAAATTATACGTATATAAAGTCAATTATACGTATATAAAGTCAATTATATACCGGTAGTGTATGTCCCGTCCGTTACGTCATAATCCCACACACAAATTTGACTTTGACTGAATCAGCAGTCAACGGACGAGACAAAAATACAAATTACCTTGGATATAACTTAAATCTAGTTGATTATAAAATCGTATAGATGTTGACGGTTCTTACGTGTAAAATCACTAAAAAGTATGTTTACATATGATAATATTGTTGGCGCCCTCTTGTGCTTGAGCAAAAGCATGGGAAGAAATATAATGAAGTGGGGGAAATCAGTGGCGGGCATTTATTGTGATGATTTTTGGATTGGGGCGGTACAGACAGTACCATTATGAATCCTTTATCAAACCCTTGACCGCTCAAGTCTTTTAATGGATTACATTTCGGGGATATTTAATTGTTTAATTATTTGTTTTAATTCTAAAAAATCATTTGGGGAATTGTAATTGTTAGTATTGTCTCCTCACGTTTGTTGGGGAGACAATTGGGTTCCTGATTGGGTGGAGGGATGGGATCTTTAGCGAAGATTCACAAGGTGTTCATTTTTGAAGAACACAGGCACTCGACATCAGATTTGCTTGGAAATCAGATGGCAAGAAATTGATGTTAGAAATAGTCAGCTTGGCTAAACGAAGTTCACGGAAATTTCCCAATTAAAGAATTGTACAAAATGCCAAACAGAAACAATTTTACGTATTTTTTATTACCACGAAAAGACCCGCGCAAATATACAGTACACGAATGCACATCTTGCTGAACTTCAAATAGGGTCAGTTCTTTGGATGACAGCCCATTAAGGGCGTTTGTTTGCTTGAATGGACGGGCGCGACCACCTCGCGCCCCAGTATGGTCCTGGCCGTCACCCGGTAACCAGTTTATAACACGGTATGACGGTAGGCATTCTGGTTGACATTTTGCCTCAGTTCTGACGAACAAAGTAATTACAATTAAATATATATTTCAATGGATATGTGTGTATGGGTCTTTTGGTATATAATTATTTAAGAAAAGGGGCTCCGGGCGAAAAGGTCGCTGGAGCTATATTAGGCCCCCTGAATCCACCCCTGTAAAAGGTTATTTTGGTTCAGCTTAAGGGGAGGATCAGTGTCCTAATTCATGGCGCTGCTTAACATGGAATTACCCGCTTATACAATCACCATAATTATCTGCTTACAGGGTTAGCAATCCTTATAATTTATATGCGAAGTACGCATAAGCAAAATTACCTTAATTGCTAACCCGTATGAAATACGCTTATGTTAATCAAATTTGTTTCTGCTCCAGTAAGGGGTGATTTTTCGCTTACGGTAAGCAGAGCCGTCAGTACGAAGCTGTTTAAGGGACATGGTGAATTTTATTTTCAGTTTTCTCAACCCGTACTTACGCCTTACTAACCCGTACGTACGCCTTACTAACGCGTACATACGCCTTATGTAACCCGTATGTACGCCTTACTAACCCGTACGTACGCCTTATTAACCCGTACGTACGCCTTACTAACCCGTACGTACGCCTTACTAACCCGTACATACGCCTTATGTAACCCGTACATACGCCTTATGTAACCCGTACGTACGCCTTACTAACCCGTACGTACGCCTTACTAACCCGTACGTACGCCTTACTAACCCATACGTACGCCTTATGTAACCCGTACATACGCCTTATGTAACCCGTACATACGCCTTACTAACGCGTATGTACACCTTATGTAACCCAAAATGCAACTTGCTGTGGACTTATGGAAGAGCATGACCTTGAACCGCCGTGGATTTGTATCATACATTGAAATATCTCATTTTGAAGGTTCTCTAAGAAAATAATAAAAAAGAGAAAAAAGAAAAAAGAAAAGAAAAAAAAGAGACACTAGAGAAAGCCGTGGAACAGCTTTGATAACATTACTCTTATTATCACAAACTATGCCGCCCCCCCCCCCGCCCCCAATTTAATCCCCCCAAAATAGGCTTAATTTACATTGACAATATAGAACTACACGTTAAACCAACCACGGGCTTTTTATTTTGTCTTTTGGGGTCCAAGATCCGAGGTGGGTGGGGGTGGGGTGCATAGTTCCCCTTTAACTCTGCCAATTTTCAAGAAAGTTCGTTTCCAAATTATTTGTTTGTAAGTACCACTAGAGGGCTTTGTACATTTTTAGATAGTTTCAGTTTAATTCACAGTTCGATGGGGCATACAGGCATTTTACACATGGTGAACATTGTTTTTATCAAATACATTTATCGAAATTGTAAGTTTTGTGCATTTAAATTGCTTTGGTGTAAGAACAACAAATGGTCAAACTTTATATGTTTTGTTTTTCCAGTGACTCTATTTTTGTAAATGACCAAAATAAATCAGGTTTTTATCCAAGACGATGTATTCAATAGAGTTTCTTAGGATGCTGGATACTGGGGCCACTTTGCTTGGTAAATTATTTTCCTGTCGTAATTGGGTGGTTACTAAAGCTTTGATGGTGACCAAACGTTGTTTGTTGCAGTGTTTACTAATTATAATTATCAAGGAGATTACCCCAATCAGAATACAATTGAGTGAATGAGTGAAAGGGTGGCACAATAGAACTTTATCATGATGCAGCCATCCTGCTTCTTCCATTCAAACCAGTGCAACGAAACCGAGGCTGGAGAGCAAAATAGTCTGGCCCCTTTTTATGTGATGAGAATTATGTATTATCATGCCAATTGGATAGACAGGAATATGACTAAGATAGCTGCAGTGTGATCAAGGTAAATGATCAATATAAATATAATCAGACTAACTGAAGCAATAGTTGACCATTCAATAAGATCTGTGCAAAAAAATTAAAATGTTTCTTATTGGTGGCAATCAAACCATTGTGTGAAATAAAGTAACATTTACTCAAAAAACAGTTCAACCAAATTATCTGTCATTTGTTTTTATTCATGTAGACTACAAAATAGCATAACAATAGAGGTATTACGTAGTCGACGTAAATACTATATAAAACTCTCATAACATTAAATCCCTACAACTAAATTTAATCAGAGATAAAGAATATTGTTTTGGTTTTACGGGATTCGAACTAGCCTCTTTTCACCTGGCACGATCGGTGGTCTCGTGGCTAAGATAGACTATCTGCTCTAGAATGCGGGAGTCTTGAGTTTTGCCTGTGGATTTTTTTTCTGCAGGACTTGGAAAGCACTGAGGACACAGTGCTTATCAGACATTGGTGTAGGATAAAACCAAAATAAGATTCTTTATCATTTGTTTCATTATGCTAATCACAAATATTGCATATAGCTCTCATTATGCAGGATGGTAAACAAAAAACTCTCATAACACTAAACCTGTCAGGCAACAAGTAACATTTTGTGAAATCACTGATGTGAATCAATATAATTAACTTGGAAGAAGCACATTTAAAAATAATACAAGGATTAAAAACATATTTTTTAAAATCTGATGAGAATTAGTACTATAATTTCAATTGGATATACATGAATCATGACTAAGATAACTGCAGTGTGATCAAAGTGAATGATCAATATACATGTATACTAATTGAAGCATTATACATCTATAACCATTAAACAAGATCTGTATGAACAAACGTTCCTTTGGGGCAACAAAACCAATGAGTGAGATAAAATAATACTTAGTCAAAAAAAATTCAGCTAAATTCTCCGGCTTGTTTTTTTTTTAAATCAAGTTATTTAAATACAAAAAAATTGATAACAATAGAGGTATTAAGCAACTGCCATAAATATTATTTAAAACTCTCATCAATTAACCAAACAAAACTTGTGTAAAACAAAGTCAAATTTAATCAATGTCAGCGAAATTCTTTATCATTTGTTTCATTATGCTAATTACAAATATTGCATATAACTCTCATTATGCAGGATGGTAAACATAAGGCTTACGTTAGGGTTAGTAAGGCGTAGGTACGGGTTAATAAGGCGTACGTACGGGTTAATAAGGCGTACGTACGGGTTACATAAGGCGTACGTACGGGTTAATAAGGCGTACGTACGGGTTAATAAGGCGTACCTACGGGTTACATAAGGTGTACGTACGGGTTAGTAAGGCGTACGTACGGGTTAGTAAGGCGTACGTACGGGTTACATAAGGCGTACGTACGGGTTAGTAAGGCGTACGTACGGGTTAGTAAGGCGTATGTACGGGTTAGTAAGGCGTACGTACGGGTTAGTAAGGCGTACATACGGGTTACATAAGGCGTAAGTACGCGTTAGTAAGGCGTACGGGCGGGTTAGTAAAATGAAAATAAAATGTCCCTTAAACAGCTTCGTACGTCAGACTGGGCCCAGGTCCTGCGAAGTGCGGTCAGAGGGTACTCAACATCAGGTGAGAATGCAAGGCAAGTGCGTCTGCATGTTACATCCCGTTTATATGCAGATTCTGTTTTGTCCATCAGGGAGAGAGAACAAAGAGATATAAGAACCCTTGGTCACATGCAAGGACAAAACATTTTAAAGTAATAAGTACAAAATATGATATACATCTATAACAGTGGTGGATCCTGGACTTGACCTCTTATTTTATTAATCAGTGCTGTTTTGAACTTGCATTTTTTGATGTTAGTTGTTGCACTTGCAATTTCAATAATTTTTGATCGTATAATTGTCATTTGACAATTAACATTTAAACATTACGTGGTGTTTTAGAGTGAAACTTATTTAAAGGGTCTATAAAATGAAAGGTTATATAGATACAAATTTTTTACACATATGCAATGCTTCAGGACGGTTTAAACATAATGTAAAGTTCATTTCCAACATACAGTTAAAGATTGAGTTTCAAATGAAAAAAAACATAATTCTGATTCTTGAAAAAAAATTGTTTTTTAAGATCATAGTAGTGACTCACGGTATCACAGCAGCTGTATGCTTTAACCCTTTCATTACCAGCCAGTTATGCAAGAGAGTACCCTTCTTTACCACAGTAATTAGGAGCCCAATGTCACTTCAGCACCAGTGGGTTTTTCACAATTTCATTGAAGTGCGCCCTCACTCTGCAGTAATAGACACTTTTTTGTTACATGTGTACTGTACATACCAAATGGCTCAGATATATTTGTATGTTAAACTGATGGTAAAAATGAGTATACAAAGGGAGGAAAATATTGTGCAGATTTTTAAGTGTAAAAGCAAAACAATGAAATATTTAGATCAGTATTTACACTGAAGAAAAGTAATACAAATGGGTGATATTTCATGCAAATACGGTACATGTATAAGATTTCTTTTCCATGTGAAAACAATAACTTGGATGAGATTTTGGGGGATTTTTTTGGTTTTCTACTTGGAAATGAACCATTTACTTGTATTCAGTGTACATACATCACAATCCATGCTAACACCCGCCACCCCCCCCCCTCCGCCCAATTCAATGTTGGTTTGGACTGTAATCTGCGGCTTGTCCGACCTTTCCCAACATTGAATTGGGGGGGGGGGGGGGGTTGAAGGCAAATAGTACAAACGTACAATCAATTGATGTTGTATTTCTCAAAGCAAGGAACTATGCACGTAGGTTGTGTACATTGTTTACAGATCATCTTTGTTTGTTTTCGCCTGCCTAATTTGCGGTTACTGCAAACAATGCCGTCGCGTTTCTTTCCATTGGGATTTTTGCCAGGATAGTGCTGTTGCCCTGTCAACTCGATAGGAATATGGTATCTCAACTGACTTGTTGCGTTACGTTCCCAACCCAACAGCAAGCCCTGTACAATCGCTATACGAAAATCAAGGTTACTGACATTTTTGTTCCCTGCTATGCTGTTGAATATTACTCTGCTATTGACAATACAGATATTGAGCATATGGAACAAAACTCTTTTCCACCATTTCAAGCTTCTGTGTGTATGATTGTAGTACTAAAAACATTGGTCGGCAAGATCAGTTCCACCCATGTTTTGTTGTAATCTTCAATACAATTGGGCTTCATAACATCACGAAATCCACTTGTGCTCTTATTACACCGAATTTGCTTTTTGGACAAATCGGTGTTGCCTACATTAGTTAAAAGTGTTACAGATTTGTTGTCTTGCCAAACGATACACAATTGCCCACCTTTCACCAAAAAGAATGGGTCATCTCCTTTCTTCATTTTATGTTTTTTGGGGTTTGCGGCCTGAGGTATTCCCCGTGTAGTGTAACGAACAGTTCCACAACATCTGAATCCTAGTTTAGCAAGTTTAGCTAAAAGAGCTGGGCTAGTATAGTAATTATCACAATATATTACATGTCCCTTATTATCAAGTCCATGGACCAGATCAATGACGACTTTTCCTGCAACTGTTAGGTTTGGTGGATGGCAGTCTGACTTGGTATCTACATGTACGTCTGCATCATAAACAGTTTGGGTGTCGTCGGCTCCTGTGTACAGTTTCCAAGCATACGTGTATCCTGTTTTGGACTCGTTCAGGGAGAATGCTTTAATACCCCCGTTTGATAGGTTTTTTAGGCATGTACTGAACAAAACTTAAGCGTCCCTTGAATTTCAACATACTCTCGTCTGGAGACAGATTCTGCAGGGTTATACAGGTTGAGAAACTTCGGGACGAAGACTTCTATCAAGGGCCAAACTTTGGAAAGTTTGTCCCGTTTAGCCAAGGCTCTACGAGGAATTTGGTTATTTGAGATGTGGAGAAACCGAAGAATTGAACTGAACCGATTTCGGGACATGATCGACGGGTAGAATGGGATGTGAAGAACTTCAGATGTTGACCAGTACATCTTGTATTGAGAGGATTTGTTTATGCCCATAGCAATGAGAAGTGCCACAAATGCCATCATTTCTGGAATGTTGGTTGGGTGCCAGGAGAATTGTTGATCAGGAATTGAGTCTATTGTTTGCTGCGCATAGCGATTAGTCTCATCGACGAGCACATCCCACACGAGTTGACAAAAATACAGCTTGAAGATCTTCACTGCCGACAGTGTGGCAAAGTCGCCGGTGGGGCCAGAATTTCCATTGAACTGCACAGTCCCACACTCGTAATAGTCTCGTCGTTCCCAACCGGATCGGAAATCTAACTTTCCTGTCGTCCTCCTTGATCTCGGTCGGCTGTCACCTTGGTAGGTAGGCTGCAACAGAAAAACAAGGCAAAGGAGGATTAATCTCGGTCCTTTGTAAATACAATATCTCAGTGCTACTTTGCTACACGTGCACAGGCTACAGGGGGTCATGCGCAAAATGAATATTGTGCTGAGAAAAGAAATATGGCAGATTCCATCCACTCTCCAAAACTCGTTGTCGATAAATTTTCGTTTTAATGTGGGATTGTGAATGTGAATTCCCCCAACTTCTTGCATAATACGACTTCTAAGGGCCTTTCGAATACAAGGCTATTCTTTTGGAAGCTTGAGACTAAGAGTGCATTTTCAGCCTGTTAACGCTAAACAGCACGACCGGCTATGGGTGAATGTTAAAATTTCTATGCTATATCTATACATCAACTTGCTGTTTCAATGAATACAAATATTACCCCAACAAACTAGTACTGTTATAATTGTACATTTTCACTTGACTTTTTTGACCCAGTCCAGGGAGTGGGGATTTGGTCAATCCTATTAAAGGGATCCATTTTCTAAATTTACATTACTCAACTCCAACAGTTGTAACGCTATTTACGCTATAGCCTAGGAAAATAAGTGAATTACATTAATTTGCATTGGGCCAAGAAGAGTAACGTTAACTGTTACTAGTGTTAGTTATTCATTTTTACTGTGATTTTGACCTACCTTTTCAACGAATTCCGCTGGAATTTGTACTTCTAATGTGTCGTCATCATCCGTTACTTCGTCATCTGATTCTGAGCCACTGTCTGCCAAAATCTCAGCCAAAATGCCATCATTTATGTCCGTTTCCATCATGATTGCAACTAAAAACTGACCGTTGTGGAAGCGCGTGGACGCTAGCATGCACCGGGAACCGCAAAGTGACGCATTTTTCTTTTCATAAACTTGTATACACTTAATTCCTGTTAATAGAGGGCGCCAACCCCAAAAACCACTCAAGCATTTTCAGGTGGTGAATTAAGTAGCCGTGGTCGTCAAGGGCATGCCGATTCCCGGCACCTTTTAGAGCCCACGGGAAGGAAGCGTATCACAACAAAGGCTCTTTTTAGAGCCCGTGGGATCGAAAGGGTTAACAGTATGCTCACATTCCACAACAGGATTTCAATGAAATTTTCTGCACAAACCAGCCATGATATTGCATCTGGTTCTGTTATATCATGTGCTCATGAATATTCAAATTTTCATTAATATAATTGCCATCAATTGCCAAATATGCCAAATACTTTCCTATTGCCCTTAAAAAATACAAAATACAAAAAAAAAAAAAAAAAAAATTAAAACATTTGCAATTTCAGTCATTTTCGATCGTGCAATCCTGTAATTTGATGTTTATAATATTTAATAGTCAGTGGTGTTCCATGTCAAACATAGAACCTTTGCAATGTTGTTTGTGTAAGAGCGGATGTTTATGTTGTGTTAACCAAATTCAATACATTTCGATTGTTTAATCGACCATCCTGCATCATTTCATTAGAAAGATGTGATAATGATGAGGGCTTTTGGATTACATACCTTGTTCTATATTTATTCAGACTGATATTTATTATGTCCATTACCTTGAGGGTTCATGTGACATTTTGTTCTGGTTTAACTTGCCATAGGAGTCTCAAACCCAAATATAACTTTAGAAGGGTTTACGGTTGCGGGAAAGGTGGAAGTCAAGGAAGGGAAAACAAATCACGTTATAAAACAAGCAGCGAATAAAACCTTGCTTGTTTATACGTAGCTACCGTACTCTGTTTAACATGGAACCATTGTAATTTTAGCTCTTTACATGTAGCATTTTGTAATTTCAGTAATTTTTGGATCGAGTATTGTCATTTGACATTTTTAACATTTTAATATTCAGTGTTGTTCTGAAGTAAACATTTTCAATGTATGATGTTAGCTGTTAATATTGCATTTGCAATTTCAGTCATTTTCGATCTTGTAATCGTGTAATTTGACATTTAACCCTATCAGGCCGGAATAGTCCCCTATGACATGTTTAATTGTATGTCTTGACCATCGCGCTGAAATTACCCGTCTTTTCCCAACTATCATTTAGGACCACCCCCTCGTACAAAAATCACCAATGTTTGTTTGTTTAAAGTTACCATGTCAACCGTATATTTTACCAAGGCCAAGGTGAATGTCCGTTTTATGAAAACTTTATCCACATTTTGTGCAGAAAAACATAAGACCCGATTCAACCAAGGCTTTCATTGACCACGCATTGTGGGAATCCAATATGGCCACCGTTGCGTGAAATGATTTATAATCATAATATTTAGCCTTGTTCGTGTTTTATTGTTTGGTTTTACAGCGTTTTCTGGCTAAATGTATAAATTAACAGCTTAAATAATGCTATGGATGTGATTATGACTGTTAATGATTTAGTTTCAATTTGTGGGTACAAATCTCACAGATTGTGTTTTGGCAAAAACAATTACCTAAACATCTTGGTAATAGCGCTCTAGATGGTGATTTAAGTGATTATAATATGTGACGTCAGGTTATAGATCTTACTTGGAACAATATTTGTACCAAGTTTGATGACAAACGGATTAATTTTAATGAAACTAATTATTGAAAAGACATGTTTTGACAAAAAAATTACAAAAATGGGTAAAGCCCCACACTAGCGCTGACCGTTGGGTTTTGTCCTCATTTTGTTAAATTGACATCCCTTCTACGTTTCGTGAATATCAGCAGTCTCAATCCTCAAGCCTGAGAACGTAAGGAAAAAACAGGCCTGATAGGGTTACCATTGCAATACACAGTTGAGTTTTAGGTCAACTTTGTTGAACATAAAACTTGTGCAATTTTTGATGTTTGCTGTTCACATTGTACTTATAATTATTTCAGTAATTATGGTATTATTGTATCACTTGACGTTAAAGATGTATTCTCGTCTAGACCAAATATTGACTCCGTCTCTGTAGTACACGGTGGGGGAGGGGGAGGGAAAAGTGCGCCACCCGCAACACAGCTACATAATTATGTCTCATTCGCAAACGCCGACGCGCGTGGACATCGTAGTTCATAAAATACGCGAATTTAGACGACGGTATAATTGACAGTGTGTAAGCACGTATGCACTGTTCAAGTAGCTAGTGTGCGTCCATGACATTCTCCCTGCCGTGCACAAAATGTTCTTGCTCTTCATAGACGCGCTGAAAAGTCACGTGCATGGGATACGTCAAAACAAACTACTTAAGTAAACATCTTGATTAAGTTCAGAATAATTTGCAAAATGTTTGGCAAAGTGCAATGCATTGACAGTATTCAATTTACTATTTGGAAACAATTACTGTTCAGTAGTGCTCATCATTTCGAGTACATCTTTAACCCTCATGTCAACAAGTTCGTTTTTAAACACCATTTCAGTACTGTAGTAGGTAAAGATGCGAACACTTAAAGTGCCTTTTTAAATTTTAAAAAGAATGTCATGCAGTCCGTGACACACGAGGGCGCTGTTCTGTTAGAGAAATCAGTGACACAGCAGCACAGAAAGTGCACAAAAGCAAAACCCCAAATATTAACCAAGAAAACAGTGGTTTCTCAAAAAGGTTTATTGATTAGTAACCACAAACACTCAGTTAAGAAGACAACACAAACAATCAAGAGAATTGTCCTTTTAAAAGATGAGGAATTCAGCACAAATTAACAATGAGGTTGTATCTGATCCCACTGTAACATCGGTGATTTGTCAGGAATATGCAAATTATTATTAGCATAGAGACCAAAAAGCGCCCAAAAAGGGAAAAAAATACGCTTTTGTACGTTGTTATAGCTACATATCCACTACATGTACTTAATAGTGTTTTAAAAGTAAACTTAGTTGAACATGGAACTTTTGCCATTTTTGATGTCAGCTGTAGTTTACATTGCATTTTGATCATGTAATCGTGTCATTTGACGTTTTAGCATTTAAATATTCCGCAGTGTTTTAAAATAAGCTTTGTTGAACATTTTAACACAAAAAGTCTTTGACCAAATTTCCCATACACAATTTATGGTGGCTAAGAGAGGCCTCACAAAACGGGTAAACGTTCATAACCCTATTTCAAAAAGTCATTTCAAACACAGCGTGGCAGAATCGATCCAGCAATTGTGGCGACAATTGGACATCATTTCATAGCAAAAAAAAGGGAAAAATCTAAATTAAAAATACTGACGCGAGTCTGAGACGACGCGCGCGGGGACTAAAAACCATAGACTTTGTTGTATTAGTTTTAATAGTTAACATTGCATTTTCAATAATAATAATAATAATGTGTGGATTTATATAGCGCACGTATCCACCAACTAAGTGGTGCTCAAGGCGCATTATATTATTATCCCTGCTCATAAGGCTCATAAGGCTCATAAATCATCTCAGCTCCCTGGGGAGTATACAGCTCAATTGCTGCCATTTCTAGCGCATATAGAGCAAACCAACTCTGCCTTCACAGGTACCCATTTAACCCCTGGGTGGAGAGAAGCAATTATGATTAAGTGTCTTGCTCAAGGACACAAGTGTCACGGCCGTGATTCGAACCCACATTCTGTTGCTAACACCATAACTTGAATCCGGTAAGCTAGACCGCTCGGCCACGACACCTCAGTTTTTAAATTTTAAATTTCAATTTTCAATTTCAATTTTAAATTTTAAATGTTCAATGTTATGACTGCTTGAAAATATTATTATATAGTAAGTTGTAAATGGATGGTACAGCATTGGTTAATATGACCAGATTATCAAATTGTCCAAATATTATCTAAAAGCTAACTTGGTGTTAACGTTGGTATACAAGTACCAATTATCATTAGAAATTATTTCTTCTCAAGCAAAATTTGTCGTACGGCATTTTATTGATAAACAAAATAAAATAAAAAACACGAATTATTAGAAAACAAGTATCATTCATCTTTAGAATGTTTATGTTTTTTCAATCACTTTCATCTTGATGAGAAAAAAAACAATTGTGATATGGACTTTTAAAAAGTTGTTGTCCGACAACTTTTTGAAAAAACACACAATAAAATCTGTAACAGTTTTCGTTGTTTTCTCAAAAACGTGAGCACCTGTTAGATTGAAATTTTCACGGGTTAGTGTTATCTTATATTTCTAGAAAACTAGAAGGTTGATATGAACGTACATACCAATGTTGTACCTTCCCATGATACACATGTGAACATCTGTATTAAATTATATTCATGCGCATCACCGAGACTTCGGTTCAGTTGTTCGTTTTTGTAAATTTATTCAGAAGTTCACATAATTATTATTACAAACATTTATTTAAATATAAAAGAACCGCAATTTGTGCCCCCATAATAAAAACAAACATATACAAATTCCGGTCAAACAGGCCTTCCGTTTGCCCCCCCCCCCCGTGACACGCATGATATTACATTGATGCACTAATGCAATTGTTTAAATACCAACAGGTGAAATAGTCGGATAAAAATCAACCCGACAGTTGGACTAAAATATTACGTTTTCAAACAATTTCCCTGTAGTTGGTATTCAGACCAACTTAAGCCTATTTAGAACTTATGCCTATTTATACATATCATACGTTTTCAGACTTCAAGTTAGTGTAATTTCGTAAATTTTTCGAATGTGTAAAATATCTTCAAATGTGTTTCGTCCGGCTATCTGTGCTCTGAGAAACATGATTGATAGACTTTCTCGAGCGAAATTGCCTTCAAAAGTTATATATTTTTTTTAATTATACAAAAACACGATCATTTGAGTTTTGGATGTTTTCGAAACCGTTAACTCTTGTTTTTTTTTATTGTCATATTATTCAAACGTTCACTTCAGCCATACTTCGATTATAACTGGCCGCAACTGACAAAATAAGTCAAAGTAATCAAAGTAAGTCAAAGTAATTCTGTGACAGATTTTTCATTTGGAATTAATAAATTCCCCAAACCAGAGAGGAAAACGACAATTCAACATGTTGATCAATGTTTCTGGTTAATTCAGCCTGAACATACACGGATGATACATATTTGAAGATAAACTGTCTGTATGCTTAGTACAGGTATATAACCTATGTTATACTTGAATAGACATTATTCTCTTAAAGGGAAAATATACAACATTGGTAATTACTACATTATCAAACTGACAAATTATTATCTAAAAATGAACTTTGTGTAAAGTTGGTACAAGTATCAATCATTCCAAGGAATTGTTACGCAGAAGTATTTTCATTATAAAGAAAAAACAAAAAATTACCGAGTGACACAAACATCAATACATAAACAAATGAAAACATGTAAAAACATGAAAACCTATATTATGATGAAACTTGCACATGTTAGTTTTATGAGATATCTATTGAAATCTAGAGGTTTGAAATGAGCGTCCGTTATACCAAATACCAATGTTGTATCTTCCCTATAATGCCACTCTACACTATTGGTAATCTCAACAAACATAATTGATCAAAGTTTGACATAACACTTTACTTGGTGTAACGTTGATGATGGTAACAAATAAAAAAATAAAAAAATAAAAAATAAAACATCACTTGAAATCTTTCTATTTTATTAAAATTAGGCTAGTAAAAATGATGTCCCAGCCGAATGTTTATCTTTGTAAGACAAACATTCCATGTTAAAATGAATACGAAATATGAATGTATGTCCACTATTTGATCGTTCACGACACAATTCGTCCCTAATTTGCCATAGTGATCAATCCTGAATTACTGGTCACTTTGCCAAATTACAAAAATAGCCAGTTAGAGCATTCGTCATTTGAATGCATGCTCTATCTCCAAAACTATAAGGAATACATGCATATGGATTAGATACAATGGTAGGTCTCTTCCTGAATGTACTAATGGGCGGGAAAACTTCAAATTGAAAAAAAAGTCGGATTGGTCACTGTGGCAAATTAGGGACGAATTAATTAAGTTGAAACTTTCTCATGTAGGTTTCTGTACTTATCCTTTAATTCCTACCAAGTATAGATGCATTGAGGCCTATACAGACATTACCAAACTTTCTCATGTAGGTTTCTGTACTTATCCTTTAATTCCTACCAAGTATAGATGCATTGAGGCCTATACAGACATTACCAAAAGTGTATACCGGATTTAAGTTACATATTTGATTTAAGTTTCATGCTATGTATTGAAACTTTATGATCTGTAGTGCTGAATAAAAGTATCCTTTTCTCCCTCTAAATATTCAATGGTATAAAGAATGGATTATTTACTGAGTGGAATAGTTTAAAGATGCACTGTCGTCTTGCTTCTTGTTAGCTTAAAACTGTTTTTTATATCATGAAGTAATTGTACATTTCTACAAACTTATTCATTTGCATATACTGGAGACTACATGGTAAATACATAAATTTATCATCTCACATCAGGACGGCCAAATGGTTTCAATTTCCATGTGCAAGTTTTTATTTCGTGAAATGGCATTAGTTAAATGTTCATACATTGTTCATATTCTAAAAACAATAACCCTGTGCAAATAATGCATAAGTCTATATCTTTTCACTGCTGTCCCACGGACAAATCCTTTATAAAGTCTGATATTGAAAACTGAAACTTGCCTGAGGGTTTAATATTGTATCCCCGTGTAGTGACGGTTGGTGTAGTGACCAGGACCCTCTCCTCTCCTCCGCTCCCCTCCCCCCTAACGACGTTCCACATGATTTTTGTTTAGGTTTGGCATTTCCGGGTTAGAATTGTTTTCCTATAAATAATACACAAACATATTTGGGAATTATTTCACCCTGAGCAATACATACCACGCTAGAGTGTTATGAGCGGGGACAAATTGCCTTAAAGGCCGCTTATGAAATGCAATTTTATGTAGTCAACATTTTGATTCAAACCCGTTCAGCTATATCTATGGCAATACTTTGCATTGCCAAAAAATCCTTGTCAGTATATTATTTTGTTTACGGTACATTTTACTCAGCACATAATAAATCAATACGGTTAGATCTTATTGAAACTGATTTATTGTTAATTAAAATGTGATCTGAAACAAATACCGGTGGCCTTGCAGCCTATTTTGTATTCTTTCTAATGATATCAATTTTGAACAATTCATAATAATTATAATAATTATACTAGTGACTACACCCCCCCCCCCCAACAAAACATGTTTAGTTACACATTTTCAAAATCGACTATTAACGGACTAGGTGAAAGTTCCTATTAATAAATTGGTTAATTAATTACTTATTTATAAAAGAAACAGCCGTAATGCCTGCTTGACTCGGAAAATACTATTTCAGCGACGGCGTCTTCCATCCCAACAGAAATGACAGCGCCCTCTGTTGGTGACAATGAGTGCGATTTCTTATTATTTGGTGCGATCGATCTTTTGGAATACTGTCACTTCTCTTCGTATTTCTTTTATCAGGGAAGCGGCCCTTCTCAAGGTGATCTAAATATCCAAGAGTGGTACAAACGAGAAAATATAAAGTGTTGAGATCAAATATGCAAAATTTTTTATAACATGTGGCAATTTGTTGATTGCAATCGTTATAAAACTTCATTTAAAAAAACCAGGGAAAAAAAAATCAGAAAACAATTGTTGGTACTGTATACACATATATATTTGTTACATGTATTCTGTTTTACAAGAGTAAAAATGCTTTTATATATTTCTGATGGATATTAATATTTGAATAAAATACTTCCTTAGTATCCTAGTGGGTTTTACAATTGAAGGTTTCAATGACCCCACCCCCTTTTCTGAAAAAAAAAACAATGAGGAAAAAAAGTTATAACAAGACAAAACAGGACAAAATTCACTAGTCGGAGAAATTGTTGATTTGGAAGTAAACTGACTGAAACAAAATAAGGTGATTTCCTCGCTTCATTCCAGATTATCAAATCTGCACATTATCTTTCGTGTTAAACAGTTTATCCAATCTAATTCCAGGTAACTCATATACCACATGAACATAAAAGAAATATAACATTAATTGAATTATTCGAGCTGAAATATTTCACATACATAAGTTTTCAACACATGAACTTGTGACCATGTGCTATTTTGCTTATAATATGGAAAATTAACTTCTATAAATAAATATACGACTGAGACTGGGTTGTAATGTCGTTTATTCAAGAATAAATATCATTGACTACACGAAAACGGTTTCTTAACAATATGTATTAATATAGAAAATACGTATCAGGAGAGTGATTTGACAAAAGTAAAAAAAATCCTGAAAAATGGTTAGCGGGCCTGGGTCTCCCTTTGGTCTAGAGGACAAAGCCCCCTGAACCTTCTGTGGGTAGCAGGCCTGGGTCTCCCTTTGGTCTAGAGGACAAAGGCCCCTGAACCTTCTGTGGGTAGCAGGCCTGGGTCTCCTTTTGGTCTAGAGGACAAAGCCCCCTGAACCTCCTGTGGGTAGCAGGCCTGGGTCTCCCTTTGGTCTAGAGGACAAAGCCCCCTGAACCTCCTGTGGGTAGCAGGCCTGGGTCTCCCTTTGGTCTAGAGGACAAAGCCCCCTGAACCTCCTGTGGGTAGCAGGCCTGGGTCTCCCTTTGGTCTAGAGGACAAAGCCCCCTGAACCTCCTGGATGTTTAATTTTGCAGGATTTACAGACTCTCCAGATCCCCACAAACAAGAAACAAGAGGTTTGGATACAATACAGGCTACTTCTTTCTTTCCTTGGTGGCTACTTCTCTTCTTTCAAGAAAATTCTGCGGCAAAGGGAGATTTGTATAAAATCTGGAAATCTGGAAAAATCATGAGAAATCACAGGCCTGAGGTACTGAGAAGTGTTTATTTCAAATCTTCATTATATTGTCAAGACAGCCAATATCTTCTGTGAGTTTCATTTGAGCAATATCAGTGCAAGCTCTTACAAAATACAGTGTAACCTCAATCTCTTTAAAGTACGCTACCTTTGTGCCATTCACATTCACTGTATACTGTGTAAAGTATTGGACTTGTCTAAGGTTACTTTGTAAGAGTTTGCTCCAAATCACATGGAATATCAATAACATGCTAAATCTGGAATATTCAAATTAATTTATATACCCAGTTGCCACTAATTAATGAGAATCATTGTATCCATCATTATTCAAATTAACCTCACAAAAGGCTGACTGTTTCTACTGTAATTATGTAAGCTAAACTCACATTGCCCCAATCAACCATGCACTGCAGATTATGCAATTGCGCCCTCTACAGGTAATGCACAGAGTGGATATTTGAATCTTGAATAACAATCTCCCTATTTCATGATAAACCCCATGGTAATTAGAGAGGAGTTCAGGGATTTCAAACTTCGGGAAGGGGAGGAGAATGGGTCAGTCTACCATGTTTATAACCAAATCTTAACTTTAATTATATTTCTTCTCTGATATCTGAATGCAGCAAAACAAATTTAACAAGTCTCCATCACCCAATTCTTATCCTCAAGATATACCTGGAAACACCATGGCCCAACTTCACGCCACTGTTTTACATGGAATTCTGCATGTACAAGCAATTTTTTGAGCAGAGAATCGTTTAGTTATGCAAACTACATAACCCACAATCAAAAATTCCTTGCTCAGCAGTGAAATACACTTATGTTAAGTGCCAATCTTTCTGCACCAAATGTAAGCCACAAATGTGTTGCTTACTGTAAGGTACAGTGCCACACCATGGAAGGATTATTTTGACACCATGACATTGGGCCGTAGTAACATTAACATTAACAATGATGTTGCTAGAGTTATCTCCTTCCCTTCTTGTTCATCTTCATCTTCTTGTGGACTCCGATTGCATCCTCTGTATCATCATCTGTGCCTCGGCCACGCCCTTTCTTCATGTCATCGTAGTCTTTCATTTCCTGGAGCAAATGAGAAATCAACTTAATAATAAACTCTCGATTATTTGTTGTTTGACTTGACATCCAAGCCAAATTATTTAAATTTGTTTGCAATAAAAATAAACATGATTGCAGCATAACTGAGTATTATTTAAACAAGCAGGGATGATATTGTGAGAAAATGAAAAGGTAGGAAAAATGTTTGCCATTATCATTAGGCATATACTAGCCTATAGCGGTTTACCTCTTTAGCCACTGAAACTGTTTTTTATCTTGGTATTTACAATAAAATGATACACAAGGAAAGTTTCCATGGTCTGAAGTTAGTCGGAACCTGGTTTCATGGTAGGATTTTCATAATCAAAAGGATTTCCAACAAAAGTAGGAAGAATATCTTGCCTAAACAAGGCACATTGTACAATGCCACCTATAACAATGTCAAATTGCCATTTAATGTGAGGCCTACTTAACTCTTTCTGGACGGCAAGCCTTGTAAAGGGCTCGTGCGCGCGTCACATTTTGACAACGAGCATTTTAAAAGGCTTGAATGTCATCACCTGACAACGGGTTTTGTTTTGACTTGTTTTGACAACAGAGTGCACTATTGACCAGTAAGAATCATAACGTTTATTTTGATACCTTACTCTCTTCAGTAGTCCAAAGATGACAATTGAGAAAGAGTTAATAGAGAAAATGAGCTTCTAACTTCAAGGATGGACAAACCATTTTTGAGAAGCGTTTTGACTTCCTGCTCCTCTGTAGGAAACAATGGCACCTTCTTGTCAATCAACTGCTCGATGCGTTGGTATAATTCAACGTCATATCTAGGGAGAGATGCAAGATTGGGCTTAGCTAAATCCGATCAATTTTAAGAAGAATTGCTTGTTGTAAAGGCGTTTATACAAACCATCAAAATTATGTGGCTGTTAAGTTTCCTTTTCAAGAAATAGATTTTCAGAAATATTTTTTTTTAAATTTAAAAACAGTCATTGAGCAAAAATGTTACTTGTATATTTTGTTATTTTTGTTATTTTTCTTGTTTCTTGATACTTTCATAACAGTTTGGCTTCTTAAATTAAACAAAAATATACTGCCTAATATAATGAAAAAATTACAAGGGTATTGCTTTATGTGTTTTACACAATAGTAGAGCTTTAAACAACAGCATTCACTTTTTCAGAGTTTCTCTATATCTTTGATATACTGTAATGCATCTTTTCATTCTGATATAATAAACAAGAAATGTGGCCAACTTTTTACATTGTGACGCACTTTGTGTAGGTGAAAATCCCATGAAACAGAACTACAGGCATTCTGGGATACACACTCTACCTCAAGATTAAATTGGAAGACAAACATTTTCATCTTTAAACTAGATATGTCCTGAGATCCTTTTTAAAACCTAACCATACTCAATGCAACAAGGTGTAAACAAGTTGTTGCATCTTGTTGCAGAGAACAAAAGAACCATTGTTCTAGCTGGTGGATCTATTTGCATTGAACAGCGTGTGCACTTTTCTGTTGTCGCATTATGTTGCATTCAGAAGCGTGTCTATGCAAATGCCTGTAGGAGGCTAATATCATTCTCATTGTCTATTTGTGACTTACTGTGTGACAAATGTAATTGATTTTCCTGCTCTGCCGGCTCTTGCTGTCCTACCCACCCTGTGAATGTAGTCCTGAAAAAAATAAGCAGAATACAGAAAAAACTATAAATCTGATATAATTCTTATGTGAAAATCATTAACAAATAGAGTGTTCGCCAACGTATCTTATATCTTAAAATAAATTGACCTGTAACAAATTTTGTGTGGGTTGAAAAAAAGAATTTTATTTTGTTCTTTTTAACATATGCACGGTTTGGACAAGCTCCGTCAGCATTTGTTTTGTTAACTATCTTATATGAAGAGAAAAAAAAAAAACGTGAAATAAATGAATCACTAACTAACCTTAGAATGTGTTGGGATGTCAAAATTGATGACAACGTCAACATGAGGGATGTCCAGACCTCTGTAAAAATGAAAGAAAACAGGAGAATAGCTATGAATATAAAATTGCTGGATCGATTGGAATTCTGCCGTGCTGTGTTTTAGGACTTTTTCTCTTAGCCACCATACTCTGTGTATGGGAAATTTGGTCTGGTACCAATAACCGCGAATACAAAAAAAAGATTACAAGAAAACAATTTTTTTAAATAAAAATGCACCGCTGCATCAATTTTTAAGACGACCTAGGACCAGAAACCGGAGACCTTTTTTGTTTGGCCTTAGTGAATTCATACATCGGCTACTGTTCGGCAGAAAGATTTTGTTTAGTCATTGAGAGTTTACCTCTATGCCGGATATAACTGGATATGAAGGGTTCTCAGGTTCAAGTCACCTAATAAAAACTCTGATTATTAGTTCAAATATTAAGTCTTTGGCATTCTCAAAAATCATAAATGTTTAAAAATATATGGATGACGGTATCAAAAATACCTTGAAATCTTTCTGTCTGAGGTGATATTAAGAAACGTTAAACAATATTCCCCAATTCACGAAGTTCGTGTTCACTGATAATAATTCCTGAATACATTTTCACTATTTTTCTCGTTAACGACACAACGTAATGAGCTGAAACTTTCACAGGTCTGTTATTTTCTTCACATGGAGTAATACACAGTAGAATGGAAGTGTACCAATAGAATACTTTCTCTCTTAAACGGACACTATCGTCACGATCAGAGCAGACTTTCAACAGGGCATGGAATCGACATCATAATACACAGTAGAATGGAAGTGTACCAATAGAAAACTCTCTCTCTTAAAGGGAAACTATCGTCACGATCAGAGCAGACTTTCAACAGAGCATAGAATCGACATCATAATGCACAGTAGAATGGAAGTGTACCAATAGAATACTTTCTCTCTTAAAGGGACACTATCGTCACGATCAGAGCAGACTTTCAACAGGGCATGGAATCGACATCATAATACACAGTAGAATGGAAGTGTACCAATAGAATACTTTCTCTCTTAAAGGGACACTATCATCACGATCAGAGCAGACTTTCAACAGGGCATGGAATCGACATCATAATACACAGTAGAATGGAAGTGTACCAATATAATACTTTCTCTCTTAAAGGGACACTATCGTCACGATCAGAGCAGACTTTCAACAGGGCATGGAATCGACATCATAATACACAGTAGAATGGAAGTGTACCAATATAATACTTTCTCTCTTAAAGGGACACTATCATCACGATCAGAGCAGACTTTCAACAGGGCATGGAATCGACATCATAATACACAGTAGAATGGAAGTGTACCAATAGAATACTTTCTCTCTTAAAGAGACACTATCATCACGATCAGAGCAGACTTTCAACAGGGCATGGAATCGACATCATAATACACAGTAGAATGGAAGTGTACCAATAGAATACTTTCTCTCTTAAAGGGACACTATCATCACGATCAGAGCAGACTTTCAACAGGGCATGGAATCGACATCATAATACACAGTAGAATGGAAGTGTACCAATATAATACTTTCTCTCTTAAAGAGACACTATCATCACGATCAGAGCAGACTTTCAACAGGGCATGGAATCGACATCATAATACACAGTAGAATGGAAGTGTACCAATAGAATACTTTCTCTCTTAAAGGGACACTATCATCACGATCAGAGCAGACTTTCAACAGGGCATGGAATCGACATCATAATACACAGTAGAATGGAAGTGTACCAATATAATACTTTCTCTTAAAGGGACACTATCATCACGATCAGAGCAGACTTTCAACAGGGCATGGAATCGACATCCAAGTTCAGGATGAACACAGTGACCGAAACGGACTGGCTCATTTATGCAGGCAGCAACGGTAGTATGACCTTATCATGCGGGGTTTTATTTTCCGTCACTGAGTTAATCTAAAACTCGGCACTCTGATTCTATGCCCTGTTGATTGTGAAAATATTGCCCCTTTAAGTACTTACCTGCTAGCTACATCAGTAGCAATCAAGATAGAGCGGCTCTTCCCTTTGAACTTATTCAGTGTTCCTAATCTCTTGGACTGTTGATGGAAAGAAAATACACATTTCCAAGGAATAATAATTTATTTATTTATACTTTTTAGAATGAAATTCAGAACATGCACTAATGGTCAAATCAAATGTTTTATCCACATGGAGAACCTCAAATATTCTATCAATGTCATGATTACTTTTAAATGGAAGGTACAACATTGGTAATGTTAGCAAAACTGCCTTCTATGAGTATGCTTACTCTCTTTGAATCAAGATAAGGGAAGGTATAACATTGGTAATGTTGGCAAACTGCATATATGAGTATGCTTACTCTCTTTGAATCAAGATATGCATTGAAGGGAAGGTACAACATCGGTAATGTTGGCTAAACTGCTTCTATGAGTATGCTAACACTCTTTGAATCAAGATATACATTGAAGGGAAGGTACAACATTGGTAAATGTTAGCCAAACTGCTTCTATGAGTATGCTTACTCTTTTTGAATCAAGATATACATTGAAGGGAATGTACAGCATTGGTAATGTTGGCAAAACTGCTTCTATGAGTATGCTTACTCTCTTTGAATCAAGATATACATTGAAGGGAAGGTACAACATTGGTAATGTTGATAAAACTGCTTCTATGAGTATGCTTACTCTCTTTGAATCAAGATATACATTGAAGGGAAGGTACAACATTGGTAATGTTGGCAAAACTGCTTCTATGAGTATGCTTACTCTCTTTGAATCAAGATATTCATTGAAGGGAAGGTACAACATTGGTAATGTTGATAAAACTGCTTCTATGAGTATGCTTACTCTCTTTGAATCAAGATATACATTGAAGGGAATGTACAGCATTGGTAATGTTGGCAAAACTGCTTCTATGAGTATGCTTAATTACTCTCTTTGAATCAAGATATACATTGAAGGGAAGGTACAACATTGGTAATGTCGATAAAACTGTTTCTATGAGTATGCTTACTCTCTTTGAATCAAGATATACATTGAAGGAAAGGTACAACAAAGGTAATGTTGGCAAAACTGCTTCTACAAGTGTGCTAACATGTTTTGAATAATGATATACATTAAAGATGTATCAAATGTCTGTTCATGCTTTCTCTGAAATGACAGCCTTTCCGACAGAATATTTTGTCAGGATAAATGGTACCTTTATTAACATTACATCAAGTTAACTTTCTGAGAAAAATAAGGTTATTTAGTAACCAGGTAATTGCCAATGTTGTACCTGCCCTTTATACAAAAATCTTAGTGTAAAGGAACACTGTTATTTGCATCGCACATACAAGAGTTACAAAAACAACTTCGGAAATCCTGTTTTTTTCCAATGAAAATGAAAATCAGACGCCCAATTTTAACATCGGGTACTTCAGAAATATATCTACACATTATCCCAGTGTGATTCATGATGATGTTTTTGTAGAGGAAAGGCAACTGTACCCGAGCAAAGGATACTTCAGTTAGAATATCAGAATGTCTATGTGAACATTTTGAAGGGGCACCAAGGCCAAGAACCAGGGAAACATGGCCTCCGTGAAATTCCGCATCTGGTAAGAGAGGAAATGAGTTTACCTGTGACATCTGTCCGTGCAAGGGGATAGCTGTCATGCCAAGGTTGCGTAACATCAGCGCCACTCGCTGTGTGTTATTACATGTACTGCAGAATACCATGAAGTTGTTTGCCGCTAATTCATTCAGGATGTAGACTAAATAGCAATCCTAGAAAGTAGAATAACACTCCAAAACATTACTGAATAATCAAAGAATTAAACAAAAATTTAGCTACTACACAAGGACAAGTAACAATGTACTCATATTCAATATTTACAATTCATTTTATTCACTTTCGAGTTAATGTCCTCTAGATACCCTTCCTTTTGAATTGTTTTGGTATATTTTGTGTATTTTTTTAAATTTTTTTTAAATTTTACTTTTGATTTAATTTTGCCCTGCACCGGCGTTTATCACCCGACGCAAAAATGTCATCATTTTATTTTACTTTATTTGATTTTTTTTTTTTGTTGGGGGGGGAGTGGTTGTTCTCGTCCCTTCTTTGTCACCCTTGATCCAACTGTGACATGATGTTACTTCATAAAAAGCATATGATGTTATGTCAATTCTGATTTGCTATGACTTACTTTATATTTAGCTGGTATAAATATGTAGAATTGTTTCAGCTTCTCAACAGTATCGTACTTGCTGGATACCTCAACTTTGATGGGATCTTTCAGTGACGCTCTTTGTAGCTTGGCAACCTGTGGGAATACAGGCAAAAGTAAAAAGTTCACTCAGACAGTCTATTCATTCATTTACCAGTCAGTCTACTAGCCAGCTAGTCTACCAGCCAACTGATCTAGGTTTAAATTTAAAACGGCAATTGAATAAAGATAAAATAATTAAAACAATAGCAATTAAGGTAATTGAATACAACACAATGCAACAAGCTTAAATCAAAAGTAAACGGCATTCAAGACATTCCAAAGAAAAAGAAAATTTAATTGAAGATGCACAAAAAACCAAGCACGGTAAAATACAAATAAAAGCATTAACACTATAAATAATTAACCCTCCTACTACTACAAGGATCAAAATCAATCAAAGGTATATCTAGTGCAGTTAAAAGTCAAACACTGTCAAACCTTACGTGTAGTAAGTACATTTACAGGTCAAAATGAGTTGACCATTTCTGACTGGTAAAAGGATTGTCTTGTGTTGTTCAGGGTGGTCAATATGACAGTAAAAACCAGTCAAAAATGCCCCTGTGTGCACATTTGGGTCAACAGTGAAAACAAGCAGTTGACTGATTTTGACCTCTATAGCTACTTAAGTGCAGCTATAGTAGGAGGGCTAAGGAAGGACATGGAACAAAATAAATAGCAGCATTAGAAAATTAATGTCAAAAGCATTTTTTTAATTTAAAAGTATTAATGCAGGATTAAAACAAATCAAAAGTAGAAAGGATAAAATGTAGTATAAGCTCAAGCCACAAAAGTTACGAATATTCGCCCCGAACAAGGCTAAAAGCTCCTCAAGGTACAGTGCTACAATAGAAGTCAAATAAAATGTAAATAGACTCAGAGGAGCTGAATGTGGGAATTGAGATTCCTCTTGAAACAGGATAGATCGTAGGATGAAGGGAAACATGCACCAGGCAAGAATTCCAAAGAGATCCAGCGTGTGGAACAAAGCTATTAGTATAGGTAAAAGCTATCGTATCATGTACCGTGTAATTCATACTACAGTACACAGATGATGTCATGTTTACATACGTTTCTCATGCACACTGCTTCTGATGTACAGAAGCTATGTTACATGTGATTGTGTCTGTAAAGCTACTATTATTTAAAACCAACTCACCAGATATTTCAAAGCTCTGAGACTAAAACCTTTTGTGTTTTCCAAGTGATCCACCAGACGTCCTGGGGTAGCTGTGATATAAATCATATTCAAGAAGTAAATTAAACTCATTAATTAGACATGAATGTATGTTCAATCAGACAGATGAAATGAACCTCCACATTTGGTGTCTTTGAGAACCCTGTTTTCTTTTTCCTTTTAAACAAAAAATCCAATCTGCCTGATGATCCCAAACACAAATTACATTCGGATTACATTAGGATCATCAAGTCAGATTTCATGAGACATGATGGGCCTACGTACATACATTGTGCTTAACTGGCTTATGTCAAAAACTTGCTTTGTCAGGTGCATATACTTTTCTTTTTCAAGGTGTGAAAATTACTAAACTGGAAAAACCTTGAGAGAAAAATGAATAGGTAAGATTTGAAGCTCTGCATGGTGGAAGTACAGTAGGAGTAAGGTTTGCAGTAGCACCACGTAACAATCTCTTTCGAGTTGTAATAAGTGTTGGTTCTGAGAAGAACTGGAGGTGAGAAACTCGATGTTTCGATCAGCATACTCTGAATGTCTTCAAGAGAACTTAATACAACCATTTGTTACACGGTGCTAATGCAAACCTTACCACCCAAAATTTAACAAGTTGAAATAGTGCGTACTTGGTTTCAATCAGGGATAATTGACATAAATGGTGTTAAGTCATCAAACAGAAGATATTGGGTACTTACCGACTATAACATGTGGTTTCTTGGCTAACTGTAAAGATTGTGTCATCATATCAATACCGCCAATAACTACAGCTGTAGATCAATTGACATCAACACGATGTTCAAACATCTTGTATATTTTATTTGTTGAAGATTTGTAAATAAAAAGTGGTTCCCTTCAGTCTGCACATGAAATAGTTGCAGGACATTTCGTTGAATAAGAGCGCATGACTCAAGTTGAATGTGACTTAATTGAGTAATACAGAAAAAATCAATACAAGTATTAGGCCAACAAAAAAGAAACTCAGGTTTCTGGTCTCTGCGCACGTTGCCTCAGACCCACGTGTCGGCATTTTTAATTAGATTTTTTGTGTGCTATGAAACGATGTCCAATTGCAGCCAAAATTGCTGGATCAATTGGAATTCTGCCATGTTGTGCTTTAAATGACTTTTTCACATATGGGTATGAACGTTTGCCTGATTTGTGAGGCCTCTCTTAGCCACCATACTTTTTATTTTTTTATATTTTTTTTTATATGCAATTCGCCCTACACAAGGCCAATGGCCACTCCAAGGTGGGGCTACTCGGTCATTAAGTTGTTACAACGACTCCACACTGAAGAAACCAGCCCCTCGCACCGAAACAAGACAAGTTAATAACCAGCCTCTTCACGGTGCGAATAGGACTGGGAGGGGTAACTAGTCCAGAACAAGGCAGTTGTTAAACTGCCTCAGCCCCAATAAGCAATTATGGTTAAGTGTCTTGCTCAAGGACACAAGTGTCACGGCCGGGATTCGAACAAAATGGGAAATTTGGTCCCCACGTATACAATGTATCACATAGTTCCCTGCAGGCAAAAAAAAAGATAGCCGCAAAAAAAAGCATGTCACCACACCGATTTTGAAGCCAACCGATGACCAGAAACCCGAGACTTATTTTTTGGTCTTATCTATGAGTATTACAACACTGCTACAAGATCCATATGTCGCTGTGTAGAGACGCGCTCTGTACAATACCCGGAGAGTAACCGAGATTAATTTTCACATACCACAAGTCACCCATATACCTGACCTCAGGGCTTCAAACTGTTCAGTTATCTGTAAGGCCAATTTCCCTGTTGTCTTGAGTCTAAATAACCATAATTATGTTTAAGTAAATCTTAACCCTCCTACTATAGCTGCACTTTAGTTTCAAGTAGCTATAGAGGTCAAAATCAGTCAACTGCCCGTTTTGACTGTTGACCCAAATGTGCACACAGGGGCATTTTTGACTGGCTGTTACCGTCATTTTGACCACCCTGAACAACACAAGACAATGCTTTTGCCAGTCAAAAACTGTCATCTCATACCTGTAAATGTACTTGCTACACGTAAGGTTTGACAGTGTTTGACTTTTAAGTGCACTGGATATACCTTGGCAAGTATATCAATATTTTGACCCTTGTAGTAGTAGGAGGGTTAATAACTAACTAATCTTAAACAGGTTTAATTCCATTTTCTGCAAGTGACCCATATACATTGTAGCTGATATAGCAGATACATGTATCTGGAAGGCAAATTTTATTCAGCTATTTAATCTGAATGGCTGAATATATTAGTTATTTCAATAAACAATCTAAAATGTAAAGGTAATCTAGGTAACTAACTGGTATAATCCTGGTTTATTTTCACTTACCACAAGTCACCCCTATACTCAATCCAAGTGCTTCAAACTGTTCAGCTATCTGGAAGGCTAATTCCCTGGTGGGTGTGAGTATGAGAGCAAATAGTCTCTGGGGTCTGTCCAGTAACGCTTGCAGAATAGGAAGTGCAAACGCTCCAGTTTTACCTGAACCCGTCTCTGCTAAGCCAATTATATCTCGTCCTGCAAATTGATAATCCAGATTTTAAAAAACAAAAATCATCATCATCATCTACCAATGTTGTAAAATGGAAACGCTATCTAGCCAGTTCGCGTTGGAAGCCGTGTATACACGCAATTATTTTTTGCACCGTGGATCGGAGAGCGTCTAAACACGCCAAAGGAAACTCCGGAATATTGGTGTGCATGCTCGGTTGACGTGTACGGTGACATGCTCGGAAGACGTGGCTACCCGCTATTGCATTATGCCCAGGTTATTTTCAATGAAATTGTTAAGGGAATCTCTGATAATTGTACATGACAATGCAAAGGACCATATGTGGAAAGACAAATGACAATGGTTCCAATGGAACCGCACCGCTCCAGAGCCGGTCCAAAATACGGCTCTGCTCGGCTCCAGTAAATCACCTATGACCGTGAAAACGGATGGAACAGTAGGTGTATGACGTGTAATCACATCGTGCGGACAGAATCGAACCACAGAGAAGATCAAAACAAGGCAAGAATTGGTCAAAAACACAGTGTAAGTTACAATATTTTTTCAAAGGCATACACATAATAGCAATGCAGTATAGATTCATAGTAGATTCATAGATTTAAGATTTAAGATTTATTACAATGCAATGTGTTTATTTCTTCGTAAAACATACAATCTACGGTAGTTCTACGTTTTTTTGTACACTCTTTATCCTAGCGCTTATGTGAAAACATAACGATAGGATCATCCTAGCTATACTGAATGGTGGTGGATTTTGGCGGACTCAGGAAGGTTCTTAGCCAAAATAGCTCCGGGGGTTAGGGTCAATGAAACAAACCTTGAAAGCTCAGTGGGAGAGCCTCTCGCTGTATCTTCGTCGGAGTCTTCCATTTAAGACGCTCACAAGCTTCGCATAATACATCCACGACACCCTGGTGAGTAACAAGAACAAGGCTGTCAACATGGGACACTACGTGCAATCAGAAAAGTCCTGAACATTTAAATTGTCAACAACTAATTCCCAGGCCTGGAAGTGCATTCTGGTAGGGGTAAGACACTCCAAGTAAAGGGCACTTCCATTAGAAAATTAGAATGTCTATGTCTAAAACAGTTTTAAGGGCTACCAAGGCCAAGACCAGGGCAACGGAGGCAGTGTCCTCTGTGTAATTGCAGGCCTGAATTACTGGAATAGGTTTAAAATGGGAAAGAATGTAGAATACAACCGCCACTTTTCTATCCAAATATGACCAATTTAACAGATTTGCCTTTAAAGGATGATAGAGGACGCAGGACAGGAAAGTGTACTAAAGTGAGGATTAGAAATGATATTTTGTAAGATTTTGAGCAATGAATGTATGCACATCCAGTGAGATGTTGTTATCTGCAAAAAAAAACATGCTTAGACATTGTGCATAAGTGGCGGTTGGGTTTGACATTCTTTCCTTAAAATGAGGTTTTAACTGAAAAGATGGAGTTGGGGATCAATGTTCTTTGCAAATTCATTGCTAGGTTCAAAAGACTGGTGACCAAGAAAGTTGTGATAATCAAAGGTATGGTACATTCAACCATAAGGTTTATCACAAATAGCAGCTGCAAGGAATCTTGGTGGTGGTGGTGGTGGTGGTGGTTGTTGTTGTTGTTGTTGTGTGACCCTGTTGCATGGTCTCATAGAATCGTGGGATATCTGTGGGTCACAACAGTGCCACCGCGTGCCCCGCAAACGAACTTAATATTATTGACTTCACACAAGCCGTGCCAAACAGATGCCCCAAATTGTATCCCAGTATGCTTTGCGGTAGTTGCTTCAGCACTATTTACGATAAACCTTATTCCAGGCAACCTGTCAATAATAAATATCAAAACTTGCCACAAAAAAAACATGTGTTATAACTGCCACACCAAGTGACATACATAACGCTCACATCTATACACCAAACCAAAGTAACCACGACAAGCGAGATACATAACGCTCACATCTATACACCAAACCAAAGTAACCACGACAAGCGACATACATAACGCTCACATCTATACACCAAACCAAAGTAACCACAACAAGCAACATACATAACGCTCACATCTATACACCAAACCAAAGTAACCATGACAAGCGACATACATAACGCTCACATCTATACACCAAACCAAAGTAACCACGACAAGCGACATACATAACGCTCACATCTATACACCAAACCAAAGTAACCATGACAAGCAACATACATAACGCTCACATCTATACACCAAACCAAAGTAACCACAACAAGCGACATACATTAACGCTCACATCTATACACTAAACCAAAGTAACCATGACAAGCAACATACATAACGCTCACATCTACATGTATACACCAAACCAAAGTAACCATGACAAGCAACATACATAACGCTCACATCTATACACCAAACCAAAGTAACCACGACAAGCGACATACATTAACGCTCACATCTATCGATACAACAAGCGACATACATAACGCTCACGTCTATACACCAAACCAAAGTAACCACAACAAGCAACATACATAACGCTCACATCTATACACCAAACCAAAGTAACCATGACAAGCGACATACATAACGCTCACGTCTATACACCAAACCAAAGTAACCATGACAAGCGACATACATTAACGCTCACATCTATAGATACAACAAGCGACATACATAACGCTCACGTCTATACACCAAACCAAAGTAACCATGACAAGCAACATACATAACGCTCACATCTATACACATGTCATGTTTACATACGTTTCTCATGCTCATTACTTCTGATGTACGGAAGCTATGTTACATGTGATTGTGTCTGTCCATTGATGAAATATAAGATACTATTATTTAAAACCAACTCACCAGATTATTTCAAAGCTCTGAGACTAAAACCTTTTGCAAATTCATTGCCATGCTAGGTTCAAAAGACTGGTGACCAAGAAAGTTGTGATAATCAAAGGTATGGTACATTCAACCATAAGGTTTATCACAAATAGCAGCTGCAAGGAATCTTGGTGGTGGTGGTGGTTGTTGTTGTTGTTGTTGTTGTGTGACCCCGTTGCATGGTCTCATAGAATCGTGGGATATCTGTGGGTCACAACAGTGCCACCGCGTGCCCCGCAAACGAACTTAATATTATTGACTTCACACAAGCCGTGCCAAACAGATGCCCCAAATTGTATCCCAGTGTGCTTTGCGGTAGTTGCTTCAGCACTTACGATAAACCTTATTCCAGGCAACCTGTCAATAATAGGTTTACTTCTGATGTACGGAAGCTACGTTACATGTGATTGTGTCTGTCCATTGATGAAATATAAGATACTATTATTTAAAACTCACCAGATTATTTCAAAGCTCTGAGACTAAAACCTTTTGTGTTTTCCAAGTGATCCACCAGACGTCCTGGGGTAGCTGTGATATAAATCATATTCAACAAGTAAATTAAACTCATTAATTAGACATGAATGTTCAATCAGACATAATAATAATAATAATAATAATAATAATAATAATAATAATAATAATAATAATAATAATAATAATAATAATAATAATAATAATAATAATAATAATAATAATAATAATAATAATAATAATAATAATAATAATAATAATAATAATAATAATAATAATAATAATAATAATAATAATAATAATAATAATAATAATAATAATAATAATATGGCGTCGAGACAAGAAACACTGCGACAGATCGGCTCTCGATTCAAGCGAAAATATTTGTTGTTTCCCGTCGTATAATCATCACCAAAAGTGTACTCCTTGTAGGTGCTACCGAGTAGACTCTACAGGGTAAGTTTCAACATCGGCCATTAAAGATCTTGGATTTCTCCGATTTCGGAAGACTCTTTACAACGTACGTTACTCAGTGTATATAGTTAGCAGTGAGACGCGCGTTCCATTTGCGTCCTTTAGAACATCTTGATAGCAACTAACGCTGAGTGAACTACTGCAGGGTGAAATACACATCGCATTTGCATGTAATTTCCCCTGAAACAATACAACTTTTCTCACAATTTTGTGATGATAATGAATGCTATGCAGCATCAACTCAACGGTGAATCAGCGACGAACTCTCAAAGAGGAAGTCCATCGCCCGTTCTGGTCGGTATGCTTGAGCAGGTACCGCCAGATCGTATACACACTGCTCAGAACAATAACAGAATTCGTGCTGTAAACAGGAGAAAGTGGAGTAAGGACGATAACAGAATTGCAATGGAATGTTTTATAAGGAGCAAGCCAGAGAACAGAGGGTACAGAAGGAGAATGATTAGCATATGGCAGGATAAAGGCATGTTTGAAATAAGCGAACAGCGGCTTGCCGACCAGGTAAAACAAATCAAACATAATCAGTGGCTAACGAAAGTTGAGGTGGAAGAGATGAGGAGAATAATATCACGGACAGAGGCTAGGGATGATGCTGACGAAGTGCAGGAGGAGGAACTGGACAACGTGGTCGCTGGTGAGCTGGCAAGTTCCCAGAGTGCGGATGAGGTCAGTGGAGGAGTAGAAGAGGGAACAGAAGACTTGACGATAGAAGAGCTAGAGATTAGGAAGAGGATTGAAGAGGTAATGGTATCGGTAAAAGGGACAGGTAAGTGGAGTATTCCTGCATTGCGCCAGGTCCCAAGGAAAAAGCTGACAAATGTGTCAGCTATGGTAAGTAGAATCCTTGGGACGGTAAGTACTACTAATCTTTCTGAAATTAACGATCTTGTCTTTGCAGGTGCAGTTGTAGTAGCGGAGAGATCAGGGGTAAAATCTTCACATTCACAATCACGACATAAAGATAATAAACCTTGGTGGAAACGCAGACTTGAGGGCCAAATTAACGATTTACGCAAAGATCTCAGTAGAATAGAGCAAATGGATAGAGGTGCAATGAAAGATTCAGATATGAGGAACAGATTAATGAAGAAGTATCAAGTAAAAGGAAAGGGGATGAGTGTAGTTAAGGAGGAAATAAAGCAAAGGGTTAAGGCGAAGGCTGCGAAAGTAAAGAGGTACGATGACAGAGTCAAGCAGTTTCATCAAAATCGCCTATTCAATACAAATCAACGTCAATTATTCAAAGAAATGGACGGGAAATGTGACAACTCACAAGTGGGCCCAGAGCCAGCAGAGGCAAGGAATTTTTGGGGTGGCCTTTGGGATCAGCCTGGTGATCATAACAGACAAGCAGAATGGTTAGCCGACGTGAAAGACGAGTTAAAGAATGTACAACAACAAGAGGGATTTCAGATTGATGTGAGCAAGGTGAAGAAACAGTTGAGGAAAGTGCCGAATTGGAAAGCCCCGGGACCAGACCAAGTGCACGGATACTGGCTAAAGAACTTCAGTAGTCTTCACGAAAGAATAGCCCAGCAGCTGCAACAATGCTTAGTGCGTGGCAACGTTCCGACGTGGATGACTGAAGCAAGAACGGTTCTCATCATGAAGGACATTAAGAAGGGTAACGTTGCAAGTAACTATCGACCTATTACATGTCTACCCATGATGTATAAACTTCTGACCGGTATCATTGCAGAAGATCTGTATAGCCACATAGAAGATCAGCAGTTATTTCCAGATGAGCAGAAAGGTTGCAAGAAGCGGTCAAGAGGAACGAAAGACCAACTCATCATTGATAAGACGGTGCTAAAGGACTGTAGGAACAGGAAAACTAATCTGGCCATGGCATGGATAGATTACAAGAAGGCATACGACATGGTATCACACTCGTGGATTATGGAATGTTTGGATATAATAGGGGCAGCTGATGCGGTGAAATGTCTTCTAGGTGAGAGCATGAAGACATGGAGAACAAATCTGACGGCTAATGATGAATGTCTTGGTAAGGTAAACATCAGACGAGGTATTTTCCAGGGTGATTCTCTGTCTCCACTGTTGTTTGTTTTGGCGCTGTTCCCTTTGACGATGATTTTGCGGAAGGTTAATGCAGGATACGAGATGATGAAGGATGGATGCAAGATTAATCATCTTCTCTTCATGGACGACCTGAAGTTGTTTGCGAAGAACGAGAAAGAGATTGATTCCTTGGTGCAGACTGTACGGATCTTCAGCGATGACATCGGCATGAAGTTTGGTCTGGAGAAATGTGCTGCGATGACCATGAAGAGGGGTAAAAGGGTACATTCGGATGGAATTGCTTTACCAGATGGCACACAATTGAGGGCGTTGGGTGAAGAAGAAAGTTATAAGTATCTTGGAGTGCTTGAAGCAGATCATGTACTGCACGAGGAATCGAAAGAGAGACTTAAGAAAGAGTATATAAGACGAGTGAAGAAGTGTTTGAAGTCCAAGCTGAATGGAGGGAATATGATAAAGGCGATCAACACTTGGGCTGTGTCACTAATGAGATACAGTGCGGGAATTGTCGAGTGGACTAAGGCAGATCTAGATGTTGCTGACAGGAAAACGAGGAAAGTGATGACGATATACGGTATGTTACATCCACGGTCGAATGTCAGCAGACTCTATCTACCGAGGTCAGAGGGCGGAAGAGGGTTACTTAGTGTATCAGACAGTGTTAACATCGAGAGAAGGAGCTTGCAGTGTCATGTAAGAAGCACTCGGGAAAAGTTGTTGAAGGTTGCGCAGAAATACATGAAGGCAGACGAATTAGGTCCAAAGGAGTATAAGAATCAAAGAAGAGAAGAAAGAACACGAGATTGGCAGGAAAAACCACTTCACGGCCGATTCCTGAGATGTACTGAAGAAGCGGCAAGTAGCAAGACTGGTTGAAGAGAGGAGAACTAAAGAAAGAAACTGAGGGTCTGATCACTGCAGCGCAAGACCAGTCTCTGCCGACGAACGTGATGAAGGCAAGGATCGAGAAGTCAGATGTCTCTTCTATGTGCAGAATGTGCAATGCGGCGGAGGAGACTGTATTTCACATTGTCAGCGAATGCAGAGTGCATGCTCAGACAGAGTACAAAGGCAGACACGACAAGTTGGCCAAGGTGATCCATTGGGATCTGTGTAAGAAGTACGGAGTCAAGGTGCAATCGAAGTGGTACGACCATGTGCCGGAAAAGGTTGAAGAAACGGATCATGTCAAGATTCTCTGGGACTTCAACATCCAGACAGATCATGTTATACAACATAGACGGCCGGATGTTGTTGTCTTGGATAAGCATGCAAAGATGTGTCATCTTATTGATATAGCTGTGCCGGGTGATAGTAGAGTAGCTTCGAAGGAGAAGGAGAAGGTACAGAAATACCAGGACTTAGCGAGAGAACTCCGCAAGCTGTGGCAAGTCAAGGTCAAGGTTATTCCTGTGGTAGTGGGAGCACTGGGTACAATCCCGAAGGCGTTGGAGAAACATCTCAAGGAGATAGGAACATCTGTTAGAGTAGAATTACTACAGAAGGCGGCACTCTTAGGGACAGCAAGGATTCTGCGAAAGACACTCGAGATCTAAGGCTTCGGGACGTAGCTTGACTCGAGGTGTAACCGGCAGAAAGGAAAACAAGATCTTTCTTTTCATGCTGTGCTAACGCGAAATAATAATAATAATAATAATAATAATAATAATAATAATAATAATAATAATAATAATAATAATAATAATAATAATAATAATAATAATAATGTGTGGACTTATATAGCGCACGTATCCACCAGCTGAGTGGTGCTCAAAGCGCATATTATTACCCCTGCTCATAAGGCTCATAAGGCACATAAATCATTCCTGAAACCATCTCAGCTCCCTGGGGAGTATACAGCTCAATTGCTGCCATTACAGCGCATATAGGGCTAATCAACCAACTCTGCCCTCACAGGTACCCATTTAACCCCTGGGTGGAGAGAAGCAATTATGGTTAAGTGTCTTGCTCAAGGACACAAGTGTCACGGCCGGGATTCGAACCCACATTCTGCTGCTAACATCAGAACTTGAGTCCGGTAAGCTAGACCGCTCGGCCACGACACTCCACGACAGATGAAATGAACCTCCACATTTTGGTGTCTTTGAGAACCCTGTTTTTTTTTCCTTTTAAACAAAAAATCCAATATGCCCGATGACCCAAAACACAAATTACATTCTCTAGATTAGGATCATCAAGTCAGATTTCATGAGACATGATGGGCCCACGTACATTGTGTTTAACTGGCTTATGTCAAAAACTTTGTTAGGTGCATGTACTTTTCTTTGTCAAGGTGTGGACACTAAACTGGAAAAAGTAAGATATGAAGCTTTGCATGGTGGAAGTACAGTAGGAGTAAGGTTTGCGGTAGCACCACGTAACAATCTCTTTCGAGTTGTAATAAGTGTTGGTTCTGAGAAGAACTGGAGGTGAGAAACTCGATGTTTCAATCAGCATACTCTGAATGTCTTCAAGAGAATTTAATACAACCGTTTGTTACACGGTGCTAATGCAAACCTTACCACGCAAAATTTAACAAGTAGAAATAGTCCATACTTGGTTTCAATCAGGGATAAGACATAAATGGTGTTAAGTCATCAAACAGAAGAGATTGGTTACTTACCGACTATAACATGTGGTTTCTTGGCTAACTGCAAAGCTTGTGTCATCATATCAATACCGCCAATAACTACAGCTGTAGATCAATTGACATCAACACGATGTTCAAAAATCTTGTATATTTTATTTGTTGAAGATTTGTAAATAAAAAATGGTTCCCTTCAGTCTACACATGAAATTCCCCCCCCCCCCATCCCAACAGGCCTTTAAAACTATTAAAAGGCCAAGTTAAGTGTTTAAAATGTTGATAAAAATCAGGGAATGGGCATTGGATTATTGCCGGCTGTGTGATCTTAGTAACTCTGGGTAGAATAATAATAATAATAATAATAATGTGTGGATTTATATAGCGCACGTATCCACCAACTAAGTGGTGCTCAAGGCGCATTATATTATTATCCCTGCTCATAAGGCTCATAAGGCTCATAAATCATTCCTGAAACCATCTCAGCTCCCTGTGGAGTATACAGCTCAATTGCTGCCATTTCTAGCGCATATAGAGCAAACCAACTCTGCCTTCACAGGTACCCATTTAACCCCTGGGTGGAGAGAAGCAATTATGATTAAGTGTCTTGCTCAAGGACACAAGTGTCACGGCCGTGATTCGAACCCACATTATGTTGCTAACACCAGAACTTGAATCCGGTAAGCTAGACCGCTCGGCCACAACACCCCAAGGTTTATCACAAATAGCAGCTGCAAGGAATCATGGGATGTCTGTGGGCGCAATAGCGCCACTGCGCAAGGGCGCAACCACGTGTTGAAAGTTGGGGGGGTCCCAAGCAGCCATTGTGATGTCATGAATGACATTACTAGGATCATGTATACATAAAATACCAAAATGTTCCAGAAGTTGGGGAGGTCCACATAAAAGTAGGGGGGGTCGTGACCCACCCGACCCCCCCAGTGGTTGCGCCCTTGCCACTGCGTGCCGCACAAACAAACAAAATATTGTTGATGTCACACAAACTGCTCCAAACAGATGCCCCAAATTGTATCCCAGTATGCTTTGCGGCAGTTGCTTTAGCGCTATTTGCAATAAACCTGGTTGTATCCGACCGCCACTTTTTCTCATTCAATATAACCAATAATGTAATCTTACCTACCTTGTAAGGTGGAGAACATATGGATGATGATGGACATATACTTCAAATTATTCCAGGATATTTATTATATGAACAAATTAGGCATTTTTGGAAAACGATGACTTCCTCAGCTCAGTTATGTCAGTTTGATCTTGAAAACTCTCCCGTTAGTGACCAACACGGTCACATGTGCTGTGGCAACTATATAGGATCCTTCTAATCTATTTTCTGAAGGGAATTTTTTTAGAAGGGAAATAAAGTACAAAAACCATCATAAAACTAAAGTGGATTTTAAAGATAAATTTCACTTTCTGTAGGCCTACCCACAAAAATCGATAAAATGAAAGTTTAACTGGTTAGTGGTTGCAAAAAAATTCCAAGAAAACCTTTAAAAAGTGGCGGTCGGATACGACATTCTTTCCTAAATAGCGAAGGATACGGACTACAGAGTCAGAGGGAATAGGGATGTCCAGTGTATTGGCCCTATTAAACGTTAGGCCGAGAATGGGCCTATCAACTCGAGTCAGACCATGGAGGAGCTTCTTCCATGGTCAGACATAGACATTAACTGATTAAGTTAACGTTAAATCTCAAGTCAATGACTCACTCGAACTCGAAGTCGAATGTTCTAAAATCATAAAAAAGACCACTCTAATTTCTCCTAAATTAGCAGCAAATTAATATATGAAATACAAAACATATCGCTAGGGGTCCTAATAAGTAGGCCCCCTACCCACAATAGCTGAAGGACTGCGAATCAAGAAAACAACACAGCAAAAAAAGAACTTGTCCGACAAAAACGTCAACCTACCATCAAATAAACCGCCATTAATTATTGTAATAGCGCCCTCCGTTGGTGACAATGAGTGCAATGTCCAGTGCTGTACAGCTGTTCGGATGGGGTTTAGTGTACGTGATAACATGAGCGGAACCCCTCTAGCATACAGAAACCATTTAAATCCTTCATCGTCATTATTTTAATCGTCTGATAATTTATCTCAGGATCTCGACATCCCGATATATGTCAGGATTTTGTCATCTTACGTAGATGATGTCTTTATCCTGATATAAATTATCTCAGGATCTCAACAAGTCAGATGGCACATCATTATTGATAATAACACTATGTGTTCAATTACTATGCATTGCCACCCAAGTCGGATGGCACTTCCAGAGTTCCCATCATTACACACATGTACAATGTACAATGTACATCATTAGTGATAATAATACCGCGTGTTCAATTGCGATGCAATGCCACCCGATGGCGCGTGCCGTGACGCTTACGACCATATACTACCGATGACGTGTACATCAATCAATGTTCTTCACGTATTTTTGCTTTTGCGTTTTTAGATATGTGGTAGGTTAACCAAATATATATTATTCCAAATTAAACGACCATTTTAAATGTTTTAAATATTAAAGTATACAAGTTTTTTTTTTACAAAAACACCATTTCTCTGAGCAGGATTCGATCCTCTGACCTCTTGCTCGGCAGTCAAGCATTCTAACAACTGAGCTAACTGTTTCTTGCTATTTGGTTGGTTAAGTAGACAAGTTTAAAAAAAAAAAATTATATATTTTTTTTTTACAAAAACACAATTTCTCTGTTCGGGATTTGATCCTACAGGACCTCAGCAGTCAGTCACTCCACCAACTGAGTTAACTGTTTCTTTGACATAATAGACTGCATAATATGCTGTCTTTATCCTATATCAAGAGACAGTCTACGGGCGTACCTTTCAAGGGATTTCATTGGATACATTGTGCCGAAATCTGACGTCATGCTTCTAGACTTGCGCGCTAGCTTCCAACCAAGGTCAAAGTTGAATTTCAATGAAACCGAGAGGCCGGTAACTGGCGTCATCCACGAGCCTCGAAGCGTGACGTCAGGCCTTCCGGCTCTCTGTCGGTATGTTTTACGGGTGGATGGAAGGATGTGCACGTGTGATAAGGACTGCGTTTTGCACCGAGATTAGCTTTTTAGGTACATACATTCGTGTTTGATGTCAATATGATTCGAGTCGCGTTTGCTGGAGGATGGTGTAATATTATGGTGCAATTTTCTTTTCAATAACAAAAGAACGTGTCCAAAGATATACTGTGTCATAATTGGTTGTTTTTGTCGTCGTAATCATCCTCATCATTATCTAACATCACCACCTGTAGACTCACTAGAAACTTTAGTTTCATCAACAGTAGCATTTGGAACAAACTGTGACATTTAAGTTTAAGATCAGTCACTACAAAGAAGAGATGTTTCGTTTTCTCTTTTTGGTGACCATTCATTGCCTGTCGGCTGAGGCTGCCAGCTCATGTGAAGGCGCAACCGTTGGTAACCCGCGTAGCTTGCATTTCAGTGGCATAGCCGACCTGATCCTGCAGGAGCACGGATACCGCAACTTGACGGGGATTTCCATGATCAGGTGCGGCAATTTGTGTCTGTCTAATACGCGCTGTTTCTCTCTCAACTACTCGGACCGGGACAAGCTGTGTGAGCTGAACGGGGCTTCAGCGTCGCAGTTCCCGCAGGCCCTCGCTGAGAAGAAGGACACATATTATTACGGACCGGAGGAGGTAAAATGTTCATTTCGTTTTTATATGTTTGTTCAATCTTTTGAGCAGTCTTTCTTCCACTTGAAACTAATAAGGGTCAATAAGGAAACCGGTGAAATTATGTTTAACTGAATTCTCAAAGAAAACCACTCTATTATTATTTAGTGAAAATTATAGCTTTTCCATCTACGTCATAGATTGCTTCGTTGAGCAAAAAGGAAAACTGGAGGCCGTTACCAATATCAATAGAAGTGTATCGGAACGGTGTCAAATTTATTTTGTTATGGTTTTTATATTTGGCGAGTTGCTCAATATAAACACCACTGGTGTAGTTTCTAACAACCAATAGGACTATAGGAGATTTGTCCGCGGTTAAATTTGATACTTAAGATACCCAATAACAATATATAGACCTTTTAATTAGGAAATTTTCGTTTATATTTGTTGTTGTTGTTATTGGTCAGTTTATTTATTTTGTTGATTGTAGGGTTTGCAAATATCACACTTGTATTCGAGTCATCAAACCTCGAATCCATGCATGTCCTCAGTGTCAAGTCCAAGTAAGTCCGAGTGCCGAGTTATGTGGTTGTGCAAGTCACGAGTGACGAAGGTCGAGTCCGAGTCACGAGTCACTTAAAAAAATCAAACGAAAAAACGAAAACCTTATACATGTCAAGGTTCAAAGTTAAGTGAAAATAATTTCAACATATGGGTTAGTATCTCATCAATTTTACTAAACCAAACATTTTTCCAATATCAACATTATTTCATAATGCTTGGTATAGCCGCGGTAGAAGATGGCAGTCCGTAAGGACCAGAACAAACAGATATTTAAATTCATTTGTCCCTTATTCCATACGTCTTCTCAATAATCAGCACCGGCGTTAACATCTTTATCTTATTATTCTGCTGTTCTATTTTTTTTCTTTGATACTGTGTCTATTTTAATTCAAATTTGAAAATCTAATCTGTTTTAACTTATGTATTGCATGTATGTATATAATTGTTTATTATTTTCTGCATGTAATAAAACAAATTTCCTTTTCAAGGACCAATACAAATAAATATGAAATATGAAATATGAAATATAATATGAAATTATTTGATTTACTTTTCTTATTTTAATAAACTTAAGTCATGAAATTGAAAAGAGTTTTTTCAGTTGTCAAACTTGGAACAAAGAAGGATACATTCTGAATGTACAAATTGTCCACACAAGGTGTAGTTATATCACTAAATAAAAGGGAAGTCAGAACACTGAATTGTACAAAGGTATGTTCATTCTGTTTCTCTAGAATGGACGAGAAAACGCCATGAAAATTGAGAGATCAGTGATTTGGATAATGTAATAAGTCTGGTACCCATTACTATTACTATCAAGTTTTTATTCCCACGATGTTGTATGCTGAAGTTTGGGTACATGATTCATTATAATCGATTTCTGGAAGACGCACTTTCCGATCGCATTTTACTTCAAACAGAGAAAGAACACTATAGGCTATGCTACAACGGAATAGGATGCACGGTGTAAATTTTATAAAACTGTTCGCATTGTTTTTATTAAGTAACACGACACTATGTTGGCAAGAAAATTATTTTGTTAATGTTTTTTCAATCCGAGTCTGAGTCATTGTACATGGTGATTCACGTTCAAGTTCGATTTACAAAAAAGTGACTGAAGTCGGACTGGAGTGCGAGTCATACAAGTCTGGCAAATATCATCCATAAGGCGTCAACATTATTATTATTATTTTCGTGTTAGAGTGTTTATGGTGTAAACCGAAACAAAAGAGAGGAACAATATAGGTTCTCGGTTTACACCATAACACGTACTTTTGTGTGTGTGTGTGGGGCTGATTACCATATATACCTGGGATCGGAAGTATAGGCCTATCTTACATCATGCATCAAATGTCTGATCGCATTGTTTCAATTTTAAACAGAAGCATATTCTGTCCTTAAACAAGAATAATTGTTTTAGAAAATTCTAGCAGATAATTGCCTCTTTTGCTTCCTCTCACTGCATATTATTCGTGTCTATGAAGAGCATTTGCCTTGTTTCACCGTCTTCTTCACAAATTACAGTTTCAGCTTAAAGGCAGTGTATCACTGTACAAAAAAGACAACATGTGAAAGTATTTAGCTTATTTCATTGTGTTGTTTTTAAAGGAGAAAATAGTGAAATACATATAATGTAGAAATGGATCCCTGGCTGGTCATCGACTTCAGATTTATAGATGGTTTATACTCCATATAACAATTATTAATATCATTATCATGTCCTTTGTTTTGCAGCCGAGTGTTTTTAAACAGTTTCAGCTACCAGTGTCTGACAAAGGAGGTATGTACATTTTAATTATTTATATTTTGCCTTAGAAAACAAGTAGGCCTATATGAAACAAGACACTATCAACATTTCAGGGAGACGGACAGACAGACAGTCTAGTGAAAAATGTTAATTGTGTCTGGTTCCTTTCAAATTGCTAATTTAAGCTGTATGTTTACGACTATTTTTGTAACCGTAACCGTTATTGAAACGGTCGGTTACACGGTTAATCGACCGGAAAAATGGTTTTGATCGCCCATCGTGTTTTTGTTGAAATACTGCAGCAGTGCATTATGCTACATGTGCAAATCATGGACTCCCTCTGTGCATGCTGTAATCACAAGAAACACTTTCCGTATAGCCACGTGTGCTTTCGCGCCGCATGCAGACTAGCGTGCAATATGCCTAATTGGAATTGTCGGGTGCATTGACTTGGTGACTACCTTGTGGTGTGGTAAAAATGAGTACCACTGCGTACTAGGTTGTGTTCAAAGTCAATCGGGTGTTTTTTTTTTAGTGATGTTAGAAATATATTTTTTACGTATTATGACAACATTATGGAATTCGTTAATAATTCGTAATAATTAGTTCTGAAAAGATGTAATAAATTTCAAGTGTAATACATTCCATGTTTACTTATAAAAAATTACACAAACGGCATGTCAGACGGAATAATTTATCAGGATGCTTGGTACCAATCTTTAAATCAAGTTGAATTTTCCGATTATAATTCAACAATTTTGTTATCGGGAAATGGATGGTGGTAGAGGTGTGGGTCTGTTTAGGGGTATTCTAAAATAATTAAATAATATATTTTTCTTTGTGAAAGTTGATGATGGTATTAAACTCTTTAATTTATGGGTTGTCATTTTATATATTTAAAGGTTTCCTGAAATAATACTCTCAACATTCATAATGTTCTATAGCTTGCCAGTATTACAAATCAAAGCATATTTCGACTTCAAAATCATTTATAATTTATTAATCTATAACAGTCTCACAAAATACTTCAGCGACACATACCCTTCACATGACGTCATCGACATAATTAGTAAGGCATATAATCGGCGGCCATTATTTGATTGGATTATGTTCTGATACATAGCCCAGGTTGGACTTTTACCTTCGTGTATTACGGTGACGTCCAGGATTTAATCAAATATTTGCTACTACATAAAACAAGTTTTTCATAATAATTGTTTAATTTTTACCTGTGTTAAACTGCTGTAACTTGACAGTATAATTTCATCATCAAATACCATGCATCTCAAAGGGTGTTTTTTAATGAAATAATCCCGAGATTTAACGTTAAAGAATTACTTTAGTTTTGATGGCTGTTCGTCACTTGAGCGTTACGACAATACTAGTGTAGGCACGGGTGCGTTGGTGTCCCTACGAACTTGACGAACATACATAAAACCTAAGTAAGATCTTTCCAGTGATGTGTATCTCGTACCCTATGACATTACATGTCACCCAGGCACTCAGAGACTTAGTGCTCGATATGCGGCAGAGTACCCCCCTCCCCCTGCCCCCCAATTGGTGATGGTCAGTGTTGGTGATGGTCAATGTTCGTTAATATGCAAGTGTTCGTTAATATGCAAGTACTCATCAATACATCATACGCAGGGACAACATTTTCCATGTACAAAGTATGTTGGCTAAGAGTCGTTGGCTAAGAGTCGTTTAAAACACAGCACGGCAGAAATCCAATCGATCCAGCATTTTTGGCTGCAAATGGAAATTGTTTCATAGCAAAAAAACAAAATAAATTATAAATGCCGAGGCGACGCGCGCGGAAACCAGAGACTTTTTTGGTCTAAAGGCACTATATACAAAACAAGGAGAAAAGATTCTTTAAAAAAAACCTGCGAACAATACTGCTGTATTTAGCGGAAGGTGAGGGGCCGGGGGACCACAAATGATCATTTACTAGCAAAATAAAGTACTGTGAAAACAGAAATATCTGAGATGTCGGATTTTTCTTGGATTTTCCCCCACACTCAGCAGTTTTGGATCCGCCCCTAGTTGGCCCCTTTCTTCCCCACTGCACAGTATTTTCAATTTTCAATTTGATGAACATGCTTTAATGAAAGATGATTTATACTGAACAAAAAGTAATTTGCTTTTGTATAATAATAGTAATAGCAGTAATATTAGCGATATGTGCGTGGAGACAACCTGGTACCTTGTCTCTTCAATTGACGGGAAAGATGCATATAATTATAAGGCCCCAAAAGTCTCCGGTTTTGTCTCCAGACATAGACAATCAGCCAAAGAAGCACACCAGTATAATGGTTAAAAGAAACATAGAAGACACGGTAGGCGTGAGGTTTCGTCACGCATCAGGTTGCGAGCTTTTAGCTTTGCATGGTGAGGAGGAGGATAGCAGGTGACACAGAAGTTCAATTGAGTAGTAATTAGTTCTGAAAAGAACTGGAGGTACAACTCGACGTTTCGATCAGTATGCTCTGATCGTCCTCAGTTCTTTTCAGAACTAATTACTACTCAATTGAGCATTTCACATGGTGTCACCGCAATTACTCTTACTTATCCTCCTCGCCATGCAAAGCTACAAAGCTACCTAAATACATAAAACCTGATGCGTGGATTTTGTTTACGGAAACCTCACATACACCGCAGTTTTGTCGCTACAAACGTGTTTCTACCAATGTTGTAACTTCTCTTTTAAGCCATTATACACAATTGGTAAGGTTGTCAAAACTGCTTCTTTGAAACAGTTGTCCTGTAATTAGGGGGAAAAAAGAAAAGAAAAAAGAAAACTGAGGCGGCGTGCGCGGAGACCCAAAACCGGAGACTTTTTAGGGCCTTATAATTATATGCATCTTTCCCGTCAATTGAAGAGACAAGGTACCAGGTTGTCTCCACGCACATATCGCTAATATTACTGCTATTACTATTATTATACAAAAGCAAATTACTTTTTGTTCAGTATAAATCATCCTTCATTAAAGCATGTTCATCAAATTGAAAATTGAACATACTGTGCAGTGGGGAAGAAAGGGGCCAACTATGGGCGGATCCAAAACTGCTGAGTGTGGGGGAAAATCCAAGAAAAATCCGACATCTCAGATATTTCTGTTTTCACAGTACTTTATTTTGCTAGTAAATGATCATTTGTGGTCCCCCCGGCCCCCTCACCTTCCGCTAAATACAGCAGTATTGTGCGCAGTTTTTTTTTAAAGAATCTTTTCTCCTTGTTTTGTGTATAGTGCCTTTAGACCAAAAAAGTCTCTGGTTTCCGCGCGCGTCGCCTCGGCATTTATAATTTATTTTGTTTTTTTGCTATGAAACAATTTCCATTTGCAGTCAAAATTGCTGGATCGATTGGATTTCTGCCGTGCTGTGTTTTAAACGACTCTTAGCCAACATACTTTGTCCCTGCGTATGATGTATTGATGAGTACTTGCATATTAACGAACACTTGCATATTAACAAACACTGACCATCACCAACACTGACCATCACCAATTGGGGGAAGGGGGGGTGGTACTCTGCCGCATATCGAGCACTAAGTCTCTGAGTGCCTGGGTGACATGTAATGTCAGGGTACGAGATACACATGACTGGAAAGATCTTCCTAAAGTAGAATATAACATTCTACATAACCCTGAAAAATAAGTAATTTTCCTGTAATTGTTGATTGAAACTAAAATCAGTCAAGTAATCAAAAGGTGGTTGCGCGGTAATATTAGCGATATGTGCGTGGACGCCTACACCATTGGTAATTGAATAAAATATGTTTGGATGAATTGCCGAATTGTCATCTAATTGTTTTTTTCTTTTCTCCTTGTTTGTCTTCTTTTTTTCTTCTTAAACGGTCCCTTAATCTGCCACGGACAACGGGACTGCACCTCCCACCGAAACCTTTATGTCTAGTGCCCTTCTAGTCCCAGGATGACAAGTTCGGGCTAAGGACCTTAAATGTAGCCCGAGGTATACAAATCTAGAATGATGTATTGATGAGTAATTGCATATTTATGAGCCTAGCCGATTTCGCAATATTCCACCATGGCAGATTCGATCAACTAGTGCAGATCGACTCCAGTGGTATGATAACATTTGTCGTGTTTTGAGTGCAATTCTGATGCAAAGTTGCCATTTATTGCCGTCGAAAACTTGAAATATTATTGTGTTTACCTTTTGCGGATTGTTGATGAGTTTTACTTAAAACCATGTATTATATCATAATGATTATTAAGTCGGTTTTATTGATTTAGCCGATGAAATGTTTTGCGTGTCAAACTCAGTTTTGACACGACTGCTTTTTCTTCATTTTCTACAATTTTATATTTTCAGAAATTACTGTTTATTTATAACCCTATTGAGCAAAGTCAAACGTATAGAAAAGTTATGTTTCTTTCCCCTTTTATCTTGCTACTAAATAATTATTTTACATGGAAGTTACAAATTTCCAATATTTATTTATCCATATGCCTCCCCTTTTAACCCTGCGGCTCGTTTGATATTCATTTATACGGAACCTCAGCACCTATACTACACCGTGTAGTAGGTTGTAAATCGTTAATTACATGGGTAAATGAACTGATTTTCCCAATTTTATTAATTTTATCTTGTTTCAGAGGGTCTAGAGATGTTTTCTATCAAAAAAAAAATTTTTGTAAATTTTTATGTTTTTCTTAGAAAGATAATTACTAATTAATACTAAAAAATCTCATTTTCCCCCCAAAAAACTCATTTTTAAACACAAAACCTGTACTTTTTTTACTCAATAGTAGTCCAGTCTACTATATATACATGCTGCAATATATACAAACCCATTGCCCATTCATAAAAAGCCACCTGCTATGATCGATCACTCAGATACCGCCATCCGACCCCCCCCCAAATTGCCATCCCCCAATATCAGCCACACCCCCCCCGCCCCCAACATAGACGTATTTTATTGGTCGAAATACATCAGGCCTGTCAAATGCCATCACAGAGCCATTTGATATGTCTCCCAGACCGCTGCAGGCATGTTATCTGATGGTAATCAGCCGGTGTGTTTATGACCTTGGTGACCCCAAGGCTAAGGCAGTTTGTACACAAATCCCATAGGACCTCTCAGGCATGGCACTTGCGGCTGGCTTAAAGGGGTGAACAAATTTTCCCAGTACTTTAAGCTTCTAACACAGTATGTCTAATGGGATCCAAAGGAACTTACGAAGGATTAAAAATTTTCTCCCGTTAATTAAGGAATAATTACAGAAAGTTCGTTGACCTACTACACCGTGTAGTGGTGCTGTTCGTACGGAGGCCACTCGATCCGCTCATGTTTTCCCATTATATCCTTTCCTTCATCCCTAAATACCAGGCAGTGTACATGAAGTACGTGTGACACGAATTGATGCGGAATCAATCTGCACATAATTGGATCTGCCATGGTGGAACTAGGCTCATTAATATGCAAATACTCATCAATACATCACTGTTAGATTTGTGTACCCCTCCCGGGCTACATTTAAGGTCCTTAACGCGACCTTGTCATCCTGGTACTATAAAGGCACTAGACACAAAGGTGTTCATTTTTGGTGGGAGGGTGCGGTCCCGTTGTCCGTGGTAGATCAACGGGCCGTTTAAGAAAATAAGAAAATAAGAAAACAAGGAGAAAATAAAATAAAAACAATCATATGATAATTCGGCGATTCACACAAACATATTATGCAATTATCAATGGCGTAGGTTACACACCATACAATATTTGTACCTACATTTTAAAGTATAATTTAAAAAAACAAGCACATGGCTAAACAAATGGGGCAAAAATGAAAACGTATGCTACATACACATAAGCCGGCCGGCACACGTTTCCTTTAACCCCCCCCCCCCTAGATTATTCAGTGTGGGAGATCCTGTGTATAGAACTCAGTATAGTCGGAGTGGGGAAAAGAATGCCATGGCTCTACTTGTCGGTCAAAATGACTCTGTCGCTAAATTTTTGTCGTTTTTTGGTCGGTACTCTCACAAACAATTATAGTTTGCCCTCCAATCTGAAAGTCCTGGGTACGACACTAAGTTGATATCAACCATTCTGCTGTGCACATAATATAACTGTCGGTGTAGCTACAACAATATTCCATTACGAACCCACATTTCAGAATTTCAGTTGGAAATCCAATGGAAAATAATTTGTCCAAAAAGGATAGTGGTTGAGGTGGGGGCTATGGGTACGGTAAAGATGAACAAATTATCCACACTTCTGAATTCTGCTTCTGAAGTATTTTTGTAACTTGTAAACAGTAAAACAACTCGGTACTCGGAAAGTACTGAGTATGCCAAATACTCGGTATAGGCCAAATTAAATAAATTCTTTATCTCCCGATGCAATAATTTCATCTAATAATAATTTGGAATTCTAAAATAATTAAATAATAGATTTTTTGTGAAAGTTGATGATGGTATCAAATTTTGCTTTATGGGTTATCATTTTATATATTTAAAGGTTTCCCGAAATAAAAACTCTCAACATTCATAATGTTCTATACCTTTTAAGTATTACAAATCAAAGCATATTTCGCCTTCAAAACAATTTATAATTTATTAATCTATAACAGTCTCATAAAATACTTCACATGACGTCATCGACATAATTAGTAAGGCATATAATCGGCGGCCATTATTTGATTGGATTCCGTTCTGATACATAGCCCAGGTTGGACTTTCACCTTCGTGTACGGTGACGATTTAACCAAACATTTGCTACTACAGAAAACAAGTTTTTCATAATAATTGTTTAATTTTACCTGTGTGATACTGCTGTAACTTGGCAGTATAATTTCATCATTAAATACCATGCATCTCAAAGAGTGTTTTTAATGAAATAATCCCAAGATTTAATGTTAAAGAATTAACTTAATTTTGATGGCTGTTCGTCACTTGAGCGTTACGACAATACATCAGTGTAGGCACGGGTGCGTTGGTGTCCCTACGAACTTGACGAACATACATAAAACCTGATGCGTGGATTTTGTTTACGCAAACCGCACATACACCGCAGTTTTGTCGCTACACGCGTGTTTCTACCAATGTTGTAACTTCTCTTTCAAGCCATTATACACTATTGGTAAGGTTGTCAAAACTGCTTCTATAAGTATCCTTACTTTCTTTATATACCTATAATAAACAACCATGCAGTCATTAAAAGTTTCAACTTGTTGCGTTGCGTCGTTAATAATAAAATTCTAACATAGAATTTGTTGAATTCAGCTGGGAAATTATTTTATCTAGGACAAAAATTGTTCAAGAGATGCGTGATACCATCAACAAATTTCACCAAGGCTGTTGCATGTAAAACTGTGATCATTTTATACGTTTTGTCGATATTACCAATCGTGTATAACCTGCATATTATACTGGGATATGTAAAATTACTTCAGTGGTGTTTACTTGAATCTGCCACGGTGTTTTTTGTTTGTTTGTCTGTTTTTATGTTATTGTTATTTTTTTATTATTTTTTTTTGGGGGGGGGTCGAGTTGGCCAATATGAACACCACTGCATGTGTATTTTAACTCTCCAGATGTCGGAGTGTAAGGGCCTTCAGAACCCTACCCGACACAAATACAGGGCCATTGGGCGGGCCCGGGACACCACAAGCCACCAGCTTCGCACTCACTTATTTAAACCCCTCAGTAGTATGTGTGCCGCATTACGACCAACATTGAGGAGGAGGAGTGCAATTTGTGTGCAGTGATTTTGTGCAGTTTGTAATGGCAATCCTCCTCATCCCTCCTCAGTGCAATGAGCAATGTGTGCACTTTGTGGAGGAGCGTGCACTTTGTGGTGGTGGAGCACCATAATTTTTTTGTTTGATGGCCAACTTCAATTTTATTTTTTTATTTTTTAAATTTTTTTATGACGTCATTTCGGCCAAGTAAAAAAAAAAGTGTGTTACCATAGGAGTTCCACCACCACAAAGTGCACGCTCCTCCACAAAGTGCAATGCTCCTCCACATTGCTCATTGCACTGAGGAGGGATGAGGAGGATTGCCATTACAAACTGCACAAAATCACTGCACACAAATTGCACTCCAGTAGCTTATGAGGAGCAAATCTATCCTCTTTGTGGAGGAGCAGTCTGCAGTTTGTCTGCAGTGATTTTGTGCAGTTTGTAACGGCAAGAACCACATTGCACCACAGTGCAGTGGAGCAATGTGGAGGAGATTTGCACTTTGTGGAGGAGCGTGCACTTTGTGGTGGTGGAGCACCATAATTTTTATTTGATGGCCAACTTCAATTTTTTTTTTTTGTATGACGTCATTTCGGCCAAGTAAAAAACAAATTGTGTTACCATAGGAGTTCCACCACCACAAAGTGCACGCTCCTCCACAAAGTGCAAATCTCCTCCACATTGCTCCACTGCACTGTGGTGCAATGTGGTTCTTGCCGTTACAAACTGCACAAAATCACTGCAGACTGCTCCTCCACAAAGAGGGTAGATTTGCTCCACACATGATTGAAATTTTTCATGATCGAAATTTTTTTTTCAATTTTTTTTATATTTCAATTTTTTTTTTAAACCACAATTTTACCACTGCACACAACTGCACACAAAATACTGCACACAACTGTACACAAAATACTGCACACAACTGCGCACTACTCCTCCACACAAACTGCACACAAAATACTTACAGTATTTTTATTTTTTTTAAAATGTTTTATGACGTCATTTCGGCCAACTCGACACAAAATACTGCACACTACTCCTTCCACACAAACTGCACACAAAATACTTACTCGCACTATCCTCATTGCTCCTCCTCAAAATACTGGTTGAGACACGTCTGGGCGCGCGCGCGTGAGACACGTCTGGGCGCGCGCGTGGAGGTGTGCTCCTCCTCCTCAATGTTGGTCGTAATGCGGAACACTCTCACTGCACTGCTCCTCACAACTTGGACTTGTTTAATTGAACACTTTGCACAAGTGGCGGTTTAATACTAGAAAAGACACTGTATGGAAAATATTAATGTATTGAATTACACAAAATACTTACTCCCTGCACACAAACTGCACACAAAATACTGTACACAAAATACTGCATGCACACAACTGCGCACTACTCCCTCCACACAAACTGCACACAAAATACTTACTCCCTCCACAAAATACTGCACACAAAATACTGCACACAAAATACTGCACACAACTGCGCACGGATATCGTTGATTGGTTGAATGTTTGCGCGTTGTTTATGGAGCAACCACACACTCTTTGTGATTGGTTGTTTCGGCGACGCGAAGGATGGTAGAGTATAAAAGACGGAAATTTTAATCCAAACTCTCATATTTTCGCCAATATTCTCATCAAGAACATTGCATTGTTGCTCGTATACGCTACTTGTATTGTGAACAGTCGACAAACGACAATACTTGAGCCTTAACATGAACGGTGAGCCTGTATCGACCCCGATGCCCACACCTGTGGTTCCCGCACCTGGCGCGATGGCGTTGCCGTCGACTCCGGCCCCGGCACCACCGACCGATGGGGCACGCATCGAGAAGGAGGAGAGAAAGCTCATTCCTCCCGACATGATAGATGCTGGGTGGTGCGAAGCCCAGAGTGTGACACATGGCAAGAGCTATTTCTACAACAAGCTCACACGAGAGACCTCGTGGGATCTGCCCAGTTCATCGACTTATCTGCGTGAGCAACGGATGTTGCAGCCACATCCACCCACTGTTGAACAATTAACCAAGGGATTAGCTGCTGACACCGAAGCATCAACCCCTAGAGTAGGAGCTAATCTCCCAGAGAATGTAAAAGGGAAGGCAGGAGTCAAGCGCAAGCTGTACTTTCCACCGGATGAACAACAGGAGGAGAACGACAAGAAGGCGGTGCGATTTCAAATCGGATGTGAGCGATATGCTGTTGTCAAGCGTTTCAAGGGTCGCACCTACATTCACATAAGAGAGTACTATTTAAAGCCCAGCGGAAACAAATTGCTTGCTGGCAAGAAGGGAATTAATCTCACCGTGGAGCAGTGGGGTCAGCTCAAACAACAGAGTACCGCCATCACTAAAGCCATCTTTCAAGTTTAGCTGATTAACAAAGATGTTAACTGTTGATTAACTGAATGGTATTGTCTACCTGTTGCAGATGATGAAGAGCACGACATGGAGGGCGAGGAGAATGTGTTGAAGCGCAAGAAACGCATCAGGACACTTGTGAAACAAGTGATGACAAAAATCGTCACGGATCACATCATCAGAATAAGTTATGCAGTTCAACAGAGTCTACCTTGCGAATGGTGTGAGTTTGATTGGCCAAAGCAGTGGGATCACGAGTGTCTGTTTTACGGCGAGACTCCTGAGTACCACCTTGAAGATTTCGTGGATGAGCACTTCGAAGAAGCAGAACAATACATTCAGCCGAGCCATGTCTGTGCTGTGTTTGGCGCAGTAGCACATCATGTTGGTGTTGAAGCTTACGATGGAATGGACGAGGACGTGGACTCTATCATAACTGATATTCTGAATGAATGGAACTCTGAACCTATGAACATTGTTGACACTTTCTACGATAGAAACTCTGAACCTATGAACATTGTTGACACTTTGTATGATAGAAACTCGCGAATTCTCCCGTTTCATGTCGTGAACGATGTCATGGAATTAAATGGACTTGTTTAATTGAACACTTTGAACAGAACGCAAAGGTTAGAAGACGATTATTTTAGTTCATTCATCTGCAATAAGTATTATCAATTTGCCATATGTTGTTGTTGTATTTTTGAAGATAGTTCTTCTATTACAGATACTAAAGGACACCAAATAATTTAATGATTTAATTGTTAATTTGAAATCAAGTTTAGTATGAACGTGGACCCCCTTTGAATAAAAAAAATAGTTGTTTTATAAGTTACAATGTTGAGAAAAACATTTTGAGAAATTTCCATACATTAAAAGTTTTCAGTCTTTAAGTTTGTTGTTAAAACTTTGAACATGTTAAAACAATTCAAATTGAACGTACGTGATCAGTTGAAGTTGAATTAAAAAGTACAGTTATTTGCTTGCTTGAAAAAGAATAACGCTTGTTCTCATACCTTTTGTAGTGTTTTTTATTTATTTATTATTATTTTATATTCCTTAAGGGAGGTAGAAAGGGGAGGGACAACAACGTACGAAGACAGACAAAAGAACGACTGTACATGAAGCTATTCAAGTATGATTTGTTAAATATAATTTTAACACCAACGGCAATCTTTTACATCAATATATATTACAGATGGTTTTTAAATTGGTTTTAAATTAGAAAACATTTGATAAACTGAAAACATTAGTTATTATTATTATTGTTATTTTAAATTCTAACAAATTCGGGGCCTTTAGAACATTTAATAATAATAATAATAATAATAATAATAATAATAATAATAATAATAATAATAATAATAATAATAATAATAATAATAATAACAAATAACAAATAAGTCAATAAAGTTAACACTTTGTACGGGACATGTTTCTAAACACTAAAATAAATTTAGTTGAATGAAGCTACTCAATCCAAATTTATGTAATTTAAAACATGTTTTGTGCATATATTTATTTGTTCTTTTATTTGTTCTATTTTATCATTACTTTTGGAGTTGCAGTTGAAATAAATTATTGGTCTGTTCTTGTGAAATAAAGGAAAGAAAAAATGTATGTTATCTGACTTATTTATTTTCCTAAGCCCTAGGTCATACTTAAACCAGTTACAAATCCTCTCTGTATTCATTTCATACTATGAACCCGCAAATGAAACATCCCTTCACTTGTGTGATAGCAGGACCAACCGGCTCAGGCAAAACTCAGTTCGTAAAACGTTTGCTGGTTCCAGCGGATGAAAAGGTCATCGAACCTCCACCAGACAACATCGTGTGGTGCTACGGAGAGTTTCAACATGCTTACGCTCATTTGGCAAACGTGGTTCGTGATATACAATTTGTGGAGGTATTCCAGATGACCTTAATACGAAAATACATCGATCCAGGAACAATATGATAGTGATCGATGATCTCATGTCTGAAACTGGCAACAGCAAACGGATTACGGAGCTTTTTACCAAGGGCAGTCATCATAGAAATCTTTCCATTGTGTTGATTCTCCAAAATTTATTTCATCAGGGTAAAGAAATGCGCACGATTAGTCTCAACGCACATTACATGATCCTCTTCAAAAATCCTAGGGACGCTTCCCAGATAAACCATCTGGCAAAACAAATGTATCCCACCAAATCAAAGTTCATGGTCGAAGCCTACCGAGATGCCACTTTACCACCCTACGGTTACCTTTTCATTGATCTAAAACCCGAAACGTCCGAGGAAATGAGACTAAGGACCCACATTTTTCCGGGTGAGAACCCAATTGTGTATGTCCCGAAGGTATAAATGAAGTGAGGATCCGAGCACGTCATTCATTTGAAGATGTCTAAGGGCGTGCGGAACCATGCTCCGTACCTGCAAGTCCTAGCAAAGGGAAATACCAAACAGCGTCAGGGTGTGATCCAGGGAGCCAGTAAAGAACTTATCGCTTGTGTGTGTGAGTGTGCCCTCAACATCCTCAATGGGAACATAAGTCTGAAACCTGCCGACAAAAGAAAACTAAAAAAATACAAGCATCACATCAGAGCCCTCGCCACCAAAAAACTTAGCGTCCAGAAGAAGACAAAAATTATTCATAAAAAAGGTGGATTCCTGGGTGCATTGCTGACCCCTATTCTGAGTGCACTTGCCGGTCTGCTCTTCAAGTAACGATGCAGCACACCAAAGAAATGGTACTTGTTCCTCACGACACACCTTTCGCAACTGCAAGCTGCAAGACTGCTAGAACAAACTCCAACAACGCCTGTAGTGCACGGTTTGGACGAAGACATGAGGACTCTGCTCGAAAGGCAGGATATCACAGACGAAGAGAAAATGAAGCTGTATCATCAGACACTTCAGAGGTACACCATTTTAAATCGGCAGAGGAAGGCCCCTTTAACCATGAACTTGCAAATGAATAGTGATGAATTCAAAGACCAGCCCAAGTTAGAGCGAACACCCGGAGAACCACCCAAGTTAGAACGAGAACCCGTCACCCACTATCCTACTAAATTTAAAGCTGAGCTGAAAGGGTACCCTGAGGAGTCGTTCGGTCTACCTCGACTGTTTGCCGAAGCTACACATCTATCACCCCTTCCCTTCGAGGTAAGAAAAAGAAGAGAGAGAACCGTAAACAAGCCACCCCGAAATGGACTCCATATTAAAATATGTATCGAGTCTTTTCTTGTCATTTTGTGTTTTCGTTCACCATGGACTGTTGTCCTCCCAAGTCCGACTGTGGACCCCAACACTTTCTTAAGAAAATCCGTTGCACATGGGCTTGTTGTCAAAGCACCGTCATCATTACAAACTCGGATTCTACCGATGGCGGAGGCATACCTGAAGAAGGTGTATTACGACCCCAAACACCCCGCCGCCTTTGGTGGTGTGGAGGCTGTTTACCGCGCTGCAGTAAGGGACGGCATCAATGTCACAAAGAAACAGATAACTGTATGGTTGCGGGAACAGCCGACCTACACGTTGCACAAACCAATACGGAGACATTTTAAAAGAAATAGGGTCGAAGTGCATGGCATCGATCACCAATGGCATGCAGATTTGGTAGATATGTCCTCGCTCAAAGAACACAATCGAGGGTACAGGTATTTGCTGACGTGCATCGATGTCTTTTCGAAGTATGCGTGGGTCGTTCCTCTGAAAGATAAGACTGGGACAACTTTAGTGAAAGCCTTCAAAAAGATTTTAAAAGGAGGGAGAAAGCCGCGTCTGCTTTAGACCGATAAGGGTACCGAATTTATCAATGAAAAGTTTCAGTCTTTTCTCAAGAAAACGAATATCTACTTCTTCACTACCAATAATGAAACCAAAGCCAGCATTGTTGAGAGATTTAACAGAACACTGAAGACAAACATGTGGAAATATTTCACGGCCAAGAACACGTACCAGTATACAAAGGTCCTCCCCGCATTACTTTCTGGCTACAATCATTCGTTTCACAGAAGTATAAAATCCACCCCGGCGTCAGTCAATACTTCCAATGTCGATCGAATAAGACAGGCGCTGTACACCCCTGACTCCAACCCCCTAAAAACTGTCTTCAAGTTCGAGGTTGGAGATACGGTTCGCATCAGCATGGCCGCCAGGCCTTTCCGTAAGAGTTATTTACCAAGCTGGACCACCGAACTGTTTACCATCAACGCCAGAATCCCCGCTACCCCCCTGTGTACACGTTGAACGATTATGAGGGAGAGCAATTGGAGGGAACTTTCTACGAGCAAGAACTACAACATGCAGTTCAGAAGGACGACCTGTACAAAGTTGAAAAAATACTGAAAACCAGAAGGCGACGGGGGAAACCAGAATACTTGGTGAAATGGGTTGGATATCCGGAAAAATTCAATAGCTGGGTGTCCAAGTTGCACGCTCTATAAAGACGACCAGGACGTCAGCCATGTGCCATTTTAAGCAAACGAATGAATCATGGAGGCCGCATTTTACGTGACGCTCCCAAGCAATAGCTCGATGAATGTTCATCCCAACAACACTTTGGCTCACTTCTTTGTAAATTTGCCCTCCCCTCTCACGTTAACGGGAGAATGGGAAGTTGCCATGGCCGAGTTCGTCTATCCACACCGTTGGCTCAATGTATTCCAAGATGACAATTTAATGTTATGTACCGGTGGAACACAGGGTCGGCCACACACGCACACGATCGCAGAGGGTTACTATTCCACACCTAAAGAACTTATATCAGCTTTTAACCCCCCTATCGATCACGACGGACAAGTCACCATATCGTACAATAAATACATTCAAAAAATTGTGACGAAAACACTAGGAGGGGCAAGATTGATTTTTCACGGCCGATTAGCGACATTATTTGGGTTCAATGTCAACGACAGCGTCACGGGTCTCCAAATAGCCCCTCGCACTGTGGACGTTCATCCATTTCACTCCATGTTCGTGTATACTAATATCATCCAGTACAACACGGTAGGTGATAAGAGGGCACCTTTATTACGGATCGTGAACGCGGAAGGAAAATATGGAGATATCGTTTCAAAAATATACGACAACCCTCATTACATTCCTCTGAAACAAAAGGTCATTGACACCATTGAAATAGATATAAGAGACGACACAGGCGAGCCCATTCCATTTATCAACGGTAGGGTCATCGTGAAACTACACTTCAGACAGCGGCGCTCACCGTGCTTCAACTGATCGCTATGACGAAGCTTAAATACATTCCCTATCACTCTAAACACTATGAAGATTACTACACACAGCAAGTGGGTCAAGGGTTGCATGTGTTTGAAGGACCTCGCACGCAGCGCGGTTTTGGACTTGGTGGTATCTTGGGAGGCCTGTTCAGGTCGGCCATGCCTCTCTTAAAGGCTGGGTTGAAGACGTTTGGACGGCAGGCTCTTCGCACTGGTGTTGGCATCGCCCAAGATGCACTGGAAGGAAATAATATAAAATCAGCAGCCAAAGCTAGGCTCCGGAGAGCCGGAAGTCAACTGACAAAACAAGCCCTCCAAAGTATTAACACCCGAGTCACGCGTGGCAGGTCTATAAAACGAAAAACACAAGGCAGACGGGTCACTTCTATGCCGAGCAAGAGAGCGAAAAGGTCACTTGACATCTTTGATTAGTATTATCTGCACAATTCTGTGGCATCAGCATGTCTCTTCTGCACGATCATTCCTGCGAGTGCACCAAGTCCGAACTGGATTTATTTTCACTCCCTCCCACCCAGACTATTATCGAGAAGGGTCGATGGACTGAATTCCATCCCATTGCTAACATTTCTGATGGAGGGCCTATTGAATTGTTCATACCTGGATCTGGGGAAGACTACGTTGATCTTTCCCAAACACAACTCTATATTAAAGCAAAAGTGGTCAAAGCTGACGGTACGAATCTGACAGACGACTCTTCGGTTGGTCCAGTCAATCTGTTTTTGCAGTCTCTCTTCAGTCAGATCGACGTGACCTTGAACGATCGCCTTATCTCTGCTTCTACCCCCACTTACCCTTACCGAGCCATGATAGAAAGTCTTCTGAGTTATGGTCACGATGCCAAGGCTTCCCAACTTTCCTCTTCATTGCTCTACAAAGATACAGCTGGACAAATAGATACCGCTGATCCCCTAGCGGCAGACGACGCTGTCAACAAGGGACTCAATCCCCGCTATCAATACATCAAAGGAAGCCGCGTGGTGGATATGATTGGTCCCATACACAGTGACATTTTCTTCCAAGACAGACACATGCTAAACGGGGTGGATCTTAAACTCAAACTTATACGCAGTAGTGATGCTTTCTGACTGATGGCTTCAGGGGTCAACCCTACCTATAAGGTGATGATTCAAGCCGCGTCCGTGTTTGTCAGAAAAGTAAAAGTGAGCTCCGCGGTCATGCTGGGTCATGCCAAAGCATTAGAAAAGGGAACTGCAAAGTATCCCATCAAACGTGTCCTTTGCAAAATGATCTCTGTACCCCAAGGCAACTTGACACTCACTCAGGATCACGCTTTTCTCGGACAACTTCCGACACGCATTGTAATAGGCTGCGTGAGTAATGTAGCGTTCAACGGACGCTACTCGAAGAACCCCTTTAACTTTCAGCATCTGAACGCAAACTTTTTGACGGTGTACCTAGATGGAGATCAGATTCCGTATACTCCACTCAAACCGAACTTTTCCGATGCGTCCAATAATTACGTCAGAGCATACAACATCCTCTTCTCGGGAACAGATAACATGTACCAGAATGAAGGCAACGACATCAGTCGTGAGGATTTCTCCAAGGGCTATGCACTGTACGCTTTTGATCTCACCCCTGACCTGTCTTCTGGCGGACACTTTAACCTCGTCAAACACGGAAACCTATGGTTGGAAATGCACTTTGCCTCTCCGCTACAGGAAACTGCCAACGTGATCATCTACGCGGAATTTAACAACATTTTGGAAATAGATCAGGCTCGAAACATCATATTCGACTACAGCAGTTGAAGGGCACGCACAGACCATGGACAGCTCGGAAATTAGCACTATTTTAAATAGAGACCGTTACACAAAACATTTTTTCAGAGGGGTGTTCGCCCGCGATAAACTTCCCAAGCAAGTTATCTCTCGTCCGAGTGCCTTTGTGCTGAACACAGACCCTATTACGAAACCAGGACAACATTGGGTAGGAATATACTTCACGAGAGATGGTGTTGGAGAGTATTTTGATTCCTACGGATTACCACCGCAGTTACCCGAGTTCAAAAAGTTTCTGAAGAACAACGCGGAAAAAACTCAATATAATCATCAACGCCTACAGGGACCCTTGTCTGCTGTCTGCGGTCAATATTCCATCTATTTCTTGCTACATCGATGTCGGGGAATCACCATGAGCAAGATTGTGGGACTTTTTTCCACTTCCGATATCAACAAGAACGACGTCAACGTGAACGATTTTATCAGAATACACTTTCCCCGTATTAAAACGAATGTATTCGATGATCAATTATTTTTTCAACAAGTTTCAAGGGCCTTGTTAGAATAACCTATACCTTAACGGACTGATGAATTAATTATTTAAACCAATGTTGTATTTCATGAGTTCAATTCAAGCCAGACGTATCTCAACAACTTGCCCGAAATCATCAATATGCTGCGCTTGCGCACTACTCCCTCCACCACACAAACTGCACACCCCACCTTATTTTGTGTGCAGTTTGTGTGGAGGAAGTAGTGCGCAGTTGTGTGCAGTATCATCAATAGGCTACGCTTGCGTGAGTTCAAGCAAATTTCCCAGTGTTCGGTCTAGCCAAAATGTTCTAAAGGCCTCGAATTTGTTAGAATTTAAAATAACAATAATAATAATTAATGTTTTCAGTTTATCAAATGTTTTCCAATTTAAAACCAATATAAAAACCATCTGTAAATATATTGATGTCAAAGATTGCTGTTGGTGTTAAAATTAAGTTTAACAAATGCCAAAATGTTCTAAAGGCCTCGAATTTGTTAGAATTTAAAATAACAATAATAATAATTAATGTTTTCAGTTTATCAAATGTTTTCCAATTTAAAACCAATATAAAAACCATCTGTAAATATATTGATGTCAAAGATTGCTGTTGGTGTTAAAATTAAATTTAACAAATGCCAAAATGTTCTAAAGGCTCCGAATTTGTTAGAATTTAAAATAACAATAATAATAATAATAATAATAATAATAATACTTAATGTTTTCAGTTTATCAAATGTTTTCCAATTTAAAACCAATATAAAAACCATCTGTTAATATATTGATGTCAAAGATTGCTGTTGGTGTTAAAATTAAATTTAACAAATGCCAACATGTTCTAAAGGCCCCGAATTTGTTAGAATTTAAAATAACAATAATAATAATAATAATAATAATAATACTTAATGTTTTCAGTTTATCAAATGTTTTCCAATTTAAAACCAATATAAAAACCATCTGTTAATATATTGATGTCAAAGATTGCTGTTGGTGTTAAAATTAAATTTAACAAATGCCAACATGTTCTAAAGGCCCCGAATTTGTTAGAATTTAAAATAACAATATTAATAATAATAATAATAATAATAATAATAATAATAATTATAATACTTAATGTTTTCAGTTTATCAAATGTTTTCCAATTTAAAACCAATATAAAAACCATCTGTAAATATATTGATGTCAAAGATTGCTGTTTGTGTTAAAATTAAATTTAACAAATCATACTTGAATAGCTTCATGTACAGTCGTTCTTTTGTCTGTCTTCGTACGTTGTTGTCCCTCCCCTTTCTACTTCCCTTAAGGAATATAAAATAATAAAACATAAACAAATTAAAAAAACATTACAAAATGGTTGCTCCATAAACAATGCGCAAACATTCAACCAATTAACGAATGCTGCGCTTGCGCACTACTTCCTCCACCACACAAACTGCACACCTCCACCCGAAATCATCAATATGCATGCTGCGCTTGCGCACAACGTATTTTGTGTGCAGTTTGTGTGGAGGGAGTAGTGTGCAGTATTTTGTGTGGAGGGAGTAAGTATTTTGTATGCAGTTTGTGTGGAGGGAGTAGTGTGCAGTATTTTGTGTGGAGGGAGTAAGTATTTTGTGTGCAGTTTGTGTGGAGGGAGTAAGTATTTTGTGTGCAGTTTGTGTGGAGGGAGTAAGTATTTTATTGTGGTTGAAAATTTTGTGTGCAGTATTTTGTGTGGAGTTGGCCGAAATGACGTCATAAAAAAAGTTTAAACAATAAAAATACTGTAAGTATTTTGTGTGCAGTTTGTGAGGGAGAAAGTGCGCAGTTGTGTGCAGTATTTTGTGTACAGTTGTGTGGAGGTGTGCAGTTTGTGTGGTGGAGGGAGTAGTGCGCAAGCGCAGCATGCATATTGATGATGATTTCGGGTAAGTTGAGATGAATTTAAAGGTGGAGGTGTGCAGTTTGTGTGGTGGAGGGAGTAGTGCGCAAGCGCAGCATGCTGGAGGTGTGTAGTTTGTGTGGTGGAGGGAGAAAGTGCAAGCGCAGCATGCATATTGATGATTTCGGGCAAGTTGAGACATAATGACACACAAATATAAACACAAAAGAACACATTCAACTCTTTTTATTATTTTTTTATTCACTTTTTTTTAAATTCACGTAACAATGAATGGATTACCGATACAAATCACTATATAAAAGAAAGCTCAAAAATTATTATAACTCAAAGTATTAATAATTACCAAGAAAAATGCACATTAAACAAGAATCCCATCCCTCCTCAATCCCTCCTCCTCCTCCACCACAAAGAGGACTGATTTGCGGCAGACATGATTGAAATTTTGTTATGACGTCAATGCTCCTCCTCAAAATACTGGTTGAGACACGTCTGGGCGCGCGCGTGAGACACGTCTGGGCGCGCGCGCGTGAGACACGTCTGGGCGCGCGCGCGTGAGACACGTCTGGGCGCGCGCGCGTGAGACACGTCTGGGCGCGCGCGTGGAGGTGTGCTCCTCCTCCTCAATGTTGGTCGTAATGCGGAACACTCTCACTGCACTGCTCCTCCTCATTGCTCCTCCTCCTCAAAATACTGGTTGAGACACGTCTGGGCGCGCGCGTGGAGGTGTGCTCCTCCGAGGGAGTAGTGCGCAAGCGCAGCATGCATATTGATTATTTCGGGCGGAGGTGTGTAGTTTGTGTGGTGGAGGGAGTAGTGCGCAAGCGCAGCATGCATATTGATGATGATTTCGGGTAAGTTGAGATGAATTTAAAGGTGGAGGTGTGCAGTTTGTGTGGTGGAGGGAGTAGTGCGCAAGCGCAGCATGCTGGAGGTGTGTAGTTTGTGTGGTGGAGGGAGTAGTGCGCAAGCGCAGCATGCATATTGATGATTTCGGGCAAGTTGAGACATAATGACACAAAAATATAAACACAAAAGAACACATTCAACTCTTTTTATTATTTTTGTATTCACTTTTTTTTTAATTCACGTAACAATGAATGGATTACCGATACAAATCACTATATAAAAGAAAACTCAAAAATTATTATAACTCTATAGTATTAATAATTACCAAGAAAAATGCACATTAAACAAGAATCCCTATATAAAAACAATGTAAATCAAATATCTATTGGACTTAGCTTGTCAATTTTGTACACGTTATATGGTGATTTTGGGGAGAGGAAATGATGAGGGATGTATAGGACTAGGGTAATCAATAGATAGTCAAGTGAATTAAAAGAAAGTCAACTCACACTGAATTTTACAGGGATTAAGAGTCTACATTCCTTGCAATAAATGTAACACGATAGATTTACACATCTCACTCGTTCATACCGAGCACATGGGACGAAGTGTTTTGGATTATATTTCCGCTTCAATGAACTGCTCAGGAACTTGGAATTTCGTTGCGTGTACTGTCAACGAAACCGTAAATGAAGTCGGATATTAGGGCTCATAATACAGTTGTCTAACTTACATGAAACAACGGCCCGCTTTAGAATGTCAGGCCTGTAGTTCACAATACACTGTCTATTTAAAGATGAATAGAAAGTCACCCAGAAGTTTTGAACCCATGCAGAGGCACTCATTTTCTTCGAAATTAAGTTGTCACTGCCCTTGATGTAACGTAATAGTGTAAAATAACCATAAAGGATTACTGTAAGACTAACAGAGGTGGTTATTTTATAGATTTTTGTATTCCTACCAAAAACACTATTATAGATGTTTTTTAAATTTTTTATTACAGTAGTCTTTCTGAAACATCTGGTCTTTCATTATCACTCTTCCTCGTTCTCTTCATCCTCGTTCTCTTCATCCTCGTTCTCTTCATCCTCATTTAGTTGAAGTAGTAGTCCGTCAAATTTGGTATGGTGTTTAGGCATTACTCTGTTCAGAGCTTTGTTTACTTCCATGCCTTTATTTACTTTTTCTTCGAGATCTTCCGCAATATCCTGATGAGTCCCATTATCTTTCAGATGTAGGTAACTTGACAAAAAATCCTTGTATTTGTTGAAAAAGATTCGCTTGACTGCCCAAAGGGTTTTCCTATTGGCTTTTTCCTTGGCTTGATCTTCACTCATACCCCCGTTGACGTACTTTTTATATTTTTCACACCACATCTCTTCAGTAGCCACTTTAGCCTCTTCCAACCAGTCTCGAAAAGTGGCATTGTCTTCCAGTTCAGAACTAGACTCATCCTCTTCCGATGATTCGTCATGTTCCACCTCCGTATCGGATTCTGAATCATCTTCCTCGAAATTTTCGTCTTCATCCTACGTAGATTCAGTTTCACAAGTTTCTATTTCCGAATCTTCAAATCTACGCTTTTTAACATCGGGTTCAGAATTATCGATGTCAGAATTGTCAGATTGGACAGCTTTAATTTCAGAATCATCGTCAACTTCATCTATTTTAGATTTCTCTTCATTATGTACATGTTCTGCATGCGGTTTGACAGCAGAAATAACATTCATGTTGAATCTCTGATGCTTAATCTCCGATTGACAAGAAACGGAAGAAATAGTTTATATATAGGCCTATAACTACTCATTTCGCTGGTCATTTGCAAGCAAAATGAGCAAATGAGCAGCGAAATGAGCAAATGAGCAAATAAGCAAATGAGCAGCGAAATGAGCAAATGAGCAGCGAAATGAGCAAATGAGCAAATGAGCAGCGAAATGAGCAAATGAGCAGCGAAATGAGCAAATGAGCAGCGAAATGAGCAAATGAGTAGCGAAATGAGCAAATGAGTAAATGAGCAGCGAAATGAGCAAATGAGCAGCAAAATGAGCAAATGAGCAGCGAAATGAGCAAATGAGCAGCGAAATGAGCAGCGAAATGAGCAAATGACCAGCGAAATGAGCAAATGAGCAGCAAAATGAGCAAATGAGTAAATGAGCAGCGAAATGAGCAAATGAGCAGCGAAATGAGCAGCGAAATGAGCAAATGAGCAGCAAAATGAGCTAATGAGCAGCGAAATGAGCAAATGAGCAGCGAAATGAGTAGCGAAATGAGCAAATGAGCAGCAAAATGAGCAAATGAGCAGCGAAATGAGCAAATGAGCAGCAAAATGAGCAAATGAGCAGCGAAATGAGCAAATGAGCAGCAAAATGAGCAAATGAGCAGCGAAATGAGCAAATGAGCAGCGAAATGAGCAGCGAAATGAGCAAATGACCAGCGAAATGAGCAAATGAGCAGCAAAATGAGCAAATGAGTAAATGAGCAGCGAAATGAGCAAATGAGCAGCGAAATGAGCAGCGAAATGAGCAAATGAGCAGCAAAATGAGCTAATGAGCAGCGAAATGAGCAAATGAGCAGCGAAATGAGTAGCGAAATGAGCAAATGAGCAGCAAAATGAGCAAATGAGCAGCGAAATGAGCAAATGAGCAGCAAAATGAGCAAATGAGCAGCAAAATGAGCAAATGAGCAGCGAAATGAGTAGTTATAGGCCTATATATAAACTATTTCTTCCGTTTCTTGTCAATCGGAGATTAAGCATCAGAGATTCAACATGAATGTTATTTCTGCTGTCAAACCCCATGCTTGTCACCAGTGCGGCAAAAGCTTTGGACGGAGATATAACCTACGGAGGCATGCAGAACATGTACATAATGAAGAGAAAACTAAAATGGATGAAGTTGACGATGATTCTGAAATTAAAGCTATCCAATCTGACAATTCTGACATCGATAATTCTGAACCCAATGTTAAAAAGCGTAGATTTGAAGATTCGGAAATAGAAACTTGTGAAACTGAATCTACGCAGGATGAAGACGAAGATTTCGAGGAAGATGATTCAGAATCCGATACGGAGGTGGAATATGACGAATCATCGGAAGCGGATGAGTCTAGTTCTGAACTGGAAGACAATGCCACTTTTCGAGACTGGTTGGAAGAGGCTAAAGTGGCTACTGAAGAGATGTGGTGTGAAAAATATAAAAAGTACGTCAACGGGGGTATGAGTGAAGATCAAGCCAAGGAAAAAGCCAATAGGAAAACCCTTTGGGCAGTCAAGCGAATCTTTTTCAACAAATACAAGGATTTTTTGTCAAGTTACCTACATCTGAAAGATAATGGGACTCATCAGGATATTGCGGAAGATCTCGAAGAAAAAGTAAATAAAGGCATGGAAGTAAACAAAGCTCTGAACAGAGTAATGCCTAAACACCATACCAAATTTGACGGACTACTACTTCAACTAAATGAGGATGAAGAGAACGAGGATGAAGAGAACGAGGAAGAGTGATAATGAAAGACCAGATGTTTCAGAAAGACTACTGTAATTAAACAAATTAAAAAATCTATAATAGTGTTTTTTGGTAGGAATAAAAAAATCTATAAAATAACCACCTCTGTTAGTCTTACAGTAATCCTTTATGGTTGTTTTACACTATTACGTTACATCAAGGGCAGTGACAACTTAATTTCGAAGAAAATGAGTGCCTCTGCATGGGTTCAAAACTTCTGGGTGACTTTCTATTCATCTTTAAATAGACAGTGTATTGTGAACTACAGGCCTGACATTCTAAAGCGGGCCGTTGTTTCATGTAAGTTAGACAACTGTATTATGAGCCCTAATATCCGACTTCATTTACGGTTTCGTTGACAGTACACGCAACGAAATTCCAAGTTCCTGAGCAGTTCATTGAAGCGGAAATATAATCCAAGACACTTCGTCCCATATGCTCGGTATGAACGAGTGAGATGTGTAAATCTATCGTGTTACATTTATTGCAAGGAGTGTAGACTCTTAATCCCTGTAAAATTCAGTGTGAGTTGACTTTCTTTTAATTCTGTTATATTCCTTATAATTCACTTGACTATCTATTGATTACCCTAGTCCTATACATCCCTCATCATTTCCTCTCCCCAAAATCACCATATAACGTGTGACAAGCTAAGTCCAATAGATATTTGATTTACATTGTTTTTATATAGGGATTCTTCTTTAATGTGCATTTTTCTAGGTAATTATTAATACTTTGAGTTATAATAATTTTTGAGTTTTCTTTTATATAGTGATTTGTATCGGTAATCCATTCATTGTTACGTGAATTAAAAAAAAAGTGAATACAAAAATAATAAAAAGAGTTGAATGTGTTCTTGTGTGTTTATATTTTTGTGTCATTATGTCTCAACTTGCCCGAAATCATCAATATGCATGCTGCGCTTGCGCACTACTCCCGGCACCACACAAACTACACACCTCCAGCATGCTGCGCTTGCGCACTACTCCCACCACCACACAAACTGCACACCTCCACCTTTAAATTCATCTCAACTTACCCGAAATCATCATCAATATGCATGCTGCGCTTGCGCACTACTCCCTCCACCACACAAACTGCACACCTCCACCCGAAATCATCAATATGCATGCTGCGCTTGCGCACTACTCCCTCGGAGGAGCACATCTCTACGCGCGCGCCCAGACGTGTCTCAACCAGTGAGGAGGAGCAGTGCAGTGAGAGTGTTCCGCATTACGACCAACATTGAGGAGGAGGAGCACACCTCCACGCGCGCGCCCAGACGTGTCTCAACCAGTATTTTGAGGAGGAGCATTGACGTCATAACAAAATTTCAATCATGTGTGCCGCATTACGACCAACATTGAGGAGGAGGAGGAGTGCAATTTGTGTGCAGTGATTTTGTGCAGTTTGTAATGGCAATCCTCCTCATCCCTCCTCAGTGCAATGAGCAATGTGGAGGAGCATTGCACTTTGTGGAGGAGCGTGCACTTTGTGGTGGTGGAACTCCTATGGTAACACAATTTTTTTTTTACTTGGCCGAAATGACGTCATAAAAAAAAATTAAAAAAAATTGAAGTTGGCCATCAAAAACAAAAATTATGGTGCTCCACCACCACAAAGTGCACGCTCCTCCACAAAGTGCACACATTGCTCATTGCACTGAGAAGGGATGAGGAGGATTGCCATTACAAACTGCACAAAATCACTGCACACAAATTGCACTCCTCCTCCTCCTCCTCAATGTTGGTCGTAATGCGGCACACATACTACTCCCCTCCCCATGTCCACAAAGGATTTGAGGCCTTTGAGGTTCAACATGGATTGATATTGTAGAGAAACAAGATGGCTACAACCTTGTCATCTTAGTAAGGCTCTCAACGCAATAAATAGTTGATTGCTCCTCAAAATCATCATTCAGTTTGCTTAAACGATCAATCAGTTTCATTTAATGTGTCATGTAGTTAACAAAAATGCGCACCCAATTTAAAATTACACACCGACAGCATTCAAATTCGCCTAAGCTTCCCGCGGCGTACAATCAGTCTTATTGGGCAAGCATTTGTGACATTTGTGCAATGAAATTCACACTGTTACACTTTTCCATGTTTCAATTTCAAAGTAGCAACTGGTTCACTTATTGGTAAGGCCCTGCCACTTCTTTAATGTTCGTCGAAAGGATAAAGTTCCATTTCTACAATTCACTACGTTGGCAGGACGGCGAGCCTCTTTAGAAGCCGATTTGCGCGTCGTAAACGGACGGCGCGCCCTTTTAGGAACCCCGAGGCGCACACTACATAGGCCCGACGTCATCACCTGACAACATCGTTGTGTTTTGACTTGTTTTGACAACAGAATACGCAACTAACCAATAAGAATTTGAGGTCATGTACCTTCAATGCAAATTAGCTAATACATATTGATTATTGATGATGTTTATGACTACGAGAACTGACGAAACACTCCGATCCGAGAGCTCAGATTGTGTCAAGTTTTTGTTTACGTTAATTACACATGACCCTATGCGGTTTACCACACGCGTTGAATTAAAAATTGACGGCCTCCATGGAACTCACAACAAGATGCGAAACACACGAAATTTTCATGCAATTATGAAGTGGGAAGTGCTGATGAAGGTGATTATGCTGACGATGTTGACTTTGAACACCCTGACAGTGATGGAAGTTTTGATTTTTAGGGAAAAAACGACCGTAAAAGCTGTTAATCTGAGGTCATATGTACCAAGTACAATAGCGATATAGCGATATACGCGATACGGTACCCCGGTATGTTGTATCAATGTTGTAAATTATGATTTTTGAAACAGTGGGTTTCAAACCATTATGGGTAATTTTATTATGCCCTGACATATTCTAACATAAACAAACCACCTTTGTTTATTATACAATGCATATTTCCAATACCTTGTAGATTTATTGATATTTATTTATTCTACGGAACGATAAACATAAGTTTATATTTGGATGGCTGCAATGCATTATGGGTATTCCCAACATGACCCCCATCTCAATATTCACACTCAGTAAGTCATAACCTTTATTTTGATACCTTACTCTCTTCAATTGGCAAAAGATAAAAAAAATGATTAATAATTTCCACACTTGACCTTGATGTTTAGAGTATCAAATTACAGTATCAAATTACGCTAATTACATTAATTCCGTCCATACATGTAAAATATCTCCGGGTAGAAAGAGTTCGTTTTTCATTTCAGCGCTGCTAACCGTTAAGCGGTTAAGGGCCGGTCACACTGCAGCGATAACGAGTAAGGAGAACGAGAACGCTGCTAATGAACGCCATCGATTGGTTAAATAAGCGTGCGCGTATTCCGCGCGGTACAATTTAACCAATAGAATGCGTTCTTTTGCGTCGTTTTCGTTATCGTTACTTGTAATCGCTGCAGTGTGGCCGGCCCTTTAAGCATAGAGAAAGGCACGCTAACTTGTTGGCCGTTATTGTTGGCAAAATGCATGGTGAACGCGCACGCGCCACTTTGAATTTTCTTGCTAACCTGTGAAATACGCTTATGTTTAAGCAATTTTTCTGCTATAGCATAAACCTACATAAACCTACATAAACCACGCCCACTTCACACGTGCTGACTCTAATGATCATCAGAAGCCCATATACTGACCACACTTTTCTTTAAGGATTTGCAAAATAAATTAAAAGAATCGCTTTTGAACTTACAAATCAAGGAATTTAGGTGAAATTATACACAACGGTATGCCAGCATTGGAACAGGAGGGGGGAGGGGGGGGGGTCCATGGGTCCTGAACCCTTTTGGCTGCATATTTTAAGTTTCCTGGAGAGATCAAGAGCGAATAATTTTTGAATGCCCCCCCCCCCCAGTGGCGTAACTAGGGTCCAATTTTCAGGGGGCACTAGGGGGTGCACCACTTTTTCTAGGGGGGGGGGGCATGTCAATACTTGAATCCTGCAGTCTCAAATAGGAACCCATATTTTCAAAATTATGAATGGGGGAGGCACCCGGGGGGCACGGACCTCGGCTGGGGGAACGTTCCCCCCGTGCGCCCCCTTCCCCCATAGTTACGCCACTTCCCCCTTCAAAAATCATGATTCAGTCCCTGTATTTACTAAACCATATCGGGACGGCTTTGTTTACGTAACGGGACTAGAGGAATAAATATTGTGTCCCTCAATAATTATGTTTGGCCGGTTTTCACGACACTTATTACATGTTATTGACTGAAATCTATGTAGACAATTCATAAATACCTACAGTTAAGGCAATCTGATTGGACTGAATGTCATCATCAGCGATAATAACCAACCTGTATGCGAGTATGACCCGTGGCCACGGGCGATAAAGGACCTCGCCTTCGGCTCAGTCCTGTATCTTCCGTAGCCACGATCCTCGGTCTTTATCCTGTGGCAAAATCCGCACGACAAACTTTTATTCCCTTAATACAATTCATGGGGATAATCAATTTCCAGCGAATTTCCAAGAAATTCTTTGTGTATTTTTTTTTATAGAACAATCCGACATAGATAATCAGTTGTGCATTTTGATTTCAATTGAAATAATTACCGCTTGTTTATTAATGATATAAGAGTTGACAATGATATAGATATTGCCAATGATTTCAATAATTATTTTCTCAATATTGGTAATAGGGAACTTCCATTGTCTGAACACTCTTTTGAGTCCTTTCTTGGTGACAGGTGTTAAACTCCCCTCTGATAAAGCTCCAGGTTGTGACGGAATAGGTTCATTTGTCACAAAGGAAGCAAAGAATGCTTTATCCAAGCCATTTTTAACGAGTCATGTACGACTGGAGTTTTTAGTGATACTTAAAAATGGCCAATGAAGTACCTTAAAAAGAGATGTAAACACGACATCGGCATTTATAGACATATATTGATACAGTCTGTGTTTTCAAAAATTCTTTATCAGAGTCACAATAACGGCTTCAGAGAACAACGCTCCACTAAATAAACAATTTTAAGTCCATTGAATAAAATTATATATGCTATCGAAAATTAACAATTTTCGATTGGTATTTTTCTGGATTTGTCCAAGGCTTTCGTCACAAAAAAGCTACATAAACACTTTAAGGTGATTTCATACCGACGTCATGGTTTGATGGTTACTATGGGAACCAAAAACCAATACGGTGGGCGATGGTATGCAGTGCGGCTCGGCGTCACTTTGGAAGCCAGCTGTCTTAGGAGTGGATGTGTGATTCTGAATTCAGTCAACATCTCGCACTCTCTGAAGTTTACAATGAGATATTCTAGTTTCATTTTAGCCCTGATTTTGCCATTTACTTTGGCAATCACCATGTCCCTTGTTATCTATGTAAATGGGGACATGTGTGGGGCTATGACCCATGCCGAACCCGGTGATGACCGCGCCGCGCTTATGTCGAAGGCTTTCGCCAACTTTAGATCAACTTGTCAAAAGGGCGTGAACAAAAAACAAGGTAAGTAATCCCTTTTTTAATACGAATTTGCACTGAAAAGCAACATGAATGACAATAATTAAAAGGACATTTCAAAGAATACATTTTTCTGAAAAAAAGTACCGGTACAATTCTATAAAAAATATATCAATCATCAGATTGTGTTTTAGTTTATATACAATTTGACAAAATTAATGTCATGGTCTTTCATATTATCAGTCCATCTGTTTTTGTTCAAGATGTGTGGTATGCTTTGTTTATACTGACAAATATTTTGAACAGAAAGCAATGTAGAAATTTCACGTACGCGAGAACGTGTTTTGTACGTTGAATTAGCGGCTAGCTTCAGCTTTTCATAGTGTTGGACGGAATACGCGGCTTGGTTGGTTTCATTCGTAAATGCTGAAGCACCTTATCTGGTACCCAGAAACCAAGGTTTTTCAATGGACATTTGCATGCATTGTTTTGTCTATATACGATAGAAATTTACATTTTAGTTATGAAAACGTGATAGGTAATTGCTTTCAAACTCGTGTACACACGAACTCGACATATTAGTGTCACAGACAGGATTAGGGTAGTATTACTCTAGTTGTGAGTCCGCCCACTAGTAAAAGTTAGGATGCCATGACAAATAGACAAGAAAAATACAAAAATAAACAATTCTTTCTTTCATTCGCAAATAACAGTGATTGAATTTATTATTACAAAATTAGTTTAATTTGAAAATATACAATAAGAGTACACTTTATGTAATTATAGGTTTCAATAAAATGAAATAAAACAAATCCAATCCAATCAAATTCAAAATAAATAAAATCCAAGGTAATCCAGTATAATCAAATGTAATCCCCGAGCGCCACCAAAACGAAGTCAACCTCTTTTTCTCCAGTCTGTCCAGTAAAAGATATCTACAAAATATACATCAAAAATGAACTACACTCACTGGCCAAAAGTATTGCAACATGCTCAACATAGCACTTTAAAAGTAACAGGTGGATGATAATTTAATCCGATTTCATCGATCGTGTATTACATAATTTCCGAGCAAGAACAGTTAAAAAGAACATTGACTTCAAAACACAGGCACTTTCAAGAAGTCTTAAGTAGTGTAAATAAAATAAAATAAATTATTGTAACACAGTTCTCCAAACTGAACTTTGGGGATGTTGCAATACTTATGGCCAGTGAGTGTACAAACAGCCGTCGTATAGACCACAGGGGTCTTCATGTTAATGTGCAATGAGCAAAACTCAAATCAATAAAACGGGAAAAAAAACTATTTCAAAACACATACAAAACTCACCAGTGAGCAGTAGGAAGCGGATAAACAAAAGGACCCAAGCCTCTAGCAAAAAAGAGTATGAATCACGCTCCAAACATCGTTAAAAACTGCAGCAATTTGTTTAGAGAACTGGTGACGAACAACGACAGCAAGAAAGAGAGAGATCACCTCATGTAAAACCGGCGAAAGACTGCACAAAATCAGTCCGCGAGGATTACTTTTTGTTTATATAACAAAATATTGTTCGATGTATTCCATTAATTAAACTTAATAAACTAACAAAAACATCTAGATAATTAATATACTTAAATGTTCCAGTGGAATTAAGAATGTAAAACAATAAAATTAAAGAACTACATAGACCTCGCACGTAAATGACATGCTGTGTGATACGCTCCGGTCACATGTAATTGTATGTAAATGTATTAAAGAGGAACGTTCATCCCGCCACATTAGCTTGCCAACCCGTACCCACGCCCATTCGTACGTGCGCCAATTGTGTTCAGTTGTTTAATGTTCTTTTACTTGTGAAAATGTTATTTAAAATACTGATTTTTGTTAAACATAATTAAAATTAACGGAAAATCATTAAAGTGAATAATTATGATTCCCTTATTTACAAGCCTATTCATGTAGTTTTTACAAAAGGAGAATTCGTTTTAATTACAACATACATTTGGGAGTTCTCAGTTTTACAAATTATAATTTTCTTTTAAGAAAAGAGTAATTTACAAATACAATTTAAATGTACACTCACTGGCCATAAGTATTGCAACATTGAAATTCACACCAAAGTTCAGTTTGGAGAACTGTGTTACAATAATTTATTTTATTTAAGATTTATTATTTAAGACTTAAGACTTTTTGAAATTGCCTTTGTTTTGAAGTCAATGTTCTTTTTTACTGTTCTTGCTATGTAATACACGATCGATGAAATCGGATTAAATGATTATCTCACCTGTTGCTATTTTGAGCATGTTGCAATACTTTTGGCCAGTGAGTGTACATAAATATGACAAACAGTTGCTAGGCAGAAAGAATGTTGGTTTTGTCAATCACATAAAAAATGTGTTAGTAAGAAAAGAAACATTTACGAATAAAAACATGCAATTTCACATAGGACCAGTAGCACAACATTTCTATCAGAGTTGATCGTCGTGGGGGTATCCCTTCATGTAAACAGTTGTTACAAAAAGATAATTTATTTTAATTACAACATATATTTGAAGTTCGCAGCTTTACAAATAATAATTTTCTTTTATACATCCAATTTATAAATACGCAAGTGTTTTTTGTTAAATGCATATCAATGTGCAGATATACAGATATACATTTCTCTCACACGCCGGGTAAGTCTCCCTGACTGCCCTGCTTCTTTTTGAGACCTTCCGCATTAATTTGTGGAACAAAACATCAACAATGGGCCAAATCCATTGTTCTTGTAGTACTATGACACGGACTTAGAGCCACATTACCAATGTTCAAACTTTGAAAAGCAACGCTGTTCTTCTGCATTATAATGTAAAAATATAGTCGTGCCATGAAAACATTGGGAAAGTAATGTGCATGCTTTGTTATTCTACCTCAGTGTAGTCAATCAGATCTGTTTAACATTTTGATTGGGTTTTCTCTTAGAAGGCGTAGATTACAATAAATAAAATATTTTGGAAAATTGCACCAAATTCTATTCTTCCCCTTTACCATGGATGCTGGAGTTTGTCATAATTATAGTGTTAAACAGTGGTGTTGTCAATAGGAGGGTATAGGTGTAACGCATTCTGCTGCCCTGTTTGCAATTAACCCATTCACTCTCATGCCATTGACACTTTCCACGCAGAGATGTAAACTTGTGGAATATAACTAGGTTTAATCTGAAATTAACCACAGATCAAATAATATATGTAAATACATTGTTATCATGATTAAATAAACATTATATGAAATAATCAACATGAGAAATATAATCGCCAGTTATTTGAGGTCAAACCGAAATCGTGGCAAACAGTCAGGACCTACATGAAGCAAATTACACTGCATGAATTTATACGTGTACACCCAAATATGTCTGCCCTACAAATAATTACTTCAAAGGAGCCCAAACGTTATTGTAAATGTTTGCACACATAAACAGTCATGAAACTAAAGAAACTCACGACTTTGCTGAGAATAGGCCAAAAGACGACAAACTAAGCAGAAATTACGTCAGGTCAACTGCCTAAATACCGCTTTCTGTTGGTACAAAGGAAATTTTCAGGCTTATTTCTACCCCAAACGTTGACAGATGGGATTTTTACAGCATATGTAAAATGACCGCCCAAATGCACATAATAACGATGCCTATCCATAAGCACCAAACTAAGACCACGTGTGTGAGTCAAAGAATATTGACCCCCACGCACGATTTTCTGGTGTAACATGGTAAAATGCACAGCCAAATAAACTTAAGGAAAAGCCTGCGTTACAGTAGGAATTAGGGTTTAAATTAAAAGAGACCCTCATTACTTAAAGAGCTTAAATCCAAATTTATGTAGATAGATTATGTAGCAAATTATGCATGATTCTAGACAAAAGGGAAGTCTATTATGGAAGTAAAGTGCAAATTTTGTATATTATTTTAAATGTTTTATACAAATGTTCATCCTTGACACACGAGGGCTCTGTTTTTTAGAACCCAAGAGGCACTCAGTGTCACAGCAACACCGAAAGTGCACAAAATCAAAACCCCAAACCTTGCCCAAGAAAACAGTAGTTACCTCAAAGAGTATAGTGATTGGTAACCAAAACAGACAACAGTTAACTAGACAACATCAACAATTTACAATTAAAATAAGAAAACTGTTTATTGAAAAGACGAGGAATTCAGTCAACTTTTACGCACAAGTCGACCATGATGCCACATCAGGTCCAGCTGTTACGTCACAGATTTGCTAATGGTATGTAAACTGCTATTAGCATATGTATCAGAAAGTTCTATAGCATAATACCAACAAAGAAATCAAAAGACCCACAAATGTGGAAAAGTGATGTCAACATGGATACAAGGACAGTTAAAACATTCCTGTGATCTCATAAGAAAACAGTTTGGCTAAAACGGAAATATGCATCCTTTTTTTACTGAAATAAATGTACCTATTGTCGCAGCATGAATGAACATGCTAGTTTCCCCTCCCCCCAGGCTCAGGCTGCATAGCATCCTAAAAAAACAACACTCTGACTCCCTTACAACCTCCCCGTACCCTTAATTAAAATATATAATAAATATAAAACTAAACAAACACACAATCTAACAACAATGAAAAACCAGGACTTGTTTGATTGATACATCTTCATTTACACTTGTATTTTATTGACATGTATATCTGACATTACAAGAACAGAACAGATGGTTTACCATCACAACACAAACATGCAATAAACTAGTAGAAATTACAATTATTGTCCTAAAGCAAACCAATTCATTTATCAAAGAGAGATCTCCTTCAAAACGCAATTTATTGTACAACTAAAATTCTTGAATTCTTTAAAATTCTTTGGATAGATTATACAAATTATAACAACACTAATTGTTCATGATTATGGAATAAGATAAAATCCTAAATCACCGTGTGATGGTAAAGGTGAGGCACGTAAGTTATAGGCGGCGATTTTAGCCTTTTTATGACTCCCCCCCCCCAAAAAAAACCACCAATATATATATTCCTATGTCCGTTATGCACCCCTATAGCGTAACAAACATTGAATCATTTTTTTTACCAAACCCCTAATAATCCTGGTGACGCGCATTCGCGTTTCGTTTCCAAAACAAAAACACGCTTGTCATTAGTACAAATACAAGTATGATAAACGAAGAATAATTACGCGCGAGATTCGTTCTAATTGCCAAAAAAAAAAAAAAAAAAAAAAAAGTACAATTTTCTGTTTACGGTTCTCACGATATAAACAGGAACAAGAAAAAAGTCAACTTAAAAATGGAAATTCTATGATGTTATTAAGAAAATAAAACGAATCCATTATCTATTTGTTGTTTGTATCAAAATAAAATAATAAGAGCGTCTACCAAAGGTAAAAACGAAAAAAAGCATACAACAAAAAGTAAAAACTGGGGGAAATCCATTCAAGCACATGCACCCCTGACTTACTGCAGAGGTGCACGAACACGTGACCGTCCCTTGAGCAGCCTATGGACAAGGCTCACACGGAATAAGGGTTGGTCTTTTTTCGAGCGTCGTGTATTCTCTCCGTGATGCCACATGCGTTTTGATAATGCTATATTTTGATAATGCTAGGTACTTGACCCCACATTCTTGCCGTGACATGCCAAAAAATATAGGACTCCTCCTCTCCTCTTTCAAGTGAAAAGTAGCACGTCTATTCTTTTGACATGGCTTGGTATGAAAGTGGTTTGCAATTCTCCAGATACATTATCAAGACACACGTTTCATCACGGACAGAAAACTACCATGCTCGAAAATACACCAACCATGATTCCGTGCGCGTCTTGCCTAAAGGATACTAACTAGCCGGTCACGTGTCAGTGCAGCTCCACTGTTGGGTACATTTTGCCTGAGGGAGTATCCCTAGATTTTATTTTCTATTTTTTTATTATGTTTTTTACTTTTGGTAAATGCATTTTTGTGTGTTGTTTTGCTTTTCAATAAAAGTATAAACAACGAAGTGTTTACAAATTTGCTTTTACTTATTTCTTAGATTAAAAAAAAATTAATAAACAATAAAATTGTGTTGACTTTTTCCCGTTTTGTATAATGGGAACGGTAAAGAAAGAAATGGTATATTTTTACTAGTAGTTGTTCCTTTGTGCATATAGCAAACAACGATCAAGGAAAAACGTAAAGATTTTTTCATTTTTTCCTTTTTAACTTGAATACAGAAGAAACAGTAAACAAACAGACGGTATGTACCCGCAGCTCAGTTGCATATGCCTATAGTGATATGGTTTAATTATAGACTGGCATAGTATGGTGTATATCCCATCATATTATATCCAGTGTCAAAGGCCAAGTGAATTTTGTTAGGGGGGATTTGTAAAATTCGTGCTTGTCTAGAAACGAACGGGAGATATACATTTTAAATGCCGTTGTTTCTTGTCAGATATTGCGATAAATTCTTTAACAAATTATTTTCTTTACATTATACAACTAACATATTAAAGTTTTGGTTTAATTCCTTGTATTTTTTTTGGCGAAACAACGGTATATTATTCATTTACATTATACAGTGTAATTTTCTTCTTATTAAGACTAAGGGTCCAAAGATCCATCGCCCGTTTTTGTGCTATCTATTTTAACGAACATTTTGGGAAATTTTCTTTTTCATCGGAACGTAGCTATGTTACTTGATGAAAGGGCAAACAAATGCTTAAAAATTACACGTTTTTCAAAATAATCAGGAGAAGCAATTGGTTTAACAGTTAATGTGTACCGAAATGAATTGATAGTGTGTCCCATCATGAATTCAATTTTGAATTTTCTGCATTTCTGATTTAAAAGTATTTGTTTCATTTCTAAACGGAAATTATTGATGTTCCATTGAAAACAAAACAAAACAAAATAAATGTAAATGAATGTTTGATACCGTCACTGTTTTACATAGGTAAAACAGATTATTCATTTGTTTTTAGATTAATAATCGTGTATCGTGAACTGGTTCTAGAACAAGCTCCGAGATAATTGATTGGCTGTCAGCAGGATACACTTTTGGTAAAATGTATAAAATGCTCTCAGACACATAATGTATAAGGTTAAAGAGACATGTACAGAAACAGTGGCGCAGCATGGATTTCCCCTTGGAGGGGAGTGTCACATTCTTATCAAGTTCCATTTCACAACCCCGCCCCATATGAATATGAATCATTTCAATAAAAGACGAATGGATGGTCCCAGTGGCGTTAATTTGTTGTCAAAGGTGTGTGTGTTGGGGGGGGGGAGGGGCTTCACTCAACATTTCTACTTCCAAACTCCAATTTTGTATATAACTGGTGGTAATTTGGGGTGACCATATCCCTGGTCAAAATATATATGGGTGGTTGGTACTATCTTGTCACTACTTCAATTACTAAAGCTTGTGAAAATAATTCCCATATGCTTCATCCCTTATCATGCCAGGCTGAATCAGTTTACAGAACATAGGGCAGTTTTTTTTTTGTGTTTTTCGTTTGTTTGTTTGTTTGTTTGTTTGTTTGTTTTTGCTATGAAACGGTTACAGCCAAAATTGCTGGATTGATTGAAAAGCCTAACGTCTGCTGGAAGAAAACAAATGTCCGCTCTTACGTTAACACGTGCAACAGCGCCGATATTTTCGGTGTTATAGTTGGCAATTTGTGGCTAATACTTGGGTGATTTTACCAACTGAAGGGGTGAATTTGCATTGGCGAAATTATAGGAAGGCCATTTTTAAACGTAAGAGAATCTTTTATTTTCCTCCGGTTGACCTTAGGCTTTTCTGAAATCGAGACGAAAGGGGGTTTGGAGAAAGTGACATTATACAACATTTTACCGTGGGTTTAGATAATAAAACATGTTGTTCAATTTTTGTATGACATTTCCTCTGTCAATTATTAATAGTAATATTACGGAAATGGTCAATTATTAATATTAATTTTAAGCCTCTCTTTAAGAAAATCTTAGTTTCGTGAAAATCAAATACCGGTACAATAAATGCACTAATTCACACATTCTTATATATTTGTATACAATCCTCTAATACAAAGATAATACATGATTGTAGTTGGGTAAACTGTTTACATCTATAGACCATACATTTCATGCTGCCAGCAATAAATATATGTACACAACAGTACAGCAATAATAATTACTTTACACAAATGTTACGTGTTGAAAAGGAAATACAGGAATGAATATTATTATTTGTCAACATGTAGGAAAATAAGTACTTTTCCCTATTGGACAGACAAAAACTTAAACAGGACATGAGACCATAGACAAAGACAAGATGACGACACACCAATATGTCCTTCCGTGATCACATCTGTCATGTGTCTAGGTCAATCAGATATCAACTGTCAAAAAGCAACTGAACAGCTAGTCCACGCCCTCATTTCTTCACGCCTTGATTTCTGCAACTCCCTCTTTGTGAGCCTCCCACAACAGCTAAATAAACTGCAACGCCTCCTTCTGCTGCCAGACTTGTTACTCTCACCATGGAGGAAGGAAAATACATGTTCCTTCCTCCATGCTCTCACCAAGAAAACCTGTCTCTTAACACCTGTTCTCAAATCCCTCCACTGGCTACCTGTCGAGAAACGCATCACCTTCAAAGTTCTGTTGCTGGTCTATCACGCAGTCCATGGCTCCTCACCAGTTTATATACAGAATTCAATACAGGCATAAAACCCTCCACGCAGACTCAGGTCATCAGACTCCTCCCTTCTTCAAGTTCCCAGATCGCTACGCTCTTGGGGTGACCACAGCTTTGCCCATGCTGGCCCTACTCTTTGGAACAGTCTTCCCCTCTTCCTTCGCCAAGCTTCTTCAACCAGTTATTTCAAACAATTACTCAAAACTTATCTGTTTACACTCTAATCCCATTATTTAATTTTGTTGAGCGCCATGAGTGTCACTACGTGATGGATTTGTGCGCTATAGAAGAAGCCACTAATATTAATATTTATTTATTAAATATACCTCTCATAAACCTGGAGGTAAGTGCATGACTTCCTAATTGAGTGCTTTCTATGGGCAAAGTAACGGTGGAAATCGCCGACCTGGCGATATTAATTGAACTATAACTAAGTCCAGCATCAAATAATTCTGTATTGCCTATAGTTGGTTTTATGGGGTTGATTTGTCCCCGACAACAAAAAGAGTACCACCTCCTTAAATATGAGGAATATTGTTTCCAGGTCTCCCTGCTCCACAAAGCGACAATGATGTCAGTGATCCGGGTCGAAATGTCTGTGTCCTGGAGACATTCCCGGTTAAATGGCAAGCTGGCAAAGACATCTTTGGGTGAAGTGGGTGTACTGATTGTTTGTCTTGTGGCAACTCTAGAGACGCCATGGTGGATGGGATTAGCACTGGTTCTTTCATCAACATGTGCATTAGGGTGTAGTGAATTTTGGAATTTGAAGTTCTGAATACCCTTAAATGATGTTCTGGCAATAATATATTCCACCAAAAAGTGCTGAGTCATCGTTTTTTTGTGAAAAAAATTCGTTTTCTGTTTGATTTTATGTATGGAAATACATACAATTTTTTGGTTCATATAGAGTATTAGCTGTTGCAAACTGCTTATGAGGAACTGTAAAATGCAAAGTAGTATATGGTTATTGGCCTTACGTTTCAAACCTAGTAGGTTCTTTCTCAAAGACAAAATAAACTATATAAACATGCACACATTATAATTATATATTTGTCTGTCAAACACCTGTGCTAATGGTGACATTATTGGCATAAACAATTTACTGCAACCCCTATACACTATATAAAGTTATCTCGACAACAAAATATGTTCACAGTTTTACATGAAACTTACTTGGTGTACAGTTCTCTATTGAGCAGTAATTATTTCTGAAAAGAACTGGAGGTTACAACTCGACGTTTCGATAAGTATGCTCTGATCGTCTTCAGGAGAATGCCGGACTCTGGTAAATGCTGCTACTCAATTGAGAATTTCACATGGTGTCACGGCAATTAGTCTGACTTATCCTCTTCACCATGCAAAGCTGTTGTACAGTTGATGATGAATGACATCAAGCATCTCTTTAATTTAATTAGTTGAGAAATTTTAAGGTTTGATGTTTGATGTTGGCCCGATGACTAGAGTGTAATAATGTAAAACCGAACATACCTACAAAGATTCATGAAAATCGGCTGAAGAATACAGAAATAGGATTAACCCAGGTTTTGAATTGTTCTGACGTTTCGGCCTATTTGACAGCATCTGATACGTTTTCACATAACTGAACTGCAGAAGATTCAAAAGATCGGGAACCACATTACTTAGGAGATCTATGGGTAGAACGCAGATTTCTCTCTTGTTGGTTTTCCTGAACTAAACTTTCAAGATAAATAAGGGCTATACCATGGATGCATTGATGAGAACTAAAACCTTCAAATCTATTCTTAAAATCTATTCTGTGTCGGCAACCAGTGCAAATCATGGAGGATAGGTGTTATGGATTCACGTGTTATTAATTTAACTTGCATTATGTTTTGGTGTGTTTTATATTCTTAGAGGTTTTATATTTCTATAAACGCCTTGAGCGTAAATTCTTTACGGATTTTGGCGCTACATAAGACTTTATTATTATTGATACGCTGTGTTGTGGCAAATATAGCTTTACTACATTTCATGGCCACATCGTGCTGACAGTATAACAAAAGCCCGCTCACTAAAAGGCGGCACGGTGTTTATTACACGCTGAATTTCACCCGAATAATAGTCCAGAAATAGCGCCTATATTGGTCGTTAGCTTCCTGCGCCGTCAAATATTAATAAAATCGCTAAATATCTGTTTTGGCATGTTTACCTGAATTTTGCATCAACATTGTTGGCTTCTTTTCATTCTTAGTGAAATGGAAACTGCCAAGGTCTCACGTATCAGCATCATATAGACCCTAGTAATAGATGGTTAATTCAATGAATTATTATCCCGTCAAAATCGATATCACTCTGTACTGATGCTTATTTTAAAGGCTTGGAGCATTATGCCAAGAGGCATTGTATTCATTGCATATAGTCAACATGGGAAGAACTAGCCTTGACCAAGATGATTGTAGTTGTGCTTACCGGTGGTACGGTACCCCCATCCCGTACAGATTCCTGTACCTACACGCAGATTCTTGTACGTACACATTGACCGGCGCTCTCTCCGGCTACAGCACACACACTGGTCGCAGGTATGACCTTGAGTTGTGAAGTGCAACCTCGTACACGTTCGATGTAAAAACAGCCTTCTGCAATCGAAAGTTTAAGCGTAATCGAAAGTTTAAGTGTTTCTTTATATATTCGGTGCCGCTGGTAACTAGACATAAGTTTGTGTCTCGTGCTCTGTGTGTGCAGAAATGTGTATGTGAATAGGCCGTGCGCGCTATAATAGTGGTTCAGAATATTTTCACTTAAATTTCCGGTTTCGACCGGAAGGAAAGGTCAGATTGGTGTCATGTCTGCGAACGAAATGTGACATAATTCAAGATCTTTAATATGATGCAAAGATTTTGAAAATATCTTTCGTAGTTCATGAGATATGATTTTTTTTTTAATATTAAACTTTTATTTAGTGTAATTCGATGACGTCACCATGACGCCACAACTTTAGGTACAACTACATGTTTTAAGGTACTGTGAACTTTGCAACTATGTTTTTTCTAGATAAGTCTTACTCAGAAGAAAAAAAGAGAAAAAACTATTTCTAAAAAGTTATAAAAAAAATAATACAAATTCATGAGGTGCTCGGTGTGAAGATAATTAAAGGGAAACAAGGGAGATGAGAAAATGGTACATAAAGTGTTATTTTAAGCGGTGTTTGGGGCAAGGTGAAATTACCCCACCCAAAAAGTGGATATTAGATCACGAAGGCTGAAGACTGGAAAGACTGTTAATGGTGGATTCATCATCATCATCGTTCAGCTGCTCTGCAGGCGACCACAATTTGTTTTTCATGTTGCTCTGTTTTGAGCTGTTTCTGAGATCATAATAGCTGGGATCAGCATCCCTTCCAAATCTCCAAGCAGCTTTTGGATGTAGGCTCAGGAACGTTGTTGGTTGGCGACCTTGATGTTTTTTTGCCATGAGATGGTGTAAATAGGCAGTATGCTCTGGCTGGTTCCTCTTTGTTCATTCGGATGACATGTCTGATGAATTGTAATTGTTGGAGTAGATGAATTAGGGGCTTGGTGTATGTTTTTTCGTAGATAGTTGTGTTTGGGATGTGGTAGATGCGCTTGATGCCCAACAAGCTTGATCTTGTTCTCCATGTCTTGGGATATTATCCAAGATTTGGCGGATTAGTGTTAGGTTAATGGCGGATACATTATATCCCTATTGGTCTATATCCAAGTTATTTGATTGACAGGCCTGATCTGTGTATTTCATAGTCCTTTATTGATCTATACAGACTTACAGAGCCTAGTTTCATAGAACCGCTAAGCAGCCGATTTTTTTTAAACATCTTAACGCTGTGATAATAATTTTATGCAAATCACAACAGTAGAGGAAATTAATACTTATTGGTCTTGGCAAAGTACAGAGAACAAATCCCATTTACGGTAAAATTTTGCCATATTATCGTTACAACAATAAATACATCTTTCCATGGAGTAGTAATTCTTAAGAATTTGTTTTTGGAGAATTGAAAGAGATGGTAATTCCTTGGTCATTTCCTCTTACAAATATGGAAACGACAAATTAATAGGATCAGGTTAATAGCTTTACATTCAAAGTCAGTTTTACCAAACAAAAATACTTCATTGTCTAAGATGATGTTAAAATTAGTTTTATCCTTGATCTACGAAACAACTGTAACAACAAGTATAAAAGGAAATTGTCGAGTCGCATGAACAAAAACAGATGGATAAGAGTCTTCTCTTCATTGTTACAAAAAGTAGGGCCTACATAAATTCGTATTCGACTTGTTAATTTTGAAAAAAAAGAAAATAATTCGTACCTAAAATCCTGTGTGTTAGTCTATACTGGAACCATCTCAACCTAGTGTCTATTGTACTATTGAAAGGAATATTAAAGAGTAACGAACGTTCCACTTTTGAAATTACAGGGAATAAAAGGACATTGGATACTGCATTTATTTTAAAGGGAACATATTTGGAAAAGCAAACTTGATAGCCCTGACCACTCCTGCGTATTCCAAGAAATTAGTTCTAATGTTAAACTTATTCCTGAAATCATCAAATGACAGAAATTCACCGTTGTCATTCAAAAGATCGAAAATAATTTTGACACCTGCAGACTCCCAGTGTTTATAACAGATGCATTTTTTACACACCTTAATTGTATCATTGTGCCACAGAGTGTTTGACAAAACATCTTCAGCAGTCACGGGAGTATGTACCAGGGTGAATTTAGACCAGAATGTAAAAACATCCCTCCAAAAAAGGTTCCCATTCTTATGGGTATAAAGCAATTTCAAAGATCCTCCTTCCAAAGGAAACATTCCAGAAATATCCATGATCTTATGGTGTAGGAAAACCCAACCACAAATATTGTCAGAAACTAGGAGTCTGTGGAGTGTGATTTTAAGGGCGTTCATGTAATCTTTAATATCTACCATACGTAGCCCTCCTTGGCTATAATCTTGAACCATTTGATTTCTAATAACCCGATCATTACCCCTCCAAATGAATTTGAAAAACATTGAATTCAAATCATTGACAGTATTAATAGGTGGGTTAGGAATAGTTAAAATAAGAAAAGTAAGTTTAAACAGAAATAAAGATTTGACAACAGTGATTCTGCCAAGAACTGTAAGATTCCGTTTAGACGTTATCTTACTGTAATTAAGTAAAACTATGGAATGTAGATCTGTGGAAAACTCAATACCAAGTATTTTAAAGGTCTCCAAAGGCTCCACCCAGTGGCCATTGATCTCGTCACATACCTTGTCCACACTACCTTTCTTTGAACCAGTCCAAACCACATTCGTTTTATCAACATTAACTTTAAGTCCTGACATATTTGCAAATAAATCAAGAATGTTAAATGCAGCCTGCATAGATTTTTCAGAACCATCAAGGAATAAAACAGTATCATCAGCATATTGAGATAATCGAAACTCTTTACCAACTACCTTAATACTTTTTAAGTCTTTGTCATTACATACCATCATAGCAAGAACCTCTACACACAAAAGAAATAAATACGGGCCAAGACCGTCACATTGGCTACAACCCCTCTCTATTTTAAAAGATTCTGAGTGGAAACCGTCAACTAAGATCGAAGAAGAGGCCTGGTTGTAGAAAATGTTGATCCATTTTTTTTATAGATAGACCAAAGTTAAATTTATCCAAAATATTAAGGATAAACTCATGTGAGACTGAGTCAAACGCGTTTTCAAAATCAATAGAAATTAATAGACCAGGAATGTTATCCGAATCAGTAATATCAAGTAAGTCATGCATTAGACGAATATTTTCATACATGCAGACGCCAGTTGATAAGATGTGTTAAAAGGAGCGAGATAGCATGCCAATTTTTCAAAAACTGACGGGGGTTTGTCCCCTTTTGGCAACAGAGTGATAATTCCATATTTCTGAGTGACTGATATAAACTGGCTGGAGAAATATGCAAAGTTGGGTGAGCGTAGCAAAAACCACGATAAATCAGACGAGAAAAATGTGTAAAATTCGAAACTAAAACCATCAGAGCCTGCATGAGGATTTGCAATTCTTACTGTTTTTTAAAGCTTGCAGAAGCTCGACATACGACAAAGGGCATTCCAGGTTGTCCCGCATTGTATCTGAAAGAATTGGACTGCCTGCTTTCTTAAAAATAGAGTTTAAATCAACCAAATCATTAACATTCCGACAAGGAAAGAATTTCGTCGGATGGAGTCAACCTGGAATTTACAGTGTTAACAACACAATTGATAGACTTACGAACAAAACCACGTTTCTCCATATTAAACAAATACTCATTCGGCCACTTTATTAGACAAAATATTAATCTCCTTTTCCAGAGAAACCTCTAGTTTATTAACCTCTTTCTTTTTCTATATGGAATAGGAGATTGTTTTAGATCTAATTTTCATAAGAAGCATCTCAAAAAACTCTGATCGTTAATAGTAAAATGAATGTCTTTCGGATGAATGCTCTTGAGATTGAAAGGTAAATAAGGAGACACTGCATATTCCTCCACTAAATCAGTAATAACTTTTCTCACTAAATCTGGGTAGTTATTATCAGTCAACAAGGAATTATTGAATTTCCAATAACCACTGCCCCGTTCTATTTTGGTCAAGTCAAGCGTTATATCAATGATTGAGTGATCCGTTCTGTAACCTGGTTTAATATCACAACTCACAAATTTCTAAGTCAAGTACAAGCATATTACCATTTTCATTGGTCTTTACGTTCTTGATACAAAACTCAAAATTATTATTAAATAAAGTAACCACCCCTCGAGAATTAGTCTTAAAGGAACTAAAGTAACATTCTAATCCCCATTCATTCTTGACAATGTCCCTATCAAAATGAACATCCTGCAAACAATAAACGGAATATTTTTTTTTTAATTTAAGGAAATGAAAAACATCTCTACGTTTGGCCAAATTGCCCAAACCTCGGCAGTTTATCGAGGCTATAGAGAGATTACTATGAGACATATTTATCTATAGAAAAAAGGGGTAAAAAGGAACCCTTTTTGTGAGCAAACGCATTAAATACTTTTCGATGAATGAACAAAATATATTGTCTAAATACTTTCCAGCAGCCGATTTTTTGCTTAATGTACGTTTTTCATTTCAGCTCTGCTAACCGTTAAGCATAGAGAAAGGCACGTTAACTTGCCGGCCGTTACCGCTAGCAAATGAGTGACGCAACAATACAAATTCATGGTGAACGCGCACGCGCCGCTCTGAATTTTCTTGCTATAATTAGCATAACTATAGCATAAACCCACATAAACCTACATAAACCACGCCCACTTCACACGTGCTGACTCTAATGATCATCAGAAGCCCATTGGAAATACACTGGCCACACTTTTCTTTAAGGATTTAAGAAAGAAATTAGAAAGCTTGGGACTTTCCAAATTCTGCCTCAAGAATCGCTTTTAAACTTCCAAATCAAGTATGCCAACTTTGGAACCGGAAGAAGTGAAACAAATGCGAGTATCACCAATGTGCGCGCATATTACGTATTAAATTACGAACGAACAGGATACATCCAATCCACTACTGGATCGGGGGGCGGATCCATGGGTCCTGAACCCTTTTGGCTGCATACTTTAAGTTTCCTGGAGAGATCAAGAGTGAATAATCTTTGAATGCCTCCCCCCCCCCCCAGTGGCGTAACTAGGGTCCAATTTCCAGGGGGAACTAGGGGTGCACCACTTTTTCTAGGGAGCATGTCAATACTTGAAACCTGCAGTCTCAAATAGGCACCTATTTTTTCAAAATTCTGAATAAGGAAGCACCTGGGGGGAATGGACCTCTGCTGGGGGCACGTGCCCCACGTGCCCCCCGTTCCCCCCCCCATAGGTACGCCACTGCCCCCTTCAAAAATCAGGAATCAGTCCCTGTATTTACTAAACCATATCAGGACGGCTTTGTTTACGTAACGGGACTAGAGGAATAAATATTGTGCCCCTCAATAATTATGTTTGGCCGGTTTTCACGACACTTATTACATGTTATTATTGACTGAAATCTATGTAGAAAATTCATGAATACCTGCAATTAAGGCAATATGATTGGACGAAATGTCATCATCAGCGATAATAGCCAACCTGCAAGTATGCGAGTATGGCCCGTGGCCACGGCGATAAAGGACCTCGCCTTCGGCTTAGTGCTGTATCTTCCGTAGCCACGATCCTCGGTTTTTATCATATGGCAAAATCTGCACTACAAACTTTTATTCCCTTAATACAATTCATGGGGATAATCAATTTCCAGCGAATTCCCCAGAAATTCTTTGTGTATTTTTCGACCAATCCGACATGGATAATTAGTTTGATTTAAATTGAAATAATTACCGCTTAATAAGTGTTACATACACACAAACCGTAAGTGGAGATAATCCGTGCGTGACCGCGTGTTGACCCCAAAGGGGGCGGGATTATGTTTAGAAAGAAAGAGAAAAATAACAAGAAAGGCTCAGACTTGAGTTTGAAAGAGAAAAGGAAAAAGAAAGGCTCAGATTTGAGTGTGAAAGAGAAGAAAAAGAAAGACAAGAAAAAGAAAAAGAAAGACTAGAAAAAGAAAAAGAAAGAGAATTTGAACTACGAAAGCTTGAACTCGAACATCAACTCAAAATTAAAGAACTGGAATTAGGTGCAAAGAAATACACAGGCAAAGAGAAAACTCCAATTGACTTTGATCTAGCGAAGAACGTTAGGTTGGTGCCAAAATTCAACGAACATGATGTTGAAACATATTTTCTATCTTTTGAGAAAACTGCCAAAAGTCTTAGTTGGCCTGAGAAATATTGACCTTTGCTCTTGCAGAGCACGTTTGTGGGTAAGGCTCAAAAGGTCTATGCCACACTCTCAGAGGAACAGTGTAGTGAATATGCTACCGTTAAAGCAACTATTTTAAATGCTTATGAATTGGTTCCTGAGGCATATAGGCAGAAATTTCGAAAATTTACTAGATCAAATGGCCAGACCTTTGTCGAATTCGCGAGACAAGAAGAAATTGTTTTTGTCCGATGGTATCGATCTCTCAAAATTGAGAAGAAATTTGAGGAGTTAAAAGAAATTGTCCTCATGGAAGAGTTCAAAAACAGTGTCCCTCTGAGTATCAAAACCCATTTGGAAGAACACCAGATCATCAAATTAAAGAAAGCTGCAGTGGTAGCCGATGATTATGAATTAACTCACAATATGAGTATGGATAAAACTAATTTCCGGTCAAAGGGTTTCTACAAAAACGCTGATAAGGGCAAGTCAGGTCCCGAAGCACAGTCTAGCACTGGAAATCCTGATCCGTCGAATAAGAAGTCTTCATCACCAAGTGGAGCCAAGGAGGACCAAAAGAAGAAGTTTTTTCTTCCGTGTGATTACTGTCACAAAAAGGGCCACACGAAGGCGAGATGTTTCAAGTTCATCGCTGACGAGCGAGAGCGTTCTGAAAAGCCTGTCGCTTTTGTCCGTAAGGACACTCTACTTGGTAGGAAGTCCGGTGAGGCCGATGGCAACCGTGTTTCTTCTTCGAAGGTGTTGATGAAATCAACCAAGTTGATGAGGTCTACACAGATTTTGTTTATCGTGGTGATGTTTCGTGTGCGTCTGATGAAGACGGCAGTTCAGTTGTTATCCTAAGGGATACAGGCGCGTCACAGTCACTGATGCTGGAGGATGTGTTGTCATTGTCTCCAGAAAGTTCGCTAAATGCGAACATGTTGATTCAAGGTATTGGGGGTAATTTTATGCCTGTCCCGTTGCATAGGGTGAATTTGAAATGTGACTTGATCACTGGCCCTGTGGATGTTGGAGTTGTTCCTAGTCTACCGATGAAAGGTGTTGGATTTGTGCTAGGTAATGACGTTGCGGGAGGTAAAGTGTCGGCATCCCCTATTGTCTCTGGTGAACCTGTGGATGAGCCAGAAATTCATTCTTTGTAGGAGGAGTTCCCAGAAATCTTCCCCGAATGTGCAGTGACAAGATCTCAGATGAAACAGACGGAAAAGGAGGTTGCAGAGTCAGTGCATAATAGAGGAGGACTCTGGTGTTTGGCTGGCTGAAACTTTTTTCAATAATTTTGAAGAAAATGAGGGAGTGTCTCAAGATGCTAAATTTAGCTGATCCTCGCTGATAGAGAAGCAGAAAGCGGACCCAGATTTGAGGAAGCTCGCCCACACAGCGTGTTCTGAGGAAGAGGCTCAGGGGATTCCAGAATGCTTCTACGTCAAGTCGGGAGTGTTAATGAGGAAATGGAGACCTACCCAGAGACCAGCTGATGAAGAATGGAGTATTGTTCCTCAAATTGTTATTCCTCCGTGTTACCGTGATGAGATCTTGCTCACGAGATTCCGGTTGCAGGTCATCTTGGCATCAGAAAGACTCAAGCTAGAGTCATGGCACATTTTTATTGGCCTAAGCTACACCAATATGTGGTGGAATTCTGCAAGACGTGCCATACGTATTACTATTAACTACAATTTCAAACTTAGTTGGTTGGGCGGCGGAATACGTGTGGTTAACCTTAACCGGAGTTGGTGTTTTAACATATATACAAACTCAGCGCTAGCGTCGCGTTATCAACTCGTAAATCATAATACCTAGTCCAGTAATAATCGCAAAACCAAAAATTAAAGCATTTTTTTTCATCTTGATGAGTAGCAACAGACACTTGTATAGTAGACGTTATCGTTAAGCCGTGGTTTATTTTCTTTGATAGACGTACTTGGTAAAGACGAGTCAAGTTCTGTAGGTGATGGTGGTGATAAATCGGTAGTAATCGATGATGTCATAGGATGTTGACTATCTATAGATGGTGATGTAGCGGATGATGATGATGATGGAATGGGTACCGAATTCATGTCTTGATTCAATCCGAGTGATAGATCGGACGTCGCGATCAAAATATTATTATAGAATCTTGATATCGTTGAATAGAAGATTGTAAATCGACCAGAGAATCGATCGAAGCATAGATAATGTTTTGCATCTAAACCAGTACCCGGTACAATAATTCCAGTTTTTGTTTGAGCTTGGGCTCCCAATATCGCGTAAACGCACGTTCTTATAGAGTCGTTGATTTGTTCTATACCACTATCCGTAAAGCCTTGAACTATTCCCTGTATAAAAAGTTGGAGTTTGAGCCTCAGTTTGAGCTTTAACCTGACCATGAGCGGTTTTTAGCATTTGTTGCGCTAACAGTTTTTGGCTAAAAGTTCCTACATTTTGAGCGGTTTTAAGTATTTCTTGTGTCGCAGTTGATACATCTTCCCTCAAAATTTTAATAATACAATCTCATTAAATAATACAATCGATAATAGAAATGGTAAACTCACAATTTCTTTAAATAGCATTAACATTTGGGTCGGTTACTATAACGTGCGTAAAAAAGAAAAAATATGGCGATGGCGTAGTACAATAAATGAAAGAAATGAACAAGATGAAGATGAAGATGTCGAGATTATCGAACCTGGCCTTTATAATATTAAAGAAATTATCGACATTGTCTTAAAAAACACGCCTTGGGTTACGTTCGTCGTCGATGAAAAATTTGGTAAATCTTTTATAAATATTACTCAACAAAAACGAAAATCAGATTTTCATCGGGATTAGCTAATTTACTCGGGTTTGCGAATAATTATCTAGCCATGGGAGTGCACGAAGGAAAAAAATTTGATTTGCAACATTTTAAAACAATATACATTCATTGCGATCAAATTTCTACTAGCGAAATTTTTTTCAACGGTAAACCTTGTACTATTTTAAACGTTTTTCCGTTACAAGATAAATCGTTGGGGGAAAGCGCGTTCATAGAATATTCTAATCCGTTACAAAAAAAACTTAAAACTGGTACTTTAAACGAATTGAGTTTTCAAATTAAAGATTCGTTCGGTAGAGAGATAAATAATCACGGTATGCCAATTATTTTAACTTTTGAAATTAAATAAAAATGATTATTATAATATAAATGGCGAGTATTTACGATCCTAGTCGAAGAAGCGGTAGCGATAATTATAGTGCACCAAAAAAATATCTAATCCATCTATTTACGAACGTCATGGATTTATAGAGTCGAATGAAATTCAACAAACGATAACTTTGATAAATTTATTCGAAAAACTCAACATTAAACTTGGGTGACACGTTGCGTTTAAACTTCCCTGTTTACGTTCAATAAATTACCGACGTACTGTTAAATTTTGTAAAATTTATGAAAGTCAACAATCTTTATTCACATTCGGTAACGCGTAATTTTTCACCCCACGTAGAGCATATTCCTTACCCGATATTCCTGTTTATAAACATGCTGAATTGGGGTCAATATCTGTTAATGAGAGTGAAGTTTTAGACATCCTTAATCATTTAGACATAACTAAAGCAGTGGGTCCTGACGGGTTATCCCCTCGAGTTTTAAATGATTGTGGTCAACAGATTATTTCTCCTTTGTGTCATATTTTTAACTTGTCTCTTAGAACTCAAGTATTACCCAGTGATTGGCTAAGAGCCAGTGTCTTTACTCAGTGTATGTGCCAAGGTTATGGAAAGGGTTGTTTTTAATGTTATTTTTCCAGTTGTTCGGGATGATATATACAACCTCCAACATGGGTTTGTTAAAGGTCGCTCAACGGTTTCACAACTCTTAACAGTATTGCAAGAAGTCAGTTGTGTTTTGGACAGTGCTGGACAAGTTGATGTGATTTATCTTGATTTTTCCAAAGTTTTTGATAGTGTTTCTCATGAATTAATCCTTCACAAATTACAGTCCTTTAGTATTCATTCGGATTTACTCGGTTGGTTTAAGTCTTACTTGAATAATTGTCAACAAAGGGTGGTTGTCGAGGGATGCAACTCTGATTGGCTGCCGGTTGTGTCAGGTGTGCCACAGGGTTCCGTATTGGGTCCGTTATTGTTTCTTCTGTATATTAACGACATGCCCAGCACTGTCCAAAATTCTACAGTGGCACTGTTTGCCGACGATTCCAAGTGCTTTAATTCCATTAAGAATATATCTGATTGTAAATTATTACAGAAGGATATTGATTCTCTGTATTCTTGGAGTGTTAAGTGGGATTTGCATTTTATTCTACTTTGATTAGAAGTAACCTTGAATATTGTAGCTCTGTGTGGAGTGGAACGTCAAAACGTAATATTAGCTTAATTGAAGGTGTTCAAAGACGGGCTACAAAATTTATCCTGCATTATCCTGAGGAAGACTATAAGTCACGATTGGATCGTCTTGACATTTTACCGTTGTCTTTTAGAAGAGAAATTGGTGATCTTATATATTTTTTTAATTGTAAAGGTACACATTTTAATATTGATCGTTATGTTAGTTTTAATGTAACTCAAGGCCGTCCTACCACTAGACTTTCTTCTGATCCTTATATGTTAACTATTCCTAGGTATAAAACTGAATCACATAATTATTTTTATTTTCAGCGGATTGTTCTAATCTGGAATCAACTTCCTTTGGCAGCAAGATCTGCCACTTTACTTTCGTCGTTTAAATCTCAAATATCTCAGTTTTACAGAACAAAATTTTCTTCCAGTTTTTCGGTAGATAATATTTGTACAAGGATGTCTTTTTGCCATTGCTCTCTCTGTCGACGTATTTAATTTGTTGCTTAATGTTGTCTTTTCCGTTCTTTTCCGTCCTAACTTGCTTCAGCGGCCCTCCAGTGGTGTAACGGGGCGGGGAGGGGGCGGGGGTGTAAAGAGGTATATAATGTTTAGTGGGTTTCTTGTGGTAGGATGGCCTTGTAGAGGTGCTGGTCACCTGTTCTACCTTACCACTCAATGGCTTTTTTTTAAATGAATTTTTGTGTATTTGTAGTTTATTAGGGGTTGGTTTTATATTTAATTGATGTAATCTGATTGCCAGTGTAAAATGTAATAAAATAAAAATTAAAAATTAAATTCCTTCTCCCGCTCGTAATAATAAATTTACTTTCAACGAACAAGAGCAGCATTTAGATTACGAAATTTGCTACAAAACTCGAGATAAAACAGTCTTTGTGCGAGCGAGCTTTTTCGGTGCTGTAAACACGGGAATCTGTTTCGATATGAAAATAAAAAGTAGTAATCTCGAAATTTAGCTACATCGTTTTACACTAAATAAAATAACAAATATTATATTAAATATGGCGAGTATTTACGCACCTAGTCGTAAGAGCGGTAGCGATAATTATAGTACACCAAAAAAATTATCCAATTCATCTATTTATGAAGAAACTGGACACATTGAACCGAGTAAACTTTTACGAAATGTAGATTTTATTTCTTTCAGTGAATTTCACTTTGAAATATATTGGTATCCAAATCAATTACTATTTGTAATTGATCATCCATCATTTTATTCATTATATGCAAAAATGAATATGGGTGAAAATAATTCTTATTCTATCGTGAAAAGTGAACAATTTGATGTTGATGATGATGATTACCTTTTTAATACTATTCATTTTCCCGAAGGAGATAACTTTAGTTTTTCAATTGAGCCGCGGTATTTAGAATGTGTATTATGCTACGTTCTAAATAGTGAAGATGATAAAATAAAATTATAATCTTTTATTATTAATAGAATAATGAGCGTCTCTACAGCAACAACGAGAATTTATCCAATTTTATCGTCTACGGATACTTTTAACAATGGTGAAGAGTTAAACGTAAACGCGTTTCGTTTACAAAAAATCGACAACATTCAAAAATAATTTTTAAAAGAAAGAAACGAGCGCGAGAAAACATATAAAAAATATAATAAAATCATCAAAACTTGTTCCATCGTAGAAACGATGGCGGAATTAGGCTGTATGGGAGCAAGAGCCACTGGAATTGCCAGTATTGCCAGCGTTATAGCATCGCCGATCGGATTCGTTTTAGAAGGCTAGCTTTGGGACTGGGCGGTATGGCGTTTGCGATTAGATACGCAAAATATAAACTAAAGAAAAAAGAAAAATACAAAAAACACGACGAGATTAGAGTTTTAGCCGAGAGTAAACTCAACACCATCGACAGTTACGTTTCGAAAGCAATCGAAGACGGTATTATAAACCAAGAAGAATTTCATTTAATCTGCGAAGAGCGAAATGAATACTCGCAAATGAAAGAAAACATTCAAATTAAATTTACACCTAAAAATGTTGTAGTCGATGACAAAAAGATGTCAAACCCGTCATCGACAAAGAAAAAAAAAGAACTCATAGAAAAACTTTTGAATTTAAAGTAAACTTTACTATAGAAAAATTATACGATGAAAAACCCGCTTCGCGAATATCGGCGGAGCGGGTAATTACGCCTATTAGACCTCCACCGTATAATATAAATTTTTAATATCTTTTATTTTTATTTATTTTTTTCATTTTATTTTGTTTTCATTTTTATTTATTTATGTTTTTTACGCTATAAAACGAGTTGTTAATTTTAACAACTCTTTCATCACTAAATTATATTTTCTTCTAGCTCTCCCTTCAACGCGCTTTAAATAATTTATTTGTAATGCATTACCACATTTGCAACATAAATTTATCTTTGTTTTTGTACCATTCTTACATCTTCGACACGGAACTGGTAAACTTCTTCCGTGGCGAATACGCCACAAATGTAGCGAACAATATACATCACCGCTCACGCTGGGTATACAGCACTTGTCCGTTTTTCCTACTAAAAACCATTCGCACGGAATAATTGCTTTCGATAAATATTTTGTCATCATCCTCTTTTATTATAAAACTACATAATATCATTTTTTTTTCTATATCTTTTTTTTCGAAATTAATTCTTACTAAAAAATTAATTCAAATTTTTTAATATATTCAAAACCAACTCCATTACGTCATCATCAACCTATTACGTCACCAATAACATACCAACCCGTCAAATCTACTCTACAAACATTTTGAAAAAACAGAAGTGGAGTCGGACTGGTATTTCCCCTCTACTGGTGTTAAACTCCCCTCTGATAAAGCCCCAGGTTGTGTTGGAATAGGTTCATTTGTCATAAAGGAAGCAAAGAATGCTTCATCCAAGCCATTGGCGCTGTTTTTTAACAAGTCATGTACGACTGGAGTTTTAGTGATACTTAAAAAATGGCCAATGAAGTACCTTTTTATAAAAGGAGATGTAAACACGACATCGGTATTTATAGACATATATTGATACAGTCTGTGTTTTCAAAAATTCTTTATCAGAGTCACAATACCGGCTTCAGAGAACAACGCACCACAGAATAAACAATTTTAAGTCCGTTGAATAAAATTATATATGCTATCGAAAATTAACAATTTTCGATTGGTATTTTTCTGGATTTGTCCAAGGCAACACAAGCCAACACAAAAAAAACTACATATATTTTATCTGCCATGGATGATGGAAAAATCACTGCATTAGTTTTGTTAGACTTAACCGCCGCTTTTGACACGGTCGATCACAAAATCCTTCTCTCCCGCCTTCAATATCATCTTGGAATACATGACACAGCCCTGGATTGGTGTAAGTCCTACCTTTTAAATAGGCCTCAGCATGTTTGTATTGGTAATGCCACCTCCGAGCCTGTTATTCTTGACTATTCTGTACCCCAAGGCTCCGTGCTCGGCCCACAGTGGTTTACTGCTTATACGTTTCCAGTTCGTGATATCATTTTGAAGTATAATTTAAATTACCATGTCTACGCTGATGACACGCAGCTCTACATTACTTTTAAATCTTCTCAAGAACCTGCCGATTCCTGCATTACAACACTGGAGAAATGTATTCAAGAGATTCGAAGTTGGATGAGACAAAACTTCCTGAAATTGAACGACGAAAAAACAGAATTTGTTCTATTTGGATCACGTCAGCAATTGTCAAAAATTTCTCTTCCATTTATTGCAATTGGTGACTCGCAGATAACCCCTCATCACAAGCACGTAATTTGGGTGTTATATTTGACTCGACAATGACTTTAAAACCTCATATCTCCAACATTGTTCGCATATCATCATTTCATATCAGAAATATTAGCCGAATAAGGAAATACTTGAATAAAAGTGCTACTGAACAAATTGTTCATGCGTTTGTCACATCACGTCTCGATAACGGGAATGCTCTACTCTACGGTCTCCCGCAGAATCAAATATCTCGTCTTCAGCACATACAAAACACAGCAGCTCGTGTTGTGACTTTGTCCAGAAAGTCATGCCATATCACGCCAATCTTGAAAGAACTGCACTGGCTTCCTGTTTCACAGAGAATTGTTTTTAAACTTATGCTAATTGTTCACAAATCTTTTAATAACATTGCTCCAATTTATATTTCTGAACTGCTTAAAGTCTACACTCCATCACGCAATTTGCGCTCCAGCAACATGTCACTCCTAAAGGAACCAACTTCAAAACGGAACTGGGGTGATAGGTCTTTTTCTGTCGCGGCTCCGAGACTCTGGAATCATCTTCCAACTAAACTCAAATCTTGTCATAGTATAACTAGATTTAAGTCGATGCTTAAAACTCATCTTATGTCACAATTCTTCAAAGATGATGTATATTTGTAATTGCATTGTAGGTACATGTATCTCAGTACATAATTTTTTCCCCTATGTTATCATTGTATATTGTTTGTATTCATGTTTTTATCTTTGTTTCCGCGCCTTGAGCGCCCAGCAGGGTGGATATGTGCGCGCTACAAATCTTTATTATTATTATTATATAGGCCTACACTGTAAGGTGATTTCATACCGACGTCATGGTTTGATGGTTACTATAGGAACCAACAAACCAAACGGTGGGCGATGGTACGCAGTGCGGCTCGGCGTCACTTTGGAAGCCAGCTGTCTTAGGAGTGGATGTGTAATTCTGAATTCAGTCAACATCTCGCACTCTCTGAAGTTTACAATGAGATATTCTAGTTTCATTTTAGCTCTGATTTTGCCATTTACTTTGGCAATCACCATGTCCCTTGTGATCTATGTAAATGGTGACATGTGTGGGGCTATGACCCAGGCCGAACCCGGTGATGACCGCGCCGCGCTTATGTCGAAGGCTTTCGCCAACTTTAGATCAACTTGTCGAAAGGGCGCGAACAAAGGACAAGGTAAGTAATCCCTTTTTAACGCCAATTTGCACTGAAAAGCAACATGAATGACAATAATTTAAAGGACATTTCAAAGAATACCTTTTTCTGAAAAAAGGTACAATTCTATAACAATAATGATCAATCATCGGATTGTGTTTTAGTTTATATACAATTTGACAATATGTCATGGTCTTTCATATTATCAGTCAATCTGTTTTTGTTCAAGATGTGTGTTTTGAGATGTATGCTTTTTTTATACTGTTATTTTGAACAGAAAGCAATGTAGAAATTTCACGTACGCGTGAACGTATTTGTATGTTGACTTATAGCGGCTAGCTTCAGCTTTTCGTTATTGGACGGAATACGCGGCTTGGTTGGTTTAATTCGCATTAGCTGAAGCACCTTATCTGGTACCCAGAAACCAAGGTTTTTCAATGGGCATTTGCATGCATTGTTTTGTCTCTATACGATAGAAATTTACATTTTAGTTATGAAAACGTGATAGGTAATTGCTTTCAAACTCGTGTACACACGAACTCGACATATTAGTGTCACGGACAGGGTTAGGGTAGTATTACTCTAGTTGTGAGTCCGCCCACTAGTAAAAGTTAGGATGCCATGACAAATAGACAAGAAAAATACAAAAATAAACAATTCTTTCTTTGATTCGCAAATAACAGTGATTGAATTTATTATTACAAAATTAGTTTAATTTGGAAATATACAATAAGAGTAAATTTTATGTAATTATAGGTTTCAATAAAATGAAATAAAACAAATCCAATCCAATCAAATTAAAAATAAATCAAATCCAATGTAATCCAGTATAATCAAATGTAATCCCCGAGCGCCACCAAAACGAAGTCAACCTCTCTTTCTCCAGTCTGTCCAGTAAAAGAGATCTACAAAATATACATCAAAACTGAACTTCAGCCGTCGTATAGACCACAGGGGTCTTCATGTTAAAGTGCAACGAGCAAAACTCAAATCAATAAAACGGCAAAAACTACTATTTCAAAACACATACGAAACTCACCAGTGAGCAGTAGGAAGCGGATAAACAAAAGGACCCAAGCCTCTAGCAAAAAATAGTATGAATGACGCTCCAAACATCGTTAAAAACTGTAGCAAATTATTTAGAGAACTGGTGACGAACTAGGACAGCAAGAAAGAGAGAGATCACCTCATGTAAAACCGGCGAAAGACTCTACACAAAATCAGTCCGCGAGGATTACTTTTTGTTTATATAACAAAATAAACAATATATTGTTCAGTGTATTCCATTAATTAAACTTAATTAACTAACAGAAAACATCTAGATAATTAATATACTTAAAAGTTACAGTAGAATTGAGAATGTAAAACAATAAAATGAAAGAACTACATAGACCTCGCATGTAAATGACATGATGTGTGATACGCTCCGGTCACGTGCAATTGTATGTAATTGTATTAACGGGGAATGCCCATACCGCCACATTAGCTTGCCAACCCGTACCCACGCCCATTCGTACGTGCGCCAATTGTGTTCAGTTGTTTAATGTTCTTTTACAATTTACAAATACAATTTAAATGCACATAAATATGACAAACAGAATGATGCTAGGCAGAAAGTATTTTGGTTTTGTCTATCACATTAAAAAACCAACGGGAGACGTGTTAGTAAGAAAAAAAACATTTACGAATTGCATATTGCAACCCAAGTGTCTCTGTAGGCATATACCTATATACAACTTCACATAGGACCAGTAGCACAAAATGTCTATCAGAGTTGACGGTCGTGGGGAATCCTTTCATTCAAAAACAGTTTTTACAAAAGGATAATTTCTTTTAATTACAAAATATATTTGAAGTTCGCAGCTTTACAAATAATAATTTTCTTTTATACATCCAATTTATAAATACGCAAGTGTTTTTTGTTAAATGCATATCAATATGATAAACAGATGTAGGCAGAAGGAACATTGGTAGGTAAATAGAACATTGGTTATACCGACCATTACCTGGTCGAATATTTCACCAAAAGGGCGGCTGTCTTTGCCTTAATTCAAACAAACAAAATTGTACAAGGACTGTACTAATAACTTAAAATTACCATATGATCTGGCTGAGATGTTGTTTTGAAACAAATTGACTTAGGATTCAATTAATACGGAATATCAATCAACAAATTATGAAATTAACAATAAATGTGGGAGAAAGGGACACTGCCTATTTTTCGAATGGGAAAAGTTCACTTGCGCTTCACCACTGCAAGACTATTTAAATGCACAAGACTTATCTACTGCAAATGTTATAATACAATACATATATCCAATAGCCTCCACCCATTTATTTTTTATTTTTTTCTGTAGGAAATAAGCTTGGGCGATAACACGATTTATTTATTTATTTATTTCAAAATATTTAACCTGGGTAGGCCATTTACCTTTCGGTATTCTTCCTAGGCGCCCAGGACATACAAAGTAATACAACACTATAAAAAAAAATTAATATGGATACTACAGATAACTAAATACTTAATGTAGATACAGATGTCTTTATACATTTAAAACATATTCTTTTAATGAACGTTTAAAGCTTATCACCAGCCCCTTTTATTACATTTGGTAATTCGTTATAATACGAAGGTCCTACATGTTGAAAAGAGTGTCGAAGAAGTTCCATTCTAGGTTTTAGAACATATAGCATATTAGCTTGAACATTACGGGTATTATAAAAATTTAAATCAGAAGCCGTCGATATAAAATCAGACAAATAATTAGGGGCTGTACCACCTATACATTAAAATTCCATTAAAATAATCTCGTCTCTGAGTAACTGTAGGAATATTTAACATTTTAAGGTCATATGGACTAATATTCCAATCGTAGTTATTTGTCAGTAAGCGTGCCATTCTGTTTTGTAAGCGTTGAACTCTGTTTAATTGTACATCAGGTGCATAGCCCCATATAGTTATACAATAATCAATGTGGGGTTGAATTATTGTCTTGTATACAATCAATAAATGTTAGGGGGAATGTTGTTCTTTAAATTACGTAATACATAAATACCATGACGTTCCCATGACATATCATTACAAATTGTAACGCCAAGATATTTAGTATATTGAACCTGATTTAATTGCTCATTATTTACTATTAAATTTAAATTATTGTCATTCACTGACCTTGTAGTGATTTCCATACAACACTATTTATCGAATATCGCGATAGCCTTTTTTTCCGATTACGATATCGAGCACCTTTTTAAGTTATCGAGATATAGGAAAATCGCGAATAAAAATAGATATCGCGATTAAAAAAAGTCGCCACTGTGAGTCAAGTCATAAATTCCATGGAAACAACATTAGGACAGTCTTTTCAGCTTTTGGAAGTGAGAAACAAAAGTGAACTACTTCAGAACGACATACACGCTATGCGAACGAATTTGCGATTTATTGTAATGCTTGTAGAGAGGTACATACCTGTGGTTATCAGCTCTAAAGCAATCATGCATGAATGAAAAACAGTCGCGATTTATGAGCCTGATGAGCAGGGGTAATAATATAATGAGCCTTGAGCACCAATTTGGTGGATACGTGCGCTATATAAGTCCACATTATTATTATTATTATTATTATTATCGAAAATCGCGATATATGTTTGCCGATATATCTTGGATGAAAAAAATCGATATCGCCCAAGCCTAGTAGGAAACCTAGAAAAGGACAAATGTACCATCTATGTTGCAGTTTTGGGGCTTTTTGGTTCACTTATCGTAATAATAACACTATATTTTGTAAAAGTTTTTATTTTGTTTTACAAAAATAATTTTGCTTTCGGTGTTAGGGCCTGTAATGCCGCCACTTAAATAGAAGGTACAATTGCAACATTGGTTTGGGAAACATACATTATAATTTAACCCTTTACGAGACTATCATAACCCCCCCCCCCACTAAAAAACAAACAAACAAACAAATAAAACACAAAAAGCCCCAAAACTGCAACATAGGTGTAAACGTGTAAATGTAAGAAGGACATTTGTTTTTCTCCAGTGGAACTTCGGTTTTTTTCTAAAGTCGAGACAAAAGGAGTTCGGATAAAATTACTTTTAAAATATTTTACCTTGGCTTATGATAATAACATTTATGTTGTTTATTTTACTTATGACAACCTTTCTAACAGTTGGGAAATGTCAATTACTGATATTTCCTGAGTCAGTATAACTGACTCAAGGTATTCAGCCAATTCGTTGAAAAATGTACCCGTTGAAACCCTGTGATTTGGTGAATATGGTGGTCTATACACAATCACAATCCGTAGTCGTTGAGAACTATCTACAATAATTATTATCCATTCTGAAAATTCAAAGGAGTTCAGCTCGTCAGCGGCGATCTTTGTAACCTGCATAGTATCACGTACAAGAAGGGCAGTTCCCCCTCCCCTGCGTTGAGTGCGTACCGGTATGTGATCAAACAAATTAAAGCCAGGTGGAGTTAGTTCAATCCTATGGGCAGTGTCAATGTCATTTAACCAAGTCTCGGTTAATGCAAATATGTCGGCTCTACATGAACATGCATAGTCATAAAAATCAGCTGTTTTATTTCTTGCTGAGCGAATATTTAACACGCACAGCTTGAGACAATTTGGATCAGGGTTTAAGTTAGAGATAGGAACTCTCACCAAGCTAAGAGCATCTACCGATGGTCTTAGTCGAGGCCGGATGAATTCTAGGTGTGGTGTTATATGCACATCAATCGAGACCAACAAATGACCAGCAAGATCAACACAACGAAGATTACGCAAATTGTCAAGATTTCTGGAACCGTTGCTATGTATATAGTTACTATTGTTGGCGGCTGGCTGACCATCTACTCTAGTAGTGGTGCGGACATGTCATTTATAGTTACTATTATTAGCAGTTGGCTGTCCATAGCTACATGGTGTATTAAGACAGTACTTGCCCGTCGTTGCCTTTTTATGCTTGCCTGCCCGTTTTTCCCTGAATTTCAAAATGTTGTTCTGTTTGAGAATCTGAAGTTGCCATGGATGAATTCTACGTTGAGAAGCAGTCCGAAGGCGTAGCAACCGGTTGCGAGAGTACATAAACTCACTGTTTGACATGTTGGGTACACTCACATACACATTTCCTTGGCCGTTGGCTCCGTTAGCTCTGAATTGCTCTTGGTCATCAGCTGGGCCAGGGTTTATGGAGACATCCATATAAATTATGATATTCAACGGAGGATCCGGGTCACTTCCTGGAATCAACAAGACAGTCCGGCCTCGTTTAGACGACTTGATGAGTGCAACTTTTATTTTCAGCGCACTAACACTGCTGTTTCGATAAACTCCTGCAATCCTTATGAAAGTGCACATTGTGGTTGTTTGTTGAATTGTTGTTTCCAGTTCTGGAATTGAACACAAGCATTGTAGGGGCGATAATACGATCAGTACAGCACATGCAAATACTTAAAGAAACCTTGTTGTTATCGGTTAATGCAAAATACATGTATGTCCGTCGTGTATGCAATACTCGATGATTCACAGAAGAAAACGGTCATAAAATTGTTCTCCAGTGCAAAATATGCACACAAAACATCAGTCTATATTCCACAAAACATCTTAAAACAACAATCACAAATTAAAAAGACAGGATGGCTGATAAAAACAAAGATTTTCGACGGATTCCAATTAACACATTGAGACAGAAAATAAAATAAATGGCAGCTCAGGTGAAGAGCGCCCTCTACATCAGAAGCCCATTGGAAATGGACCACTCTTTTCTTTTAGGATTTACGCAAGAAATTAGAAAGATTGTGACTTGACTGTGTTGTGAACTTTGTAAAGACTCTAAATCTTATTAACAAAGTAAATTTCTGAGTGGGCGTGGTTTATGTTGGAATACGTCACACTTGCGAACAGGATATGGCGTAATTCACGAGTCTCAAAGTGTGAAGTTAGATAGTCAGGCTAGTTCCAAGAGAACGAGACGCAATCTTAAAGCTTGACGCAGACGAACGATTCTGTGGGACGAACAATGAGCGCGCCTGCGAGATACATTTCTCTCACACGCCCGGTAAGTCTCCCTGACTGCCCTGCTTCTTTTTGAGACCTTCCACATCAATTTGTGGAACAAAACATCAAAAATGTGCCAAATCCATTGTTCTTGGAGTACTCTGACACGGACTAGGTTAGGAAGGTGAGGAAGCTTAGAGCCACGTTACCAATGTTCAAACTTTGAAAACCAACACTGTTCTTCTGCAATATAATGTAAAAAATATAGTCGTGCCATGAAAACATTGGGAAAGGAATGTGCATGTTTTGTTATTCTACCTAGTGTAGTCAATCAGATCTGGGTAATAAATCCCACTAAGTTTGACATTTTGATTGGGTTTTCTCTTAAAAGGCGTAGGTTACAATAAATAAAATATTTTGGAAAATTGCACCAAATTCTATTCATCCCCTTTACCATGGATGCTGGAGTTTGTCATAATTATAGTGTTAAACAGTGGTGTTGTCAATGGGAGGGTATACTTGTATTTTTATTGACATATATCTTACGTTACAAGAACGGAACACTGATGGTTTACCATCACAACACAAACATGCAATAAACTAGTAGAAATTACAGTAATTGTCATAAAGCAAACCAATTCATTTATCAAAGATATATCTCCCTCAAAACGCAATTTATTGTACAACTAAAATTATTTGGATAGATTAAACAAATTATTAACAACACTAATTGTTCATGATTATGGAATAAGATAAAATCCTAAATCACCATGTGATGGTAAAGGTGAGGCACGTAAGTTATAGGCGGCGATCCCAGGGTGATGTACCCCTATTTATATACAGGAGACAGTAATGTTATCCGCCCCGCTGAATAGTTATCATTCTTTTATTATCGACATCCCTTAGCCTTTTTATGACTTTCCCCAAAAACAAATCTTCCTATGTCCATTATTATACACCACCTATAGCTCAACAAACATTTTAACCCCTAATAATCCTGGTGACGCGCATTCGCGTTTCGTTTCCAAAACAAAAACGCGCTTTTTATTAGTACAAATACAAGTATGATAAACGAAGAATAATTACGCGCGAGTTTCGTTTTTTTAATTGCCAAACAAACAAACAAACAAAAAGTACATTTTTTTTGTTTACGATTCTCTCGATATAAACAGAACAAGAAAAACAGTCAACAAATTTGTTTATTTTTTATTAAAAATGGAAATTCTATGATGTTATTAAAAAAATAAAACGAATCCATTGTCTATTTGTTGTTTGTATCAAAATAAAATAATAAGAGCGTGTACCAAAAGTAAAAAACGAAGAATCATACAACAAAAAGTGAAAACTGGGGGAAATCCCTTCAAGCACATGCACCCCTGACGTACTGCAGAGGTTCACACGGAATAAGGGTTGGTCTTTTTTCGAGCGTGGTGTATACTCTCCATGATGCCACATGTGTTTTGATAATGCTATGTTTTGTTAATGCTAGGTACTTGACCCCACTTTTTTTACCCCACTTTTTTTGCCGTGACATGTCAAAAATATAGGACTCCTGCTCTCCTCTTTCAAGTGAAAAGTAGCACGTCTATACTTGACATGGCTTGGTAAGAAAGTGGTGTGTAATTCTCTAGATACATTGTCAAGACACACGTTACATCACGGACAGAAAACGCTCAAAAAACACCAACCATGATTCCGTGTGCGCCTTGTCTGAACGCTACTAACTGACCGATCACGTGTCCGTGCAGATCCGTTGTTGGGTACATTTTGCCTGAGGGAGTATCCCTAGATTTTTTTTCTATTTTAAAATGTTTTTTAAAATTTCTTTTTAATTTTTACTTTTGGTAAATGCATTTTTGTTTGTTGTTTTGCTTTTTCAATAAACAACGAAGTGTTTACAAATTTGTTTTAGTTATTTCTTAGATTAAAAGAAAACAAATATAAAAAAATAATTGTGTTGACTTGTTTTTCCCGTTTTGTATAATGGGAACGGTAAAGAAAGCAGTTGTTCCTTTGTGCATATAGCAAACAACGATCAAGGAAAAACGTGCAGTTTTTCGTGTTTTTTTTCCTTTTTAACTTGAATACAGAATAAACAGTAAACAAACAGACGGTATGTACCCGCAGCTCAGTTGCATATGCCTATAGTGATATGGTTTAATTATAGACCGGCATAGTATGGTGTATATCCCATCATATTCTATCCAATGTCAAAGACCAATTGAATTTTGTTAGGGGGGGAATTGTAAAAATCGTGCTTGTCTAGAAACGAACGGGAGATATACATACCGTTGTTTCTTGTCAGATATTGCGATAAATTCTTTAACAAATTATTGGTTTAATTCCTTGTCTTTTTTTTGGCGAAACAACGGTATAACGGTTTGATACCGTCACCGTTTTACATAGGTAAAACAGATCATTAATTTGTTTTTAGATTAATAATCGTGTATCGTGAACTGGTTCTAGAACAAGCTCCGAGATAATTGATTGGGTGTCAGCAGTATACACATTTGGTAAAATATATAAATGTTCTCAGACACCTAATGTATAAGGTTAAAGAGACATGTACAGAAACAGTGGCGCACCATGGATTTCCCCTTGGAGGGGAGTGTCACATTCTTATCAAGTTCCATTTCACAACCCCGCCCCATATGAATATTGTGTTTAATGAATCATTTCAATAAAAGATGAATTGATAGTCCCAGTGGCGTTAATTTGTTGTCAAAGGTGTGTGTGTGTTGGGGGGGGGGGGGGGGGGCTTCACTCAACATTTCTAATTCCAAACTCCAATTTTGTGTATAACTGGTGGTAATTTGGGGTGACCATATCCCTGGTCAAAAGATATATGGATGGTTGGTACTATCTTGTCACTACTTCATTCTTGTCACCACATACTTCATCCCTTATCATGCCAGGCTGAATCAGTTTGCAGAACATAGGGCGTTTTTTTAGTGTTTTTTGTTTGTTTTTTGCTATGAAACGATTTCAGCCAAAATTGCTGGATTGATTGAAAAGCCTAACGTCTGCTGGAGGAAAACAAAAATATGTCCGCTTCTACGTTAACACGTGTAACATCGCCGATATTTTCGGTGTTATAGTTGGCAATTTGGTGCCAATACTTGGGTGATTTTACCAACTGAAGGGGTGAATTTGCATTGGCGAAATTATAGGAAGGCGATTTTTAAACGTAAGACTAAGAGGACCTTTTATTTTCCTCCAGTTGACCTTAGGCTTTTCTGAAATTGCTTTAAAGTCGTGTTAAGACTATTCCAATATAATGGCAGATTTTAGAAGAATTTGATGATGAAAACTGTGACTATAGATTTTCCGGTCGGCGGCAATGAACACCAACGGTGCTTTTAAGTTTCGCCCTTCGTATTTTGTTTGGGTCACTAAATGATCGATTTCTTCACAAAGATAGCAGTTTGGTGAACGAAAATTACACATTAGATAGTTTATTAGTTACTTATTACCTCAGTAAAGTATCACAATTTCATCTGACTACGATTCAGCCATTCTATGTTATTTTCCAGCATGGGCAATATAAGCGCAGGCATGTGAATGAACGCGTTCGCTGTTGTATAATGTACGTGGCTAGCGTTCCCGTAAGCAAGCCTTCTTTAAGTGACGTCACACATAGAGACGTTCAGGATGCAGTGCAAATGGCCCCTTTTAGGGGCGTATTAATCGGCGCCGACATACTCTTCGGAAAACTTCAAATTATAAGTAGCTTGCTAAAAATCAATGAGATATTTATTTTTTATCATTAAAAATATCATATTTTAGTATCTCCATGGCATTTACGTCTCTATTTCTGTGGTACTTTAAAGGCCGGTAAAGACCAGCTGCCTGTATGCATTATTTGCGATCAGCAAGTATGCAAGTATGTGACACGCAGAGTGTTTTTGGCTCTTCAGCAAGTATGCAAGTATGCGCCACGCAGAGTCGTTTTGGCTTTTCAGCAAGTATGCAAGTATGCGACACGCAGAGTAGTTTTGGCTCTTCAGCAAGTATGCAAGTATGCGCCACGCAGAGTCTTTTTGGCTCTTCAGCAAGCATGCGAGTATGCGACACGCAGTGTCTTTTTGGCTCTTCAGCAAGTATGCAAGTATGCGACACGCAGAGTCTTTTGGCTCTTCAGCAAGTATGCAAGTACGCGACACGCAGAGTCTTTTTGGCTCTTCAGCAAGTATGCAAGTACGCGACACGCAGAGTCTTTTTGGCTCTTCAGCATTACAAATGGCACTGGATTTTGAAATTTTGAAAACGAAATCAAAATGAGCGTTTATGAATGTGAATACGACACGTGGTTTTTTCTACGGGATAAAGACCTCGTGGGCAGGGGCGATATGCCTGTATGCATTATTTGCGATCAGCAAGTATGCAAGTATGTGACACGCAGAGTGTTTTTGGCTCTTCAGCAAGTATGCAAGTATGCGACACGCAGAGTCGTTTTGGTTCTTCTTCAGCAAGTATGCAAGTATGTGACACGCAGAGTCGTTTTGGCTCTTCAGCATTACAAATGGCACTGGATTTTGAAATTTTGAAAACGAAATCAAAATGAGCGTTTATGAATGTGAATACGACGCGTGGTTTTTTCTACGGGATAAAGACCTCGTGGGCAGGGCCGATAAAGGACGTCGGCTTCGGCTCGGTTGTTTTATCGCCCATGGTCATTGTCCTCGGTCTTTATACTGTAGTAAAGACCACGTGACAAACTTTTATTTCTTTAATACAATTCATGGGGATAATACATTTCCAGCGAATTCCCAGTAATTATTTGTGTATTGTGATTTTTTCAGAGCAATCCGACACAGATAATGTATTTTAAAATAAATTTCCCATTCTTTTGTCTGCTTGTTTCTGTATGTATCTTTGATTGTTTGTTGGTCAGTTTCTTTCCCTCTTGTTGTAGTATTTTGCTTGTATTTTGTAAATTTTGTATGTCTTTACTATAAATTAAAACGCAATATTGATGTGCATGTATACATTTTTATGAGTTATATATTTTTGTATACTGCCTATAATACGATCTAATAAATAAATACAAAAAATGTCCAAGCGTTATAGTTCTATTGCCTTGTCGTAGACCTATATAATTTAATTCAGTGAGTGATGTAAACCAATAACGCTAAAAAGCCACTTTAATATGATTTCATACTTACGCTATGGTTTGATGGTTACTATAGGAACCAACGACCAAAAAATGGTCTGAATGAAGTTGTAAGGGAACTCCATATCTGCAGATATATTCTTCAATTAACTTGGTAGCTACGGTTGTTGCCTCTTGGTTAGGAATTGCATACGCCTCTGTCCACTTAGTGAAATAATCACCTACGACGAGTATGTATTTGTTGCCGTCTTCTGTACATGGCAATGGTCCCATCATGTCTATGGCATCCTCTCCATGGGAACACCAACATTGTATTGTTTTATACAACTTCTATGCTTCTTCTGAGGTGGTTTACGTGTGGCACAAACATCACACGTCTTACATAGCCGGCTCACATCCTGTCGCCATTCATACCAGTAGTATCTTCGCTGAACCCTTTCTAACGTCTTTGTTTTACCTAAGTGTCCAGATGTCGGGTCACGGTGGAGTCGCTGTGTCATGTCTTGCCGGAGCTCCTTAGGGAGGACTAACTGCCATGTTATCCTATCACCCTTTTCTGACTCCCATTTCCTATACAGCACGCCTTCCCGCATCTCTAGACGGTCCCACTGCGTCCAATATCTTTTAATTACTGCATCGCCTGGGGAAACTTCGTTCCACTCTGGTCGCTTATCTCTGGACTCCTTCCACTGGATTACCTGTCCGATCGTCTTGTCCTTTAACTGCGACTCCCTCAAGTCCTTTGCTGTACTTTCCTCACCATCTTCAGACTTATTTTCTGAGCAGTCCTTCCCTCGCCGCAAGTTCACGACTGTACATCTCTGACTGTCCTTCAGCCTTTCACCATCTCTGGACTTCTCTTCAGGGTTCATTTTACCCTCTTTTGAGTCCATGGCGGTACACCCTCGGCCACCCTTAGGCCCATTGTCGTTTCCAAACTTCTCTAGCAGGTACTCCTTGTGCTCTCCTATAAGTCCATGGTTGTACATCGTCGACCTTCCTTTGGCCACGCGGCATCTTCGGACTTTTCATCATCGGTGGAGTTCTTATCTCCATCCCCAGTGGTTGCTATCACAACACAGTGTACTTGTGGTGACTTCTCTGTCTCAGCCTCATTCATATATTCAGTCAATTCTTCATCATCTTCGGTTGCTTTATCACTATCGGTACGGGGAGTTCTCATACTATGTTTGATGGTCTGTCGCTGCGTCGAATTACGCTCGACTCTGTTGCACTGTTCACAGTCATCGCATGGCCGGCGAGATAAGCCGTCTGCATTCCCATGTTTAATGCCAGCTCGATGCTGTATCTCAAAAGTATATGTGTCCATTACTTCTAACCATCTCGCTGTCTGGCCCTTGGGACTTTTGAAGTTCATTAGCCACCTAAGCGCTCCGTGGTTAGTCCGTATCAAAAATGTTCTACCATGGAGTGTCGTGGCCGAGCGGTCTAGCTTACCGGACTCAAGTTCTGGTGTTAGCAGCAGAATGTGGGTTCGAATCCCGGCCGTGACACTTGTGCCCTTGAGCAAGACACTTAACCATAATTGCTTCTCTCCACCCAGGGGTTAAATGGGTACCTGTGAGGGCAGAGTTGGTTGATTAGCCCTATATGCGCTGTAATGGCAGCAATTGAGCTGTATACTCCCCAGGCAGCTGAGATGGTTTCAGGAATGATTTATGAGCCTTATGAGCAGGGGTAATAATATAATGCGCCTTGAGCACCACTCAGTTGGTGGATACGTGCGCTATATAAGTCCACACATTATTATTATTATTACCATACAAGTAGTGATGAAAGTGCTTTGTTGATTTCACCAATGCAAGAAGCTCTTTTCTTGTAACACAATATTTGCGTTCCGCTTTGGTCAGTGTCCGGCTGAAGTATGCGATAACCTTTTCAGTACCCTCTTGTATCTGTGACAATACTGCACCAATGCCCATGTTACTAGCGTCTGTGTCCAAGATGAAACTATCATCATTTGTAGGATATGCTAGAATTGGCGTTGATATAAGGGCCGTCTTTAACTGTTTGAAGGCTACTTCACATTCCTCAGTCCAAAGGAACTGATACTGTTTCTCTGTCAGTCGGTGTAGCGGCTTTGCAATCTCCGCAAACCCTTTCACAAAATTAATCGTCGGTAGTAAGAACACAAGCCGAGGAAACTCCTTACGTCGGTCACATTTCTCGGTGTCGGCCAATCTCGGACTGTGTCTATCTTCGAATCATCGGTGGCTATTCCCTTGTCAGAAACATCATGGCCCAAAAATGATACACTTCGCTGAAACAGGTGGCACTTCTTCGGACTCAACTTTAACCCTGCTGTCTTAAGTCGAACCAGCACCTCCTCTAGTCGCTTCAGCGCTTGTTGGAAATGTTGGCCATACGTCACGTTGTCATCTAAATACAGTAAGCAGGTTTGCCACTGTAAACCAGTTAAGATTCTCTCCATCAGTCGTTCAAACGTTGCGGGTGCATTGCATAATCCAAATGGCATAACTTTGAATTGGTAAAACCCAACTCCAGTGCCAGTAACAAATACAGTTTTCTCACGGTCTTCTTCAGCCATTTCAACTTGCCAATAACCACTCTGTAGGTCTAGTGTTGAGAACCAGGTAGAACAATGCAGGTAGACAATGCATCAAGCGAATCGTCGATTCTTGGAAGTGGGTATGAGTCTTTTATTGTCGCAGCACTCAATTTTCTGTAGTCCACGCAAAACCTTATTGTACCATCTTTCTTTTTCACGAGGACTATGGGTGATGCCCATGGACTTGAAGATGGCTCAATTATGCCTCTCTTCAACATCTTATTTACTTATGTGTCTGCTTCTGCTCTCTGGTGAATAGGCAGTCGTCTGTGCCGGTGTCAATCGTGTGCTTGTAGACTGCAGTTTTGCCTATATCTTCAGGTGAACTTGCAAACACATCTTGGTGTCGCAGTAAAAGTTTCTTCAACTGCTCCTGTTGCTCATCATCGAGGTGTGTACTGCACCTTATATACAAATCGTCTATGTGCTCTGGTATAGTCGCTGACTGTTCATTTTTCAATATGTCGTCATGTTTCTGGCAAACTGCAGAACGTGGTGTGTTCTTCTCATTAGGTGAAATTATTTCCTCAATTGGCTCGCAAGTAGCTAAATTCGTCCCCTTGTACAACTTGGCGTATTGATCGCTTAAGTTCAGCAAACGCACGGGAACCTGTCCCTCCCGTGTATCAACTAACACCTTGGCAACTATCATGTCATGATTATGCATAAACCTGGCCATAGGCTCCATCACAGCCACTCCAACGTCGTTCCCATCAATACTCTTCCAGGGAGAATAACTTCGCCTCTAGGTGGAATGCAAACAGTTGTTTCTGCAATGACTCGGCAACATGACGGTTGATGTTTTTCAACCGAACATTTTACCGGTGTCTCTTGAAATTTCATCTCTCCTCTCCCGCATTCTAGATTGCAGTTATACTTGCGTAAGAAGTCGTACCCCGGGATACCTTCAAGCTCTATGTCAGCTACCCATATTTCATGTTGAACTTCAGTCCCGTCATCATTACTAATGTTGATCTTAAAACGACATTGCCCTTGGAAAGAGAGTGGCTTGCCATCAGCCATCACCATTTCAATCTTCTTATTTTCCAACGGTGGCCTTGAATATTCGTGTATCCTGTAGTAAACATCTGGTCTCACAATCGTAATGTTTGCCCCTATATCAACTAAGAAAGTTACTTGAACGTCTTCTACGTAACCCTTAACGTAGAGTCCATCGATGCCTGATGCCAATGAGCGTGTTCTTACTGTTGGTTGGTCCTTCCTGGGCCTGGGTTGCCTTGTCGAACATCGGCCCGGATATTCGACTGCTGCCCGTTTCCCTGGTGTGACTGTCCTGCATGATTAGGCGTATAGGGCTGTCTTGTTTGCTGCCGTGGCTGCGAACATTCTCTGCTAATGTGCCCAATCTCGTTACAATTCCAGCACACTGTGCCGGTGTTCTTGTAGTATCCTGGTTTGAAGTTTTCTTCTCACTGCCAGTGTTCAGCTGTTTCTGCAAATTCCTGAACCCGTCGGCTAATATTTTCTCAATATTGGTTGTCAATGTTGCAATCTGCCCCTGTATTTTGCCGTTTCCCTCACTTTGCCGTTCCTCATCAGCATTTATAATTCTAGCGGTGGGTTTCCTCTGCCCAATCCGCTGTCTGTCTGCAACTTGAAACACTTCTAACTCAACGGCTACTCTTACCGCATCTTTAAGGCTTGTCGGTCGCGACTGGAATACCCTCCATCTGATGTCGGTGTCATTTAATGCATCAATGAAAATGCTCTTTGGCCAGCGTCTCCTGTAGCTGGTAGTTCGCAGATGGGTACGCGTGTCTTGTTAGACGTCTTATTGCTTGGGCTAATTCGGGTAGTGTCTCCTCTCGTCTTCTCAGCCTGTTTTTCAGTTGAACACGAAATAATTCTGTCTGATTTTCACGTCCAAATCTCTGTCCCAGTGCTGCTGTATGTGCGCTGTAACTACGTCTTCTTTCATCGTCTAAATCACCAAGCACGGACTGTGCTGGTCCACGTAAACTTGCAGCAAGGTAGATAGCCTTCTGACGTTCTTCCCAGTTGTTAAGTTCAGCTAGAAGTTCAAACTGCACCTTGTAATCGGTCCATGAACCTGACCCATCATAATTCGCCGGGCGGACTCTTGGTCTATCCGCTGACGATTTGCAATTCTGTTTCTTGACATCCTGCTTTTCTACTTGTAAAGTGGGATTAACAAACATACCAAGATTTTGTAATTGCAGATGCCATCTTCTTGTTTAACTTCATTGTTTCAATTTCTTTCCGTAACTCATCATTTTCTTGCCTCATTCTATTTATTTCTTGTTGCTCTCTTTGCATCTCAATTGATGACTGTTGATGTAGAATGAGTTGAGGTAAATCTTGTATAGATGTTGATGCATCACCCCCCGGCATCATTGATGATTGTAACACGGGATCATTGGGTGTACTTGAATTGATACTCTCTTACCCTTCATCATGCAACACCGTGCATAGAACTGTACTCGCATCATCGGCACTCTCCGGTTCTGCCGGAATGGGTCCGAATTGGATCTCGGGGTCTGAAGTCTGCATTTTCTTTTCCTCTCTGTCTCTTTTCTCTGGTAGCGTGATCTATTTTCAAATTCTTCAGCCGAAATCCCACCGCTGCCACCAAATGTAACGGTCGGGTCCAACCCTGCCGCTCTTATCACTACTAAAACGGGCGTGTCTCAACAACCCGCTTAAACAGAATGCGGAAGTCTGATGTATGATGTACGAGTCTACAATCTGGGCTTGAGGTTGTAAGTGAAGATAATAATAATAATGTGTGGACTTATATAGCGCACGTATCCACCAACTAAGTGGTGCTCAAGGCGCATTCTTTTTTACGTGCATTACACAACACACAGGACCTACGGCTTCACGTCCCATCCGAAGGACGAAGCAATTATGGTTAAGTACCTTGCTCAAGGACACAAGTGTCACGACCGGGGCTCGAACCCACACCCTGCTGCTGGCAACACCAGAACTTGAGTTCGGTGCGCTAGACCGCTCGGCCACGACACTCCAAGATGGTGTATGATGGTGGAGAGGATGATGATGATGATGAGTTTTACAGAGTCAAGAATGAGGACTGACAAGATGATGACGAGACGGACGACTAAACCTGATAATAAAAGGTTACACTGAAACAAAAGGGTTTACTTTCAATTCAACCGGTATATGCTTCTTTATTAACTCTCTTTAATGTCTTCCATTCATTAGTTCTCTTAAATTTCTTCCATTTAATTAATGGGGATTCTATCTAATCTTGATGCAGGGTCCCTACTAAATCTGTAATTCAATAATCACGCTCAGTGACGGATTATGCATGACCGATCAATCAAGGACTTGTAGCATGTCTATGGTTGACGATGAATAGCAATAACATACGCACAGTACTCGACTCGTACATGTACTAAGCGGCGGCCGCATACACACAGTAATGCACGGCGCCTTTGCTATTTCACCGGGTCAGTCCAAGTCACGAACTGGGCCACTCGAGCTGCTGCTGCGCTGCGCGCCTTTTATAGATTTCTGCAGCTCGCAATTTACAATGTGCGCATGGGCTTGCGACCAAAAGTGATTGGTCAAACGAGTAAACAATGCGCGTGCGACCAAAAGTAATTGGTTAAGCTAGTAAACAATATGTGCGTGCGACCAAAAGTGATTGGCGCTTCACAGCTTGATCATGCATATTCAATCCACTGTCTAAAATTAACATTAATTAACTCATTGATAAAGTTTACGTGAAGTTTCTCTACTGCAAGGTCAAAGTGCATGTTACAAAATGTAATACATTCTCATAGATACGAACTTGCCGTGTATGTGAACACTGCTCTCACTACACAAGTACTTTACATTGGCAAAACTTAACGTTGCATTAATCATTAAAGACCATACAAAATGGTAAATATTTTCAACCCTATTTTAAAAAGTAAGTAATTCTAAGTAGGAATCACCAAAAATAAGACTTTCATTATTTTTATTTAACCCTTCACAAAATGTACTTCGCCACTGCCGTGAACGACAGGCCCGAAACAAAAGCCGTCGGGGACACTTTCACTGAGCCTATTTTGATGACGTACATTTACGGGAGAGCGAACGCTACGACTGTTTACTGCGGTACGTTTTGTACACAAAGCATATCACATCGCGTACAGCTGCAAAAATAAGTTTACCAACTACGACTTCCGAAAGTGTTTTTGAAAAAGTTTCCAAAAGTAGTACTGACCAATTGTGTTGTTCCTCATCGTTATCTGATGGAGATTATAGTATACTGATGCCAAAGTTTGTGATATAAGTGACATAAAATCGTATCAATTAAGCCCGGAATGGACGAAATCCGGACGAAATCCAGGCGAAAATGGCGAAGCCGAATTGAAGGAAGATCTCGAGTCCAGCATAAGTGCACATAATGGTACCGTATTTTTATTGTACGAACAAATATTCTTAGAGCAACCAAAGTTTTCAATGTCCAGTATTTGATTCGTTGAATTTTGTTATCAGGAAAGTTAATCTCACTGCAAAATGTGTCCAAATTGTTCTTGTTTTGTGCCGATAAAAAATCATCCTTTGGTGATCTTGCCGGTGCTGTCAACCAGACTATTAGTTTGACAATGACCTGGCCCCGCGGTGCACGGACGCACACACAATACATGAGTTGCTCGTCAAGGGGAATCCCATACACACATGTACATGTACGACCACGGACAACGCGGCGGCAGCCAGACCGTTGTTAAGAAGGCTCCTTTCAAGCTCCCGTAAAAGTACGTCATAAAAACAGGAACAAATTTTGCTGCCGCCACGGGCCGCAAATGTCCAACAGACTTCGTGGATTTCAACCGTTGGAATGTTGGCTGAAAATCATGATTTTTTCAGCAATTTCTGATTAGTTTTAATGTTTTTTGGAATAGCATATAAATAACTAAATACATACTGGAAAATTTTGAGTAAAAAAATCAAGGCACTTTGTGTGGACTTTAACGTTGACTTGCATTCTCTCATTAACATTAAATCTGGAAGTAGGCTTTAGAAATCATATCTCCTCAATCCTGTTTGTTAACCTTTATCTAAATAAACAAGACAAGGAATAAGTTAAATGCTCGCTGACAACACAGGTAAGTGTTATTCTAGAGTAATTCTTAATAAAAGGATTGTTACGTCAAATAATGCTATTCCAAAGACTGTTTAAGTACTGGTGTAAGGCTACTGAGGCTCTAATAAATTTAGATTAAGAAATCAACACAGTATAGCTTAAGTTTAACTCTTGTTCTGTAAGATTTGCTTCTGGAGAAAAGTGATTTTCGCCACACTACATAGTTGGGTGAACTGTTTACATCTATAGACCAACTTTTTTTTCACTTTGTTAAAAGCCAGAAGCTGTATAGTCGTCAAAGATAAGCATTAAAAGCATTAAAGATAACATAAGTAAAACTAATTGCGGTGACACCATGTGGAATCTCAATTGAGTAGTAATTAGTTCTGAAAAGAACTGGAGGTACAACTCGACGTTTCGATCAGTATGCTCTGATCGTCCTCAGGAGAATGCCGGACTCTGGAAAATGCTGCTGCTTAGTAGACTGCTGGAGGATCATCCCATGAATGGATGCTGGAGGATTAGTTCGTTGAGGCGCGCAGGCGGGATAATATATAAAACTGGCATTTATATAAAAAAATTACCTAATGGTAACATGTTTATGATATACTTATATACTTGGTGTAAAGCTCATGATTGAGAACCTCTTTCTCTGGGTTAATATTAATACAATTGACTTGTTAATTGCCCATTTTAAACAAATGTTTGTAGAACAATTGGTTTGCGTTTGTAAATTTGGCCATAAAACGAATGCAATTTTAATAAAGTTGTAGTCATAATTTAGTCACCCATTTTGAACGAATCCATTGTGAACATTGGGGGAATGGAAATCAGGCGATTGTGCCAGAATTTTAAAGTGTCATCATTTTAAAGGTTCATTTTCAAGTAAAACTTGTAGCTTTACATGGTGAAATTCTCTATTGAGTAGGAATAAGTTCTATAAAGAACTGGATGTTACAACTCGACGTTTCGATCAGTATGCTCTGATCGTCGCATTCTCTTGAAGACGATCAGAGCAGTTTTTCTTATTATGCATGACTGAGACTTGATACAAACATATGGCATAATATTGTTTAACTAGTCTGTATGGGAAAATATTAGGTGGATGTTTGCGCTGGTCATTCACCTCTAAAATCATCAAATCATATTATATAATTGAGAAAGGTGAATAATATTGTTGCCAATATGTTTTGAAAGGGATTTTTTGGTTACTTTTATTTTCTATTTGTTTAGCCTAAATATATAAATTATTCATAAATAAAGGCCACCTCAGCGCCGCACTTTGTGGCAATTACTTCGAAAGCAAAGAATCCCCTGGCTATATGAAATTGTATTCTGTCATATAACACATAAATAACATAAATGATTCGTGCCGACCAGAAATAGATTAACAAAGGACGCTTAACATGTGTTGGTGTAGCGTGCAAGACACGATTATATAGTGTCCTTGGAGTCATTGTAAGTGATGGATCCAGCACAGACACGGATACATTTTCCACCTCAATTGTGGGTGGGAAGGAGGGAGGTGGGGTGGTGGGTCGCCCTCTCCGGTGGCGTAGTGACGGCGTACATCGGTGTATTTTGGTAAATGTGTTTGTACTTCAGAACTTGTGATTTCAGTATGCATTTCTAAACAAAGGAAATGTCAAATCATTTCTGACTATTGTGTTTGTTTTCTTCAGCACATCTATATATGCACCAAAAGATGTAATTTGTTTGTTTGTTTGTTTGTTTGTTGGGGTGTTTGTTTGCTTGTTTGTTTTTTGGGGGACTGTTAATGCCTACCCCCATTGAGCGAATTGTTTTCGGTGAACAAATTGTTCACTCCCCTTCCCATTTCAAATTGATCTGCTCAAAAAATAAATTATCATAGCTTTGATTAGGCCAAAAAAAAAAAGATGTTGAGTTGCCCTCCACCGACCGACCCATAAAGTGCTGAAATCTCGGGTCGGGTTTTTTGTTTTTTGTTTTTTTCCCCCGTCATTCATAGGCCTATTTATTAATGAAACTTTTACCAATTTTCTTTGTATAAAACATAATACGTTTGATTTGTGAAATTTTCCACTTGTTTTTACCAGTAAATTTACCGGTACCCAAGACTCAATCTACATGTTTTCAAATCGAATGGCCCCGGCCCTCACATGGTGCACTGCCTTCGCACACACTGTGTGCCAACGATTGCGACTCAAATCTACACGTTTTCCAATCGAATGGCCACTCACATGTTGCATGTTGAGCATTGCACGCAATATGGATGAATTTGCTGTGTCAATCACAGCGAAAAGTACAACAAAACTGCTTGGGATACTTTTATTCTGAAGCAAAATTCCTTGCTGATAGGTATACAAACGAAAAACATGGTATGTGGTTTCAGTTCCAATGCATTTCAATCTTAAAATGACAGTCAAGGAGAAAAAAAAAATAAATAACAACTAAATAAATCCCGACCGACCGACCCCTTCAAATATTTTCACTGGAGGGCAACTCAACAATTTTTTTTATTTGGCCTTATTAATAGAGAAATTTCTAGAGATATCTGCCCGCTCCTCTTAAAGGTACATTACACCTTTAAATTTAATTAAATATTGATGATGCTATGCCAAATAATAGTAATTTATTATTTTGTAAATGTTTTCATCAAATTAAACAAATCAGTTAGTTGTCTTGTTATAAGCGACAAATTATCTAAAACACAAGCATAGATTTTGACATCAGTTTTTTCAGCCAGGCGCGTTGTCAACTGGGAGAGGGCGGAGAGCACGGCTGCTTTTCCCGGTCCATTTTCTTGTTAACAAACAAACAAGCAAGAAAGCAAGCAAACAAACGAGATTTGGAACAAACAAATCAGGGCATAGTAAAAACTAATTTCGGAATGGTTTAGATAAATATTGTTGAGAAATTAATGATTAAAAATGTATATTTTATATTATAGGAAATAACTATAGTACTATAGTGTTGTTTTAGATTTAATTTCACTTCAGGTAATGTTTCCATGCAGACATTATATGAAATGAATATTTCAAGAACAATATCATGAATATTGAAAATTAATTAAATGTTGTAACCTTATTGTTTTGTCAAATTTTAACAAATGCATAGCCATTATTAAAATGCATGGAACAATTCATATTTTGTTAAAGAAATGTGTGCATCAGGTTTGTTTTAAATGAACAGCTCTATACCACGTAGGATTTGTTCCCATAGGGCATGCCAGTAGTTAGGTGTGGAGCTAACTTGACCGCACGTAACAAAAGTAATGCAAGAACAGCCTTAACAACAGGGTAGGCCTACGCCCTCTATAGAAACTGTCCACTTTAGTTTTGTGTCAGGCGCTAAATACAAAGATTCAATTAGGAGTGATATTTCATTGGTTCATTTTTTGATGAAATTGTTTTAATTTGTATTATTTCTAGAATAATGATATCATACTTAAAATAATAGATTATTCCCTCAACTTGAATGATACAGACACATTTATTCTCATTTTCATTATTTGATGAAATATTTTAGATGGAGCATCATCTGAGCGTTTTAGATACACTTTGTATACGATCTGCGGCAATAGACACTAGTATATGCATCTGCAGATATAAATAAATAATGATACAATGAAAGAATCGACCAGTCTGTGGACAACGTTTGATAGCAGGGGCGTAGCCAGATTGGAGGGGGTTATACCCCTCATATCAATCCTCAGTCAGCAAAGAAACCACCAAATCAATCCATCGAAGCAAACTTGTAATTTGTGTGTCCAAGGTAATTTAATTTTGGTGAAAATTTGTACGCCTTACGTTTGAGCATTGAGCACATGTACGCACGTACACACAAAACAAAACAAATTTTAGTCGCTATTCAAATGCCATCATGGTTCAAGTGAAGAGGTTGAAAACAAAACACCTCAACACCTCAGACGACTTTTGGCCGAACGCGGCTTTATAATGTATGAAATCATATTTCTATCAACTTCCAGTATTTTTAAATATAATTTTGTAATAAAATAACTCGGGTCTATAAAAAGTAAAGCCATCATTTTCTGATAGTGGCATGTAATGGCGCGAAATCGGCTAGACTCATGAATATGCAAATACTGGTCATAGCAAATACTGGTCATAGATTTCATCATTCATACTATTTGTGTTCACCATCCCGCACTACATTTAAGGTTCTTAGCCCGACCTTGTCACTTTGGTACTATAAAGGCATTAGACACAAAGGTTTTGGTGGGAGGGGGCGGTCCCGTTGTCCGTGGCAGATCAAGGGGCCGTTTAAGAAAAATGAAAATAATACAAACAAGAAGAAAAGACAGACTTGTGTTCTGATGAATGAGTTGTCAGAATGTATAGGTTTGAATCCTGGCTATGACCGTGGCGCTTGTGTCATTGAGCAAGATACTTTATTGTACTTGCTTCTCTTCACCCAGGAGTACAAATGGGTACGTGTTAGGATAGAAATGTTTTTTATTTGTTTTTATTATAGCTACTGTAGCGGTGAGAACGGCAATACAGAGCTGTATACTTCTCAGAGAGATGAGACATTTTAAAGTTTGATATTGGACCAATGACCAGGGTTTAATAATGTAAATGGCTTAGAGTATTTCTTCGTGATAGATGTCGTACTACTTAATTCTCTTATTATTACCATCAAATGAAAGTGTCTTTTTGAAAAACTACAGAGAAACACGAGGAATATTATTAGACATGTTTAATACATCTTTAATTCCAACTATAATCGCTTTATGACGTTATTGGCACGCTGTGTTAAGAATATATCTGTCATATAAATGTCATGGTCACATCATGCCGACAGTATAACAAAAGCCCGCTAACTAAAAAGCCAGCACGGTGTTTATTACACGCTGAAGTTTACTCGAATAATAGTCAAGAAATAGCGCCTATATTGGCAGTTAGCTTCCTGAATCAAATCGCTTAATATCTGGTTTTGCATGTTTATTTTTTTTCTGCATTAACGCTGTTGGTTTGTTTTCATTGTTCGTTACTGGAAACTACCAAGGCCTAACGCATCAGCATCATATAAACCCTAATATAGATGGTTAATTCAATTAATTATTATCCCGTCAAAATCGATATCACTCGGTACTGATGCTTATTTATTTATTTAAGTTTATTTATTTTGTTTGTTACATATTGGTGGCCTGAAAAAGACTCAAAATAACTTAACGAAGCAATATAAATATTGGAGCGGGTAAAACTTTACTCCGCTAGAAATTACATCAAAAATAATTAATGGCTTTTAACAAAATAGTACATAAATCAAAGGAATTAACATTATGGAGGATATTTGTAACCATCCAAACAGAAAATTATTATATGTGGAAAACATTTTTCCCACTCGAAGGGTACACATGGCTTTGTTTTTCGTGTACAGGTCAGTGAAAGATTCTTTTGTTAGTTCATTACGTTCAAAAAGGATTAATTTGTTTAAATTTGCCTTTTTATTTCATGATAACGTTGTATCCTTTGTTGGACACATTTTCGAAAATGACCGTTACATCTGAAAAGCCATATTTCTATGATCATTTTACTAACGAGATCAAGTTTTCCCCTAATATTCTAGCACAGCCATTCAATTAGTACTGATTATTATCCCAGTATTTTTTATAAAGTAATGATTCAACAGAAATCCAGGCTTCTTGGTTTTTTTGTGCAGTAAATGAATATATGCTCAACTGTATCTGGTTCGCTGTCACATAAGGGGAAGATGTCATTGGCAGTGATTTTCATTTTATGAAGAAGGCTTTTAGTGGGGAGAATCCTGTGTTTTATCTTAAACCAGAGGTCTTTGTCCTCATCAAGTAATGTATTGCTATGATTATTTTTTCAAACTGTTTTCCAGTCAATTTCTGTACGGTACAAATTATTTTGCCATTTCTCTTGAACTAGCGGGGTAACAGCATTTTTCATAACAGCACTATGATAATTATTTTTGGCAGTAGTATCGGAGATAGGAATTACAATTTCTTGGTTTTGGTTCCATATAGTAAGCCAGCAGGCAATTTGATTCATAGGCCCACTTCTTGTTTCCTCAATAAGATAACGTCTTTGAACAATATAATTCCAGCTGCTTTGAGAGCAGGACTGTTCATAGGTTTATTGTTCCCGGTGACAATATACTGCATTTTATTTACTCTAGGACCCCGGTTGTCTTCTAAAGTAACTTCTTTGAGAGCAGGACTGTTCATAGGTTTATTGTTCCCGGTGACAATATACTGCATTTTATTTACTCTAGGACCCCGGTTGTCTTCTAAAGTAACTTCTTTGAGAGCAGGACTGTTCATAGGTTTATTGTTCCCGGTGACAATATACTGCATTTTATTTACTCTAGGACCCAGTTGTTTTCTAAAGTAACTTCATGACTGAAACAGATCCCTCAAATTTTTATTTTGGGAAAATTACATGGTTTCTCTTGTCGGGATCGCCACTTTCCCAACCACAGACCTTTAGATTTAGTCACATTAATTTTAGATCCACAAAATACCCATTATTTGAAAATATTTTAAGATGTAAAAGTTTCAGTTACATGGATAGTGGCCCACCTGGTCAACCATCCATTAGAAGGAGGGGGATTTTTGACATGTTTGCCTGCGAACCTACGTGGATCTTCTATGATTGGTCCATCCTTGTTTGGGGGCAGACATATGTGTGTAGTTTGTACATATAAATATAAAAGCAATCTGACCACTCGTGTGGTCACCAGAGGGGCCCAATAATGCCAAAAACTTTACATCAGCTCAATTGTGGGTTTTGAAGACACTTAACCTGAAACTGATATGTTATATATTACTTTTGACAGAAGATTGGGTGTGACAATTTACAGCAAAACATCGTCACCCAATTTTAAGATATAGGCCTCTGAAAATGTTTAAAAAAATCACCGACGCCGACTGAGGGAGAAAAAGGGAGCGTGGCTATATTTTTCAGGGGCCCATATCTTGGAAATGACTTGGAGTTGGGAGCAAAAAAATGCTGTGTGTTCATTACTCCCATAAAGGTATGTTGAAAATAAAAATCGGCAAAATCTGATTCGGTCACTGACAAATTTCAAAAATTTAGATGATTTGGCATGGAATGACCCAACTACAAATAAGGCAAAATACCTATTTCACAAAATAATTTATTTTACCATGAAGGAGTCAAGAAGCCAGACTGAATGTTCTTATAGACATAGCCTAGATACAATGTTTCCAGATAAAAATTGTCAAATCGTTGAGTAATGTCCCACATTCCCAAAAATCCAATATAATGAAGGTTTTTTGGACATTTTCACTTCTGGACCCATATTCCCACCCCTGCCAAACACCCAAGTGAAGGAATGATTGGTCATATGTACCTAGACATTATAACCATGTATATTACTTAAAAAAACTGACATTTCATGTGTGCACAAGGGGGGGGGGGGTAAAAATAACAAAAAGTCCCCCAAGTCAGTACAAATGTAGTTTTTGAGGACCTGTAACGTAAAAAGTAAATGATGTGTATACCCCTTCTGACAATAGATTCTGATAATTTGGGTACCAGTAATCATAAAGTTAATTTTCAGGGGAATATCTTTTCCGGATTTTGAGACATAGGCCTCTGAAATTGCCATAAACTCACCGACATAATATAGGGGTGGAAAAGGGGGCGGGGCTAAAATATTTAAGGGGTCATATCCTAAGAACGATAAGGATTTGAGAGCCAACATTTTGTGGGTGTTCATTACGTGGCAATTTTCTCACAATGGCTTACATAGCCAAAAGTCACATTCCACCATCCATTCTTCAAAGGTGCTATGCATTTCATTGTTTCTACTTGACTGATTTATTTGTATATAGCTCTATACACGTCTTCTGGTGTGACTCCTTTTACATTACGTAAGTTGAATTTGACTGTATTCCGTCGGTTCAGATTGCCCTTCATAGTGCTTTGGCGATACATGCTGGTCATTTTTCCAGATGGCCGCCGGTCCCAACCACGTGGCCGCGACAATTCTCAGTTCTGAAGAGGGCCCAGAGACCTCTTAAATCTTCCTTCCACAACTCCTACTTAGTCTGTTTTATTTTACTCACTTTAGATGAAAGGGTGAGCTACTTTTGGAGAGTTAAATGTCCGTTCACGTTGAAGAAAAGGGAGAAAAATTGATTGATTGAGTGAGTGAGTGAGTGAGTGACATCAAGATAGAATTAAAAATAACGAGTAAAAACTCTAACGATTGAGAAAAAGAAGTCACCTTTAAACACTAGCATTGCACAAAAAACCTTTGAGCGCCCCCATTTGTTTTGCTCAATATATAAATTTATGTCATTAGTAGAACCATGGATGTTATTATTTCTGCCTTTATTGTATTTTTGGTAAACAAAGCCCAATTTTGAGTCAAAATTATCCAAAATGTTACTTATAGCGCCCTCTAGTGGTGATTTAAGGGAAGTCACATTGATGTTTGTACTGAAAACAATATTTGTACCACATTTAACATGGGCAAAAATAAGGAAAATTTACCAAAACGGTGATCAATAAAAGTTTTTGCATGGCCTCATTCGATAGATGGTGTCTAACCAAACATGCCTACAAAGTTTCATGAAAATCTGCTGAAGAATACAGAAAATACGGAGGGGTGACCATTAGTGGCGTAACCACGGGGGTGGTTAAGGTGTTCAAACCCTCCCCATGGGTCTGCTGATTTTGTTTGAGTAAAAACAAAACAAATTAAAGGGAAACAAGGGAGATGAGAAAATGGTACACAAAGTGTTGTTCTAAACGGTGTTTGGGGCGAGGAAAAATTACCCCCGCCCAAAAAGTGGATATAAGATCACGACGGCTTAAGACTGGAAAGACTGTTTGGCGGATTAATGTTAGGTTAATAGCAGATACATTATATCCTCATTGGTCAATCTGTGTTGTTTGATTGGTATGCTAGATCGGTATATTCCATAGTCATATTGATTTATAGTCATATACATCTGGATCCAGAAAGGTCCATGGGTCTTGAACCCTTTTAGCTTCATATTTTAAGTTTCTTGGAGAGATCAAGAGCGATTAATTATTTCCTCCTAAAAACATGGTTTGGAGTAGTGTACGTCGGACTAAACGGTGGGATGATTTAATTCGGAATTATTTCTTGATGGATATACATGTACCATGCCGTGACCACAAAAAGGTTGACCCCTCCTTCAAAAATCCTGAATCAGCCCCTGCTTAGGCCTAACTGTATTTACTAAACCCTATCGGGGCGGCTTTGTTCACTTATTATATGTTATTGATTGAAATAGTTAGAACATTCATAAAAACCCAATACAGTTAAGGCAATCTGATTGGACGAAATGTTATCACGTGGGGTTGTATTTGTGTTAAGATAAAGCTTCTGAACTAATCCAAGGCCAATCCACGGACACAAATATGTTCTAACTAATCAATAAGAATATCATGATTTACAGTGTCAAAAGCCTTGGACAGATCCAGGAAAATTATTTTCGATAGCATAAAAAAATTATATTCAACCTTTCTCTATGGTTGAATACTCTGATTCAACATGCTTATTGAGTGGAGCGAATAGTTCTCTGAAGCCATATTGTGATTCTGATAAAATATCGTATTCGTTAGTAAAATAAAGTCGCTTGTGGACTAATTTTTCAAGAATTGTAGAAAACACAGGCTGTATCGCGTTATAGGTATATTATACCGATGTCATGTTTACAGCCACTTTTACAGGTACTACTTTGGCTATTTTTCAAGTGTCAGGAAAAACTCCAGTTATACATGGCTTGTTTACAAAGCAGCCCCAATGGCTTGGCTAAGGCAAAAAAAGTTTCCGGTTTCTGGGAATTTCTGGTCATTTTTTATTTATTTATTTATTTTTTATTTTTTTTTATTTTTTTTTGTGGTAATCTGTTTATTTTTGCACGTGGCACCACAAGCGTGTTCTTTCAACGTTCATATATGGATGCATTTACAGATATTTTACCATTGGTGCACAACTCCCTTCAAACGTTATCAATCACAGTAATGCATTCCTTCCTTCTTTCCTTCCACCCGCTTAAATAGTCGCCTTCAAATTAAAGGATCACGGGAAAAAAACCATTATGGCTCTTAATAAATGTGATTTGCATAATAAAACAATATACTTGTTAGTTTTTTTCATAAATGAAGCTTATTCTGTTCATTTTGGAGACTTATGCCACTTCACAAGCCCCCCACTTTATTGGCAATTGAGTGATGTAATGCATCACGTGATACGGTGACGTCAGGTAAAGAACGATTTCCTAGCAATAATGCACAGCTGTTTGTTTGTGTGTGTACGTGTCCGATGCGCTTATGTCAAAACCCCAATACATGTATATGTACATATTTGCATCCTAAATTTCCTTGAAAATATACATCATACCTACAAGATGTGTCGTAGCAGGCTGTAGTAATACTCAAAGCCAATGTGTAAGCCTCCATAGGTTCCCTAAAGACGAGGCACTACGAAAATGTTGGGCCACAAAAGTGCGGTTGACGAGGGCTAAATGGTTCGGGCTGTCTCCAACCAGCGTGATATGTTGCGATCATTTTACCGCTGAAGACTTCAAAACGAGCCTTTATGGGGAATTTGGGATGTCAAAGGCACCCAGACTCAGGAAAACTTCGATTCCGACGAATCCTTCAAACGATAAGCCAAAGCGACGAAACGATGCTTCGTTAAAACGAGAGAATAGACAAGTAACTAACGTTAAGTCAGATCCGACATGTCCGATCTACATGTATGTACTGTGTGCGCCGCCATGTTGGGTTTCGGACATCGTTAACAATAAATATACGGCGTAGTTCACACATCATACATGAAAAAATACACTCTAGACTAAAATAACACATTTTTACAACTTTTAGAAGAATTCGATGATGAAAATTGTGACTAGATTTTCCGGTCGGCGGCAATGAACACCAACGGTTCTTTTTTGTGACCTTCGTGGTTTAATATTTTCTATTTTTCAACCGAGTTTGGGTCACTAAATGATCGTTTTCTTCACAAAGATAGCAGTTTGGTGAATGAAAATTACACATTAGATAGTTTATTAGTTACTTTTTACCTCAGTAAAGTATCACAATTTCATCTGACGACGATTTAGCCATTTCTATGTTATTTTCCAGCGTGGGCAATATTAGCGCAGGCACGTGAATGAACGCATTCGCTGTTGTATTATGTATGTGGCTGGCGTCCCCGGAAGCAAGCCTTCTTCTTTACGTGCGTCACACATAGAGACAAATTATAAGTAGCTCGCTAAAAATCAATGAGATATTTATTTTTTATCATTAAAAATATCATATTTTAGCATCTCCATGGCATTTACGTCTCTATTTCTGTGGTCCTTTAACAACTTGTATCAAGAATCAATAACATTTTGACAATATTTGGTTTGTATTATTGTTCATTTACAGTGAGAGCAGTGTTTTCAGGTTGCCCCGATGCCGATATCATAGCCACCGACCCAATGGTCAACTTTACTATCCCCAATGCTACCGATGTTAACACCGGTATTCCACTCATCGTGTCGTGCAGTCCAATGCCGGGGTCGAATTTCACCAAGAACGTCATGGTGGTTAATTGTACGGCGAGCGATGCTGAGGGGCACGTGGCATCACAAGTTTGTTCTTTTAACGTTCAACTGAAAGGTAAAGAACACTCCTTATGCTTTCTTTATGACCTACAGGGTGTCCCAAAAATTTCATTTATTACCAGCAAGTATTTTACCATTATTATTTTTATGCGTAACTATTATGTTCCAATTTTGTATTTGTTCCATTTTTTTAAGTAAAATTTAGATTTAGGATTGTGTAACACTAGTGTCATTCACGCTGTTCCAAGTTTGAGAATAAGAATGCTCATTATAAATATCTTCATACTTGGAATGGAGCAAAACTATGAAGCCCCATTGGTGCCACTTGACTAGTGCATATATGTTTCACTTTATGTATTATGTATTTCACAGCACCGCCACTTATATCTTGCGGCCGCAACTTAATTATCTTGCGGCCGCAACTTATTATCTTGCGGCCTCAACTTAATTATCTTGCGGCCGCAACTTATTATCTTGCGGCCTCAACTTATTATCTTGCGGCAACAACTTAATTATCTTGCGGCCGCAACTTATTATCTTGCGGCCTCAACTTAATTATCTTGTGGCCGCAACTTAATTATCTTGCGGCCGCAACTTAATATCTTGCGGCCTCAACTTATTATCTTGCGGCCACAACTTAATTATCTTGCGGCCACAACTTATTATCTTGCGGCCGCAACTTAATTATCTTGCGGCCACAACTTATTATCTTGCGGCCGCAACTTAATTATCTTGCGGCCACAACTTAGTATCTTGCGGCCGCAACTTAATTATCTTGCGGCCGCAACTTAGTATCTTGCGGCCGCAACTTATTATCTTGCGGCCTCAACTTATTATGTTGCGGCCACAACTTAATTATCTTGCGGCCACAACTTATTATCTTGCGGCCGCAACTTAATTATCTTGCGGCCACAACTTAGTATCTTGCGGCCGCAACTTAATTATCTTGCGGCCGCAACTTAGTATCTTGCGGCCGCAACTTATTATCTTGCGGCCTCAACTTATTATGTTGCGGCCTCAACTTAATTATCTTGTGGCCGCAACTTAATTATCTTGCGGCCGCAACTTATTATCTTGCGGCCTCAACTTATTATCTTGCGGCCGCAACTTAATTATCTTGCAGCCACAACTTATTATCTTGCGGCCGCAACTTAATTATCTTGCGGCCACAACTTAGTATCTTGCGGCCGCAACTTAATTATCTTGCGGCCGCAACTTAGTATCTTGCGGCCGCAACTTATTATCTTGCGGCCTCAACTTATTATCTTGCGGCCACAACTTAATTACCTTGCGGCCGCAACTTATTAATTTGCGGCCGCAACTTATTATCTTGCGGCCGCAACTTAATTATCTTGCGGCCGCAACTTAATTATCTTGCGGCCACAACTTAGTATCTTGCGGCCGCAACTTAATTATCTTGCGGCCGCAACTTAGTATCTTGCGTCCTCAACTTATTATCTTGCGGCCACAACTTAATTACCTTGCGGCCGCAACTTATTATCTTGCGGCCTCAACTTAATTATCTTGTGGCCGCAACTTAATTATCTTGCGGCCGCAACTTATTATCTTGCGGCCTCAACTTATTATCTTGCGGCCACAACTTAATTATCTTGCGGCCACAACTTATTAATTTGCGGCCGCAACTTATTATCTTGCGGCCGCAACTTAATTATCTTGCGGCCTCAACTTAATTATCTTGCGGCCTCAACTTAATTATCTTGCGGCCGCAACTTATTATCTTGTTGCCTCAACTTAATTATCTTGTCTGTTTCTTATTGCTTGAAAGTTTTGGTAATCTGCAGCGTACCGAATACTGAACTTCGAAATAGCTCGTGTCCGTTCGGAAATGTTCGTCACTGGAATGGTCTATTGATGCATTTATCTGTAACAAGACTACGTTGTATGAGGGCGCTAATCTTCAGCCTCGAACCATCAGGGTGCACCACACTAAATAGGCAAAAATTGCTGCACCAAACTTTTAAACCTACAACTTTTTTTAAATTAATAAACTTTTGAGGAGACTTGATAAATTTTGGCTTTAAAGTTGGTTCTATTTGGCTTGGGAAGTGGCAGCAAGTCGGTTTGGGAAAAAGCACATTTTCGGGGGTGTTACTTTCTGGGGGTAATTAGCGAAAATTCCCAACGGCTGACCTGCCAAAGATTGAAAAGAATTTGACAGATTAAATTCAAACTACAATTTTCAGTATTGTCACCAAAACTGAGAGACTCCTGGATAAGGATTTTTTTTCACTGTGAAGTTAGGTTTTTTTACACTAAGGTCAATGGAAGTGTATTTAGTGTGGTGCACCCATCACTTCTATTGTATACAATATACCATTTCATGAGTCATGCTGCCAAAAGGGTCACTCATAGGCCATGTCAATTCAGCCTGTCTGGTGATAGAGCTGAAAGGGGTTCAACTGTTTTTGCAAAAAAAATGAACGAGTAATTAACTAAAATGTGTTTTCGGTCTATTCGCTGCAGGCCGCTCACACATTGCAAATTTGAACAGGTAGTTACATAAGTACGTTCCAAACTAATTATAACCAAGTCAAAAAAGTTGCCATTCACTCAAAAGTTCAGATGAACCTTCACGATTACAGGTGCTGGCCCGTGGCCTAAATGTTTTCAATTTTATAGGTTACTTTTCAAAAACAAATGGACCCGTTGGCGATTTGTAATTTGAAAGGCAAATAAGTAATGACATACATTCCTGGCACACACGTGCATTTTTCCAGACGTCAGAAACGTTTTTTTTTTTATTTCAATAAACACTCGTAAACATAACATGAGTATTGTCTAGGTTGGTGAAATTCTTGCGTCGGGAGATACACAATTGATTTAATTTTTGCCCAACACCGACGTGTGTATAGCACTGTATGCTTTCCGAGTGTCTGTGAAAAAAAACTACACAGGCGACTCGGGCGGGATTCGAACCCACGACCTCCTGCTTACTAGTGCAGACGTCTTAACCTCTCGCCCACCGAGCTTGCCCGATGACAATTGGCCTGTTAGAATCCCATATAGCAGCGGGTTCCGCGATATGTATAGGTTGGTGAAATTCTTCACCAACCTATACTTATGAGTATTGTCATACATAAAGCTTGATACATCTGTTAACACCGCCGAATGACGGGGGAATATGAAGATGATGATACTGTATCCTAAATTGTTTTGTGAAGAACAAGGCTATACCAGTGATGATATACTTCAAGATGGACAAAAGCCATCACTAGTTGTAGATTGTATGTTGTAAATCTGAAAAATACATAGTGTCAATTTACAAAGTGGATCTCAACGATTAACACCTAATACTTGTCAAGAATGGAAACAATGGCTCAAAACTAAGGTAAATATTTGAAGACTGTATATGATCAAAAGACTTTTTTTCAGACAAGACAATATCAAACCACAAATAAATATCACATAATTGAAATGTATCATTTCAATAGCTACATATTACCCGTTTTACCAGTGCTGTATATTTGATCTTAAGATACAAATATTTAAAATGTGTTTTCTCAAATAACAAATATGAAAAAAGAGGTTACAGAGTTTAACATCCATAAAATTTAACAGTAAATTCAGAACATCGAATATCAAAACAATACCCTTTCAACAAGAAACTCTTTTAACAACAACAATACACACAGAACTCTGTTAATTGTATATCAATTCTGTCAGAGCATACCAGGACCTATGACCCCCCGCCCCCATCAGAAAGCTTGAAATGTTAGGCATATAATCGTAAGAATACTCTGATTATACTGGATCATACTGATCAAAATGTTGAGTTGTAAACCACCGCTTCTTTTCCAAACAATCAGTTATTTTAAAGAGTGTCACCAGTGCTTTTGAATTGTTCTAATCTTGAACACCAACACATTTAGAAATGTTCTCTCAAATAATGAAAAAAACTGAAAACATAGTAAAACAAACAAACAAACAGAAAAAAATAAGATAGTGATCTTAATGGTCCGATATTTACATCCACCTTATCATGTTTTTAAAATCTGATAAAATAAGAGTAACGTCAGAACATCAAATATCTTAATAATAATATAAATATCTTAATAATAAACTCTCTATACAAGAAACTCTTTCAATAACAACAACAATAAACTGAAAAGTTTGCGGTGACACCATGTGATGAGTAAATCTCTCTTTTGAGTATGTGTGTGGTTCCGAAGGTGTCACCGCAAACCTTTCAGTTTATTGTTCTTCCACCATGCAAACCTTCAAGTCTTACTTAACAACAACAATACACAAAGAAGTCCGTTAAATGTATATCAATTCTGTCACAGCATACCAGGACCTATGACCCCCCTCACCCCCCCCCCCCCCCCAATCATAAAGCTTGAAATGTTTATACGCAAGATACTAAGTTGCGGCCACAAGATACTAAGTTGCGGCCGCAAGATACTAAGTTGCGGCCGCAAGATAATTAAGTTACGGCCGCAAGATAATAAGTTGCGGCCGCAAGATAATTAAGTTGCGGCCGCAAGATAATAAGTAGCGGCCGCAAGATACTAAGTTGCGGCCGCAAGATAATTAAGTTGTGGCCGCAAGATATAAGTGGCGGTGCTATGAAATACATCACATAAAGTGAAGCATATATGCACTAGTCAAGTGGCACCAATGGGGCTTCATACAAAACTGCACTAGCGTTACATAAATGATTTGTTTTGTTCAAAACTGTTGCAGTAAATCTGATGAAAGTTTCCCATAACATAGTAAAAGAATTGTTGGTGCTAGATTTATAAGATCCTAAAATACATACATTTATGGGACATCTTGTAGATTATCTCTGACTCTGCTCAACAATACATTCAAACCCAACTTAATGAAAATGTGGCACATTTCATTTCGTCCATTATTCACATGATCAAGAAACATAAAAACGTTTAAAAATCAATCTAGTTTCAGCTTAATATTATTGGAACATCGCCTTTCCAAACAAATGGGTATACCGTAATGATCCGATTTGCCTTTTGTTTTCCATATTTGTCACTGGCAAATCCCCAAATTATATCAGTTTTTTTAAATTCAGATTGCACCACTAATGTGCTCTTTTAACGTTCAGCTAAACATTAATTTTACACTGCAGGCTCATCGATACATTAATTTTACACTGCAGGCTAATCGATACATTACACCGCAATTTAACTAAGTATTTGGTATAATTATATTAAAGTTGATGATGGTATCAAGTATTTTTTTAAATATTTCTGTTTTTGAGGAGCTATTATTTCATTAAGCAAAATAAGTCAAATCCTATTTGGACTGAAATAAAATTTGAAGGCAGATCAAAATTCCACGAATAATTGTACATTGTTTCCTACCATGTATTACTTCTTTGATAAGTACGAATGAACAAAGTGCATTTTCAACTTCATGAGGATGAAATATAGATACATACAGAAACCAATCGGAACTAATAATGTTTATCTCAAAAGACATTATACGTCATATAATGTTTGCCACATTGCCTTGTGGGAGCCATAAGCATATGTTAAGACATATGGGAATAAAACATTGTGTGAATGTGGACAATAACAGTTCTCAAACTGAGGACGGTGATATTTCCCTTAACAAACATTACTCTCCATAGGGGCGGACCCAGGTATTCACGGAGGGAGGCAACTCCAAAAAAGTCAGAAATCTCATATATTTTCACAGCATAGACCTTCTACATTTTGCCCATGAGCGATAAATAACGGGAATAGATGTGTTTAAAGATTGACTACAACGGAATAATGATATGTGCTGTGTTGCTGTTTTCGTTCGAGAAATGTGTAATGATTACTAACATATTATTATTATTCAATAAAACTTGTTCCTTCATGCAACAAAAAAATCAATTTGATCGGCGTTCTACGACCCAGAAAAGCCCAGTTTCACCAAAAGCCCTCAACTCATGAATAATTCATACTTCGTGTGTGACGTAGCACCCATGACGCTTTGTTACCCCCACGCACAACAGTCGATCGTGTGTACTGTATGCATTTACCATACATGCAATGCGGAACAACAGTGGACAAGCGACATCTTCTAGACCGAAAAACAGCGAAAATGTCCGATAGCAGCGAATATTGGGAAGATCACAGTATAGATGAGGAAGAGGAGTTTCATATAGGCACTTCTGAGGATAGTGATGTCAGCTCTAGCGATGAGGGGAGCTCCCCAGACGAGAGAGAAGGCGAAGACGATGACGAAGAAGTCGAAGTACGTGGCGCTGAACCATACCGGTTCGAGCAACTTGCAGCGCCTGCAGTTGACCAGCCCGGTGACGGTGATCGTCAGGCCGAAGACGACGAACCAAATCCTGATGATAGACGGCTAAACACAGACTGGTAAGCCCACAAAATGATTCATGAATGAAATACTGAATGATGCTTCGTTTGATCAATTCGTTTCTGCTGTACAAAAATAGTTGTAGGCTATACTTGACAAAAACATGAACGAACATGATGGAGATCCAAGGTACATAATGTAGTAGTACATGTACATGTGTACAATTGTACATGTGTACAATACATGTACAGTGGAAATTTGGGGGTAATTACTATGTCTTGCGTTTTATGATTTGTTGGCAATATTAGCCAGTATTTATGAAGACATGATGGGAAAGTAATCACTGCTCAAAATTCAAATAAAATCATGATCTTTTACCATAATGCTTTAAGCATAATTGACATTTAGTCTTTCCTTCAAATCAAAGGTTGTAGCCCCTGCACAATAAAAATGTTTGATCTGCCCATGGAAAAATGTATTCCTTCGTGATGTACCTGTCCTTGATCAGTTCATGGGGATGTATTTCAAGATCAATTTTTAAGTAGTGCAACCCCAATGACAAAGTTACTAAAATTATATTTTCCAAACTTGTTTTTTTGTAATAGGTGTTCGTGTGGACATTGTGTTCTTCAGCCTTTGCTCGCAAACTGTATATGTTGCAAAGAAGTTGAGAAGACAGAGAACATGATGCGGCAGCTGGACATCAACGTGGATGATCCCAACCAGTGCCTTACCATCCATGATTGGTTTGATGCGATCTGCCTCCACCCAGGAGTGCTTGCAACAGCGTATCTTCAGTACAGAGCATACTATGGCAGAGATGCAGTTGAAGGAACGCTTGACCAGTACGTGATTTGAGTGTTGACTGAATGTACAAAGCCAATGTACCATCAATTTCAATTAATATTTTAGAGCAATGTCAGTTTTGAATGATCTGCATATCAAGCAGATTACTTTTGATTGACCAGAATGAGCACCGGTGTTTACTTCAGAGTAGCCGCACACAACTGAATATGACCTTGGTTGACCCACGTGCATCTATAATCTTATTGTACATGCATTACATGTATGTAATTGTTTACTTTTGATCATGATTGCCTTTTGGTATGGTTATAGTTTTATAGCATTTCAGTTTCACATGGTGTTAACGTAAACAATATCGATACTCCACCATGCAAATCACAAATCTTACGTTTATAATTTTGTCTGATTTTTTGTTTTGTTTTACAGAAAATATCGCCATGTTGCATATCGGCAAGTGGTGAGGTGGTGTTGGGGTTATCTTGGCCGTTTGAACCGGGTGCCACTGCCATCATGTGTAATGGACGCAATCCGCAGGACGTTCCCAAACCCTGATGGACAGTACAAAGGATTTTCGTATCCACCACTGGATATGATTAGGCCGATTTGCTTTGTTTTATTTTTTAAATTGGTAACATTCTTCCCTAGTTATAATGATCTGGAGGGAGTTACAAATTATTGTGTGCGTTCATAAACCATGATCAATGGCAGAATCAATTACGTGTGTATTTCATTTTGTGTCTTTTCGGGGGGGGGGGGTGGAGAAGTTGATTAATTTAGCACTAATGTGAAATAAACTTGTTTTATGTTGCCAACAATACACTATGGTAAAAACATTACAAATTCGGTATGGCAGAAAGATACCAAGAACTGAAAATTTTACAAGACCTTAGTACTTTCCAATAAATGACAAGACAAAATATGTATGTATTTGCAACCAACAATTGAGTTTATTTTTGAGGTTAAAATATCAAAATGAAACAAGTTGCCTCTTGATGACGAAAACAACTTAATCAAAATCCTGTACATACTTGTTTGGAACTTGGCCATTGTTCTGTTAAACCGAACTGGAAATCCTTTGAAATTCGTTTCACACTTGCTGCTCTTTTCCCAGGAAAAAACTTACAATCAGCATAACTCTACTGCTGAGCAGGTTCAGATTTTCTTGGATTAAAGCTAATTCAATTAGGTTTTATGGCTTTGCATCACAAAAGGGAGAAGTGTGACAAAGACTAATATTGTAAATCTCATGTTGGTAAATCTCATGTACTTCTGCCTATAAAACTTAAAACTTGTTCTGAGTGTACAGTGGCAATAAATTGTAAAATACAAGAATAGAATAACAATAAATGTGTACAGGCCATGTCATTCCGTCTTCAATCAAATATTAATACAAAATATAAAAGACATGTATATAGCACCAAATCCATTTGAATAAAATGCTCCCAGGCCCTTTAAATATAATAAAATAACCTAAAGTAACAATAGCAAAGATTATAAAAGATTAAATACATGGGAGCCAGATAAAGTGATAAAAACAGGCAAATATCAGCAGGGGCGGATCCAGGAATTTTGGCATGAAGGTGAAATCCTTTCGTGTATTATTCACGAACTTCACCCATTCCTTTGATATCGCAGGATCCCGCGGAAATTGAAAAAAATGAGTCTCTGGATTCTTAATACTATTTCTAGTGCATCCACCAACAACACATGAAGTCGGCATTATATAACTGTTACACAACAACGTCGAAAAAAAGCTTCATAAAAACTTCATGCCTCTGCTGACGCATGAAAACGCATGTATAATATACACGGAAGTAACATGGCGTCTTCTGTTTACTCTCGGGTGCTCATGGGTTATACGTCATCCCTTTTCGCTGGTTTACAAGTCCGCTGGTACTATATCGTGGATTTCATAGTGGATTTTCAATGGGTCTTTGTCGGGAACCAGTGCAGGGCGGGAAATTTCAAAAATCGAAGAAGCGGGGTCTAATTTTTTCGGTCAAATTGCAACAAAATTATAAAGAGAAAAACATGACCACAACAATAAATTGTTACCTGAACACAACATAAACAAGGTTCGATAGTCAATTTAATGTGAGAGTTCTCGTTGTAGTCCATCTTTAAAGTTGTACGTATTTTCTCTTTTTTCTTATTTTTCCTTTACCCCCCCCCCCCCATGAGAGTGGTGCTGGTTGTGGTTGGGGGCGTGGCTCCTGGATCCGCCATCGCTCCAGACATCGACGTTTGGAAATTCAATGAATAAATACCTCGAAAATGAGGGCATTCCTGATAACTTCTTGAGATGTTTCATATCGTCACTAACTTGTACACAAACTATATATTATATTTAAAGAAATAATTATATTGTCTGTTTCGTTTCTTATAATTACAAATAAAGTAGAAAGCTCCTTAACAATTACAGGCGAATAATAGCAAACATCAACTAGCTTGGAATGAAGTAATTCTCTATGACATCATTATGCTTGTATCATTCTCAGGATGCTTATTGGCTCATATGATTGTGTGGGCAAGAGTCGCGTTATTATCAGATGGGAGTTATTGTATTTGTTTGTTTTTTATCATTCAGCTTGCCGTGATTCTCTAGGGATGGAGAGTGGGGCTATACCTGACAGCAGTTTGTCAGTCTCGTCTGTCTATTTATCTTACTCAAAGGAATATTCTCGGCTCAATCATCAAGGTAATCCTTACCTTCTATAACTTATCTTCTAAATATCTTCGCACTTCTTTAAAAGTAATTGACAATTAAGACATTCTGATTGGTTGAGACATGATCACGTGGGCATATTCAAACTGATAAGGTTATTATTCACATAGTGCAACATCACATTTACTAAGCATGATAGACATGGTCAGCAATACAATAATCTTCAATATATAATGTGACCAGCCAGACTTCAGGATACGTTGTCAGGCACTTGTAGATATAAATAATACATCACTTGTTGTTGACTTTATATGTTTCGCCCGATTCAACCTTCAGCCTTTGCAATTGAAACCTACGGCTGGTTTAGTTTTATTGAACATGTTCCATGACAGAAACGCGGTCTTCAGTTGATGAAATTAAGGTTTTCTTTGGAACCATTATCATTTTTCATTTCATATAATGGTCCTTTACAGTTTCATGTAAAATTATCAGGGATTTTGTTCGCAATTTCATTGAAAATAAAGCATTTCTGCAATGGAACATATTCAATAAAACTGAAACAGCCGTAGGTTCGTATTGCAAAAAAAAAAGAACATTGAAGGTGAATCGGGTGGGAGCGCTGTTTGCCGCTCCGCTCCAGTAATTGCACTATGACCGTGAAACCGGATGTTCCATACATGATCACATCGTGTGGACAGAATCGAACCGCAGAGAGGACCAAAACAAGGCAAGAATTGGTCAAAGACACAGTGTAAGTTTCAATATTTGTTATTATCAAAGGCATAAACGTATCGTGGCCCTGAAAGGACATCACAAATCACAAATATCTTCGGCAATATGTGTGATGTCGCGAAAATAGTCACATACCCAATAACATAATATTTGACATAGTTTTAACCAACCACGTATTATGCGACGTGTCCTTTCTATATAGTTCAAGGGTCATAATCGGGTAATAGGTCACAGGGCATGGCTACTGCTCATGTCGTGTGCACGTGGTCACATGGCACATGTGCTTTCGTAATGGCGGGTTCCGTTATAGTTATTACATCCTGCCTTCATTATAATGTTTTATTTACTCTCTTGACCTTCCTTCATGCTTAACGCATGTATTAAACCATGCAGTCTCAGTAGCGTGAAATGCCGGGGGCTGAGTTTGCCGGTTGACCCACCGTTTGACCCTTGACCCTTGATCCATAGAGAAAGGACATATCGCACCACTCTCTAGTTTGTTGATAAATTATACGTGTAAGCATTCGCGAATGGTTCGTTAAAACTATGCTAAATATGTGATTAGGTAGGCTATGTGATTATTTTCGCGACGTCACAATCATTTGCACAGATATTTGTGTTTTTGTGATTTCTTTGACATCGCAAATATTGGCGAAGATATTTGGGAGTTGTGATGTCCCTTGAGGGCCACCATATAAACGTAATAACAGTACAGTGTAGATACATAGGATTTAACGTGTTGGAAAGAATGTCGTATCCAACTGTCACTTTTTTATTATTTTTTTATTTTGTATTTGTAACCACTAAGCACTAACCAGTTGAAAAATGATTATATCGATTTTTTGGGGTACAGAAAGCGAGAACTATCTTTAATCTTTTATGATAGTTTTGTACTTTATTTCCCTCTCTAAAAAAATGTGATTCAAACTCACCTCCAAGATTCTACGCCACCTACAATTGCCTATTTTACGGACATTTTCTGATTGGAAAAATGCAAGATTGTTCAGTATGGAGTTGCAGTGGTAGTGACGTTTTACCTACAGTGCATTGCGCACATACACTATGAATTCCCATGCTGCCTAGAAAATGGTAGCAAGTCCACAGACAGTATAGCGCCACCTAGATGATTCATGAAACAGTCACTGTACAACTACAGTTGGTGCGCAGAATTTGTAGGTAATTGGAGTAGACTTTGGAGGTGAATTTGAATCACAAATATCATGTTTGGGACACCTACAGAGCATGCTCGGAAATTGCTAGACTTTTTACCAAGCAAGTTGTATAAATAATGCGGGAATAATGCAGATTTTCATGCATAAATATGGGCCACTTCAATATTTTAGCTTGAAATTGTTTATAATATTTCAGGTCATTCGTTCAATGGTGTAATTACAGTCGTTTTGATGGTAGTATAGTAGTGTGATTAAGCCTAAACCAGAATTATAAAGAAAGCTTATATTTTGTTTCCAAGAAGATATTTGTTAGTTGCGTATCGTCAACCTTACACCTTGGTTACAGAATAGATTAGTTGGCAATAGCATTTGAAACAAAACAAAACAAAATTGTAGTTGACAAACGACAATCATTACAATCATGTCAGTTGATTGAGGTCATGCTTCTGGAACCACAGTTGAGAAGAAAAAGGTTCTTAAAGTGCGGTTATAGCGAGCTATTTAATCCGCTTGTGAAATCTAGTAGCTGACATATCAAATGTAACATGCCAGTATTTACGGTTAATTTTACAAATTTACAAAAGCAAAAATAAATCATTTTTTTGAAAAGCCCGCGCGTCGCGAATCTGAAAAGGGAGAGGTCACGAAGTTTGTTGACTTTGTCTACGTGACGTCATAAAAAGGAAAACAGTACGACTGACTAAGTCTAGTACCCAGAATCGCACGTTCTGCCATTCCAAACTCACGTACGCTACGCTGGCATTGAACACGCACACGCGCACGCATTGTCCGCTGATTATTCGTTGATCAAGCCAGCAAGCATGTCCGACTCCGAAAACTCCAGTGACGAAAATTGGGAGGAAATCAGCGTAGATTCTGATGGGTTTAGTGATATATCGGGAAATTCATCTGGAAATTCATCAGGTGAAGACAGCGACAATGTTGAGCCTGACGATGAAGTAGAGGTGATTCGCGGAGCTGAGCCTTACAGGTTCGAGCCACTAGCGAGACCACGCCGCGTGCAACAGGATGACGAGGCTGCTGGCGATGAAGACGAAGAACAGGACGCGATTATACGACCAGCTGCCAACGATCGTTTAAGTAATACTGACTGGTAATTTTAATTTCTTAATCATTGTAGTAATTACGGGCGTGGGGCCACCCCTTTGTTTCAATGGATTGACCCACCTTGGGCATGCGCACCACTGCATCCCGGGGACCTCTGACCTTTTTCGCGCGCTTTCGTCGTACATCATGGAATCTAGCCGAGACTGAACAGATAGACTCTACATTTCCATGCTGTATCTTCCGCTTCTTGGAGACTAAGGAAGCATTTTAGTATTTACTACGGATAACAAGATCCTTGACGGCTCATCGGAGGTGACCAGGCCGAAGATTGGGTGAGTTCTTTCCGAAAATACTACATCATTATAAATACATATGTATTACACTGAATTTACATAACCGGTTTAGGTTTCCGCGCGAGAGTGTGAGAAAGCAAAACACGAGTCTGTCTGGTCACTGCCATGGTCAGTGACACGGACACTGTGCACATTGTACCACGGAGTATGATTGTACAGTGCATCCTCCATTTACATGTACATTGTAATATTGGATATTGCTTGTAGATTTGTACTATTGTAAGGTCTATACTGAACGATGACATTCTGAAAATAATTTGTAAGCATTATGGTCTTTGTTAGCTAGGTCTTTGTGGATCTGAGACTATCCGTGATTGAATGTACATGTACTTAAACCTGAATATTCTAGGGTCAATTCCAAGCACACATAATATTTGATAAGCCGAGAAAATTCTTGCTTTAATAGCAAAACAAAATGTTTACAAAAAATATTTAAAATATGATAATTTGAATTTTCTTTTGTTCCTTTTGCCTGTGACTGGTTTTCTGTTAATGTTTGCTCACAAATTTAAAGAACATTTTTTTTTTTAATCTGAAAAAAATAATAGTTTTTCAGTTTGATAGAATTAATTTTTTTCCCCAGTTCTCTAAAAATTTCCCATGCATATTTTTCTCGTGCTACGTGTGAAGGTGTTCCTGTGGCAAATGCGTGGTTATGGAGTTTATACACAACTGCTTGTGCTGCAAAGAGGTCGAGACCATTCAGGAGAAAAGCCGGCACACCGGAGTCAACCGTGATGGCTTTAACTGCTTCACGGACCATCCCTGGTATGAGGCTACGTGTCTCAACCCTGGCACACTTGAGACGGCCTACTATGCCTACAAGCAACAAACAGTACGGTGCTAGAGCCAAGGAAGGTGACCTTGCAAGGTAAGATTGAACATAATTGTGTAACTTGCATAATTATAGGCCATGTGAGGAAAATAAATCAAATTCTGAGAGTGCCCTTTTGAAAAGCAAAAAGATTCACGTCAGAACCTAGCTATTTTATTGTACTTATATCTTTCATGTATTTGATGTCCCCCCCCCCCCTTTTCCAATAAAAGGTGCATTTCATGGTTGCAAATTTAAATGGAAATAGACTTTCTTAAGAAATACCTCTAGCTATAATTCCTTTGTGTAAGCCCATTCCTTCCTTCCCATTCAGACTGGCAAGTTGTAAAAATAATTCCACTGGTTTATTAAACTAACAACAGACAAGTATACAGTATGTTGATCTTAAAACAAAACATTATTTATTTTATTTCACAGGAAGTACAGACATGTATCCTATCGGCAGGTGATAAGATGGTGCTATGGATACCCCGGTAGACACAACCGAGTGCCCCTCCCGTCATGCATCATGCAAAAATCAAGAACAGCATTCCCGGATGCAGACGGCAACTATGAAGGGTTCAGATATCCAGACCTAGATGAAATGTAAAGTTACAAAATAAACAACTTGTAGCTCAAGGCATCATTGTTGTTGTTGTTGTTGTTGTTGTTGTTTTTGTTTTGGCAAATAAACAAACATTACAAAGAGATACATAAAATAAACTGATTGCAAAGCCAAGGATAGCCCAAAAACCTGTGTATTACACGGCATATTATATTATACGCCTTTGTTTATTTTCTAAAATTGTTATAGCAATGTTTATTATAAATCCACCATACACTCAGTCTGTTACATTAAATTAAACAAATAAGTAGCAAGAATTATTGCCTATGCAATTGTTGTTTATGCCTATGTGAGTGTGTCTGTTCACTTTCACATTTATTATGGCAAAGTGATTTGTCGTTGCCCAATAGGTGTGTACTAATTTCTTTCTTTTTACATAGGTTCCAATTCTTTATTTCCATTGTTCACATTATCATACTTGGAGTGTAGACAATTGATGACTTGAATTGATCTATTTGTTAAAGGTAAATTACCCTTTGAAGTTGTCATTTTTATTGTTGGCCAAGTTATAAAATGACAAGGACAAGATAAACCATTTTCCTTCTAATACTTATATTTTCCATTATTTGTGAAACTACTATTGTGTAAGGACATTCTGATAGTTTAGATGATTTGGTTTTTGACTAATTTTAGTAACTTCAATCATTTATGGCAAGTTTTACTAAGTTTCCTGGAAGTGAGAAAGAAGTAGGAAAGTTTGGTGAAGGTTCATAAAGTTGATTATTTTAGTTTGGATAAAGTTTCAGCACCACTACTTGGGCCATGTGTATTTAGATCAATTGAATTGTGTTAGTAAATGGTGGCATTGAAAATGATTGAATGTTATTGTGTCTTTTCCTTCCTCCATGATCAAAGTATGTAAGAACACCTGTTTGATTTGCTTTAGTATCCAAGGCGTACCCAAAATATTTCCTTTCCCCAGTAACCCCCCCCCCCAATAAAAAATGTAGTTACACTGGTTACACCATGAAGGAAGTTCTTCCTCCATGTTTACACCATTGTCAGTTCTAAAGTTGTGAAATAGGATTTGAATACCTAATGAGCTCCACAGGATTGTGCAGGTTTTGGAGTCTATTGAGCTGGAATTAATGGCTTAATCCTTTGGACACACATCCTCATCCTTTGTGTTACTTTTCTTAATGATCTTGGTGTGAGCGTACAGCAAGGACATAGTATGGTGTGAGCAGTGAATAGAAAGGTTTCTTAGAATGACCACTTTTTGAAGTTTTTATTATTATTATTAAGCTCTTTCCCTTTTGAGATATGCTCCCCCAGAGTGCTTGCGAGGATCGCTCCCTGTTTTCTCGGCTACCGGGGGTGACATATCTGTGCCTACAGCCTGGCTTGTGCTGCAGCCGGGCCCATCCGACTGAAGCTGCGCGGCGGTGGTTGAAGTTGTCGGACGTTGTGTCCCGACTGACACTGTCGGTGCCTTGATACTTGGGACAGACCCAACTTTAAGCTTAAACCGAAATGGCAAGCCAAGACTTCGTTTCGTGGAAACAGTTTCATCCACACAATCATCGCTAAAGTGTGCCGAGCAAATTATAGATGCAGTAGTCAGTCTGAAGTCGGAACGTGTGTTGTTGACGAAGCGAACCCATGCTCGCTGTGTTGAAACATATTTGGGAAACGTCAACCAAAATACCTCGGGATTGTTCGCCTTATTGCGTGTGCATCCACCTACAACACACGATACTAGCATTTTGCAGCATCAACACTGCACTTTGAAAGCCAAATCTTATAATAATGATACTCGAATCGAATAAAAGCAGGAAAAATCAGATAGAGCGTAAACAGTACATCAGCACATTACATGTAGCTAGCATCTGGCAATGTTACTTCGCGTCACGTGATTTTCGTCGAGTCCTGTTTATGACGGTTTTGGGGTCACATGCATATAATTATCATAATGTCTACGTTTTCGTTATGGGCTCGGAGTGCGTCAGACAAATGCTGGGTTTGTCGGTTTTTTACCAGTGTAAACAAACAGATAATGGTGAAGTAATATTTTATTTCAAGCCAATAGGACTTGTTTTATATAATATATCTTCTTCTTTCCCTGTACGTAATCGCTATAACCGCACTTTAAGTTCTACACTACTGTGGCGGGTTTCCCAAGCTCAACCTAAGTTCGATAGGGTCAAGTCAGACACCAATTGCGGTGACAACAATTCCCCCAAACTAAGATTCTTTCCTAGACGATATACCACTCGGAGCGGTCTCTGGGCCAGGGGTATGAGTCCGTTTTGATGGAAATCTACCACCAATTGTGATTGATTGTTAAGTCTATGCTAGCACACAGTTACTCAGAGAACAATTAGGCACCTGAAAACAGAATTGTCGGTACAACAATATAATTTATTCAAGTTATAATTAGCAACATTACTGTGACTGGGTTGGGATTGATTCTTTTATTAACACCTGGGTCCTCTTTCTTTTCAATCTCAATGTATAATTGACAGGTAAGATTACAATGAAAAGTACGCAGCTCGCATCAGCATTACAACACTACGTCAGCAATGCCCACTAACATCAGCACTACTTAAGAATGCACACTAGCTCAGCACTAAACAACAGCGTCAATAATGCACACGAGCATCGGCACTAAACAACAGCGTCAATAATGCACACTAGCATCAGCACTAAACAACAGCGTCAATAATGCACACTAGCATCAGCACTAAACAACAGCGTCAATAATGCACACTAGCATCAGCATTAAATAAGAATGCACACTAGCGTCAGCACTACACGAGAACATTCGCCGTATACAGTTGGTATAGCTTTGTACTCATCAGCAATGCACGCCAGCGTTAGCTATGTACAGCTTCCAAAGCTTTGTACCAGCTACGCATCAGCTATGCACGCTAGCATCTACAACGTACAGCTCATACAACATTCACTTTGCAGCTAATGCACCGCGCGCTAGTCAGCGACGTACACGCAGAGCTAAGACAATTAACTTACGTCTTTCTACGCTGGCAGCTACCGCTCTCTTTTTCGCGCTGTGGCATACCGCAGGCATGCGCAGCCCACGGCTCAGCCCACGGCCACAAGCATGCCATCGCATCGCTACGCGCCTGCCCAATCAGCGCGCGCAACATAAGGTCACCCACAATCTAAATATTAGACTGGTATAGTCTTTCACTTTCCGTTACAAAGGCCCGAGCATGGCTGAGAATTCCCCCATAATCGTCAGCCATAAATACAACAAAAATAGGAAAGTGTGTTATTTCTTAACTGTTTCTTCATAAAACAATATAACACTTAAGGGGGGGGGCAATTTTCAAGAAAATTAATTATTCACAAGAGTTTATACAGAGTTAAATGGGGCCATCTTGTGTAAAGTTTACAATTTAAAGTCTAAGATCTGGTTGATTAAATATTCACAAAATGTACACTAGATTTGTATACAGGAAATTTGCTCATTAAATATTCACAGGAAATTTACATTGATTTTTAAGATGCACAGTGTTTCGTTTTAAATGAACTGTTCTAAGCGCACTTTTAGCCCCTAGAAAATGCACACAATTTATTTTATACAACATTTTAAAGTCTGATTCGTGGCTCATTAAAAGTTTGCACCGATTTCTAAGAGAATGAATTCATACAGAATAAACAGAAATTTTGCTAATTAAATATTCACAAGATTGTTTACACTGATTTTAAGAGGTTGAATTTATACAGAATAAATATAAATTTTGCTAATTAAATATTCACAAGATTTTTACACTGATTTAGAGGTTCAATTTATACAGAATTTATAGAAGAATTTATTCATAATTTAACAAAATGTATACACAATTATTAGACTGATTTTTATATAATAGCAGTTTGTTCTACCGACTTTATAAAACGAATTCTAATGAACTTTTCTACAAAAATGCGAACTACAAAAATGCAAACGGACGGTATTGTCACTCGCTCCCCAGGGGTCGTCCTTCCTCGTCAACCTCTATGAGCTTGAGGAAGATTCTGGTCTGCTGCTCATTACTCACCAGAGCTCCATCTATAAATGTTTGTGAAGAGGTGAACTTCTTCACGGTTGCCACTTTCATCCGTTTGGGTGGGGGAGGGACTTCTTCAGCCGGCGCGGCTTCAAGGACCACTTCGTCATCTGGACCCTCCAAGGAAGGAAGTGACGATGGCGGGGAGGAGGGGGCAGGGGACTCAGCTTTCTCCTGCATCATCTGCATCATTCCTCGTGGCTTGCCTCCTCTATGCCCGTAAGGCGGGACCACGGCCCTCGGCGAAACAGAGAGCTTCTGCAGGGGGGACATAGGGGTTGGGGACAACGACAATATTGCCGCATCACCAACTTCCCTCTCTGACGCAATTTCCTCCGGGACCACCGGAGGGAGACTGGGCAACGACATACTCTTAGGAACCGGCTGGCTCCCGGTTGCTACCAGGCGTGCTATGGTGCATGGAACATTCTCTGCCATGGGTTCCCCTGCAGGACTACCGACAACCCGCTCCATCCCCGTTGGATGACAGCTCGACATATGACGTTGCAGAGTGGACACTTGACCCGCCTGGTAAGCACACTGACTGCAACACAGACTCTGCTCTGACTTGTGAACCTCTTGTATATGCCGCCACAGACTCTGTCGTTGATTACACCACTGTGGGCACTGCTGGCAATTGAATCGCCTAGCGGGTCTTGCTCTGCCACGGCCTTTTCCTTGCGGCATTGTGTTCACCAGATTGTCTTTGTGTCTTTGTCTTTGTCTTTGTCTTTGTCTTTGTCTTTCTAAGGAACAAAGCACAGAGTACCAAAACTAACAACATGCTCAATTACGAATTAGGAAATTCAAATATTTATATACACTTCCACTCAATACTGTACAATACAACCAAGTATTTTAACGATACCGCATGGGTAACGTGTGGGCCCTCTTAGGGTACCGCCTTTGCGACGTCTCGCCAGGTGACTCTGGCTGACTACCCTGACCCTCTACTTCTTCTGTGATATCTACATCCATCACAGGGGTTGCAACATTAGCCTTAGGCGAAACCTCATAAACACGAACCTCTAACTCTGGTTCTTCCACCTGGTCAAGGGGAGGGCTTTCTACCGCCTCACCGTTTGACCGATAACCCCAAGGTTGAATCGCCTCACCGACATACGGTTTCAATCTGTCCACATGGACGACCTTTGGTTTGCTTTCTCGCCTCAGCTGGATGCGAACCGTCACATCTGACAACCGCTTGACAATGAGCCATGGTCCTTCCCACCTCAATTGCAATTTTGGGGAGAGGTGCTTTTTCTTTGCTGGGTTAAACAGCCAAACCAACTGACCCTCTTTGAGACCATGCTCAGAGGCACGCCTGTCATAGTTTCTCTTCTGCCTCCGGGCACTTTTCCCGAGACATTCTCGAGCCCTATCATGGGCTTGCTGCATGTCACTTCGCAGCTTTTCTGCAAAGTCCCTGTGGGTACTATTTTGCACCTCTGGACACTCTGTCACCAAGTCTACCGGGAGACTGACCTCTCTACCCAACATCATCATATTGGGGGACTCCCCGGTCGAGTCATGGGGTGTGCATCGATATGCAAAGGTGGCATAGGGGAGAACCTCATCCCAATCTTTTTGCCTCCTCACTGGATCAATCAACACCGACACCATTTGGACCAATGTCTTGTTAAATCTCTCGACCATGCCATCCGACTTGGGATTATAGGCGGTCGTTCGGGTTTTTGACACGCCGATAATTCGGCATACCTCACTGAAAACTTCCGATTCAAAGTTTGTGCCCTGATCAGAATGAAGTTCTTGGAGCACCCCAAATCGACAAACAAACTCATTCACCAACTTTAATGCAACCGTAGTTGCAGTTGCATCGGGTAGTGGGTAGGCTTCTATCCACTTGGTGCAGTAATCACCAACCACCAAAACCCACAGGTTACCACTGTCCGACTTCGGCAGTGGCCCGAGCAAATCTATGGCCACCCTTTCCATGGGAACTCCAACCTGATACTGCTGTAGAGGGGCAACCCTCTTCTTAGCAGCCGACTTCCTCCTTGCACAGAGGTCACAACCCTTCAAGAAAGACCGTACATCCGCAGACATACCTGGCCAGAAATACCTGAACTTCACTTTGGCCAGCGTCTTGCTGACACCCAAGTGGCCACTGAGTTTTCCACCATGCAACTCAGCCAGTATTTTCTTCCTGAACTTCAGGGGTAAGACCAACAACCACTTGACCGATTTCCCGTCATCCGACTCCCAACGTCTGGACAATAGCCCTTCACGAACATCCAACTGGTCCCACTGTGACCAATAGGTCTTACAGCTGGCTGTCAAATGAGACACTACCTTCCATTCAGGACGACCACCGCCGTCCACCTTAAACTTAATGACCCAACTCATTGTCTTATCCTGTAACTGGGCTTCCCTTAAAGCCTCAGTGGACAGGAGTGATTGGGCTGTAACGCCCCTAGCTACAGACTCGTCACTTTGAGGTACTACCTCGGGGTCCTCTTGAGTCACCTCATCACTAACCACCTCCTCACGGCCGCACTGTTTGCACTGCCGCCTCGACATCCCATCAGCATTACCATGCTTCTTACCAGGCCTATGCTCAATGTCCAAGTCGTACTGTGATATGACCTCTATCCACCTCGCCAGCTGACCCTCGGGGTTCTTAAAATTAAGTACCCACCGCAAGGCAGCATGGTCAGTTCTGACCGTCACCTTCTGACCATACAGGTACTGCTTGAAATGTTTCAAGTAAACCACGACTGCCAATAACTCCCGGCGAGTCACACAATTATTTCGCTCGGGTCTGCTGAGCTTACGGCTCGCATAAGCCAGGACTTTCTCATCGCCATCTTGGATCTGCGACAAAACCGCCCCGATACCATCGCCACTGGCATCGGTGTCCAAGATAAAGTCACCATCGGGGATTGGATACGACAGAATTGGGGCAGTCTGGAGCCTGCCCTTCAACTCGTCAAACGCCACCTGACAAGACTCAGACCAGACAAATTCTCTTGATTTCTCGCTCAAAGCGTGGAGTGGGCTCGCAATCTCTGCGAAACCTTGAATGAACTTCCGGTAGTACGATGCAAGGCCCAAAAAGCTTCTTACATCACGCACACATCCCGGAACTGGCCAATTTGCTACCGCCTGGACCTTCTGAGGGTCTGTGGCCACTCCCTCTGCGGACACAATGTGCCCCAGGTACGCCACTGACCTTTGGAACAAGTGGCACTTGCTGGGCTTTAATTAAAGTCCAGCGTTCCTCAGCCTGTCCAACACCACTTGGAGCCGCTCTAGGGTCTCCATCACCGTCTCACCAAAGACAATAATGTCGTCCAAATAAATCAGCAAGATTTCCCACTACAAGCCGGCCATGACTTTTTCCATGAGCCGCTCGAAAGTCGCCGGGGCATTGCACAGCCCGAAAGGCATGCACCTCCACTGGTACAATCCATTCCTAAAAATAAATGCGGACTTCTGGCAAGCGTCCTCATCCAGAGCGACCTGCCAGTACCCTGACGCCAAGTCAAGTGTACAAAACCACTTTGCCCCTCTCAATGCATCAAATGTTTCATCAATGCGAGGCACGGGATAAGCATCTTTGATGGTAACCGCATTCAACTTCCTGTAATCAACACAGAAGCACTTGGTTCCACCCTTCTTGTTGACCAGAACAACATTTGCCGCCCACGGACTATCGGAGGGCTCAATTACCCCCCTCTTTTCAAGGTCACTGACTTGCCTCTGAATCTCTTGTCGATGACAATAAGGATGGCGTCTCGGCCGTTCTTTAACTGGCCTGGCCTCCCCTGTCTTGATCTGATGTTTGACCACTTCGGTGTGACCAATGTCATGGTCCCCACTCGAAAATACATCCTTGAAGTCGGTCAAACACTTCCGGACTTCACCATGGTACTTGGCCTCAACATTGGCTGTACCCCTACCATACAAATCCCTCAAGTGCATGGGAAGTTCATGCCCAGCATTCTCCACCTCGATTGAATTGAGAAAAATTGAATCTTCTCCTACCTGGGAAATGACCCCTACGGTCATTCCCTCATGAGCCACTCTCTTTTCCCGACCAGGGTTGAATACTCGCAATGGAATAACCTCCGACTCGGTCTCTACCAGGGATCTGGCTAAAATCAAACCCTTCTGGGCCAAGTCACCTCCACCTTTCACTGGTTCAACAATAGCTGGCCCGACAAAGCCAGCACTCCTCCGGGCGACCATACCCGGGACTACGGCCTCATGACCGGATGGAACTACTGTAGTTCTAGAAACTACGACTCGGCCAACAAATGGCTCACCTGCACTGCCTGTGCATCTGATCTTCTCTCCATTCAGCTTCCACTCTTTGGCCTGGAAATCTAAATTTCCGCCAGTGGGCACGAGGAAATCCATACCAAGAATACCAGGATAATTCATGTCAGTGAAGATTGCCTTCACCAGGTGCGTGGTCCGGCCAACTTGCACCTCTACCGAAGCAATGCCAAGCACCGCTAATGGGCTACCATCGACCTGCCGAACCTGAACACCCTCCGTCTCCAAGACGGGCCTCTGTTCCTTCGGTATCTGGTAATACACCGAACTACTAATCAAAGTATCGGTGGACCCTGTATCGATTAAAAATCGACACTTGGTTGCCCTTACCGTTCCATCAACAAACAGACCATACCGAGGGCCAAGACTTGAACCAGGCAGAGTTATGACTCTTTGCTCTTCCCCTGACTTTTGTCTCTTTCCTCCTTCACCACCCCCGTCACTACTATATCGTTTGGACCCTCTGCACAATCCAGCCTGCCCGCGGGCCCTACGTGACGCTGGTTGGCGTTTCCCTGCATTCGGGGATTCTTGCACTGCCGTGCAAAATGCCCCTCTTTTCCACAATTGAAACACCTCCAGGTATTACCCTCTACCTTTGGAGGTTGCTGCGTCTCTTTAGACTGCACACCACTCTGGCTTGGAACCGGACTTGTTAATTTCTCCAACAACCCAGTTACAATTTCCAAAGTCCGTGTTTGCTCACTGAGACTTCTCTCAACCGTCCCTAATCTCTGCTCCACTCTGGAGTCAGTTGCCCTGCCAACTTGGCAGGCTTACGGTCCAGCATTCTTTGCTGCTCGACCATCTCAACATTTTCTCTCTCCAGGGCAGCCTGGATTGCCTCATCGAAATTGCTTGGACGGGCCCTATTGATTCCCACTCGGACAGAATGACTATTTACAGCGTCCAGAAAATGGTTCCTTGCCAATCTATCTCGGGCATCTTCCACTATCTCAGGGTATGCCCGAACTGTCAATTCATGAATTGCTTGCCCTAGTCCTTGTAGGGTTTCCTTTGGCTTTTGGCGTCGATACCTTAGTTCGACAAGGTAATTCTCACTCTGTCGACCGGACCCAAAACGCCTCTCTAGCAACTTGACAAGCACACCATATGTGTACTGTTGCCCTGAGTCACCCAACAACCGCAGAGCGTCCCCTTGCAAGCTTGCGGCTAAATACCTTGCGGCTTGCTCATCATTCCACTGGTTGACCTCTCGGCAAGACTCGAAATGGCGGTAATACTCCTTCCAGAGTACCTTACCACTGTACCTGTCAGGGGTTATATTCGGGCGACGACTTGGTCGCTCCAAACTTTCCCTCCGACCATCATCACTACAAACATGTGACTCTCTTCTCAGTGGCCAAGGACCCACTGAAGAGCTGTCTACTTCCCCAGCTAAACTGTCACCTCTTGCCTCGACTGGTCGAGTTGCGAAGCCTAACAGTTCGCTGCGCACCTGTTTAGGTGTAACTACCTCCCTCCCCCGCAGGAACGGGTTAGTACTTCTCTGAACCTGTCCCATGCCACCTTGCCCCGAAAAGAACAATGTCAGGTCGTCATTGACTTGACCGTCTTTTTCACTGACAATGGGCGTCAACTTCGTTCGGGAGAACATCCCTGAGCCTTGTTGTTTCAGAGGTGTACTCTCAACAAAACTAACCTTTCCCGACTTGGGGACCGTCTCAGGCACCATGCCTGGACTCGACAACTGCCCTGTTGCACCGGAGACATACCCAGAAGTCTCTTCCGGCAACAGACACTCAACATTCGAATCAACCTGTTGGTGCACACGCCGACCTTTATCTGGCATGTCTTTGTTTCCTCCCCTGGAGAAAACTTCCAACTGTGAATCGGACATTGCTTCCAACTTCTTTGTCAGGAGATCTTTCTCCCAACGCAGAAATTGGGCCTCCATCCGCAGTTGGTGCCCCTCATTATCACCACCAGCACCCGAGGTGCCCTTTTTACCCATTAAGTCTGTGCTCATACTGCCGTCTCGTACTCGTCCGAGGGGGTATCCCTTAGGGCCTCCAACCAACGAATAGTACGTCTCTGTTGTTGGATGATTGTCCAAACGTAACAGAGAATTAGCAGCACAATCAAAACCAAGCAGACTAGACTCAAAGTAAAGAGAATTATTGACCACACCTGCATTAGGTTTGCCTTATTCACAGGGTTTCCAAACTTGGCCACTGCCCACTTGGTGACTCAGTCACATCAAGCTCGGCTGCCACCGTAGGAATCCTCGGTTGTCTCAAACCTTGCAAGACCACTGCTCCGTGCGTTCGAATAGCCAGGCTATCGATTCGCAATAATGTCACCGTGTGATCCCTTGCGACCCGGCGCAAGCGTCTCAACTCCAAACGAGTCTTAGCCAAAACCCAAACAATCGCCAATCCAATAACCACAAAAATCAACAACACAACGACAATCCACAACTGCATTTATACCAGACTTGTAACTTGTGTATCTTTAGCAAAGGCCAACTTAATCAATCACAATCATCCCACTTCTGACACCATTTGTGGTGGGTTTCCCAAGCTCAACCTAAGTTCGATAGGGTCAAGTCAGACACCAATTGCGGTTACAACAATTCCCCCAAACTAAGATTCTTTCCTAGACGAGATACCACTCGGAGCGGTCTCTGGGCCAGGGGTATGAGTCCGTTTTGATGGAAATCTACCACCAATTGTGATTGATTGTTAAGTCTATGCTAGCACACAGTTACTCAGAGAACAAGGCACCTGAAAACAGAATTGTCGGTACAACAATATAATTTATTCAAGTTATAATTAGCAACATTACTGTGACTGGGTTGGGATTGATTCTTTTATTAACACCTGGGTCCTCTTTCTTTTCAATCTCAATGTATAATTGACAGGTAAGATTACAATGAAAAGTACGCAGCTCGCATCAGCATTACAACACTACGTCAGCAATGCCCACTAGCATCAGCACTACTTAAGAATGCACACTAGCATCAGCACTAAACAACAGCGTCAATAATGCACACTAGCATCAGCACTAAACAACAGCGTCAATAATGCACACTAGCATCAGCATTAAATAAGAATGCACACTAGCGTCAGCACTACACGAGAACATTAGCCGTATACAGTTGGTATAGCTTTGTACTCATCAGCAATGCACGCCAGCGTTAGCTATGTACAGCTTCCAAAGCTTTGTACCAGCTACGCATCAGCTATGCACGCTAGCATCTACAACGTACAGCTCATACAACATTCACTTTGCAGCTAATGGACCGCGCGCTAGTCAGCGACGTACACGCAGAGCTAAGACAGTTAACTTACGTCTTTCTACGCTGGCAGCTACCGCTCTCTTTTTCGCGCTATGGCATACCGCAGGCAACCACGACCGGCGCAGCCCACGGCCACATGCATGCCATCGCATCGCTACGCGCCTGCCCAATCAGCGCGCGCAACATAAGGTCACCCACAATCTAAATATTAGACTGGTATAGTCTTTCACTTTCCGTTACACTATTCTTCAGTAGTGCGACACCTGGATTTACAGAACATGGTGATGACAACACCTATGTTGGAGAATTGTTGGCTTGTGACATCTACTGTATTTGATTTACCAAAGCTGATTCACCTAGTGAACATTGTGAAAATTGTGTTTGGGACACTTATTATTGCTATTTTCTTCCGTCCAATTTTGAAATCAACATTTTTTAAAGTGATTGTGTACAATATATCAGTAGCTGCTGAGGGTGTTTTACTGACTCACTGAGTACTGAGCATTTAGACAGATCGTTAATAATTACCTTGGTAATATAACATGAAACAAACGGATAGTGAATACTTTGACTTGAGATCAGAGCAGACTTGTATTCGAGTCTTCAAACCTCGAGTCCGAGTCCCCAGTGTCGAGTCTGAGTCCGAGTCACGAGTCACTTACAAAATTCAAACGAAAAAAAGAAAACCATATACTTATGTTCAAAGTTAAGTGAAAAAATACTCGAGGTATATGGGCTAGTAACTCATGTTCCAAAAATTTCATTATTCGAAAATGGTTTGAAATTTCCCAAATCTTTGGTAATAAATATTTATGATTTGCTCGGAGGTTGTTGGGTGGCTTGCGGGAAGGTTAGAACAACGTTTAGAATTGGAATTTGGCATCATCCTTTGACATTTACATATTTTTTGCACACATTATTTTTCAACTGTACATAATAATAAAAACAAATCCCTGACCAAGTCAAGAACACTCTATAATTTTCATGACCCCACGCCGTTGTACATTGTACATTGCTCTCGCCTTATTCCATTTCCCAATAATCACGATGGATTTAGCAAAATGTTTTTCCTACATTTCGGCCTGCAGCCAATATAATATATTGCTAGAATAACATTTAAATAATAAAACAATAATGTGTCGCTGTATAATGTCCCCAAATCAATTTACCAAATGCAATAGACACAGATGTAAAGCCATAATAAATATTTATAACATGTGTTAGTCTGACAGCTACGGTGATACATTACCAAAAATAAAAATGTGCAGTATTTTAACAAAAGATAATATGTCAGCCCTAATTTTGAATATAGAGGGAATTCGCACAATTATCTCCCATGCTCACTTTCCAAGAAAGTCGTCATAGTTTATTAGGTTTTGTTGTTGAAAATGCAGTCTAGCCTCTATATTGATTTGGCTTCGTCTACAGGAACATATGGGAAAGATATTACTGTCACATCTGCACAATAAATCTTTTCCAAAATGAACTCCATCTCATTTTACACGAAGAATGGAAGAATGAAGAAGTGATAATAAAAAATAATAAAAATTAAAAATAAAAAAATTTAAAAAAACGAGTCTAATCCAAACCATGGCGGTAGAAGTAGAACACAGTTTTTAAATGTAAATTATGACAAGGGTTAGGTCATACTACAGACAGGTGTTACAAACGACAACTTAAAGAAGGAACTCATCCAACAACTGAAGAAGGGAGATACCGAGAAGTCTTCACCGGAATTAGACCCCATAGCTTCAGGTCCATCGGTTGGTAGGCATGGAGTGGACTCAATAGGTTTCGGTTTTAGAAAGCATAATTGTGCTGGTGCGTGTCCAACGATGGCAGTCCGAATTGGTGGCAAAGAGGTGACATGTCTTGTTGATACTGGTTCGATGGTGTCCACCCTCACGGAAGAGTGTTTCCTTTCCTTGTTTAACACTTTGGGGACTCAACTTTGGTTGAGGATTGATTCTGCCAATGGTATAGAATGTATATTGGCTACATTGAAATTGACATTGAGTGTGAAGGGACGATTATTCCGCAGATGGGTATTTTGATTGTCAAAGATTCAGTTGACAAAGAACATAGAGAACATAAGAGGCAAGTTTCAAGCTTGCTTGGCATGAATATTTTACGACCATTTCTCAAATTGATGAATGAAACTAATGCAGATTTCTGAAGTCTGTTTTGTCATTGCAAAACATGGTTGTGAGTATGTAGCAGGAGACCATTGGCTTTGCTAGAGAGACCTCCAACAAAACATCTTTATTTCTCCTGAGTCTATTGTCACTATTATGGCTGAAATATCTGGTAAGTTTTCTTATATGGCACTGGTCGAGCCGTTGAGAGCAAGAAGTCATCTACCAGTTGGTATTTTAAATGCATCTACACTTTTATAGCGCATAGAGACTTTTATTCGAAGGTATTATAAGAATTGTTCATTATTATTATTATTGTAGCTGGTGACACCTGTCAGAGTTGACAATATTTTTACATCTGGGTTAATTTTGCGTCCAAAACTCGTACTGGAGTTCTTCGAACCATAGAAAAATTTACTTAGACTAGTTCAGAAGTTAAGATTCGTGTTACTGTTGACCACATTCAGATTTTTCAGGTAGAAGACAGTACTTTGACATCTACACTCTAGTCTATTGTACCAGTAGACTTGGAGGGTTTTTCAGGGTTGAATAATGAGCTGAAACAAGTGAATGAATTGTTGAACAAATACAGATTTCTTTGCAGAACATGATTTTAATTTAGAGAATACAACTACTGTAGAACATTGCATCATTGTGAAGGATTCTGAACCTGTAGCTCAAACATTCCACAGAATCGTACCAAATGAGTACAAGGAGGTTAAACAACACATCAAGAGATTGATTGATCATGGTATGGTGACTGAGCCATAGTCCTTTCTTCACACTATGAGACCGTAAACCACCCTGCTAAGATCAACTGCATTATATACTGTATATAAGTAGGGTATACATTGGATTTAACATTATACATGTTTAAGGCTGTTTTATACATTATTTGTTTCGCTACTGGAAGCCAGTGAAGCTTTTTGATCAACGATGAAGTGTTAACCTGCTTTGGATAAGAAAATATGACGCGGGAAGCTCTGTTTAGAGTTTCTGTAATCTACGAATATCAGATTATTTCAGTCCATTGAGAACTGACTTGCAACAATCTAAGTCTGAGGGATCTAATAGCAGCATGACGGGTGTCAGCGTCGATGTACTTTCGATTCCCAAGGATGTTTTGGATATGATGATTGGCTGATCTGCATACAGTAGTGATATGATTGCTCATTGCCATTGTACAGTCAAAGACAAAGCCAATATTTCAAAGTGATGTTGAAGGTTTGATTGTCTAGACGACAGTGAAAGGGTGAATCTCGAACGGTACAAACTATCTTGGGACAAATTAAACGTTTCTTTGGTGAATCGTGTACTTCAAAGGAAATCAACAAGGGCCTTCATCTATAAACCCAACATCCTGATTCAGTACATAGAAAGAACCTTCTTTAGTTCTTTTCCTGCAGCTATTGACCTAGCATGTATGCTGAAATTAAAAAGTGGATTAAATAGAGCAGTTTGTTATAGAAAGAACCTTCTTTAGTTCGTTCCCACTGCTATTGGCCTAGCATATGCTGAAATTAAATTAAAAGTGGATTGTAGGAGCAGTTCGTAGCATATATAGAAAGAACCTTTCTTAGTTTGGTTCCTTGCTGCTATTGGCCTAGTATATATGCTGGAAATTAAAAGTGGATTGGGAATTGTGGAGTAGTTGTAATATAGAAATAACTCTTTCTTTAGTTCTTTCCTCGTTGCTATTTGCCTAGCATATATGCTGGGAAATTAAAAAGTGGATTGGGAATTGTGAGCAGTGGAATCAATCATACCTTCTTACTGAGGTTTGGCTGGAGTCTAACATAGGTTCGCAGGCAAACAATACAAAAAATAACCTCCTCCTCATGGATGGTTGACCAGTGGGCCACTACCCATGTAACTGAAACTCTTAAAAATATTTTATCCTATCTATGGGATGTAAGAAAATTCAGTTTATATTTTTTCTCCCTTATATCGACGATATTTTCAAATAATGGGTAGGTTCATTTTGCTTAATGTGTCATTGCATTATCCACTCAATTGATAATTTCACATGGTCAACAATAGTCTTTTCTTATCCTCTCACTCATGCAAAGCTACAACTTTTAATATACATTATACAATTGTACACTGTACAGTATATGTGCCGTATGTACACATTCCCAACACTTATTATGAAGTATGGCCACCATCATATCATCTTAACCAAATGTATCCAAAAGGGGTCCATGGCCTTCAACCATTTGACAAACCACCTGACCAAATAAATAAATAAATTGTCAAACCGCCCATCCCACCTCTAAAATAAAAAAAAAATAATAAATAAAATAATAAAATTAAAATTAAAAATAATAATAAATTAATCAATTAATTAATAACTAAATCGTCATCTGTTGAATGTGTAGACATTAATAAGGTTTCTCACCCCTGCATCATGAACTACATACTATATTTGGCAACTTGGCGCTGAAAGTGCTTAATATTTGCATTAGGAGTGCTTAAAATCAAACACTTCCAAGGCCTCACAGGCCCTGGACCCTTGCCATGAATGAGTTTCTTCATGTTCGCAGGTCCCTCCCCAAATCGTTTGTTCTAGATCTGCCCTTGATAATGTGTATTTGAAAAATCATATCATGTATGGGTATGCATACATGTACCTAGACTGTACAGCGTACAATTTTCATACTGCATATTAAAAAAATTACCTATTATTTGAAAATATCGTTTTACCATGCGATACCAGACTGAATTTTCTTACATATAGATATGATAAGAATATTTTGAGATGGGAGTTTCAGTGAAGTAGTGGCCCAATTGGTCAACCATCCAATTTAGGAAGGAGGGGTGATTTGGGATATTTTTGCCTGTGAACTCCATACTCAGAGCCCAAAGCCATGCCTCCAATGAAGGTATTGTTTTGGGGAGACGTATGCACATAGTTTGTATGCAATATAACAATAATATTAAAGCAATCTGACCATCACTCTGTGTGGTCAGAGGAGCCCCAATAATGGGGAAAAAAGAACTGTCAGCTCAATGTAGATTCAATTAAAACCCTAACTTAAAAGGAGGTATTATATACTACTTTTTAACAGCAGATTCTAGTAGATTGCGTCATTCAATTCTGTTTAATCATTTGTGAAAAATATCTCAATTGTGACATAGGCCTCTGAAAATGTAAACAACCACTCACGCGTGGGGCTATATTTTAGATTGCTATTCGGAAAAACGACTTTGTTGGGAAGAAACATTTGTTGTGTGCTCATCAATCCTATAGAGGTATGTTGAAACAAAATATCAGCAATATCTGAGTCGGTCAATGCCAACCCCAGTTGGCACATGGAATGACCTAGTATGGTGTAACTTGTGAATTCATTCAGACTAGGGAAGACAGTTTCAGTCTAATTCTAATTTCTGTCTCTCAGCATATACACAAATCCTGCAGATTTGGGGAACGTGCCCCCAGCTGAGGTGCGGCCCCGGTGCCCCCATCCAGAATTTTGAAAAAAAATAATTATTTGAGACTGCAGGATCTGGCATTATTACGTCTCTATAAAAGTGGAAACTCCTAGTGCACCCTGAAATTGGACCCAAGTTACGCCATTGATGCTCAATGTGAAAGATTTAAAAGAATAAGGCATGATCTGCAGAAGTGTTGTTGGTCCAGGTTTCTTCCTGAGCTGACTTACGCATAATTGCACACCATTCCTCTACAGGTTTTCTTTTATATTTGGTAGAGAACCCGTTTGTTGCAGATGTGGACTCTGAATTAGAACAGGATTGGGTTCTGTTATACCAACGTAGATTGCAAGAAGCCTATCTAAAAATCTAAGATCTAAAAACCACCGAGCTTGCCCGTAAGCAGGAGGTCGTGGGTTCGAATCCCACCCGAGTCGCCTGTGTAGTTTTTTCACAGACACTCGGAAAGCACTGAGTATGCAGTGCTATACACACGTCGGTGTAGGGCAAAATTAAATCAATAGATTTATGATCGTAAAGCAACCAACGTCTTTAAGATCGGAGATCATATTTATCTGCGTAACCATACCAGGGTCGGAATAAGATCCAAAGAAGTATCTACCGGTACATTCGACTGGTAAACCAGATCCCACAATTTTGTTTACACGGTTAAAATTGGCAGAGGAGGTGGTAAAGAAAGACTGTTAATTCTGTTGAGCTAAAGTTGGTCTCTAAATGCTGCTCCGCTACTGAGCTTCTTGTTTGTCAACGAAGTGTAGCCCATAGCGAATGTTCAGTTGATTCAAAATTCTGTTCGAATCTGACTCTGATATTGCAGAAGTAAAATATCCTGAGAAAGAGAAGTTACCTTTAGGATCAAGCAATGATCAATGAAAGTAAAAACATTATAAAATCATTCAGAACCTAGGTCATTGACTGACCTAGACAATTATTAATATTCATTTCTGCGGTTCGAAGAATATGGAAATTATTTGTCTTACCCTTCGAGTTGCACAGGTATGTAGCACGCTAGGGGGTTAATTTATAGCAGGCACAAGTGTCAGTAAGGTTAGGGACAATAGGGAGGTATCGGGTCAGTTCTAGCACCGCACTCTGCAGAAGGCACACATCATTTCATTAAGAATAATGCAAACTTTAAACATATTCCACGTTTCGATGAAGTCCGGCACCTGCACTGAAGAGAGCCTTGAATTTACTGGGCACAGGTTTCAGAGTAACTTCACTGGTTTTCCTTGTAGTCGGGTTCTCTAGTGAGGTGGTGTTTAGATAGGGGCATCAATTTTAAGCCCTGGTAATGTGGAAGAGTAGAGGTTTACTTATATTATGTTAAGGGTATGGATCTTTCTAATTATGATTAATAAGAAGAAAATGATTCTTTTGAACAGGAGGAACATCTGATCAAGAAAATATTATAAAATATAGTAGGGTGATTTATATTTAAAATACCCATCTATTGGGCGTTTATTTTCATAAAACCACGAAACAGTAATGTAACGGTAACTTTGTACACAGTAAACGGCGGCCACGTGTGTCTCTGCGTGCTTCGCTATCGCCATACCAGAGAAGGTGTATCATGTAAATCATTTGGGTATAGATAAGACCAGCTAGGGGCTATTCCTGTTAGTTGTGACTATTATATACTTATTGTAATGATTCTAGTAATTTCTCTCTACACGACACATGTTATTTTGGGACTCAGAATCTTGTACACTTTGTTGGTTCTAGTGATTTTCACAACTATTTACCCTTTTCAGTGTACAGACGTTTTTCGATTGTATTGCATATAGATTGAGAGCTATGGAATTAACATTAACATTTTAACAGGTGCCAAAGAGAATTTATAGTAGATGGCTAAAAGTGCAAAACCCATGCGCCTTTAGAAATATTTCTGTTCAAGCTTTTATAAGTGGCAGCACAAACTGTCATGCCTAATACTTGCAGTCCGGAGCTTGTTGGAGAACTTGAGATGAGTTTCTAGTTTACATTTAGGTGGTATATTTATTTGGTGACCTCGCATGAGTCTATGTCTATGCCAGAGTGTGAACAATTCGTTTGGAATATTTATCTGCCTGAATCAAGATTACTCTGTAGTTTTCCCAAAATTCTGGATTTGCTGTATGCAAGGTCAACAGTGGTTCTTTGTTGTCATCGTCATTTGTGGTCTCATTTAGACCATATCTTGTTTTATTGTAACCCTCAAATTCTTCAAGGAATGGGCAGAACACCAGTTGTCATTTTGCAGGAGAGTATATTACATTTCTTTAATCCTCAGGTGATTGTGACCAGCTGCCAGACTTCAGTGTATGCTGCCAGGCACTTGTAGATATAAATTATGACGCGTAATTCTTTGTAAATAGCACCTGTTAACACGTGCACCATCTTTAGTTTGAAGTTAACCATGCGCTGCATGTACGTGGTATACAGTCAAATTTGCATAATGCGTTCTGTTTAAAAAAACATATTTTTTTATCACAATGTAAAATTTATGTAAGCTGCGACTTTGTGTCTGGACTTTGATGCGAGAAGACGTACTGAGTCGATACACACGTTATATGGTGACGTGGCTTTTCTTTGGGTGTTGCGCGAAATTTGATTTCCGATTTCAATTTTGACCAGTAGGCCTACGATAAAACATTATACTATTCCCTAGAAGCTAATCAAGGTAAGCAATACCATTAAATCCGAACGTATATTATTTATTTTTTCTCGATCAATCCAAATCAGCCATGGCTGATGAAGATCCAGAATCTGATTTGGATCAAACATCCCAATCAGCAATGGATTTTCAAGACAACCACGAGAATAAATATAATCATCCACGATCAACCTTCGACATCTTGTACAGCCAAGCACAAAATGATTCTCAATCAAAGAAAATAAAACGTAAACGCACACAATGAAACAGCATAACCTACAGCGATATCTACACAGAATCAGACAATGGCGACTACGAAACTCCACAACCTAAACGCAGACTTACTCTAAATAACAACGCTCCAAATCAGCCAACTATGGAAATTATCAACTCCCCAGAAATCAAACTTGCTAAACTAAACCCGATAAAAATTGGTAAAAGCACTAAACAAAATAGGAAAGGACATAATAAAAACCGTAACTAAAAATAATCACGGAGGGATCACGGTATGCTGTTACACCCCAGCCCAAGCAAAACAAAACTTAAAACAATAACACAATTAGACCAATTGGACAGTAACCGCCCAATTTGTAAAATCACAAACTCAAAGTAAAGGTGTCATCACCGGTATCCCAACAGATGTATCAGAAAATGACGTCCTAAAAATATGTAAAAGCCAAGGTGTGATTTGAGGAAAATAAACGGAAAACTAGAAAACAGCCTATCCATATGTCTAACTTACAATACACCAAATCTCCCAGAGAAAGTCAAAATAGTACAATTGGAGCAAACACACCCAGCCAAACAACACCCACATACCCAACAACAAACACTAAAGAAAAAATACAATTGCGAAACACAATGACCAATAATGACATAGCTCCCCCAACCCAGTATCCCACAAAAAATAAGTACTAAGGACGCCACCACCCAAACCGACCAAGTGGCAGAAACCCAAACTGAATCAACACAACAAAACACATACAATGAGCAAGACCTAATCGAATTACTTACTGCCACAATGCAAATATGGGATACTATCAAAAATAAAGATGAAAGAACCGTTGCCATAAAAACACTAGTAAATCACGTCCTCCACTCCGAAGAAACAATAAAACAAAAAGAAAAACAAAGAAAACACAGAACACCTTCCCAATCACCTGTCAACACAAGGAAAAAACACCTAGCAGAAAACAAACACAAACAACAATGGACCCACCAAATACTCCCAAAACAAACACTAGCCAAAAATGTAAGAAAACAAATAAACCAACATCATGATTATTACACTTATGGTTCTTACAATCTTACAATGGAATGCCCAGTCACTTTTAGCTCATAGTAAAGAATTTAAACATAATATTAATTCCTGGACACCAAAACCAGATATAATCTGCATTCAAGAAACTTGGCTGAAGGAAGAAAAAACTTATAACTTACCTGGATATGATATCTATAGACATGATAGAAAAATCACTACATCTAAAAAACGTGGTGGAGGTTGCTCAATATTTATAAAACGTGGTCTAGGCTTTAAATACACAGATACATCCGACCATAATACCCCTATAGAATACCAGATAGGCGAACTCTATGATGATCATAACACCCCTATAGAATACCAGATAGGCAAACTCTATGATGATCATAACACCCCTATAGAATACCAGATAGGCAAACTCTATGATGATCATAACACCCCTATAGAATACCAGATAGGTGAACTATATGATGATCATAACACCCCTATATAATACCAGATAGGTGAACTCTATGATGATCATAACACCCCTATAGAATACCAGATAGGCGAACTCTATGATGATCATAACACCCCTATAGAATACCAGATAGGCGAACTCTATGATGATCATAACAATTTCTATAGAATACCAGATAGGCGAACTCTATGATGATCATAACACTATAGAATACCAGATAGGCGAACTCTATGATGATCATAACACCCCTATAGAATACCAGATAGGTGAACTCTATGATGATCATAACACCCCTATAGAATACCAGATAGGCGAACTCTATGATGATCATAACACCCCTATAGAATACCAGATAGGTGAACTCTATGATGATCATAACACATAAATAAAACCAGATAGGCGAAAAATATGATGATAATAATAACCCCTATAGAATACCAGATAGGTGAACTCTATGATGATCATAACACCCCTATAGAATACCAGATAGGTGAACTCTATGATGATCATAACACCCCTATAGAATACCAGATAGGTGAACTCTATGATGATCATAACACCCCTATAGAATACCAGATAGGCGAACTCTATGATGATCATAACACCCCTATAGAATACCAGATAGGCGAACTCTATGATGATCATAACACCCCTATAGAATACCAGATAGGCGAACTCTATGATGATCATAACACTATAGAATACCAGATAGGTGAACTCTATGATGATCATAACACCCCTATAGAATACCAGATAGGCGAACTCTATGATGATCATAACACCCCTATAGAATACCAGATAGGCGAACTCTATGATGATCATAACACCCCTATAGAATACCAGATAGGCGAACTCTATGATGATCATAACACCCCTATAGAATACCAGATAGGCGAACTCTATGATGATCATAACACCCTATATAATACCAGATAGGCTATCTCTATGATGATCATAACACCCCTATAGAATACCAGATAGGCGAACTCTATGATGATCATAACACCCCTATAGAATACCAGATAGGCGAACTCTATGATGATCATAACACCCTATATAATACCAGATAGGCGAACTCTATGATGATCATAACACCCTATAGAATACCAGATAGGCGAACTCTATGATGATCATAACACCCCTATAGAATACCAGATAGGCGAACCTCTACATGATGATCATACACCCTATAGAATACCAGATAGGTGAACTCTATGATGATCATAACACCCCTATAGAATACCAGATAGGCGAACTCTATGATGATCATAACACCCTATAGAATACCAGATAGGTGAACTCTGTGATGATCATAACACCCTATAGAATACCAGATAGGCGAACTCTATGATGATCATAACACCCTATAGAATACCAGATAGGCGAACTCTATGATGATCATAACACCCCTATAGAATACCAGATAGGCGAACTCTATGATGATCATAACACCCCTATAGAATACCAGATAGGCGAACTCTGATGATCATAACACCCCTATAGAATACCAGATAGGCGAACTCTATGATGATCATAACACCCCTATAGAATACCAGATAGGCGAACTCTATGATGATCATAACACCCCTATAGAATACCAGATAGGCGAACTCTATGATGATCATAACACCCTATAGAATACCAGATAGGCGAACTCTATGATGATCATAACACCCCTATAGAATACCAGATAGGCGAACTCTATGATGATCATAACACCCCTATAGAATACCAGATAGGCGAACTCTATGATGATCATAACACCCCTATAGAATACCAGATAGGCGAACTCTATGATGATCATAACACCCCTATAGAATACCAGATAGGTGAACTCTATGATGATCATAACACCCCTATAGAATACCAGATAGGTGAACTCTATGATGATCATAACACCCCTATAGAATACCAGATAGGTGAACTCTATGATGATCATAACACCCCTATAGAATACCAGATAGGCGAACTCTATGATGATCATAACAATAAAATAAATATAATAAACATTTATAATCCCTGTATCATCCTAAAATCCAATTCCTTAAATGAAATATTTGAAAAAAACAGATAAACCTTATATAATCTGCGGTGATCTTAACGGACACAACCCACTCTGGGGAAGCTCTAAACTAGACCATAATGGTAAAATAATAGAATACGCTATTTCTACCCATGATATGATATGTATGAACTCGGGCGAAGGCACAAGAATAAACTCAAACCAGAGTACTCTATCCTGTATTGACATCACCCTCACATCTCCAAGAATAGCCACAAACTGCAAATGGACAGTCTTAAATAACACCTGGCAGAGTGACCACTGCCCAATTATTATTGAAGTTAATTTTCCTACACAAAAAATACTCTAAAACAACCTCTAAATGGTCCTTTAAAAAAACTGACTGGAACAAATTTCAAAATGCCTGTATCGATAACATAACTGAACCAAACAATCTAGGCCTAGATAGTATTGATGACACATATACAAATTTTCTAAATCAACTAAATTCCGCCATGAATTATTCCATACCAAAAACCAATCCGAACCTAAAAAAATCCCAATATCATGGTGGAACGAAGACTGCAAATAGGCCATAGATAACAAAATAAATGCACTCACAAAATTAAGAAAAACACGTCTACCATCAGACCTGATACTATACAAAAAAGCAAATGCCATCGCTAGAAAAACAATTAACAATGCTAAAAGAAAAGACTGGGAAAATTTATGTGATGAACTTAATCCAAAAACTAATACCAAAATAATTTGGAATAAAATTAAACGAATCCATAAAACAAACACAAATAGCATCCCTGTTGTACAATATGAACATATAGAAGCTTTAACTGACAAAGATAAGGCAGAAACACTTGCCACAAATTTTGCAAAAGTAAGCAGTACCAATAATTATTGTCCCACCTTTATTAAGACTAAAACAAAAGCCGAGAATAGTTTTATAATTAAAAACAACAATGACAGTGTCATAAATGAACCATTTAACATTGAATAATTAAATAATGCTATTGAATCATCTAAATGTACAACCCCGGGGAAAGACGGCATAAACAACATAATCATAAAACACCTCCCTATAAAAAAATCGTGGATATTTATAATTTTCAACATGATATGGTACACATCTATAAGCCCAAAACAATGGAAAGAAGTCATCCTCACCCCCATCCTCAAACCAGGCAAAGATCCGTCCAACCCACTATCATATAGACCTATAGCCCTCACCTCCACCTTCTGCAAATTAATGGAACGTATGGTTAATACAAGATCATTATGGTACTTAGAAACCAACAACCTATTTACACATCACCAGAGTGGTTTTCGGAAGGGAAGAAGTACAAAAGACCATATTCTTAACCTAGAATCATCCATCAACAAAACATTTTCTAATAAAGAAAGTACACTTACCATTTTCCTAGATATAGAAAAAGCATATGATATGATCTGGCGTAAAGGAATCATTATTAAACTACAAAAAATGGGTATCTATGGCAGTATTACTCACTGGATTAATAATTTTCTTACAGATAGAAAAATTCAAGTCAGGGTTAATAACATCCTATCTGAAGAAAAGATAGTTGAAAATGGTGTTCCCCAAGGCAGCGTAATAAGCCCGCTCTTGTTTAACATCGCTGTCAGCGACCTTCCTGAATGTATTGACAATATCCAAATCTCCCAATATGCAGATGATATCGCAATCTGGAAATCAAACAGGAACATTCCCTACTTAGAAAAGAAAATACAACAAAATCTAGACAACATAAACTACTGGTGCGAAAAATGGGGTTTTAAATTATCCATACCCAAAACAATTGCCGTTCTATTTACCCACAAGAAAAATACAAAAATATCTATCCATATTCAAAACCATATAATCCAGACTCTTCATTCTGCCAAGTTTCTAGGAATCATTTTTGACAGCAAACTTACATGGAAACAACATATAGAAAACGTAATTAATAAATGCAAAAAAAGACTCAACCTTCTCAGATGTACATGCGGCAACTCGTGGGGTGCCGACTGTAAAACCCTGTACCAATTTTATAGCGCCCTTATTAAACCTGTTTTTGAATATGGCTGTGAAGCATTCGACTCCGCATCAAACTCGGTTAAACAAAAGCTTGACAGCATCCAATATCAGCATGATATACGACACACATTAATTAACATACAAAACCAAAATAACTGTCATTTTTGAATGGATTCCTGCTCATTACGGAATTCCAGGAAATGAAAAAGTAGATCAAATAGCAAAATTGGCTACATACAAAATAACATCGACCACAATATCCCCTTTTCAAACTCCGAAATAAAACATAACAGTTTAAAATAAACTGGAAAAACACACTACCAAAACAAGATCTCACTAATAATATTAAATATGACCTCATATTCAAATTCACCACATGAGGCCTTAAACGATACCAAAAAATAATACTACATAGAATAAGAATAGGCATCTGTAAAAATTTAAACAACTTTCGTTACAGTATAGGCAAACACCCCGATGGATTATGTGATACATGCGCTGTTCCCGACAACATCACTCACTTCTAACCTGCCCCAATTATATATAACACACGGCGAAGAACCCTCATGGAAAATCTCAAATTACCTCAAACAGTAACATTAACACAACTTCTGGGGGAAAAAACTATTATGAAATAATTAAATATATCCAAAATTGTAACGTTGAAATCTAAATAATATGCCTTTTTAATGATTGAATGAGTATTGCGTTACAATCAGGGGGAGGGGCTATGGGGGATTGGCGGGTCACTGTGCTACACGTCATCACCTGGGAGGTGTTGCGAGCCTGCAAATCAGACGGCGGAGCCCGGGCTCTTAAACTGCACGGTACACGGCTTGACCTCCCAGGAAACTCGTGCCACATTATGATCTGAGGATCACCTACACCCCTCACCACCATCGCAACCTTGCATAGATTAGCGAACAACCTATCGTTAATGGCACAAGTGCCATAAGTGCCATAAGTGCCATACACCCTACAACAACAACAACAACAACATGTAAGCTGCGATATATTTCACGCAGTCCAGTAGTTTTTGTGTTGATATAGCAAGCATGTGGTGGTCATTTCCAACTTCAGCGTTGCAGCCAACACATCAATTTTGCGAGCATTTTGTATTGCCAGGAAATTAGTTGTTCTTGTACCTTGTCTTTGTCCCTTGTCTCTCGTCGTCACGAGTTTGGGCATCTCTTGAATAGGAACGAACTGTAAGGAACTACCGGGGAAAGAATGTCGTATCCGACCGCCACTTTTTAAGGGTTGTTATTATTATTTTGCAACCAATAACCAGTTAAAAATGATTCTATTGATTTTTGGGGGTACAGAAAGCGAAAACTATCCACTTTTATGATGGTTTTCGGACTTTTTTCCCTTCTAAAAAAATCCTCCCCTTCAGAAAATAGAAGGATCCTATTATAAATTTAGTTGCCATGTACAATGACCGTGTTGGTCACTGATGCGTGAGTTGACAAGATCAGACTGACATGACTGAGGAAGTTATCGTATACCAAAAATGACTGATTTTTCATGAAATAAATATCCTGGAATAATTTGAAGTATATGTCCATCATCATCCATATGTTCTCCACCTTACTAGGTAGGTAAGATTACATTATTGGTTATATTGAATGAGAACAAGTGGCGGTCGGATACGACATTTTACCAAAAGCGGACACCAATTTTGCTTTTTAACGGCATGTATTTAGTGTGCTTTTAACAATTTTGATGTATTGCACCCTCTAGTGGATTATTAGACCAATTCCTAATTTGTTTGTCTCATGTATAAATTTACTACAGTCGCACACATAAAATTGAATAATCACTAAATACTGACTTTAGAAACATAAAATAATCATGTACGGAGTGTATCCTAACCATTTACCTGTTTATAGATAAATTGGAGATATTAGCAATATTGGACAAATGCCTATTCATCTTGTACTTTCTGTCAAATGTGCAATGTTCTTTATTCATACAGTAATTTCATTACAGATCGATTGGTTCTTGTGAGCAGCCCTTTAAGCTCAACCATACCTTATTAATTCTGTAATAAATAAGAATTTTATATTCTAAGCAAGGTGTATAAATAAGAAGAGAATAAAATAATGTGGAATACAACTGCCACTTTTTCTGTCTAAATATGACAAAATATGACAGATGACACACTTAAGGAGAGGGAAGTGAGTCAAGTGAGGTTGGAAACGAAATTTTGGGGTATTTTGAGCAATGAATACATGCAAATCCAGTGAGATGTTGGCAATTTTGTTGGAAATTTAGACATTGTGTACAAGTGGCGGTTGGGTTAGACATTCTTTCCAAAGTGAATAATCTAAGCAAGGTGTATAAAATAAGAATTGAATAATCTGAGCAAGTGTTACAAATAGTTGAATCTCGGGAATAATGAAGATTTTCATGCATAAATATATTGTAGATATTTGTAATAAATTGCGATATTTTAAATATGGGCCACTTCAGTATTCTAACTCATAATCGTTCGTTATACTTCAGGTCATTTGCCCAATGATGTAATGACTGTCGAGCTATAAAGATAACTTGATTTTTGTTTTCCAAGAAGATCTTTGTCAGCTGTGTACCTACACTTTGGTTACAATAAGTACACTTATACTTAAATCATGTATCAATATATACAAAATAAGAAATAAAGTTGAAACAATATTTTTGTTTTGATCATCCCGTATATTCGGGGAGGGAGAACACAGCATTTCAAAGTTCTCTTTCATTTTTGTCTAATCAAGTTGTGTAGTGGATCCTATGGATGCTTAAATGTTTAAATCCCAATATGCATGAACTATGTACAGTTAATAAAATCGCTTGAAATGTTCGATAAATTAAAAACATACGGTAATTTGACTTTTAATTTTGATTATTTTAAGTGCCGAATATCATTATTAAGACGAAAACAATTCCCGTTTCCCATGCCAATTCAAATCTGTATACAAATAAGTGATAAAGCTCCCCCTTTTGTTTAATTCCGATATTCGTTTCAACAAATTTCATACTATAAATATTCGGCAAAACCACACCGAACCGAACTAAACCAATATAGGCCTACAGCAATCCGTAGATATCTGATCATTTTATTTGTTACAGGTGCCTGGTGTGCAAAGGACAGAGATCAGAACCAGTGGATTCGTGTGGACCTAGAGGAGTCAGTTACAGTCACTGGCATCATCACACAAGGTCGTGCCGGTGGTTCGCAATGGACAAAGTCATATAAAATAAAGTACAGTGATAACGAGGCTGATTGGTTCTACGTGACTGATTGGTTCTACGTGACTGGAGCCGATGGGTCACCAGTGGAGGTAAGGTCCTATCAAGATGACATACTTGCACTGTTGTCATATTTTACCTCGAATCAATATAATGCTATAGCAAATGAGACTCATGGTTATTATTCACATAGTGCTACGTTAAATGTACATGTACTAACTCATGATAGACATGGTATAGTTCTTACGCAATACAAAATGTCAAGTCTTGAATAAAATGTGTAAGTTTCTATACCTGAAATCATTATTAATTAATGTATAAAATACACAAATAAGAAAATAAGAAATCTCAAATTAAGAAACAAAGTGAACAAAAAGTTAACATATTTTAGGATCAGCCACCTATTATGGGGGGTCGGCGCCTTTGAATGTCTTCCAGATTACGTGTGCGCCTTACAAATGCTTTGTATTATGTTTGAAGGGGAACATGGCCTATGTCTATGTCCAATATGTTATTCCTGTTATTATAAATTATGACACGATTTTATTATTTGTATTTGGCTGATGTTGCAGCAGATCAAATAAGTTTCCCTGAATAATCCAACGCTTCAACAGTCAACAGTAATTCTACGTTCGCGTAACCATTGATAAATAATTTGCAAAAACTGCCGAGACAGTTTTGGTACATGTTGATCCTAACCCTATCTTAAAAGCCTGCGTGAAAATAAGAAATAAACCCTCTTATAACATCATAGCATATATGTGACCTGTCACCACGAAACCCGGACAAAGTCGCACCGATCCATTTCGAGTAAACAGCGTGCAATGTCATTTCAGGGTGGAATCGTCCATTTTTGGATTTTGGGATGACCGTATGCTTTACATATTCACCTATCATTTTACTTTAAAAATAAATTAAATCTGTTAAGGTAAAATACTTGTTTGCCCTATTTTCGGAACGATGTTGGTGAACAAGAAGCGTGGACTTCCTGTACAAAAGCCGTATTTTCTCTGATTGACTTGTTATTGATTGGGCATGTTGGGGGGGGGGGGGGCTTAATCCCCTCCTGAGGGGAATACAGGAAAGGGTTACCCCTACGAGTTTATAATCATTCAAAAGCTTATGAACTGGAGAATATGAAAATACCAAAAACTCAAAATAAAATTTTCCAACTTTGTCCGGGTTTCGTGGTGACAGGTCACATATTCGTAAAAAAATATATTTACTGTTAACAGATTGGATATTACCACCTCACCCCCTCCGTGAGTAAGGTTATGTATCTAATTTCAATAGGCTAGGTTTTTAGCACATCTTTAATTTCGCTTAATTTGTTTTCTCCCTTGACTTCGAAGTGATATTTTTGTGTGCAATACTCCTATGAACGCGATTGTAAACATTTTATTCAATTCACTTTCACCTAGACTAGGTGCCTACTAACGGAATTTTATTATAATCATGAAAAATACAAGTTTAATTGTTGGCGCACCCATATCGAAAGAAGATGATTTATCAATGAGAAGTAATCTTTTTTATTTATTTATAAAATCTGTTATTTTTGGGTTATATAACTGAAATACATTTCCTCTTGTTGATGAACTAATATCATAATATATTTTGTTCAAGAAAGGATGCCGATTGGCATCTTTCATACACTGCTCTCTTTTAAGTATGTGTATATCAATCGTCCCTAATTTGCCATCGTGACCAATCCCGAATTAAGTTAGCGTAGTGACCAATGCGGTATCGGTCAATTTGCCAAATTACAAAAATAGCCAGTTAGAGCATTCGTCATTTGAATGCATGCTCTATCTCCAAAACTATAAGGAATACATGCATGTGGATTAGATACAATGGGCGGGAAAACTTAAAATTGAAAAGTCGGATTGGTCACTATGGCAAATTAGGGACGAAAGTTAAGACAATGTGTCAGTTAAGACAGGGAGTAGATCATATAATCAGGCTTTATGGATTTTGTTTACAAAACATCTTTGTTAAGCCATTCTAAGAATACGTATTTTAATTGAAAACAAACTATCAAATAAAACCAGAAAGTGTGTTTAGGGAAAATATATCTTACCAAAATGTGTCTCTGTATATCTGTTATGAAGAAAATTTACTTTTGAAAACGTAATCCAACACAGTAATTCTCATTTTTAAATTGGAGAATAATCGTTTTGCTTAATCTGAGAAAGAAATTTGTGGGATGTTTTTTGTCACCTTTAAAGACAATTCTTCCAAAGCTTGTTTTTACTCGTATTAAATTGTGGTGGTTATAGTACCATTTTGGCGAATACAAATTATAGTTTGTGTGCAAAATTTCTTTAAAAACGGCAATTTGTTTGAAATGAATAAAAACGACCTAATATTGCCGAACCACGTGCAAAACTGAAGAACTGACATTAACGCTTATTTTCCGACAAGTGTGTGTGGGTGTGGGCGCTCAGGAGGCCACGAGTGGGATACTGACACAATGGGGACAATGGTACCCCACGAGTTTCCCACTTGTGGGGTACTGACACAATGGGGACAATGGTACCCCACAAGTTTCTTCTGGCGTTGGCTCAAATCAACTGTTAAGGAGGGTTAAAGATGCATGTAGGTTTCATCGGAACATCAGTAATTTCCTAATAGAAAATGACAACAAATACTTTGAAAATAAATATTTCATAGAATAATCATCAGAACCTTACTTTAAGGATCTATCGCCCGTGTTTCACCCCAATTTCTGGAAATTGTTTTCATTGGAACATTGGTAGTTTCCTTTTAGAAAGGATTACTTTGAAATGATATATTTCACAGAATAGTTATCAGAAGCTTGGTTTAACAGTAATGCCCCGTTCCCACTATCACGATTCGCGCCACGATTGAAATCGTGGTCTTAATCGTGGAGTAATCGTGGTGATCCTATCAGATCTTATCAGATCTTGAGGTCAGTGGTGGCAATCGTGTTGATCGTAGAACATGTTTGGACGGTTCAAAAATTTTCTACGATCAACACGATTAATTTTTAATCGTGATCATCGCATGAGATCGTATTGGATCGTAACAAAGCGCGACAGATCGCATCTAATAGTGCTTCGAAATCGTGGTGATCGGGATCAACCTTGGACTGCAAATGTCACGTTGTCATCATCCTCAACTCCTGCCATCATCAATGATTGTGGGCTGTAGTCTTCACTCTGTAGAAGTTCAAGAAACAATGAAGTCCATGGTCAGTCGGGCTGTATATGTACCCGTCGGGGTTCAATCGTGGCTCAAATCGTGATCACTCTCCATCCCGATCGTGAAAGACATCGCCACCACAATCGTATCCGATCACAAAAGAGCGCATCGGTTCGTGATGATCGTATCGGAACGTATCCGAACGTATCTGCACGTATCAGATCGTCCAAAATCGGGGACCCCGATCGTGATGATCGTGTCAGATCGGGACACAATCGTGGACTCAATCGGGACAATCCTATCGGAACGTATCTGATCGTATCTGAACGGGAGACCAGATCGTGACAGATCATGTCATCTGAAATTTACCAATCGTGCCTATATCGCATCCAAGCGCACCAAATCGTACCAGAACGTATCGACTCGCATCAACTCGCATCCAAACGTGAAATTTCAGAAAAGGAAACAAAAATTCCACGATCAGCTACGAATGGTCAATCGTGGCGTTCGTAACGGATCGCACGACAGTGGGAACCTAGCATTAACAAATATGCCAAAACGAATTTATGACGGGATCCACCATCAATGCATTTCGGTATATATTTACTGTAAAACCATGTTTCACACGATTATCTTGAGAAATGTGTATAATTTAACAGCATTTGTATTCACTTCCTCAAGTAAAATAGCAATGTTCTGATGACAAATAAAATGTCCGTATAAATAGCGAAAGCTGCCGTTAAAATAGCGAAAAACACGAGCGACACATCTTTAACAGTAACTATAATGCCTAAATGATTCATAACTAGACCCACCATCGATTAATTTTAGGACATATTTACTGTAGAACCATGCTTATCATGATTATTTTCCGAAATGTGTAAACATCTTAAAATATCTCTCATTTCAAAGTAATTCTTTTCTTTCAAAAATGAAATTATCAATGTTCAAATGAAAAAGTAAATTTCCTGAAATTGCCACAATAAGACATCGATTTACCATTCTCAGTAACCTGTCTAAGGTCTGTAATCCCCATAGGCTTAAGCACGTACTGTCCAGCTGCTTATCATCGTTACCTGTAATTACATTGTTCTTTCATTATTAAGGCACTTCATGAGCCTCGACGCGTCGTTAACACAAGTACATTCCTGTAATACAATACTATCAGCCTCTTTGATAATCTTATTGGTAATATCACCTCAGGCAAAACTATATCTATAGAGCAGATTGATTCCATCATCAGCTTTACACCAAGTAAGTTTTATATTAAAACTCAACCATTTGGTTATATTTGAATTACCAATGCTATACCGTATATTTAACTTCTTGTTCATACAGAGTGGTTTTATTTTTGATTGTAATATGCAGTATAGGAATAATTCTCATTTGTATATACATGTATTTATTCCAAAAATGTGTTGCATTATGGACGCAATTCAATCCTTAATGATCATCATGCTCTGTTTTTAAATGTAACAAATCCATTATTAATCAATATATTCCTATCTGCATTGAATTTTGTAAACATCAACTTTTGCAATTTTTTCAGGAAAAGTGTAGACAGTTACTGAGAATTTCACCTGATTAATTGATCTTCATTCATTCTGGTTTATTAAAAACACTGCATACGGCCAAAAAAGCCGAAAAAATTCATATACAATTAACATTTAAATTTCATTACACAAAAAATATTTAAATATAAAACAAAAACAGAAAATATGGTTAGGAATTCCAGATTAAGTAATGTATGAATGCACAAAGTTACATTTACCAAAAGTGTACCGGGGCTTTTATCTTTAAATACAAAGAATTACCATGTGTCCGTTTCTTTGTTGTTTGTCTTCAGTTTCAGGGCAACACGGACACAGACACACAGGTAACTGTCTACTTACCCGCGGCTCTGCAGACTAGATTCATACAGATAGAAGCCGTCACGTGGAATAGCTGGATATGTATGCGCTTTGAACTACTTGGATGCAGAGGTGATTGTCCTTTCTGTGTTTTCTGTATTAAGCAGAATGTCAACATCACCGCACAAGACGTGTGATTGATTACTAATTCAAACTATCGCTGGCATGGGCGACCCATATTTATGGTGAAGGAGACACTTGTGACAATGTCGCCCCCCCCCCCCCATTTGTGCATATTTATTTTTGCAAAATTTGCTACTATACGTAATATGTAAAATATACGATTAACATGCACCAGAATCATCAGAATGCGTTTGAGAGTAACCATAACAGTGATTTCCCCGAGGGCGACATTTCCCCGCCCCTATTGGAGGTACTGTTTCTTTTCTGTCCTAAGAAAGAATCATTGTTATTAACCCATAATATAAACACGGGCGGTGATGTCCTCCCTATATTTGTGAAAGGGACGGTAAATGACAAACCCGCCTCCAATAATTATCATCCCACTAACAGAGTTATTCCGAGCGCGTATATTATTCCATAATTAAAGTGTTTTGTTTTTAATTTATTAATATATTATTACAAACAACCAAACCCAACGAGTCTTTTTTCTTTCTTAACAATGTGTTCATGTCCATATAGACGATCTGACCAATGACATCACATGTTTACAAAAGAGTCTCAAAGGTCAAACTATGCCGGCCACAAAATGTACACTGGTCTATGACAAGAAACCATCAATAGACCAATTGTAAATTTGATTTGTTTTAATAAAGCACTACCATAACATCTCAAATCTTATTCATGTGAGAATTAAAAACATTCTTGATGATATGTGGAGAATGTACAAACTCTGCATACAAATACACACGTTTACCTGGCTGTACTTTACCCTGGTACTCAAAAGGTCACGCAAAGTATAAACAAGTCACATGGTCTATACATCAAGGGCGCAACCACTGGGGGGTCGGGGGTCACGACCCCCCTACTTTTATGTGGACCTCCCCAACTTCTGGAACATTTTGGTATTTTATGTATACATGATCCTAGTAATGTCATTCATGACATCACAATTATGCAATACTTCCATCAACACGCTGAAATACGTGATATTGAACCAAGACCCCAGCTGCTAGTGGCGTGCTCGCTTCGCTCGCCCGCAGATCACGTTGCTATTGGCTGCTTGGGACCCCCCCCCCCCAACTTTCAACACGTGGTTGCGCCCTTGCTATACATGTATACCCAGTAATTCATTTCGTGTGTTTTCAAGTCACATGGTCTGTACATGTATACTCAGTAATTCATTTCGTGTGTTTTCAAGTCACATGGTCTATACATGTATACTCAGTCATTCATTTCGTGTTTTCAAGTCACATGGTCTATACATGTATGCTCAGTAATTCATTTCGTGTGTTTTCAAGTCACATGTTCTATACATGTATACTCAGTAATTCATTTGGTGTGTTTTCAAGTCACATGGTCTATACATGTATACTCAGTAATTCATTTCGTGTGTTTTCAAGTCACATGGTCTGCATTATATACTCAGTAATTCATTTCGTGTGTTTTCAAGTCACATGGTCTGTACATGTATACTCAGTAATTCATTTCGTGTTTTCAAGTCACATGGTCTATACATGTATACTCAGTAATTCATTTCGTGTGTTTTCAAGTCACATGGTCTATACATGTATACTCAGTAATTCATTTCGTGTGTTTTCAAGTCACATGGTCTATACATGTATACTCAGTAATTCATTTCGTGTGTGTTCAAGTCACATGGTCTATACATGTATACTCAGTAATTAATTTCGTGTTTTCAAGTCACATGGTCTATACATGTATACTCAGTAATTCATTTCGTGTGTTTTCAAGTCACATGGTCTATACATGTATACTCAGTAATTCATTTCGTGTGTTTTCAAGTCACATGGTCTATACATGTATACTCAGTAATTCATTTCGTGTGTTTTCAAGTCACATGGTCTATACGTGTATACTCAGTAATTCATTTCGTGTTTTCAAGTCACATGCTCTATACATGTATACTCAGTAATTCATTTCGTGTTTTCAAGTCACATGGTCTATACATGTATACTCAGTAATTCATTTCGTGTGTTTTCAAGTCACATGGTCTGTACATGTATACTCAGTAATTCATTTCGTGTTTTCAAGTCACATGGTCTATACATGTATACCCAGTAATTCATTTCGTGTGTTTTCAAGTCACATGGTCTATACATGTAATTCATTTCGTGTGTTTTCAAGTCACATGGTCTATACATGTATACTCAGTAATTAATTTCGTGTTTTCAAGTCACATGGTCTATACATGTATACTCAGTAATTCATTTCGTGTGTTTTCAAGTCACATGTTCTATACATGTATACTCAGTAATTCATTTCGTGTGTTTTCAAGTCACATGGTCTATACATGTATACTCAGTAATTAATTTCGTGTTTTCAAGTCACATGGTCTATACATGTATACTCAGTAATTCATTTCGTGTGTTTTCAAGTCACATGGTCTATACATGTATACTCAGTAATTCATTTCGTGTGTTTTCAAGTCACATGGTCTATACATGTATACTCAGTAATTCATTTCGTGTGTTTTCAAGTCACATGGTCTATACATGTATACTCAGTAATTCATTTCGTGTGTTTTCAAGTCACATGGTCTATACGTGTATACTCAGTAATTCATTTCGTGTTTTCAAGTCACATGGTCTATACATGTATACTCAGTAATTCATTTCGTATTTTCAAGTCACATGGTCTATACATGTATACTCAGTAATTCTTTTCGTGTGTTTTCAAGTCACATGGTCTATACGTGTACACCCATTATTCATTTCATGTGTTTTCAAAAGGGTTATACAAATTGGATGTTTGGGGAGGCGTCAGTTATGGGGCAGATGAAGTAGGTTATTCAGTTCAGATTCTTGCCGAAAAGCGTCCCCCCCCCCGCCCATCATCACAAGAAATCTCAGTGGCGCAACTCATATTATGTAGCTAGAAATTCAACTGTACGATGATCGTGTGTATGTGTTATGAACATTGTTGATGTAGCCTAGAATTAGGCTAACATTATTATTCTGATTTGTTTCTGCAGCAAACTAATAACGTATATTCCTGAGCTCCTAGCGGCGATCAGCAGCGACAGTGAAGAGGAAAGGACAAGTCTCCAAAAATCAGTTCAAATTATACGTATATAAAGTCAATTATATAGTGTATGTCCCGTCTGTTACGTCATAATCCCACACAAACAAATTGACTTTGACTGGATCAGCAGTCAACGGACGAGACAAAAATGCAAATTACCTTGGAAATAACCATGACTATATTTCTTCTCAATATTCCTAAGAAACTTGTCCGTAGACTCTTTCGATAGGAGTAAATTACCACCGCTAATAAAAGACAAATAGTGGAGGCGATTAAAGGGATGGTACAACATTGTTAATTACCTGATTACAAAATAACTGAATTATAATTGGAAAGCTAATTGATGCAGTTGATGAAGTTGGAAAGGTACCAACAAAATAAAACTAAAAACAAAAAAATCAAATCAATTGGGTACAATCTTCATCATCATGAAAAATAATTGTCTAAAGTGTTCCCTAGGGAGCTTATTTCAAAAGGTTGTTAGACGGCAACTTTGTGCTATTCTGTAAAAAGTGTGAATGCGTTTTAACACTTGTCTCATGATATTGCACTGAGTAAGGTTAGAGGTAGCACCATGTAACAATCTCTTAATAGATGTAAGAGTCTTGGTTCTGAGAAGAACCGTTGGTGAGATAATTCGACGTTTCGACAGTTACACTCGGATCGTCTTCAGAAGAAAGAACCAACACTAATTACACATCTGAAGAGATTATTACATGGTGCTACTGCAAACCTTACACTCCTACTGTACTTCCATCATGTACTGCAAACCTTACACTCCTTCTGTACTTCCATCATGTACTGCAAACCTTACACTCCTACTGTACTTCCATCATGTACTGTAAACCTTACACTCCTGCTGTACTTCCATCATGTACTGCAAACCTTACACTCCTTCTGTACTTCCATCATGTACTGCAAACCTTACACTCCTACTGTACTTCCATCATGTACTGTAAACCTTACACTCCTGCTGTACTTCCATCATGTACTGCAAACCTTACACTCCTTCTGTAATTCCATCATGTACTGCAAACCTTACACTCCTGCTGTACTTCCATCATGTACTGCAAACCTTACACTCCTGCTGTACTTCCATCATGTACTGCAAACCTTACACTCCTACTGTACTTCCATCATGTACTGCAAACCTTACACTCCTGCTGTACTTCCATCATGTACTGCAAACCTTACACTCCTGCTGTACCTCCATCATGTACTGCAAACCTTACACTCCTACTGTACTTCCATCATGTACTGCAAACCTTACACTCCTGCTGTACTTCCATCATGTACTGCAAACCTTACACTCCTACTGTACTTCCATCATGTACTGCAAACCTTACACTCCTACTGTACTTCCATCATGTACTGCAAACCTTACACTCCTACTGTACTTCCATCATGTGAAGCTTCAAATCCTACTTATCACAGGTTTGTTGTTCAATGTAGGCTGTATCTTGGTTCAAAGAAAATGTATAATCACACTCATAGAATCAGTTTTGTCATCTTTACCAATGTTGTACCTTCCCTTTAGTAGGGACTAATAGAAAACGATACCAATGCGTATTGTCTTCTAGTTGCCCATTATGATTATTGTAAATATTTGGAGTTTGATTTTCCCCTTCTCTGTATGCTTTATGAAAACAAAACAGAAATGAATTCGTATGCAGCCGCATCGAATGTGTTTGCTACGTCACTGGGACAATCACATTGGTTTTTGTATAGGTTATTTGGAACATAATTAGTGGTCCAAATCAAGTGCAATATTTACAAGAGAATGCAAATGGTTTGTAATACTTTTGGGAAGAGCGAACAAATGGGTGCATATTACTGTTTAGTCCCATCATTATTTGGGAATACATTATGTTGGATACCAATGTGACCCAGAACAAAACATAATAATAATTATTACAAACATTGTTGTTTGTACACTTTACCTTAGATGTTAAAGACTACACCAGTGTTGTTGATAATGGGATACTCTCCCAATATGAGCAGTGTGACAGAATAACGTTGACATTAATGGTGTTATTTTTAACACTCTGCAGGATCTTGACCTTACGTTACGACCTATAGCAGTCTGTCGATATAGCAGAGTCTGTCTCGAAGACTGTGTGCTAGGGTCGAAACGTAATGCCACTTTTATTGTTGAATTTATACTACAAGTCATTTTGGCTGGTAATAGAAGTTTGCAACAGCTAATTATTGAATTAAAAATGAGTAACATCGATAAGATAATGTATATTTATTTAGAACCACAAATTGTGTTTGAACTTGATCCAGTATGCATGATCTTGATGCGCATGTGTAGTGATCAAATAATCCCTCACTGCCTGACCAATGTGCGATCAACAGCAACTCTATGACGATCAGGATCTAATCCTCCTACGTCCCTTATGTTTGACAACAAGAGGGCGCTACAACACTGACTTTTGGGGCATAAACAAAAATAATGAAACAACAAAATCTAGTTGATTATAAACCCGTATAGATTTTGACGGTTCTTACATGTAAAATCACTAAAAAGTATGTTTACATGTGTTAATATTATTGGCGCCCTCTTGTGCTTGAGCAAAAGCATGGGAAGAAATATAATAAAGCGGGGGGGTGGCAAATCAGTGGCGGGCATTTATTGTGATGATTTTTGGATAGAGGCGGTACAGACAGTACCATTATGAATCCTTTATCAAACCCTTGACCCCTAAAGATTTTTTATTGTATTACATTTCAGGGATATTTAATTGTTCAATTATTTGTTTTTAATTTAAAAAATCATTTGGGGAATTGTAATTGTTAGTATCGTCTCCTCAGGCATGTTGTTGGGAGACAATTGGGTTCCTGATTGGGTGGGAGGGGGAGGAGATCTTTAGCGCAGATTCACACAAGGTGTTCATTTTCAGAATGACAATGGGCACTAGACATCAGATTTGCTGAAATCAGATGCCGAGAAATTTATGTTTGAAATAGTCAGCTTGGATAAACGAAGTCCACGGAAATTTCCAAATTAAAGAATTGTACAAAATGCCAAACGGAAACAATTGTACGTATTTTTATTACCACGAAAAGACCCGCGCAAATACACAGTACACGAATGCACATTTGCTTAACGTCGGAAGAAAACTACGTGAGGTCCGGCCGGCCCGATAGGGTCAGTTCTTTGGATCACAGCCCATTAAGGGTCTTTGTTTGCTTGAATGGACGAGAGCAACCACTTCGCACATATGCTGCTCGATACGCGGCAGAGTGCGCCCCCTCCCATTGTGTCTTATTGTGTTCCAGGAATCTTAGGAATTCTTTAGAGGATTTCGGGGGAGAGGTCCGTTAACAACAGTGTGTTGGTGTTTAGGGCCATTTGGGGGGTGGCACTCTGCCGCATATCGAGCATGGTATCGAGTTTAAACAGAATGTGAAGTTCATTTCCAACATACAGTTAAAGATTGAGTTTCAAATGAAACAAACATCATTCTGATTATTGAAAAATGAGGGCGCTGTTTTATAAGATCGCAGTAGTGACTCACGGTATCACAGCAGCTGTATGCATTAACAGTATGCTCACATTCCACAACAGGATTTCAATCAACTTTTCTGCACAAACCAACCATGATATTGCATCTGATTCTGTTATATCATGTGCTCATGAATATTCAAATTTTCATTAATATAATTGCCATCAATTGCCAAACATACCAAATACTTTCCTATTGCCCTTAAAAAATACAAAATACCAACAACAACAAATAATACAAAATAAAAAAACATTTGCAATTTCAGTCATTTTCGATCGTGCAATCCTGTAATTTGATGTTTATAATATTTAATAGTCAGTGGTGTTCCATGTCAAACATAGAACCTTTGCAATGTTGTTTGTGTAAGAGCGGCTGTTTATGTTGTGTTAACAACATTCAATAAATTTCGATTGTTTAATCGACCATCCTGCACCATTTCATTAGAAAGATGTGATAATGATGAGGGCTTTTTGATTGCATACATTGTTCTATATTTATTCAGACTGATATTTATTATGTCCATTACCTTGAGGGTTCATTAGTTCGTGTATATGAAAACATTGGTCAAGGCCGCTATACATTAACAAAGAAATGTGACATTTTGTTCTTGTTTAACTTGCCATGGGAGTCTCAAACCCAAATATCTTCAGAATTAGTTAAAGGGTTTACGGTTGGAAAGGTGGAAGTCAAGGAAGGGAAAACAAATCAAAGAAGCAGCGAATAAAACCTCGCTTGTTTATACGTAGCTACCGTACTCTGTTTAACATGGAACCATTGTAATTTTAGCTGTTTACATATAGTATTTTGTAATTTCAGTAATTTTTGGATCGAGTATTGTCATTTGACATTTTTAACATTTTAATATTCAGTGTTGTTCTGAAGTAAACATTTTCAATGTTTGATGTTAGCTGTTAATATTGCATTTGCAATTTAATCATTTTCGATCTTGTAATCGTCTAACTTGACATTTAGCCTAACCCTATCAGGCCGGAATAGTCCCCTATGACATGTTTAATTGTATGTCTTGACCATCGCGCTGAAATTACCCGTCTTTTCCCAACTATCATTTAGGACCGCCCCCTCGTACAAAAATCACCAATGCCGTTGTTTGTTTAAGGTTACCATGTCAACCGTATATTTTACCAAGGCCAGGTGAATGTCCGCTTTATGAAAAACTGTGTCCACATTTTGTGCAGAAAAACATAAGACCCGATTCAATCAAGGCTTTCATTGACCACGCATTGTGGGAATCCAATATGGCCACCGTTGCTTGAAATGATTTATAATCATAATAGTTAGCCTTGTTCGTGTTTTATTGTTTGGTTTTACAGCGTTTTCTGGCTAAATGTACAAATTAACAGCTTAAATAATGCTATGGATGTGATTATGACTGTTATTGGTTTAGTTTCAATTTGTGGGTACAAATTTCCAAGATTGTGTTTTGGCAAAAAAAAAATTACCTAAACATCTTGGCAATAACGCTCTAATTGGTGATTATAATAATAAATGTGACGTCAGGTTATAGATCTTACTCAGAACAATATTTGTACCAAGTTTGATGACGAACGGATTAATTTTAATGAAACTAATTATTGAAAAGGTATGTTTTGACCAACAAAAATTACAAAAATGGGTAAAGCGCCACACTAGCGGTGATCGTTGGATTTTTGTCCTCATTTTATTGATCTTGTTAAAGTGACATCCCTTCTATGTTTCGTGAATATCAGCAGTCCCAATCCTCAGCCTGAGAACGTAAGGAAAAAACAGGCCTGATAGGGTTACCATTGCAATACACAGTTGAGTTTTAGGTCAACTTGTTGAACATAAAACTTTTGCAATATTTGATGTTTACTGTTCACATTGTACTTACAATTATTTCAGTAATTATCGTATTATTGTATCATTTGACGTTGAAGATGTATTCTCGTCTAGACCAAATATTGACACGGTGGGGAGGGTTACGGAAAAAGTGCGTCACTAACACAGCTACATGTCTAATTCGCAAACGCCGACGCGCGTGGACATCGTAGTTCATAAAATACGCGAATTTAGACGACGGTATAAATTGACAGTGTGTAAGCACGTCTGCACTGTTCAAATAGCTAGTGTGCGTCCATAACATTCTCCCTGCCTGCCGTGCACAAAATGTTCTTGCTCTTCATAGATGCGCTGAAAAGTCACGTGCATGGGCTACGTCAAAACAAACTACTTAAAAAAGTAAACATCTTGTTTAAGTTCAGAATAATTTGCAAAAATGCTTGGCAAAGTGCAATGCGTTGACAGTATTCAATTTACTATTTGGAAACAATCACTGTTCAGTAGTGCTCATCACGTCAAAAACCTGCGCGTTAAGTTAGTTTAGGCCCATCACATGGCGGCGCCCAGTCAGAACCAGCATACGTATGTGCGTCCCATCTAGTTATTATGTTCTGTATCTATGGTTCAGATTGTGAACACCATTGACGATTACACACATACACTAGCAGTGTTTTACATCACTGGTCAAATATCGGTTACAATGTACTACATTATAAGCTCACGACGAGAGTACATCTTTAACCCTCCTGTCAAGAAGTTCGTTTTTAAACACCATTTCAGTACTGTAGTGGGTAAAGATGCGAATACTTAAAGGGCCTTTTGAAATTTGAAAAAGAATGTCATGCATATCCGTGACACGAGAGGGCGCTGTTTTGTTAGAGCACAGTGGGAAATCAGTGACACAGCAGCACAGAAAGTGCACAAAAGCAAAACCCCAAATATTAACCAAGAAAACAGTCAACCCTACAAATGTGTTTTCGTAACACTGTATAGTGCTGTATTGTTTCCATAGATAACCTAAAGATTTAATTTAGATGAGTGGTTTTCTCAAAAAGGTTTATTGATAGTAACCAAACACTCAGTTAAGAAGACAACACAAACAATCAAGAGAATTGTCCTTTTAATTAAAAGATGAGGAATTCAGCACAAATTAACAATGAGGTTGTATCTGATCCCACTGTAACATCGGTGATTTGTCAGGAATATGCAAATTCTTATTAGCATAGAGACCAAAAAGCGCCTAAAAGGGAAAAAACTACGCTTGTGTACGTTGCTATAGCTACATATCCACTACATGTACTTAATAGTGTTTTAAAAGTAAACTTAGTTGAACATGGAACTTTTGCCATTTTTGATGTCAGCTGTAGTTGACATTGCATTTTGATCATGTAATCGTGTCATTTGACGTTTTAGCATTTAAATATTCCGCGGTGTTTTAAAATAAGCTTTGTTGAACATTTTAACTTATTATTGATGTTAGGCCAACACAAAAAGTCTCTGGTCCTATTTATTATTATTATTGTTATTATTTATTATTTATTATTTATTATTATTATTATTATTTATTATTCATTATTATTATTAAGTGATATAAAGTGATACATTTTACATGTATACGCGGTTACGCAACCAGACCAAATTTCCCATACACAATTTATGGTGGCTAAGAGAGGCCTCACAAAACGGGTCAACGTTCATACCCCTATTTCAAAAAGTCATTTAAAACACAGCGTGGCAGAATCGATCCAGCAATTTTGGCTGCAATTGGACATCGTTTCATAGCAACAAAAAGTGAAGAAAATCAAAATTAAAAATGCTGACGTGGGTCTGAGGCGACGCGCGCGGGTTGTCTGTGAAATGCTTGTAGGGCATGAGGATTAAAATGTTTAATTTGTTATCATTACATAACAATGACTTTTCTTTAGTTTTGTTTTCAGGGTCTTATTTGAAAGTAAATTATTGCCTTGACCCTAAAAAATAAAAGAAATGTGTAGATTTTGTGCATTTTTGAAGGGGGAATCTAGCCAGACATAAACTGACTGATTAGTATAAAGATAAGAGGGTAATGACAACCCTATATTCATGCTATTCAGTCAGTATAGTAAGGCCGATTTCATTCATTTCTCATTCATGCAATTTGGCCTTTTGGCCACAAGATGAATGCAATAAATACAATTCAATTTAATTTAATTCAAGTCAAAACTAAAATTTTGTGTTTCCGGTAAATCGACTGACCCAACAATATTCAAGAAATGTAGAGTTGGGAATTTGTTGTCTAGTTGTGTATTTTTTAAAACACAGTATTGTATATACAAAAGAATTAAGAAAACGAACGAATTGATTTTTATTATCAAATTAAATTTGTTTAAAATGTGTATTTAAACATAACACATATGCATGCACATGTACTATGTACATGCATCACATACATACAAAAAACATTTAAAAAAATAATAATTCCCTACTTACCTACCCGTCATTTTTGTTACCGGAAACACAACATATATTTTGTTTGGCCAAGAGAACAGTTACTGCAATCATTGTGCTCAGTACTGTATAGCCCAACAAGGGATACTTGGGGCCGGGTGTCCCAATTCCATCTAAGTTCAACAGTTAGGTGGTAGTATTACTGAATGGTGGTGGATTTTGGCGGCCAAAATAGCTCCGGGGGTTAGGGTCAATGAAACAAACCTTGAAAGCTCAGTGGGAGAGCCTCTCGCTGTATCTTCGTCGGAGTCTTCCATTTAAGACGCTCACAAGCTTCGCATAATACATCCACGACACCCTGGTGAGTAACAAGAACAAGGCTGTCAACATGGGACTCTACGTGCAATCAGAAAAGTCCTGAACATTTAAATTGTCAACAACTAATTCCCAGGCCTGGAAGTGCATTCTGGTAGGGGCAAGACACTCCGAGTAAAGGGCACTTCCATTAGAAAATTAGAATGTCTATGTCTAAAACAGTTTTAAGGGCTACCAAATTTCCCCCCCCCACCATCCCAACAGGCCTTTAAAACTATTAAAAGGCCAAGTTAAGTGTTTAAAATGTTGATAAAAATCAGGGAATGGGCATTGGATTATTGCCGGCTGTGTGATCTTAGTAACTCTGGGTAGAATAAGGTTTATCGCAAATAGCAGCTGCAAGGAATCATGGGATGTCTGTGGGCGCAATAGCGCCACTGCGTGCCGCACAAACAAACAAAATATTGTTGATGTCACACAAGCTGCTCCAAACAGATGCCCCAAATTGTATCCCAGTATGCTTTGCGGCAGTTGCTTTAGCGCTATTTGCAATAAACCTGGTTGTATCCGACCGCCACTTTTTCTCATTCAATATAACCAATAATGTAATCTTACCTACCTAGTAAGGTGGAGAACATATGGATGATGATGGACATATACTTCAAATTATTCCAGGATATTTATTATATGAAAAAATCAGGCATTTTTGGAAAATGATGAATTCCTCAGCTCAGTCATGTCAGTTTGATCTTGTCAACTCTCCCGTTAGTGACCAACACGGTCACATGTGCTGTGGCAACTAATAATATAGGATCCTTCTGTTCTAATCTATTTTCTGAAGGGAATTTTTTTAGAAGGGAAATAAAGTCCAAAAACCATCATAAAAGTGGATTTTAAAGATAAATTTCACTTTCTGTAGGCCTACCCACAAAAATCGATAAAATCATTTTTTAACTGGTTAGTGGTTGCAAAAAAATTCCAAGAAAACCCTTAAAAAGTGGCGGTCGGATACGACATTCTTTCCTAAATAGCGAAGGATACGGACTACAGAGTCAGAGGGAATAGGGATGTCCAGTGTATTGGCCCTAACGTTAGGCCGAGAATGGGCCTATAACTCGAGTCAGACATCACAATCACATCATGACATAGACATTAATTAAGTTAACGTTAATTAAACTTAAAATAAATCTCAATGACTCACTCGAATGTCCTAATCATGAAAAAGACCACTCTAATTTCTCCTAAATTAGCAGCAAATTAATATATGAAATACAAAAACATATCGCTAGGGGTCCTAATAAGTAGGCCCCCTACCCACAATAGCTGAAGGACTGCGAATCAAGAAAACAACGCAGCAAAAAAGGAATTTGACAAAAACGTCAACCTACCATCAAATAAACCGCCATTAATGATTGTAATAGCGCCCTCAGTTTGTGACGATGAGTGCAATGTCCCAATAATTTGGTGCTGTACAGCTGTTCGGATGGGGTTTAGTGTATGTGATAACATGGGCGGAACATCTCTATAGCATACAAAGACCATTTAAATCCTTCATCGTCATTTAATCGTCTGATAATTTATCTCAGGATCTCGACATCCCGAGATATGTCGGGATGTTGTCATCTTACGTAAATGGTGTCGTTATCCTGATATAAATTATCTCAGGATCTCAACAAGTCGGATGGCACTTCCAGAGTTCTGTATCATTACACACATGTACAATGTACAATGTACATGTACATCATTATTGATAATAACACTGTGTGTTCAATTGCGATGCAATGCCACCCGATGGCGCGTTGTGTGACGCTTACGACTGGAGTGTCGTGGCCGAGCGGTCTAGCTTACCGGACTGAAGTTCTGGTGTTAGCAGCAGAATGTGGGTTCGAATCCCGGCCGTGACACTTGTGTCCTTGAGCAAGACACTTAACCATAATTGCTTCTCTCCACCCAGGTACCTGTGAGGGCAGAGTTGGTTGATTAGCCCTATATGCGCTGTAATGGCAGCAATTAAGCTGTATACTCCCCAGGGAGCTGAGATGGTTTCAGGAATGATTTATGAGCCTTACGAGCCTTATGAGCAGGGGTAATAATATAATGCGCCTTGAGCACCACTCAGTTGGTGGATACGTGCGCTATATAAGTCCATACATTATTATTATTATGTACTACCGATGACGTGTGCATCAATCAATGTTCTTCACGTATTTTTGCTTTTACGTTTTTAGATATGTGGTAGGTTTTCCAAATTAAACGACCATTTTAAATGTTTTAAATATTAAAGTATACAAGTTTTTATTTATACAAAAACACCATTTCTCTGAGCGAGATTCGATCCTCTGACCTCTTGCTCGGCAGTCAAGCACTCTAACAACTGAGCTAACTGTTTCTTGATATTTGGTAGGCTAAGTAGACAAGTTTATTTTAATTCTTTTTTTAAATTTTTATATACAAAAACACAATTTCTTTGCTCGGGATTTGATCCTAGGACCTCGGCAGTCAGTCACTCTACCAACTGAGTTAACTGTTTCTTTGACATAATAGACTGCATAATATACTGTCTTTATCCTATATCAAGAGACAGTCTACGGGCGTACCATTCAAGGGATTTCATTGGATACATTGTGCTGAAATCTGACGTCATGCTTCTAGGCTTGCGCGCTAGCTTCCAACCAAGGTCAAAGTTCAGTTTCAATGAAAACGAGAGGCCGGTAACTGGCGTCATACACGAGCCTCGAAGCGTGACGTCAGACCTTCCGGCTCTCTGTCGGTATGTTTTACGGGTGGATGGAAGGATGTGCACTTGTGATAAGGACTGCGTTTTGCACTGAGACTAGCTTTTTAGGCACATACATTCGTGTTTGATGTCAATATTATTCGAGTCGCGTTTGCTGGAGGATGGTGTAATATTATGGTGCAATTTTCCTTTCAATAACAAAAAAACGTGTCCAAAGATATACTGTGTCATAATTGGTTGTTTTTGTCGTCGTAATCATCCTCATCATTATCTAACATCACCACCTGTAGACTCACTAGAAACTTTTGTTTCATCAACAGCAGCATTTGTAACAAACTGTGACATTTAAGTTTAAGATCAGTCACCACAAAGAAGAGATGTTTCGTTTTCTCTTTTTGGTGACCATTCATTGCCTATCGGCTGAGGCTGCCAGCTCATGTGAAGGCGCGACCGTTGGTAACTCGCGTAGCTTGCATTTCAGTGGCATAGCTGACCTGATCCTGCAGGGGCACGGATACCGCAACTTGACGGGGATTTCCATGACCAGGTGCGGCAATTTGTGTCTGTCTAATACGCGTTGTTTCTCTCTCAACTACTCGGACCGGGACAAGCTGTGTGAGCTGAACGGGGCTTCAGCGTCGCAGTTCCCGCAGGCCCTCGCTGAGAAGAAGGACACATATTATTACGGACCAGAGGAGGTAAAATGTTCATTTCGTTTTTAAATGTTTGTTCAATCTTTTGAGCAGTCTTTCTTCCACTTTAAACTAATAAGGGCCAATAAGGAAACTGGTGAAATTATGAATTATCAACAAAAACCAATCTATTATTAGTGAAAATTATAGCATTTCCATTATTTTACGTCATAGATTGCTTGGTTGAGCAAAAAGGAAAACTGGAGGCCGTTACCAATATCAATAGAAGTGTATCGGAACGGTGTCATATTTATTTTGTTATGGTTTTTATATTTGGTGAGTTCCTCAATATGAACACCACTGGTGTAGTTTCTAACACCCAATAGGACTATAGGAGATTTGTCTGCGGTTAAATTTGATACTTAAGATACCCAATAACAATATATACACCTTTTAATTAGGAAATGTTCGTTTATATTTGTTGTTGTTGTTATTGGTCAGTTTATTTATTTTGTTGATTGTAGGGTTTGCAAATATCACACTTGTAATCGAGTCATCAAACCTCGAATCCATGTCCCCAGTGTCAAGTCCAAGTAAGTCCGAGTGCCGAGTTATGTGGTTGTGCGAGTCACGAGTCACTTAACAAAAATAAACGAAAACAAGAAAACCTTATTCATGTCAAGGTTCAAAGTTAAGTGAAAAAAATTTCAACATATGGGTTAGTATCTCATCAATTTTACTAAACCAAACATGTTTCCAATATCAACATTATTTGATTTACTTTTCTTATTTTAATAAACTTAAGACATGAAATTGAAAAGACACTTTTTTCAGTTCTCAAACTTGGAAAAAAGAAGGATACATTGTGAATGTACAAATTGTCCACACAAGGTGTTATATTACTAAATAAACAGGAAGTCAGAACACTGAATTGTACAAAGGTATGTTCATTCTATTTCTCTAGAATGGACGAGAAAACGCCATGAAAATTGAGAGATCAATGATTGGGATAATGTAATAAGTCTGGTACCCATTACTATCGAGTTCTTATTCCCACGATGTTGTATGCTGAAGTTTGGGTACATGATTCATTATAATCGATTTCTGGAAGACGCACTTTCCGATCGCATTTTACTTCAAACAGAGAAAGAACACTATAGGCTATGCTACAACGGAATAGGATGCACGGTGTAAATTTTATAAAACTGTTCGCATTGTTTTGATTAAGTAACACGACACTATGTTGGCAAGAAAATTCTTTATTTTGTTAATGTTTTTTAAAATCCGAGTCCGAGTCATTGTACACGGTGACTCACGTCCAAGTTCGATTTACAAAAAAGTGACTGAAGTCGGACTGGAGTCCGAGTCATACAATTCTGGCAAATATCATCCATAAGGCGTCAAAATTATTATTATTATTTTCCTGCTGTGTGTTTATTGTGTAAACCGAAAACAAAAGAGATTAACAATATAGGTTCTCAGTTTACACCATAAACCATGGAGGTTCTTCCTCCATGCATAAACGTACTTTTGTGTGTGTGTGTGGGGGGGGGGGGGGCTGATTACCAGATATACCTGGGATCGGAGACCTATCTTACATCATGCATCAAATGTCTGATCGCATTGTTTCAATTAAGTAACACTTCCTGGATGTTTTCCTTATCTAAAGAAGCATATTCCCTGGCTGGTCATCGACTTCAGATTTATAGATGGTTTATACTCCATATAACAATTATTAATATCATTATCATGTCCTTTGTTTTGCAGCCGAGTGTCATTAAACAGCTTCAGCTACCAGTGTCTGACAAAGGAGGTATGTACATTTTAATTATTTATATTTTGCCTTAGAAAAAAAGTAGGCCTATATGAAACAAGACACTATCAACATTTCAGGGAGACGGACAGACAGATATTGAGAAAAATTAATTGTGTCTGGTTCCTGTCAAATTGCTGATTTAAGCTGTATGTTTTACGGCTATTTTTGTAACCGTGTAACCGTTATTGAAACGGTCGGTTACACGGTTAACCGACCGGGAAAATGTTTTTGATCGCCCTTCGTGTTTTTGTTAAAATACTGCAGCAGTGCATTATGCGTGCAAGGCCTATGCGTGATGAAAGTAGAAAGGGATTTATGGCGGGTGTTATACCTGCCGTAGCAAATGAAAACTGCATGTGAAAAACCAATTATTTTCCCGATGAAGCTTAATTTGATGTAAGACTGATTAAATAAAAGCCAAACTAGCAGCAGATTAGCGGCAACAAAAACAAAAATCTTACATGCAATATTTTTTCCATCCACTTTAAACTGCTTCATTGTAGCTTTCGACAAGAAATAGGCCTAGACCAATATTCATGTGTCCTGTCCTTGTGTCCCTGTATAAATTCCGTCCCCAATCGCAATTTTTGTCCCAGGTTCAAACCCTCTACATCTCCCGACTACGGCCTAGTAGGTCTACATGTGCAAAGCATGGATTCCCTCTCTGTGCATGCTGTAATCACAAGAAACAGTTTCCGTATAGCCACGTGTACTTGGACATATTCTTTGTGGGCCGAAAAAGAGAATCAGAATGGGTAAAACAAACAAATATGGAAACGTACTGCAGTTTCATTATTAAGCGTTTACAAAAATTGTGTAAATCAGTTTAACCTATTTGTTTTGTAAAATTGTAATACAGCAAATTGTTGGAAATAGAGTTGCCTGCATTTTGCTGTAATTTTACATGTTTTTTTTTACAGTGTAGCGCGCAGTACACGTACGCAATAAGCCTATAATCGGAATTGTCGCGCACCTGCGCATTGACTTGGTGACTACCCCATGGTGTGGTAAAAATGAGTACCACTGCGTACTAGATTATGTTCAAAGTCAATGGGGTGAGCTTTTTAGTGATTAGTTGTATCTTTTTACGTAGGGATATTATGACAAAATTATGGAATATTTTTTTCTTTGAAATTCGTTAGATATACCGGTAGTAATTAAAGTATTCTGTTTATAAGACTTATAGTTTTGCATGGTGATGAACATGATAAGTAAAGACTGCTTGCGTTGACAGCATGGAGAAATTCTCTTTCGAGTAATAATTAGTTCTGAAAAGATACATTTTCATGTTTTTTTATATACAAAAATTACACAAACGGCATATCAGACGGAATAATTTCTCATGATGCTTGGTACCAATACAAACATCAAATCAAATTAAGTTTGTCAAGTGTAATTCAGCAATTTTAATATCGGGTAATTAACAAAATGTGTATAATCCTTGAATAACCCTTGAAAGACCTACACGGATAAGCGTTGCCGCATTGTTACGTAATTAGCTTAACCTCTTTACTCTTTAGCTATAACACTTTGGATCTTCTGCATGGGCTCAAGTAATCTAAAGTTATTGAGAAAACGACAAAAAAGCTTTGAGTACCTCCACATGTTTATGCGATGCCGCACAATGACAAGTGTACCACTCAAGAGAGGATGGGGGGGGGGAGGACCTCCACATGTTTATGCGATGCCGCATAATGACAAGTGTACCACTCAAGAGAGGATGGGGAGGGGAGGACCTCCACATGTTTATGCGATGCCGCATAATGACAAGTGTACCACTCAAGAGAGGATCGGGGAGGTGGAGGAAGTCCACATTCCCTTCAGTTGATATTTTGTATTTATATTTCGTAAGCTTCCTGGCGAGACCATTATACGTTTTTTATTTGTTTTTCCATCTGGAATCTGGATCCTCTTTAAAAATCCCAGGTCAGTCCCTGCGCTCACTCCACATTTTCCCAATGTTTCCGGTGGGAATTGTCTCGTGCATGGAAACTTCCAACCCTTCGTAATTGTTCGGCATAGACTTGCGTCTGTGGATGCCTTGTCCTCGGATTATAATCGGAGAACATTACTGGAGACGCCGCCATCACCTGTTCCCTTTCAATCGCCGCTTTGAGCTTGCCCACACTTCTGCCACTCCACTTCGTCACCGTTTACCAACTCGTTCTGTTAATCAATTATTCATATATTATTTGTGTCATATTAAATAGTAAAATTTCATTTTAGCACTTTATACAATATTCATACTTTTGCTTGTCTAAAAAAACAACGGGTTCCCCGGGCAAACCACTGGGGAAAAGCGTATAAGGCCAGGTGGACGGGGGAAGCAGTGGGTAAGGGTAGGGTGGGGGAAGGAGGAGGGGGATATGGGTGGTGGTAGAGGTGGGGGGGCTAGGGGTAGGGGTAATACGAACAAATTATCCACAGACTTCAGAATTCTTCTTCTGAATTAATTTTGTAATTTTTAAAAAGTAAAAACAAATATATAATTTCACAAACAATCGGAAAACACCGAGTACAGTGCTATTCACACGTCGGTGTAGGGCAAATTACATCAAATGTTTATCTCCCGATGCAGGAATTTCATTAACCTATAAATATGTAATTATAATAATTTTCACAGTTTCTTTTCGGATGGCCCCTCAGTAAGGACAAGTTATAGTATTTGGAATTCTATAAGAATTAAATAATACATTTTTTTTGTGAAAGTTGATGATGATATCAAACTCTTCTAACAATAATTTTGCTTGATAGGCTGTCATATTATAAATTGAAAAGTTTACTAAAATAAATATTCTCAAGATCTTGTCAGTAATACAAATCAAAACATATTTCACCTCCAAAATAATATTTTTTTACGGATAAAAAAAGTGGAGTTGGCTATAACAGTCTCACAAAAGACATCAGAAACAAATATCCTTCACATGACGTCATCGACATAATTGGTAAGTCATACAATCGGCGGCCATTATTTGATTTGATTCTTTCAATTTCTTTCATCTTCGTGAACTACAGTGGCGTCAAGGATTTAACCAAACATTTACCACTACAGAAAACAAGTTTTTCATAATAATTGTTTAACTTTTTTACCTGTGTGAAACTGCTGTACTTGGCAGTATAATTTCATTACCAAATACCATGCATCTCAACGAGATTGATAATTTTCACTAAGTGTTTTTAATGAAATAATCCCAAGATGTAACGTCGGCACAGGTGTGTCGGCGTACATACGAGCTTGACGAGCATACATAAAACCTAATGCGTGGATTTTATGTGTGCAGTTTTGTCGCTACAACCGTGTTTCTACCAATGTTGTAAGGTATATTACACCCGGATATGTTTTCGGACCCGCAGATGTCAATGGAGGTGTTTTTAAAACATTTTATGACGTCATCAAAATACTGATTTCTGATTGGACCGCGGATAATTCATGCTTTATAGCCTCAATTGAGTTTTCGTTCGTTTTAAATTACACTAATCGACTGTATGTGTTACGGCTGTAAATTATTTTAAGGATAAAAATATCGTTAAACAATTTGAGAAAGTTTGTGATTTAGATCCATTATACACTATTGGTAATGTTTAAAAAACAATTCTAAAAGTATCCTAATACTTTCTTTGAATCCAGATATATGGTACGGAGCCCCTAAAGGGACATATGATGAAAACAAATTTATGTGCGAAGAAATAATTTGAGTTATTTATTTCGTGCGCTCGAAATAAAGTATTTCGAGCGCACGAAATGATTTTGAGCGCACGAAATAATTTATTTCGAGTGCACGAAATGATTTCGAGCGCACGAAATAACTTATTTCGAGTGCACGAAATAATTTCGTGAGCACGAAATGATTTCGAGCGCACGAAATAAAGAACTAAAATTATTTCTTCGCACATAAATTTGTTTTCATCATATGTCCATTTAGGGGCTCCGTAATATGGGCCTACATTAAACAACCAACCTGTAAAAGTTTCACTTTATTATGTGTCATTATCCGAGAAAATAATGAAAATGCATTCAGATGTTTCGTATTCATTCTTACGTTGATTTGTTTTTGTTTCCAGAGGGACATCAATTATTTTGGGACATTATTTCACTATTTAATTAATTAGATAGCACATGAGACCAAAATAATTATTATCATCCCTGTTTGATACCATGATCAATTTAACACCAATACGTTTCATGTAGACCTGTGATCATTTTTATTTTGCGAATTTACCAGTAGGGGTTTACTGACTGAATATTACTTTTTAGATAAGTCTTGCTGTCCACTATCAAGACACTGATAACAATTTTAACAGCAACATTGTTTATGATGGCTATCATTTCGCAAGACTGCCTTTGTTTATGAAGCGGAAACCGCAAGGGAATAATTAAGTCCTGCCAGTTTCACTGTGTGGCGCGCGCTGCTCACAGTCGAGTTATGAAAAAGGTTCAAAAATGTTGGGATGGGGTTTACAAAAATAGCTACAAAATCGCAGGTCGCAGGTGGTCGCAGCTAATTTTGGTATCAAAATGTTGTTGAAAGGTTCAGCTTCGGAGAAATATGAGAATTTAGGCGGGAATCGGCGGGAATTTTTAGTTCCACCATAGCTGAACAAAAAAGCTATATTTTATAATTTTTTTAACCAAATTCCTCAGTTTTTGCTAATTTACAATCGATTGAATTTTTAAAGAATATAGATCATGCACTGGGTTTACTTCAATTTACATGACGATAGCTTCTGTCAAAAGCCCACAATGACAATTTTAAATTTATTACCAGCAACCGGCTTTTATCAAAAATAAATCCAGTTTTTTGAGATTGTAAGGCAGTTCTACAGTCATGAAATATTAATTTGACTTTAAATTGATTATAAAATAGTCGTATGGGGTCTTAGCAAGCTAAAAAATGTAAATTAAATAAAATCTGGAACATGCGCAAATGACCCTCTTGGCACACTTTGGTTTCGCTCTTGGCACACTTTGGTTTCGCTCTTGACACACTTTGGTTTCGCTCTTGGCACACTTTGGTTTCGCTCTTGGCACACTTTGGTTTCGCTCTTGGCACACTTTGGTTTCGCCCTGGCCCACTGTGCAGCGCATAGTGCGTTTTACTGAGCCACCGTTTCTTTCTGTTTAGCACCCTTGATTCGCCACTGCATGGTGTCATTTGGCAACTCGTTGTACTTTTTCTTCAATTCGATGAACCTACTTGATCGAATGATGAAGTAAAAGATAATGATTTTAATTGAACCTAAACCATTTATTGTTGTATTATAATGAGTCTTCATGAAAAGGTTAACATTTTGGTCTGAGCCAAAGCATCAAATAAGACTTGTGAATGCAGTCCATAGACCGTATAAAATATTAATATGTAACGAGGCTTTGAAAATTACGCAGCAATTTGTTAATGTCATCATTGTAAAAAATTCCCGCATTGTCATTACAATGTATTTGTCAATTACAATGTATTTCCAGCAGTAATATTACAACTGACATCGGCGCCGACTGGTTCCACGTATTAGGCCAAAAAAGTCTCCGGTTTCTGGTTATAGGTCGGCTTCAAAATCGGTGAGGTGACGGGCTTTTTTTTATATTGCCAACCAGTGAAATACGTGATACATGTATACGCTGTTATTGAAACCAGACCAAATAGCACATGTACAAATTATGGGGCTAAGAGAGGCATCACAAATCGGGCAAACGTTCATACCCCTATGTGAAAAAGTCGTTTAAAAACACAACATGGCAGTATTTTTCAGTTATTTATTGTATATTGTTATATTATATTTTTAGGAAGACCTTACCAGTCATCTCGTATCCTGACATAACACGTCACCTACTCAGCGACTTAGTGTAGGTCAACCTTTCGTATTATTAATGAGCGCCCCAGATTATGTATAATGTAGTCAGTGTTGGTGATGGTCAGCGTTGGTCACTCTTGGTCACGGTCATTAATATGCAAATACTCATGAATACATCATACGCAGGGACCAAATTTCCCACATGCAAAGAGAGCCCTCACAAATCGGACAAACGTTTATACCCCTGTGTATTAAAAGTCGTTTAATACACAGCACGGCAGAATTCCAATCGATCCAGCAATTTTGGCTGCAATTGGACAGAGGCCTAGTATCATAGCAATAAATAAATAAATAAATAAAAATGCCGACGTAGAAACCAGAAACCTGAGACACAAATACAAAGAGAAAAGATTTTAAAAACCTAATGCGCACAATATTGCTGTATTTAGCGGAATGTATTAGGGGGACTGGGGTCACAAATGATCGTTTACTAGCAAATTATAGAACTGTGAAAACTTAAATGTCTTACATATCGGACTTTTCTTGGATTCTCCCCACACTCAGTAATTCTGGATCCGCCCCTAGCTGAGCCCTTTGTTACCCACTCCACAGTATTTTCATTTGATGAACCTTCATCTTTCAGTGAACAATGCAAGATGATTTATAATAATAATAATAATTTATTATATTTGTAGTGCGACCTCTCCATCCAAAGATGTTCGAGGGCGCAATTACATAAAGACTCAATAATACATGTACAATAAAACCAAAAATAAATCATACAATATGAATCAAAATTACTATACAAATTCAGTAGAAAAATACACACAATTACAGTCAGACACCCTCACTCCTAAAAAAAAAGGGGGAGGGGAAAATTCCATTTTTAACAATTCCATTTTTAAAACCATAATATACTATACAAATCCAGCAGGAGAGACAAAGCCAAAATACACAATTAAATTAAGAATTAAGAATGAATAAATAATAAAAATATACATATATTAGCAAAAAGATGTATTTACAGACTGTAGGCTTCTTTAAACAAGTGAGTTTTATATTGAACAAAAAATAAAAAAGTAATTAGCTTTTGTATTCGCTTTTGTATAATGACTGCTTCTCTGAGCTGAGCCAAGGCATCAATTATTAGTGTCCTGTACACTTCATGTACATATGGATATGGATAATAAATATTGGATATTTGTAACTTCCATGTAAAATAATGATTTAGTAGCAAATTGAAAGGGGCCTGACAAAAAAACATAACTTTCCTATACTTTTGACTTTGCTCAATACGTCCCTAATTTGCCATAGTGACAAATCCCGAATTAAGTTGGCATAGTGACCAATGCGGTATTGGTCACTTTGCCAAATTACAAAAATAGCCAGTTAGAGCATTCGTCATTTGAATGCATGCTCTATCTCCAAAACTATAAGGAATACATGCATGTGGATTAGATACTACAATGGTATGTCTCTTCCTGAATGTACTAATTGGCGGGAAAACTTAAAATTGAAAAAAAAAGTCGGATTGGTCACTATGGCAAATTAGGGACGAATAGGGCCTAAAAATAAACAATAATTTCTGAAAATATAAAATTGTAGAAAATGTAGAAAAAGCAGTCGTGTCAGAACTGAGTTTAACACGCTAAACCTTTCATCGGCTAAGTCAATAAAACCGACTTAATAATCATTATGACAATACATGGTTTCAATTAAAACTCATCAACAATTCGCAAAAGGTAAAAAAAAGTTAAAATATTTCGACGGCATCTACACTGTAAAAAATGTATGTATTTTTACACAGATTTTTTGTCTGTTTTTTCCTTTTACATTTCTGCGAATTCTTTGTTTTTTACAGCAGTTGTGTCGTAAATGTGCATGTGTTTGGCTTTCTACAGCAAAATAATAACAACAGGTCTGTAATTATATTTTACAAAATAACGGTTAAATAAAATAACAGGCAAAGTGCTGGCAACTCTGTTCACAGCACTTTTTCTGTCAATTTACAAATAATTTTTTAGAGTGTACCTTAGATTTGGACAACATCTAAACTTACAGATGTGGAGAAGTCCTTGAATTTTGTTGGGGGCGGAATGGTAAACAATGACGCCTGCTTGTTGGAGGATGCGCTGAAGTTGATGTGACGTATAACCTAAGTAGGGAAGACAAGTAGAAATGGTTAGACTTGGGGAGACCTTGCGGTCGGGGTTTGGGACAGGCTTCGATGTGTTGATCTTGCTGGGTTTGTAGCCGTTGCGCTGGAGGGTAGTCTTGATGTGCCGTAGTTCCTTGCGTAAACTGCCCGTCGCATAAGTTGCAGTCGCATTGTACGAGGGTGCGGTTGACGGATGACTTGATGCTAGGGTGATGGAAGGAGGGCTGGTTTATATCGATTTGTGTGGGTGGGCTTCCTGTAAACGTCGTGGTACAAGGAGCCGTCTGGATTTCTGGAGATTCCAACATCAAGGAACGATATCTTGTCGTCTTCTTCTACTCCCATTGTAAACTTGATGCTAGGATGTTGCTCGTTGAGGTGTTGTAGGAAGTCCTGGAGTGCTTCTCTGCCATGTGGCCATACAACAAAGGTCTGGGTCTGGGTCGGAGGTCGGCGGTGTGGATGGAAGAGATTTCGAACTCTTCCATGAAAATGTCAGCAAGGACCGGGGATAGAGGAGATCCCATGGAGGTCCCAGCTGTCTGCTCGTAACTTACCCTGAAATAGAAAACAATTAGTAGAAACACACGTTAGTAATAGATCATGTATCTGGGCAGGGAGAGTGAAGTGCGGTCATCAAGGGAAAGGTCTCTTCAGTTGGGACATTGGTGAAAAGCGAGACAACATCAAAACTAACCAAGATGTCGCTGGGTTGTAGAGTGAGACCCCATGTGATCTCAACGAACTGACTGGAGTTGGACACATGGTGCTGAGTGAGACCCACCAAGGGTCAGAGGATCTTTAATAGCTAGGTACTGAGCTGTGTTGTATGTGGGTGATCTTCTGGGATATTAATAACTATAATACAAGAAGTGCAACAAACTTTCATATAAGTACTGCAAGAACCTCAAATTTTAAATAAACTATTAGCCAACACATTGTGGTAAATACTTTCCAATTCATATTTCTGTAGTCTACAATGTCGCGCGTTCCACTATGTATTGTGATCCACAATGTATCAAGAAACATCAAGTGTATCGAAACAATAAAGAGCGTAACGCTCACACCGCCTTTTTTGTGTTTGTCTAAGTGTTCGCCGGTGCATATATCGGGTCCCGCAGCTCTGGACTTACTCATTTCCAAAATGTTCACGTGGGTGGGGAACGTTTGCCAAATCTGAATGATTGTATTCGATCATGCTACAGATTAAGGAGATTAAAGAACTCTGAAGTGTTCTAGTCAATAGGGTTCGGCACTGAAAAGCTTTTAGGGAAGCAGAATAAAGCATATAAGTTGACTTCAGAGAATACAGATATTTTTTAACATTTTATGCACACGGGATTTATGGACACCATACACTAAGAGCTTCGATGTTTTGGTTTTCAGACTGGGCTTATCTAGGAAACCAGAAAAAAAGTGGTTTTGTGATATAAAAGTAAGACCTAAGGTCCTCTTCGGGCCTATAGAGCAGTCGTTAAACTATTGGCCCAAACTATTCATTAAGTTTGCTTCATTTGTTTACTAGATTTTCTAGCAACTTTTCTGAGTGGAATAGCTTCTGGAAGCAGACAAAAGAAATGATAATTGACAGTCCTAATACCTGTACAAAGCTGCTAATGTAGCCTGGAACGTCAATGGCACTGCCCCTGCATATCCTTCACTAATCCTCCCTACAGTCAGTAATCCCTGTCTAACCCAGGAGGTCCAGTTTGGCTGGGTGCATTCAAGCATTGAACAAATTATCCTCTCAATCGTTCAACAATTGAATCGCCTTTACTCAATGGGCCCCTGTAAGGACCATTTGCCTAAGCATTACAATTTACAGCTATTTTTTAATTAAATGTTGCAAATAAATGACCAGGTTATTTTTTTCTTGTTATTTTCTCATTAACGACACAACGTAATAAGCTGAAACTTTCACAGGTTGGTCATTTAATGAATAACTTAATTCAAAGAAAGTAAGGTTACTTTGGTAAAACTTGTAGCTTTGCTCGGTGAGGAGGATAAGTAAGACTAATTGCAGTGATACCATGTGAAATGCTCAATTGAGTAGTAATTAGTTCTGAAAAGAACTGGAGGTACAACTCGACGTTTCGATCAGTATGCTCTGATCTCCTGAGGACGATCAGAGCATATACTGATCGAAACGTCGAGTTGTACCTCCAGTTCTTTTCAGAACTAATTACTACTCAATTGAGCATTTCACATGGTGTCACCGCAATTAGTCTTACTTAAGGTTACTTTTAGAAGCAGTTTTTCGAATAATACCAATAGTGTATAATAGTTTTAAACGTGAAAATGTCAATTGCCTTTGCTTCGATCTGTTTAATGTATAAGCCTACGTTATTTCACTCACTGAGTAATGAAAACCAATACGCTCGCCTCAGATAATCATCAATCAAAAACTTCACAAAAGAAGCTCCTGTCAGTTTAAGGTGATTTCATAATTACATACGTTATAGTTACTATGGTTACAGCAGGTAACACAAAAACAGAGAAAGATGTGAGCAGTTGTGGTACGGGTGCGGCACTTTGGAAGCCAGCTGTGTTTGAAGCGGATGTGTAATTCTAAATTCAGTCAACATCTGTACTCTCTGAAGTTTACAATGAGATATTCTAGTTTCATTTTAGCCCTGATTTTGCCATTTACTTTGGCAATCACCATGTCCCTTGTGATCTATGTAAATGGGGACATGTGTGGGGCTATGACCCAGGCCGAACCCGGTGATGACCGCGCAGCCCTTATGAGGAAGGCTTTCGCCAACTTTAAATCAACTTGTCGAAAGGGCGGGAACAAAGTGTCGAAAGGACATGGTAAGTAATCACCTTTTTACATGAATTTGCGCTAAATATCACTATGAGTAACGACACTTCAAAGAATGCAGTTTTAAAGAAAAATATACTTCTGAGAAATTGCACAATTCTATCAAAAACAATCTATCATTAAATTTTAATTCATTTAAAATAATTTGACAAATGTATGATAGCATAACATTTCAATAAATACGTGTCATGTACATTTGTGATCATTTATTACTTTTGATTTATTTATTTCAAAATATTTAACCTGGGTAGGCCATTTACCTTCCGGTATTCTTCCTAGGCGCCCAGGAGATACAAAGTAATACAATACTATATGAAAATAAGAAAATAACTTAATATAGATACGACAGATAACTAAATACCCGGTATTTAATGTAGATACATATGTCTTTATACATTTAAAACATAATCTTTTAATGAACGTTTAAAGATTAATACCGGTATATCACCAGCCCCTTTGATTACATTTGGTGATTCGTTATAATACGAAGGTCCTATATATTGAAAAGACTGTCTAAAAAGTTCCACTCTAGGTTTTGGAACATATAACATATTAGCTTGAACATTACGGGTATTATACAAATTAAAATCAGAAGCATGATCAGGGCGTCATGATAATTTTCAGGCGAGCGGCACTCCACACGCACGAGGCCTACATGTATGTTCACATTTTGTGAGTGACATGATCCAAATCGCTTCTATTGAAATGTTGAATGTTATTACAGCATTATTTGGCCAATACTTGAGTGATTTCTTCGACTGAAGGATGTTTTTGCAAGTGTGACATCAGGAAGGCGTTTTGTTTTCCCCAGTGGACGTTGGTCTTTTTCTGACTTCGAGACAAAAGGGGCTCAGAGAAAGTGACTTTTTGCAATATCTTACTGTGCGTTTAGATGATAAAATGTATGTTAAGTTTCCTCTCTCAAAATATCATAAACATTATGAATTAAAATATCAATTAAAATATGAAAATATTATTAATATATGCTCAGAGCCCCAATATCTTCAATCCAATTCCACTGGTGTCCAGACTCGCTAGTGGCCGAGTTTCATCCCCAAGGATCACCCTTTCCTCGGCCGTGTCTCACGGGGATGCCAGCTCGACATACGCGCTGGCACATCCGTCCTCGGACTCCCGCGACCCTCATCCAAAATAGGCATACACTACAGCCATATGTACACTATGTTGGGATGGGAGGTATAAGGAAGCTTAGAGCCACATTAATTTACCAATGTTAAAACTTTGAAAAGCAAAACATCTGTTCTTCTGCAATGTAATGTAGAAATTAAGTCGTGCTATAAATACATTTGTTAAACTAGGCCTGGTTTGAAAAAAATTGCGCCAAATTCGTTGAATATTATTCCCCCTTCATCATGGATGATAGAGTTTGTCATAGTTATAATGTTAAATAGTAGTAGTATTGTCAGCGGGATGGTAGAAAGGGTTTAAATTAAAAGAGACCCTCACTTAAAGGTCTTATGGCATGGACATTTATGTAGATAGTTATTTTAGAAAATATCCATGCTTCTCGACAAAAGGGAAATATATTTTTATGAATTTTTTTATATGTCCATTCTTGAGACACGACTGACACGTACATAAGGGCGCTGTTTTTTGAGAACCCAACAGACACTCAGTGTCACAGCAACACTGAACGTGCACAAAATCAAAACCCCAAACCTTGCCCCGGAAAACAGTGGTTACCTTGCTCAAAGAGTGATTAGTAAAACAAAACACTCGGTTAACTAAATACTTGTTTAAACAAAAAAAGACGAGGAGCTGACTGCTCAGTCCACTTTTATGCACAAGTCAACCTTGATGCCACATCAGACCCAGCTGTTACGTCACGAATTTGCGAATGAATATGCAAGTAACTATAAGCATTATAGCTCAGCTGCATGTCACCCTGACGGAGACCACACAAACTCCCAATACAACCTTGTACCCCAAAATTAAAATATATAATAAATATTGGAAAAAAAATGTGACAAGATTAAAATCCCGTTGGTGCCACGCTAAGTATATATTGCATTTACGCTAAGTGTATGTTGCATTCACGCTAATTATATATTGCATTCACGCTAAGTGTATATTGCATTCACGCTAATTATATATTGCATTCACGCTAATTATATATTGCATTCACGCAAAGTTTATATTATGAGTTTTTATAGTATATATTTAAAATTTTAAGTATATACTTTCAACTTATTATCTCGCCTAAACGACTTATTATCTTGTTTAAAAACGATATCTGACATTACAAGAACAGGTGGTTTACAATCACAACACATATCCAACGAAACAGTAGAAATTAAAGTTATGTTTCTAAAGCAAACAAATTAATTTACCAAAGAAAGATCTCCTTCAACATGCAATTGTTTAGTACAACTACAATTCTAGAAAATATAGATCCCTTACAAAAAAGAAAATGCATGTAAATGTTTTCACAATTTGCACGTGAGGTTATTGGATAGCAAAATATAAATCATAACACAAATTGTTGAATTAGATAAATTCCTAAATACATGTGGGCATTATTGCTAAAATCCTGGCTATGACCGTGGCGCTTGTGTCATTGAGCAAGATACTTTACTAATACTATACTTGCTTCTCTTCACCCAGGAGTACAAATGGATACGTGTTAGGATAGAAATGTTTTTTATTTGTTTTTATTATAGAACTTAGCTACTGTAGCGCTGAGAACGGCAATACAGAGCTGTATACTTCTCAGAGAGCTGGGACCTTTTAAAGTTTGATATTGGACCAATGCCCAGGGTTTAATAATGTAAATGGCTTAGAGTATCTCTTCATCATAACACAAATTGTTCATGATTATTGAATTAGATAAAATCCTAAATAAATGTGGGCATTAATGCTAAACAAATTTCATCACGGGTTCCTTGATGGTCCCAGTGAGGTTAATGTATTGTCAAAGGTGTGTGTGTACGTTGGGGGGGGGGGGGGTGCTCAACATTTCCAATTCCAAACTCCAGTTTTGTGTATAATTTGGGGTAATTTTGGTAATTTGGGGTGACTATATCCCTGGTCAAAAAATAATGGATGGTTGGTATTACCTTCATCGCTTATCATGTGCTCCTGAATCAGTTTACAGAACATAATATTGTTTTAAACCATAAATGGGGCAACTATCGTCAGGCCGGGTGCTCAAGCCCAGAACTCCGAGCCGGCCGGGTGCTCAAGCCCAGAACTCTGAGCCGGCCGGGTGCTCAAGCCCAGAACTCTGAGCCGGCCGGGTGCTCAAGCCCAGAACTCCGAGCCGGCCGGGTGCGAAATTGTACATATTAAATGATAAATAGCTGCTCAGTTCGAAATATTTCAAGAAGTGTTTGATACCATCATCAATCCAAGTAAGTTTGTTGTAAAACTGTGATATTTTTAATACCGACTTTAAAGTGATGCTCTAAGCAAATATCATTAATTGACATTTCCCCATTTTTAGAGAGATTATGTCATAAGAAATCTAACAATATAAACTTTTATCATCTCAATCCAAGGTGAAAGTTTGTAAAAAGTAATTTTGACCAAACCCCTCTAAAAAAAGGCAATGTCAAATCATTTCTGACTTTTGTGTTTGTTTTCTTCAGCACATCCATATATCCACCAAAATATGTAAATGTTTTGTTTGCTTTTTTTTTTTTGGGGGGGGGAGGGACTATTAATGCCTACCCCCATTGAGCGAATTGTTTTCGGTGAACAAACGTGTTACATTTCACTCCTCTTCCCATTTCAATTATATCTGCTCAAAATTGTTATTATTATAGCTTTGATAATATCCAGTTCGCGTCGGGAATAAAACAGTTTTTCTGGGCCCCTGTGGCGGTTTATTTTTCCCCACACACACGTTAATGGAAGCTTCCACAGCGGGTGGCCGGCACTTCCGAGCATGTCACCATACACGCGTGGCTCAACCGAGCATGCGTACAAATATTCCAGAGTTTCCTATGGCGTGTTTAGACGCTCTCCGATACGTGGTGCAAAAAAAAATTGCCTGTATATACGGCCTCCGACGCGAACTGGTTTTAATAGAGATATTTCTAGAGATATCTGCCCGCTCCTCTTAAAGGGACATTACACTCTTAAATTTAATTAAATATTGCTATGCCAAATAATAGTAATTTATTATTTTGTAAATGTTTTCATCAAATTAAACAAATCAGTTGTCTTGTTATAAGCGACAAATGATCTAAAACACAAGCATAGATTTCAGCCAGGCGCGTCGTCATGTGGGAGAGGGCGGAGAACACGGCTGCTTTCCCCGGTCCATTTTCTTGTTAACAAACAAACAAACAAGAAAGCAAGCAAATTTGAATCAGTTGTCTTGTTATAAGCGACAAATGACCTAAAATACAAACAAACAAGCAAGAAAGCAAGCAAGCAAACTAGATTTAGAACAAACAAATCAGGGCACAGTAAAAACTAATTTCGGAATGGTTTAGATAAATATTGTTGACAAATTAATGATTAAAAATGTATATTTTATATTATAGGAAAGAACTATAGTACTATAGTCATTATTAAAATGCATGGAACAATTCATATTTTTTTAGTAATGGGTTCATCAGGTTTGTTTGAAATAAACAGCTCTATACCACGTAGGATTCGTTCCCATAGGGCGTGCCAGTAGTTAGGTGTGGAGCTAACTTGACCGCACGGAACAAAGGTAATGCAGGAACAGCCTTAACAACAGGGTAGGCCTAAGCCCTCTATAGAAACTGTCCACTTTAGTTTTGTGTCAGGCGCTAAATGAAAAGATTCAATTAATAGTGTTATTTCATTGTTTAATTGTTTGATGAAATTGTTGAAATTTTTTCATTGTTTCATTTTTTGATGAAATTGTTTTAATTTGTATTATTTCTAGAATAATGATACTTAAAATAATAGACTATTCCCCAAACTTGAATGATACAGACACATTTATTTTCATTTTCATTATTTGATGAAATATTTTAGATGGAGCATCATCTGAGCGTTTTAGATACACTTTGTATACGATCTGCGGCAATAGACACTAGTATATGCATCTGCAGATATAAATAAATAATGATACAATGAAAGAATCGACCAGTCTGTGGACAACGTCTGGGGGCGTAGCCAGATTGGAGGGGGGTTATACCCCTCTTATCAATCCTCAGTCAGCAAAGAAACCACCAAATCAATACATCGAAGCAAACTTGTAATTTGTGTGTCCAAGGTAATTTAATTTTGGTGAAAATTTGTACGCCTTACGTTTGAACATTGAGTACATAATTATACGCACATACACACAAAATAAAATTAAACTCAAACAAATTTTAGTCGATATTCAAACGCCATCATGGTTCCAGTAAAGAGGTTGAAAACAAAACACCTCAACACTTCAGACGACTTTTGGCCGAACACGGCTTTATAATGTATGAAATCATATTTCTATCAACTTCCAGTATTTTTAAATATAATTTTTCAATAAAATAACTCGGGTCTATAAAAAGTAAAGCCATCATTTTCTGATAGTGGCATGTAATGGCGCGAAATCGGCTAGACTCATTCATATGCAAATACTGGTCATAGCAAATACTGGTCATAGATTTCACCATTCATAATTATATTTGTGTTCCCCCTCCCGCACTACATTTAAGGTTCTTAGCCCGACCTTGTCACTTTGGTACTATAAAGGCATTAGACACAAAGGTTTTGGTGGGAGGAGGCGGTAACGTTGTCTGTGACAGATCAAGGGCCGTTTAAGAAAAATGAAAATAAGACAAACAAGGAAAAGATAACAGACTTGTGTTCTGATGAATGAGTTGTCAGAATGTATAGGTTTGAATCCTGGCTATGACCGTGGAGCTTGTGTCATTGAGCAAGATACTTTACTATATTGCTTCTCTTCACCCAGGAGTACAAATGGGCACGTGTTAGGATAGAAATGTTTGTTATGTGTTTTTATTATAGAATTTATAGCTACTGTAGCGCTGAGAACGGCAATACAGAGCTGTATACTTCTCAGAGAGCTGGGACCATTTAAAGTTTGATATTGTACCAATGTCCAGGGTTTAATAATGTAAATGGCTTAGCGTATTTCTTCGTGATATATTTCGTACTACTTAATTATCTTATTATTACCATCGACTGAAAGTGTCTTTTTGAAAAACTACAGAGAAACATGAGGAATATTATTAGACATTTATTAATACATCTTTAATTCCAACTATAATCGCTTTATGACGTTATTGACACGCTATGTTAAGCATATATCTGTCATATAAATGTCATGGTCACATCATGCCGACAGTATAACAAAAGCCCGCTAACTAAAAAGGCAGCACGGTGTTTATTACACGCTGAAGTTTACTCGAATAATAGTCAAGAAATAGCGCCTATTGGCAGTTAGCTTCCTGAATCAAATCGCTTCTATCTGGTTTTGCATGTTTATTTTTTCTGCATTAACACTGTTGGTTTGTTTTCATTGTTCGTGTTAGTGGAAACTACCAAGGCCTAACGCATCAGCATCATATAAACCCTAATAGATGGTTAATTCAATGAATTATTAACCCGTCAAAATCAATATCACTCGGTACTGATGCTTGTCTATTTAGTTTATTTATTTAGTTTATTTATTTAGTTTATTTATTTTGTTTGTTACATATTAGTGGCCTGAAAAAGACTCAAAATAACTTAACGAAGTAATATAAATATTGGAGCGGGTAAAACTTTACTCCGCTAGAGATTACATCAAAAATAATTAATGGCTTTTAACAAAATAGTACATAAATCAAAGGAATTAACATTATGGAGGATATTTGTAACCATCAAAACAGGAAATAATTATATATGGAAAACAATTTTTCCCACTCGAAGGGTACACATGGTTTTGTTTTTCGTGTACAGGTCAGTGAAATATTATTTTGTTAGTCTGTTACGTTCAAAAAGGATGATTTTTTTTTAATTTGCCTTTTTATTTCATAATAATAATAATAATAATAATAATGTATAGATTTATATAGCGCACGTATCCACCAACTAAGTGGCGCTCAAGGCGCATTATATTATTATCCCTGCTCATAAGGCTCATAAGGCTCATAAATCATTCCTGAAACCATCTCAGCTCCCTGGGGAGTATACAGCTCAATTGCTGCCATTTCTAGCGCATATAGAGCAAACCATCTCTGCCTTCACAGGTACCCATTTAACCCCTGGGTGGAGAGAAGCAATTATGGTTAAGTGTCTTGCTCAAGGACACAGGTGTCACGGCCGGGGCTCGAACCCACACTCATGATAATGTTGTATCCTTTGTTGGACACATTTTCGAAAACGACCTTTACATCTGAAAAGCCATATTTCCCTGATCATTTTACTGACGAGATCAAGTTTTCCCCTAATATTCTAGCACAGTCATTCAATTAGTACTGATTATTATCCCAGTATTTTTTATAAAGTAATGATTCAACAGAAATCCAGGCTTCTTGGTGTTTTGTGCAGTAAATGAATAGATGCTCAATTGTATCTGGTTCGCTGTCACATAAGGGGAATATGTCATTGGCAGTGATTTTCTTTTTATGAAGAAGGCTTTTAGTGGGGAGAATCCTGTGTTTTATCTTAATAAACAAGAGGTCTTTGTCCTCATTATCAAGTAATGTATTGCTATGATTATTTTTCCAAACTGTTTTCCAGTCAATTTCTGTACGGTACAAATTATTTTGCCATTTCTCTTGAACTAGCGGGTAACAGCATTTTTCATAACAGCACTTTGATAATTATTTTTGGCAGTAGTATCGGAGATAGGAATTCCAATTTCTTGGTTTTGGTTCCATATACTAAGCCAGCAGGCAATTTGATTCATAGGCCCACTTCTTGTTTCCTCAATAAGATAACGTCTTTGAACAATATAATTCCAGCTACTTTGAGAGCAGGACTATTCATAGGTTTATTGTTCCCGGTGACAATATACTACATTTTATTTACTCTAGGACCCAGTTGTCTTCTAAAGTAACTTCATGACCGAAACAGATCCCTGAAATTGTTTATTTGGGAAAATGACATGGTTTCTCTTGTCGAGATCGCCACTTTCCCAACCACAGATCTTTAGATTTAGTCACATTGATTTTAGATCCACAACATATCCATTATTTGAAAATATTTTAAGATGTAAAAGTTTCAATTGCATGGATAGTGGCCCACCTGGTCAATCATCCATTAGAAGGAGGGGGATTTTCGACAGTTTTGCCTGCGAACCTACGTGTATCTTCTATGATTGGTCCATCCTTGTTTGGGAGCAGACATATGTGTGTAGTTTGTACATATATAAATATAAAAGCAATCTGACCACTCGTGTAGTCACCAGAGGGGCCCAAAAATGGGTACGTGTTAGGATAGAAATGTTTTTTATTTGTTTGTATTATATAATGTATAGCTACTGTAGCGCTGAGGACGGCAATACAGAGCTGTATACTTCTCAGAGAGATGAGACATTTTAAAGTTTGATATTGGACCAATGACCAGGGTTTAATAATGTAAATGGCTTAGAGTATTTCTTCGTGATAGATTTCGTACTACTTAATTTTCTTATTATTACCATCGACTGAAAGTGTCTTTTTGAAAAATTACAGAGAAACATGAGGAATATTATTAGACATTTTAAAACATCTTTAATTCCAACTATAATCGCTTTATGACGTTATTGACACGCTGTGTTAAGCATAATTATATCTGTCATATAAATGTTATGGTCACATCATGCCGACAGTATAACAAAAGCCCGCTAACTAAAAAGGCAGCACGGTGTTTATTACACGCTGAAGTTTAATCGAATAATAGTCAAGAAATAGCGCCTATATTGGCAGTTAGCTTCCTGAATCAAATCGCTTAATATCTGGTTTTGCATGTTTAATTTTTGTTGCATTAACACTGTTGGTTTGTTTTCATTATTCATGTTAGTGGAAACTACCAAGGCCTAACGCATCAGCATCATATAAACCCTCATAGATGGTTAATTCAATGAACTATTATCCCGTCAAAATCGATATCACTCGGTACTGATGCTTATTAGTTTATTTATTTAGTTTATTTATTTAGTTTAATTATTTTGTTTGTACATATTGGTGGCCTGAAAAACACTCAAAATAACTTAACGAGGCAATATAAATTTTTGAGCGGGCAAAACATTACTCCGCTAGAAATTACATCAAAAATAATTAATGGCTTTTAACAGTATGGTACATAAATCAAAGGAATTAACATTATGGAGGATATTTGTAACCATCAAAACAGGAAATTATTATATATGGAAAACGACTTTTTCCACTCGAAGGGTACACATGGCTTTGTTTTTCGTGTACAGGTCAGTGAAAGGTTCTTTTGTTAGTCTATTACGTTCAAAAAGAATGAATTTTTTTAATTTGCCTTTTTATTTCATGATAACGTTGTATTCTTTGTTGGACACATTCTCGAGAACGACCTTTACATTTGAAAAGCCATATTTCCCTGATCATTGTACTAACGTGATCAAGTTTTTCCCCTAATATTCTAGCACAGTCAGTCAATTAGTATTGATTATTATCCCAGTATTTTTTTAAAGTAATGATTCAACAGAAATCCAGGCTTCTTGTTTGTTGTGCAGTAAATGAATAGATGTTCCCGTGTTTTATCTTAAACCAGAGGTCTTTGTCCTCATTATCAAGTAATGTATTGCTATGATTATTTTTCCAAACTGTTTTCCAGTAAATTTCTGTACGGTACAAATTATTTTGCCATTTCTCTTGAAAAAGCGGGGTAGCAGCATTTTTCATAACAGCACTATGATAATTATTTTTGGCAGTAGTATCGGAGATAGGAATTCCAATTTCTTGGTTTTGGTTCCATATACTAAGCCAGCAGGCAATTTGATTCATAGGCCCACTTCTTGTTTCCTCAATAAGATAACGTCTTTGAACAATATAATTCCAGCTACTTTGACAGCAGGACTGTTCATAGGTTTATTGTTCCCGGTGACAATATACTGCATTTTATTTACTCTAGGACCCAGTTCTAAAGTAACTTCATGACCGAAACAGATCCCTCAATTTTTTAATTTGGGAAAATTACATGGTTTCTCTTGTCGGGATCGCCACTTTCCCAACCACAGACCTTTAGATGTATTCACATTAATTTTAGATCCACAAAATACACATTATTTGAAAATATTTCAAGATGTAAAAGTTTCAGTTGCATGGATAGTGGCCCACCTGGTCAACCATCCATTAGAAGGAGGGGGATTTTTGACTTTTTTGCCTGCGAACCGACGTGTATCTTCTATGATTGGTCCATCCTTGTTTGGGGGCAGACATATGTGTGTAGTTTGTACATATATAAATATAAAAGCAATCTGACCACTCGTGTGGTCACCAGAGGGGCCCAAAAATGCCAAAAACTTTACATCAGCTCAATTGTGGGTTTTGAAGGACACTTAATCTGAAACTGATATGTTATATACTACTTTTGACAGAAGATTGGGTGTGACAATTTACAGCAAAACATCGTCACCCAATTTTGAGATATAGGCCTCTGAAAATTCCCAAAAATTCACCGACGCCGACTGAGGGAGAAAAAGGGAGCGTGGCTATTATTTTCAGGGGCCAATATCTCGGAAATGACTTGGAGTTGGAAGCAAAAAAATTGTCATTACTCCCATAGAGGTATGATTGAAAATAAAAATCTGCAAAATCTGATTCGGTCACTGACAAAATTTCAAAAATTTAGAAATAAGGCAAAATACCCATTTAATTCATTTCACAAAATAATTTATTTTACCATGAAGGAGTCAAGAAGCCAGACTAAATTTTCTTATAGACATATACTAGATATAATGTTTCCAGATAAAAAATTGTCAAATCCTGGAGTAATGTCCCACATCCCCAAAAATCCAATAGAATGAAGGTTTTTTAAACGTTTTCACCTCTGGACCCATGCTCCCATATTCGGTTCAGATTGCCCTTCATAGTGCTTTGGCGATACATGCTGGTCATTTTTCAAGATGACCGCCGGTCCCAACCACGTAGCCGCGACAATTCTCAGTTCTGAAGAGGGCCCAGGCCTCTTAAATCTTCCTTCCACAACTCCTACTTAGTCTGTTTTATTTTACTCACTTTAGATGAAAGGCTGAGCTACTTTTTGAGAGTTAAACCTCCGTTCACTTTGAAGAAGAGTGAGCGAGCGAGTGAGCGAGCGACATCAAGATAGAATTAAAAATAACGAGTAAAATTAAAAACTCTAACAATTGAGAAAAAGAAGTGACCTTTAAACACTAGCATTGCACAAAAAACCTTTGAGCGCCCCCATTTGTTTTGCTCAATATATAAATTTATGTCATCAGTAGTACCATGGATGTTATTATTTCTGCCTTTATTGTATTTTTGGTAAACAAAGCCCAATTTTGGATCAAAATTACCCAAAATGTTACTTATAGCGCCCTATAGTGGTGATTTAAGGGAAGTCACATTGATGTTTGTAGTGAAAACAATATTTGTACCAAATTTAACATGGGAAAAAATAATGAAAACTTACCAAAACGGTGATCAATAAAAGTTTTTGCATGGCCTCATTCGATAGATGGTGTCTGACCAAACATGCCTACAAAGTTTCATGAAAATCGGCTGAAGAATACAGAAAATACGGAGGGGTGACCATTTGTGGCGTAACCACGGGGGTGGTGGTTAGGGTGTTCAAACCCTCCCCATGGGTCTGCCGATTTTTTTTGAGTAAAAACAAAACAAATTAAAGGGAAACAAGGGAGATGAGAAAATAGTACACAAAGTGTTGTTTTAAGCGGTGTTTGGGGCGAGGAGGAATTACCCCCCGCCCAAAAAGTGTATTTAAGATCACGAAGACTTAAGACTGGACAGACTGTTAATGGCGGATTAATGTTAGGTTAATAGCAGATACATTATATCCTCATTGGTCAATCTGTGTTGTTTGATTGGCATGCTGGATCGGTGTATTCCATAGTCATATTGATTTATAGTCATATACATCTGGATCCAGGGAGGTCCATGGGTCCTGAACCCTTTTAGCTTCATATTTTAAGTTTCTTGGAGAGATCAAGAGCGATTAATTATTTCCTCCTAAAAACATGGTTTGGAGTAGTGTACGTCGGACTAAACGGTGGGATGATTTAATTCGGGATTATTTCTTGATGGATATACATGTACCATGCCGTGCCCACAAAAAGGTTGACCCCTCCTTCAAAAATCCTGAATCAGCCCCTGCTTAGGCCTAACTGTATTTACTAAACCCTATCGGAGCGGCTTTGTTCACTTATTATATGTTATTGACTGAAATAGTATAGAACATTCATAAAAACCCAATACAGTTAAGGCAATCTGATTGGACGAAATGTTATCACGTGGGGTTGTATTTGTGTCAAGTAACGCTTCTGAACTAATCCAAGGCCAATCCACGGACACAAATATGTTCTAACTAATCAACAAGAATATCATGATTTACAGTGTCAAAAGCCTTGGACAGATCCAGGAAAATACCAATCGAAAATTATTTTCGATAGCATAAAAAAAATATATTCAACCTTTCTCTATGGTTGAATACTCTGATTCAACATACTTATAATTGCTTATTGAGTGGAGCGAATAGTTCTCTGAAGCCATATTGTGATTCTGATAAAATATCATATTCGTCAGTAAAATAATATAAGTCGCTTGTGGACTAATTTTTCAAGGATTTTAGAAAACACAGGCTGTATCGCGTTATAGGTCTATTATACCGATGTCATGTTTACAGCCACTTTTACAGGTACTACTTTGGCTATTTTTCAAGTGTCAGGAAAAACTCCAGTTATACATGGCTTGTTTACAAAGCAGCCCCAATGGCTTGGCTAAGGCAAAAAAAGTTTCCGGTTTCTGGGAATTTCTGGTCATTTTTTATTTATTTATTTATTTATTTATAGGTTTTTTTTTTTGGTAATCTTTTTATTTTTGCACGTGGCATCACAAGCGTGTTCTTTCAACGTTCAGATATGGATGCATTTACATGATATTTTACCATTGGTGCACAACTCCCTTCAAACGTTATCAATCACAATAATGCATTCCTTCCTTCCTTCCTTCCTTCTTTCCTTCCACCCGCTCAAATAGTCGCCTTCAAATTAAAGGATCACGGGAAAAAACCCATTATGGCTCTTAATAAATGTGATTTGCATAATAAAACAATATAGGCCTACTTGTTAGGTTTTTTTCATAAATGAAGCTTGTTCTATTCATTTTGGAGACTTATGCCACTTCACAGGCCCCCCACTTTATTGGCAATTGAGTGATGTAATGCATCACGTGATACGGTGACGTCAGGTAAAGAACGAGTTCGTAGCAATAATGCACAGCTGTTTGTTTGTGTGTGTACGTGTCCAATGCACTTATGTCAAAACCCCAATACATGTATATGTACAAATTTGCATCCTAAATTTCCTTGAAAATATACATCATACCTACAAGATGTGTCGTAGCAGGCTGTAGTAATACTCAAAGCCAAGGTGTAAGCCTCCATAGGTTCCCTAAAGACGAGGCACTACGAACATTTTGGGCCACAAAAGTGCGGTTGACGAGGGCTAAATGGTTCGGGCTGTCTCCAACCAGCGTGATATGTTGCGATCATTTTACCGCTAAAGACTTCAAAACGAGCCTTTATGGGGAATTTGGGATGTCAAAGGCACCCAGACTCAAGAAAACTTCGATTCCGACGAATCCTTCAAACGATAAGCCAAAGCGACGAAACGATGCTTCGTTAAAACGAGAGAATAGACAAGTAACTAACGTTAAGTCAGATCTGACATGTCCAATCTACATGTATGTACGGTGTGCGCCGCCATGTTGGGTTTCGGACATCGTTAACAATAAATATACGGCGTAGTTCACACATCATACATGAACAAATACACTCTAGACTAAAATAACACATTTTTACAACTTTTAGAAGAATTCGATGATGAAAATTGTGACTAGATTTTCCGGTCGGCGGCAATGAACACCAACGGTTCTTTTTTGTGACCTTTGTGGTTTGATATTTTCTATTTTTCAACCGAGTCACTAAATGATCGTTTTCTTCACAAAGATAGCAGTTTGGTGAATGAAAATTACACATTAGATAGTTTATTAGTTACTTTTTACCTCAGTAAAGTATCACAATTTCATCTGACGACGATTTAGCCATTTCTATGTTATTTTCCAGCGTGGGCAATATAAGCGCAGGCACGTGAATGAACGCATTCGCTGTTGTATTATGTATGTGGCTGGCGTTCCCGGAAGCAAGCCTTCTTCTTTACGTGCGTCACACATAGAGACAAATTATAAGTAGCTCGCTAAAAATCAATGAGATATTTTTTTTTATCATTAAAAATACCATATTTTAGCATCTCTATGGCATTTACGTCTCTATTTCTGTGGTCCTTTAACAACTTGTATCAAGAATCAGTAACATTTTGACAATAATTATTTGGTTTGTATTATTGTTCATTTACAGTGAGAGCAGTGTTTTCAGGTTGCCCCGATGCCGATATCATAGCCACCGACCCAATGGTCAACTTTACTATCCCCAATGCTACCGATGTTAACACCGGTATTCCACTCATCGTGTCGTGCAGTCCAATGCCGGGGTCGAATTTCACCAAGAACGTCACGGTGGTTAATTGTACGGCGAGCGATGCTGAGGGGCACGTGTGTTCCGGACCATAATGTCCGCAAGTACCATTATGTCCGCGAACCGATTTGGGCCCATTACGTCCCACCTATTACGTCCGCGGAACCATTACGTCCGACCCATTACGTCCGCGGAACCATTGCGTCCGACCCATTACGTCCGCGGAACCATTGCGTCCGACCCATTACGTCCGCGGAACCATTGCGTCCGACCCATTACGTCCGCGGAACCATTACGTCCGACCCATTGCGTCCGCGGAACCATTACGTCCGACCCATTGCGTCCGCGGAACCATTGCGTCCGACCCATTACGTCCGCGGAACCATTGCGTCCGACCCATTACGTCCGCGGAACCATTACGTCCGACCCATTGCGTCCGCGGAACCATTACGTCCGACCCATTGCGTCCGCGGAAGCATTACGTCCGACCCATTACGTCCGCTGGTCCATTACGTCCGACTCATTACGTCCGCAGGCCCATTATGTCCGGCCCATTACGTCCGCGGGCCCATAACTCAAATAATGATTGAACACGTAACGTTGGGGAAGTTAAAACCAATTACTTAGAACAATTTCATGTCACAGCGCTCTACTGCAAAATTAGCTTGTTAAAAACCACTGGTGTTAATTTAATAGTGTCTGAATTATCGTGCTTCATATGAGCACCACTGGTGTACTATTTAACATACCAGTTTTTGGACTGTAAGTACGAAGCCCATTGATGCCCCTGAAGAATAAATTACAAATCTGATTTCGAATCCGTTTGAACGGATTTGGTATGTTTCTTTAAAAAGGAGTTTGAAACAGCCAATTCTTAACTAAAACAAACAATGTTATTATGGGCAATAATAAACAGTTAAAATACATAGGTCTAGCCACCAAGAAAAGTAGCAGGGGTTCCAAGTTTAAGTAACCTAATATTAATCCCACGATAAACTTTATATAAATAAAATGTAGACAAAAAGATAAGGTGTGTGTCAGCTATCAGTTAATGTTTTTTTCAACACTGGTAAATATGTAATAACATAAACCAAAAAAGTATAACTTTCAAATTTCTATCAAATTGCCTATCGTTTAATAGGGTTTGTATAATCATCGGTAGTTTTGTTTTCAGTCAGTCAGCCACATCGGCGGATCATGTGTGCCCAACCCCTTCACTTTTGCCGTCTGCCTCCCTTTTTCGACACCCTGGTCAGCCAGATGGGCATAATTTGTTCCCTGTTGGAAAGTGTACATCTTGCAAACGATACACAAAAGTGCAACCCAATAGCAAGTCTGTCATTTCCAAAATGTTGCGAGCACTACAAGTAATAAATTTGTCAATATAAGTAAAAACTAATTGTGGTGACACCTTGTGAAATTCTCTGAGTGGTAATTAGTTCTGAAAAGAACTAGAGGTTACAACTCGACGTTTCGATCAGTATGCTCTGTTGTCATCATAACCTCCAGTTCTTTTCAGAACTAATTACCACTCAATAAAGAGTTTCACATGGTGTCACCGCAAGTAGTCTTTACTTATCCTCTTCACCAAGTTTTGTCTATAACTGTTTCTTTAATAATGTATTATGTATGGTACATGGTTATAGAGGGTGAAAAACAATACTGGATAACAGACCATATACCATTTGGGAAAACCTAAGGCCAAGTTTAATCCCTGTGGAAAGAAAAGTCATTTATAACAAAGAGCAGAATGTTAATGTCAGTCAGGTAATGTTGGCTTTAATTAATATTAATAATATTACAATAAATTTAAACAAAACACTGATGCGGAGTGAAATATAAATATGTGCGTGGATCAGAAACCGAATTTAGTCTTAACTTTTATAATTAACTAACTTGTACACTACATAACAGTGATACTACACTTATTAACAAGTAAAATAACAGTTAATTCAAATATAACTGTGAACTTCAAGGTTGTTTATAAAGTACTATAACTATAACAGAAACATGTAGAGTACTATAACTATAAATATAGTAATACTACACTTATTAACAAGTAAAGTTAAAGCTAATACTATAACTGTGAACTTCAAGATTGTACTATTGAGTACTATATGTTCAAGGCACCTCTCTCCATCCCAACCCCAAAAAATAATTTAAAAAATATTTGTCCTCCTCTGCATTAGAAACTGCAGGCAAACAAATCGGAAACTTCAGAAACAAACGTTCTCTCTCCCTTCACATTTGATTAAAATTATTTACAGTGTTCATCAGTAGATTCGTAACCTGGAAAATGTACAGAACAATCTGCTAAAACGTATAGGCCTAAAGACAATATTATAATAAATGTTAACAATTGAAATCTTGCAAAGATTAGTTACTGGTTCAAAATTAATATTTATTAATATTTCTTTTTGGTGTAGTGTATATCCCTTCCCCCAACAATGAATGTTCAATGAAAGTTCTACTTGGCCCATCCTCCTGATGGGTAAAAATCATATAACTTAAACCAACCAAAACCGAGCGCACAAACTACAACCTTGCCATACAACCATCCTTTATAAAACTAAAACACGGCGCAGTTCTGCTGCGAGCCCACTGCTTCTACCAATAAACCGATACAGTTTGGTTAATGACCAGTCACGCAGCTGGCCAACAGGAATCTCATCAGGATTGTCCTCCATATAAGTCACTACACTTGGGAAACGTGTATCCTCGGTAGGGGCATATCCGACAAGAGGGCATTGAATCGTTCACTTAATGGGAAAAGAATCCTTAACATGCCAATATGAGCTGCTGACAAAGACACAATGTGTCGAAGAATATGTTGCAATATCTCGTTTGGGAAATGGCAAAGCAAAAATCGTGTGTCCGAAACATGATGCAAATAAGGCTCTTTGCACTCGTGCGATTGAGGTGAGATGGTGTGCATAGAAAGATCCGGTGGATCATCAAATGAGTTATCATGATCAAGACTGGAATGTTCAGGGCACATGTTATTACTGTCTGTGATCCTGGTCATTGGTTCTAACCTAATGTAATGGAATTCGTATTCATGCCCAAGATAGACTGTCCCGATAGTTACATCGGAGTTATCTGGCTCAATAAATGTTATCCCGCGATGTTGACTAGAAACAACCCCTATTCTAACGTGATAGGTATTGGCAGCAGCGTGTAAGGAGATGTGGTCTCCCCACTCATTACCTGACATTCTATGTAAATATTCATCCCATGTTAGATTAGGCACAAATTCAGAAAGGTGATCTCCTCTATACACTGGGTTTAGACGTAACCATGATACTACATCAGACCTAATAGTTTGTTGGTCATACTGATTGCCCAACAAACAACTCAAGCTTTGAGCAAGAGAATGAAACATACAATTTCCGTCTCTTGGTATGTCTCCTTCTGGAACCAATTCCTGTTCTATAGCGTGTGTAATTAAGTCGTCGTGAGCAGTCTCAAAAAATCTATGCCGACTAATATTGCTGAAAAAATCGAAGACTGTATTGGTTTGTTTGACATAGTCCCTAAATCTTACCCTTCTTAACTTGTGCTTCTTTATTATACAATTCAAAAGAGAATCTTTGCAACAAAGTTGGGACATTTTGTTGGAACACAAGGAACGGCAAGCCGATCACACGCATCGTTATCGCACTGGCAAACTTCTATTACTTTCTTCAAGAGACTCGTGTGTAAATTCTGTCGGTCAGTTTCCATGGATTGCGTCACCGCGGCTACGTCAGCAACACGAAACCACTTTTCAAGCACTTTACCATCCGCTGTGATTTTCACCTTATACGTATGAAGTTTATAATTTGTTTTGATAACTTCTCCCTCATGCACAATTCTATTTGACACTTTGCCTTTCCCACTTAATCTGACCAAAACCTTGTCGCCAACTAAGTACAGACTGGGTGGACGTTTTGCCATTGATCTTTTAACCATTGTTTCTGCGCTCAGCCTATAGGCACGATTGGCTTTATCTCGAATACGTTGAACTTCGCACAGCCGAGAATTATCATTACCATGGGATTCATCATTTGGCAATGAAGGAATTTTAGTATTGACCTTTCGTCCGTGGTAAATTTCAAATGGTGTCGCCTGAATTGCCTCATGAAATTCGGTGTTTCGCAGAAAAAGCATACCTTTTACTTGTCGTGCCCAGTTATTTTTCTTTAATTTCACCACATCGAACATAAGTTTTCTTTTCCATGTGCGATGCGACGATTCAATTTTCCTTGGCTTTGGGGTGGTATGGTCGTCCTCTTACTCTAATTATTCCCATTTTCTTACAAAACGTATTGACATATCCCATGAATTCTTTGCCTCTGTCACTCTGTAAAACCTTTGGCTGACCTTCGGACAAATATAGGTCCTGAAGTGTCCTAGCAATTACTTTACTATTTTTGGACGCCAATGGGTAAAGCCAAACGTATCTGCTGAAAATATCCATAATACTGAGAATGTACCTGTATGTTTCATTTGCACTCGTATCTGCTAATTTCACCATACTTACTAAGTCAATTTGATGTATTTTCTGTACATCACTGGCCATGACAGGTGTAAGAGGTGCTTTGTTTGAAAACAGAGGTCCTAATCGTTGATGTAGCGACATTGACTTCAAGTTCCTACAGGTTACTTTTCGGGAAACCCCCTGAAACCGTTCCCCTATTCGTTTAGTAACCTTTGTGATACTTCCCTTTACTGTAAGTGTAGCCCTTCCTAACTATACTTCTGACTTCCTTCTTTTATCAGTATGGTTTTGTTGAGTAATATTCTATTTTCTGTTCGTCCCATAATGGTGTGCTCTCTTATTTGAACGTGGAAAGATGCCTTCCATCTTCTTAATTGCCTGTAGGCTGCCTGTCCATTTGCTTCATCAGAACGTTCCTTAATCCGTGTGCCAGCAAGGATGTCTATGGGGAAAATAGTTGAAATTGTATCAATGTGAAAACATTATAGACATCAAAAGAACGACATGTAAACTTTCCCTAGCTCTTCTACTGTTGTTTATTTAGTGTCGTTGTTGCTGAAAGACCATGCATGGGTTGATATCAAGCCCGAGACCGCCACCAACGATGACAATGACAACGCCAAAAAATGTTGGTCCCTTATTTTGCAAATATTATGCATTCTAAAACATTGAACAAATAATACTAAAATATCACGGATCAGCTGCTATTGCAACATGTACATAATTTGTGCGAAACTGGTTTCTGACATGTGTTTTTAAATTAGACTAATACTACATCTATTCATTAATCTAACTAGGATACCTTACCTAGTAGTACACGGTGTCGTTCTTCACTAACACTTCTTATTTTGTTTGGCATTCCTTCACTTGGCTTGTACCATGTTATCAGTAACAACATGGTCACAACGTTCTGGGCCCTGAAGCCATAAAGATAAACCATTAAAACAATATTAGAAAAACACTTATCAAACCAACTCATCAATCAAACAAACACCTAATAAACATAAAATATTGATATATTTAATCAGTTTCCATCCCTATCTCTGTTTATGTTTTACATGTATCCATACTTACTGTGCTGGGTAAAACGGAACATTGGTCCGTAAGTGTCAGTACTTAGTCTAGGTTCGAATTAATTTAATGTGGTATAAGATTTCTCCCTATTCATATGTTTCCTCATTTCGCAACATCCTGCAACTACATGAACTAAGAATAAATGTTCCTTTTCAAACATTAAACTCTAAATTTCCATAAATAACGCCTACTAAGCAGTGGATACAGTCTTCCAAAAGTACTGTTTACATATTGTTGTCCAGAAAGTCCTCCCAAAAGTTGCATGGATAAGCTGGAATTATGTTTACCAATCATACATTGACATCAAAATGTTTCATGTTTTAGTTTTTCATTAGTCAATAGTCCAGTTACCATTTTGTTTTGTAAAATACAAATTACAGCTAAATTTGTGTGACGGCGGGCAAATTTTACCTGAACAAAGCGCCCTCTTTTGACACACGAGAGACTATCGTACAATCTTCCGATTTAATTCTGTACCATAGGCATAGAGAATCTCTGTAATGACTGTACAAAAATTGTACATATAAATAGTCTCCACTGTGACTTGACAACGGAAATCGACATTAACGTAGAAATAGGCCAAAACAAACGGTAGTTTATCGGCCTAATTCTGTCCTTATAGCCTACAGTAGTCATTGTAATACCAGTTGTTATAAAACACTGTAAAAGTACAAGCTATCGTGTTAACAGTGTAGGCCTAACGTTATACATTGTATATAGCGACGGTTAACCTACTGTTTAGATGCCTATTTTGTTTTTAACCAGGGGAATATTACTAATGATACAGCGATTTGAATGGGTCTGGATGTATACAGTACTCATTAGCACAAAATAAAACCTAATTTTAAGCCTAATTCTTACCAACGCTTCATTTTTCTTGAGTTTGACAGCCTAACACTACATACACTTCACCAAGCCACGCGTGTGTGTGTACATGTATATGTACACACAGTAGCAGTATACATGTACACGCCTCGCCTATTGCATGTAGCTTCATGCAGTATGAATGTGACCAAACGTGAATGATATTCGCGGATAGATTTTAAGGAACACTGCAGATGAAGGCAGTACGGCACCATTTTGTCTAGCAGGCGACAGTCGTAGGGTTGAAAGAAATTAAAATAAAGCGATGAATATCCAGTTTTTGTTATGTTGCTGTAAGGGAGCTACAAAATCATGGCAACTTGTGGACGAAGAGTAAATGAATATTTCAATAATTATGTTTGACTTTGAAGATGTGTCGCCCGTGTTTTTTGCTATTTCAACGGCAACTTTTGCTATTTTAACCGACATTTTATTTGTGAATACAAATGAAGTAAAATGACACATTTTTCGAAATTATCTTGAGAAATATGGTTTTGCATGAAATATGTAGCGAAATAAATCATATTTGTTTACTGGTATGTGATGTCATCTTTCACGTCGCTGTTCATCAGCATATGCACTGCTACCGCAACATGCCAGTACATATACAACTGAGGCGCCCCGCGGACGTAATGAGTCGGACGTAATGGTTCCGCGGACGTAATGGGTCGGACGTAATGGTTCCGCGGACGCAATGGGTCGGACGTAATGGTTCCGCGGACGCAATGGGTCGGACGTAATGGTTCCGCGGACGTAATGGGTCGGACGCAATGGTTCCGCGGACGTAATGGGTCGGACGCAATGGTTCCGCGGACGCAATGGGTCGGACGTAATGGTTCCGCGGACGCAATGGGTCGGACGTAATGGTTCCGCGGACGCAATGGGTCGGACGTAATGGTTCCGCGGACGTAATGGGTCGGACGCAATGGTTCCGCGGACGTAATGGGTCGGACGCAATGGTTCCGCGGACGTAATAGGTCGGACGTAATGGGCCCAAATCGGTTCGCGGACATAATGGTACTTGCGGACATTATGGTCCGGAACACACGTGGCATCACAAGTTTGTTCTTTTAACGTTCAACTGAAAGGTAAAGAAACCTCATTATGCTTTCTTTATGACCTACAGGGTGTCCCAAAAATGCCCTTTATTACCAGCAAGTATTTTACCATTATTATTTTTATGCATAATTATTATGTTCCAATTTTGTATTTGTTCCATTTTTTTGTAAAATTTAGATTTAGGATTGAGAATAAGAATGCTCGTTATAAATATCTTCATACTTGGAATGGAGCAAAACTATGAAGCCCCATTGGTGCCACTTGACTAATGCATATATGTTTCACTTTATGTATTATGTATTTCACAGCACCGCCACTTATATCTTGCGGCCGCAACTTATTACCTTGCGGTCTCAACTTATTATCTTGCGGCCACAACTTAATTATCTTGCGGCCGCAACTTAGTATCTTGCGGCCGCAACTTATTATCTTGCGGCCGCAATTTAGTATCTTGCGGCCGCAACTTATTATCTTGCGGCCTCAACTTATTATCTTGCGGCCTCAACTTATTATCTTGCGGCCGCAACTTAACCCATATGTGCCTAAGCCATAAAACCACGCAAACACTATTCGTGCCTAAGCCATTGCCATGCACACACAACGCTGTGCAGTATGCTAATTAGTTTTAGTAAATTACTGGAGTCCTACAAATAAAAACTACAACAACCTTTATATCATTTGAAAGAGTATGGAATTGTCTTTATTCTCACATATATTTGGTCAACCTATGTTTCCACTGGAAATTGAAATTATGGTGTCCAAATCTGAAATAATTAGAAATAACATGTGAAAATTCATATCTATTTACATATTTTCACAATATAAATATTATTAGCAGTTACATGTGAATAAATCAATTTGTATTAGAAACCCTCTCAGTAGCTTCAAAATGACATATAATTTATGTATATTGACCCATGAATATGGAATTTACAGTACAATATAGCGAAACAGATTTGTTTACTTTTCTACTAAAATGTATTTCAATTCAACAGAATGCACAAATAAAACAGGGGTTTGTATCATGTGCAATATGTAATGTCCATATTGTACATGAATATATGGTGTCAACACGTTGAATGTGTACCTTGCATGTGGTGGTAACTGACATTTTTTGGGGGGCATGATTTAGGGCAAAAACCGTCCAAATTACAACACCGTATCTCCCGAAAATACACTAGTGGTCGCTGGGTATATACACGCGTAATCTGGGATACGAAAATCGCAAAACTCGCAAAGAATTTTACTAAAAAGTCCCGGAAAAAGCCCTCAAAAACGGAAAACGATTGAAATAAAATGGCGTCTGACGAAAAGAAAACCTCCAAGAGGCTTATGGGATAGCTTATGCCCATATATGGTAACGGGGTTTCCCTGATGATGTAATTCAGTTTGTTCTAGAATGTTCTACGGGAAAATCCGTAGTTCGGTACTTTCAGCATTTGCGCGTTCTACGGGAAAATCCGTAGTTCGGTACATATGGGTTAAGTATCTTGCGGCCGCAACTTATTATCTTGCGGCCGCAACTTATTATCTTGTCTGTTTCTTATTGCTTGAAAGTTTTGGTAATCTGCAGCGTACCTAATACTGAACTTCGAAATAGCTCGTGTCCGTTCGGAAATTTTCGTCACTGGAATGGTCTATTGATGCATTTCTCTGTAACAAGACTACGTTGTATGAGGGCGCTAATCTTCAGCCTCGAACCATCAGGATGCACCACACTAAATAGGCAAAAATTGCTGCACCAAACTTTTAAACCTACAACTTTTTTAAAAATTAATACACTTTTGAGGAGACTTGATAAATTTTGGCTTTAAAGTTGGTCCTATTTGGCTTGGGAAGTGGCAGCAAGTCGGTTTGGGAAAAAGCACATTTTCGGGGGTGTTACTTTCTGGGGGTAATTAGTGAAAATTCCCAACGGCTGACCTGCCAAAGATTGAAAAGAATTTGACAGATTAAGATTCAAACTACAATTTTCAGTATTGTCACCAAAACTGAGAGACTCCTGGATAAGGATTTTTTTCACTGTGAAGTTAGGGGTTTTTACACTAAGGTCAATGGAAGTGTATTTAGTGTGGTGCACCCATCACTTCTATTGTATACAATATACCATTTCATGAGTCATGCTGCCAAAAGGGTCACTCATAGGCCATGTCAATTCAGCCTGTCTGGTGATAGAGCTGAAAGGGGTTCAACTGTTTTTGCTAAAAAAATGAACGAGTAATTAACTAAAATGTGTTTTCGGTCTATTCGCTGCAGGCCACTCACACATTGCAAATTTGAACAGGTAGTTACATAAGTACGTTCCAAACTAATTATAATCAAGTCAAAAAAGTTGCCATTCATTCAAAAGTTCAGATGAACCTTCACGATTACAGGTGCTGGCCCGTGGCCTAAATGTTTTCAATTTTATAGGTTACTTTTCAAAAACGTTGGCGATTTGTAATTTGAAAGGCAAATAAGTAATGACATACATTCCTGGTACACACGTGCATTTTTCCAGACGTCAGAAACGTGTTTTTTTATTTCAATAAACACTCGTAAACATAACATGAGTATTGTCTAGGTTGGTGAAATTCTTGTCAAGAATGAAAAAATGGCTCAAAACTAAGGTAAATATTTGAAGACTCTGTATATGATCAAAAGACCTTTTTTCAGACAAGACAATATCAAACCACAAATAAATATCACATAATTGAAATGTATCATTTCAATAGCTACATATTATACCCGTTTTACCAGTGCTGTATATTTGATCTTAAGATACAAATATTTAAAATGTGTTTTCTCAAATAACAAATATGAAAAAAGAGGTTACAGAGTTTAACATCCATAAAATGAAACAGTAAATTCAGAACATCGAATATCAAAACAATACCCTTTCAACAAGAAACTCTTTTAACAACAACAATACACACAGAAGTCTGTTAATTGTATATAAATTCTGTCAGAGCATACCAGGACCTATGACCCCCCCCCCCATCAGAAAGCTTGAAATGTTAGGCATATAATCGTAAGAATACTCTGATTATACTGGATCATACTGATCAAAATGTTGAGTTGTAAACCACCGCTTCTTTTCCAAACAATCAGTTATTTTAAAGAGTGTCACCAGTGCTTTTGAATTGTTCTAATCTTGAACACCAAAAAATTTAGAAATGTTCTCTCAAATAATGAAAAAACAAAAAACAAAACAAAACAAACAAACAAAAAGAAAAAAATAAGATAGTAATCTTAATGGTCCGAAATTTACATCCACCTTATCATGTTTTTAAAATCTGATAAAATAAAAGAGTAACTTCAGAACATCAAATATCTTAATAATAATATAAATTTACATCCACCTTATCATGTTTTTAAAATCTGATAAAATAAAAGAGTAACTTCAGAACATCAAATATCTTAATAATAATATAAATATCTTAATAATAAACTCTCTATACTAGAAACTCTTTCAATAACAACAACAACAATACACAAAGAAGTCCGTTAAATGTATAATGATAAATTCTGTCACAGCATACCAGGACCTATGACCCCCCACCCCCCCACAATCATAAAGCTTGAAATGTTTGAAATGTTAGGCATATAATCGTAAGAATACTCTGATTATACGCAAGATACTAAGTTGCGGCCGCAAGATAATAAGTTGCGGCCGCAAGATAATAAGTGGCGGTGCTATGAAATACATCACATAAAGTGAAGCATATATGCATTAGTCAAGTGGCACCAATGGGGCTTCATACAAAACTGCACTAGCGTTACATAAATGATTTGTTTTGTTCAAAACTGTTGCAGTAAATCTGATGAAAGTTTCCCATAACATAGTAAAATAATTGTTGGTGCTAGATTTATAAGATCCTAAAATACATACATTTATGGTACATCTTGTAGATTATCTCTGACTCTGCTCAACAATACATTCAAACCCAACTTAATAAAAATGTGGCACATTTCATTTCGTCCATTATTCACATAATCAAGAAACATAAAAACGTTTAAAAATCAATATAATCAGCTTAATATTATTGGAACCTCGCCTTTCAAAACAAATGTGTATACCGTAATGATCCGATTTGCCTTTTGTTTTCCATATTTGTCACTGACAGATCCCCAAATTATATCAGATTTTTAAAATTCAGATTGCACCACTAATGTGCTCTTTTAACGTTCAGCTAAACATTAATTTTACACTGCAGGCTCATCGATACATTACACCGCAATTAAACTAAGTATTTGGTATAATTATATTAAAGTTGATGATGGTATCAAGTATTTTTATTTTATTTTTTATTTTTTGAGGAGCTATTATTTCATTAAGCAAAATAAATCAAATCCTATTTGGACTTAAATAAAAATTGAAGGCAGATCAAAATTCCAGGAATAATTGTACATTGTTTCGTACCATGTATTACTTCTTTGATAAGTACGAATGAACAAAGTGCATTTTCAACTTCATGAGGATGAAATATAGATACATGCAGAAACCAATAATGTTTATCTCAAAAGACATTATACGTCATATAATGTTTGCCACATTGTCTTGTGGGAGCCATAAGCATATTTTAAACACACTATTCCCGTTATTTATCGCTCATGGGCAAAATGTACAAGGTCTATGCTGTGAAAATATATGAGATTTCTGACTTTTTTTGGAGTTGCCTCCCTCCGTGAATTCCTGGGTCCGCCCCTATGGAGAGTAATGTTTGTTTTGGGAAAGATCACCGTCCTCAGTTTGAGAACTGTTATTGTCCACATTCACACAATGTTTTATTCCCATATGTCTTAAAGTTGTACGTATTTTCTCTTTTTTTCTTAATTTTCCTTTACCCCCCCCCCCCCTCATGCGAGTGGTGCTGGTTGTGGTTGGTGGCGTGGCTCCTGGATTCACTATCGCTCCAGACATCGACGTTTGGAAATTCAATGAATAAATTCCTCGAAAATGAGGGCATTCCTGATAACTTCTTGAGATGTTTCATATCATCACTAACTTGTACGCGTAACGCAAACTATATATTATATTTAAAGAAATAATTATATTGTCTGTTTCGTTTCTTATAATTACAAATAAAGTAGAAAGCTCCTTAACAATTACAGGCGAATAATAGCAAACATCGACTAGCTGGGAATGAAGTAATTCTCTATGACATCATTATGCTTGTATCATTCTCAGGATGCTTATAGGTTCCTATGATTGTGTGGGCAAGAGTCACGTTATTTGCTGATGAGAGTTATTGTATTTGTTTGTTTTTTATCATTCAGCTTGCCGTGATCCTCTAGGGATGGAGAGTGGAGCTATACCTGACAGCAGTTTGTCAGTCTCGTCTTTCGGATCATTAGGTTACACAAAGGAACGTTCTCGGCTCAATTATCTAGGTAATCCTTACCTTCTATAACTTATCTTCTAAATATCTTCGCACTTCTTTTAAACTAATTGACAATTAAGACATTCTGATTGGTTGAGACATGATCACGTACGTGGGCATATTCAAACTGATAAGGTTATTATTCACATAGTGCAACATCACATTTACTAAGCATGATAGACATGGTATAGTTCTTCAGCAATACAATATGTCAAGTCTTCAATATATAATGTGACCAGCCAGACTTCAGGATACGTTGTCAGGCACTTGTAGATATAAATAATACATCACTTGTTGTTGACTTTATATGTTTCGCCCGATTCAACCTTCAGCTTTTGCAATTGAAACCTGAAACCTTTTGCAATTGAATATGTTCTCTGACAGAAACGCGGTCTTCAGGTGATGAAATTAATTTTTTCTTTGGAACCATTATAATTTTTCATTTCATATATGGTCCTTTACAGTTTCATGTAAAATTATCAGGGATTTTGTTCGCAATTTCATTGAAAATAAAGCATTTCTGCAATGGAACATATTTAATAAAACTGAAACAGCCGTAGGTTCGTATTGCAAAAAAAAAAGAATATTGAAGGTGAATCGGGCGGGAGCGCTGTTTGCCGCTCTGCTCCAGTAATTGCACTATGACCGTGAAACCGGATGTTCCATACATGATCACATTGTGCGGACAGAATCAAACCATAGAGAGGACCAAAACAAGGCAAGAATTGGTCAAAGACACAGTGTAAGTTTCATTATTTTTTATTATCAAAGGCATAAACGTATTGTGGCCCTGAAGGGACACCACAAATCACAAATATCTTCGGCAATATTTGTGATATCACGAAAATAATCACAACAAAATCACAAACATCTGCGCAAATATGTGTGATGTAGCGAAAATAATCACTTGCCTAATAACATATATGGCATAATTTTAACGAACCACGTATTATTCATCAACAATCTAGAGGGCCTTGATGCGACGTGTCCTTTCTCTATGGTTCAAGGGTCATAATCGGGTAACGTGTCACAGGGCATGGCTACTGCTCATGTCGTGTTGCACATGGTCACATGGCACATGTGCTTTCGTAATGGCGGGTTCCGAGGAGAAAATGAATGTGAGTTTTTATTAGCTCACATTATAGTTATGTCCCCCGCAACGTCATTACATCCTGCCTTTATAATAATGTTTTATTTACTCTCTTGACCTTCCTCCATGCTTAACGTTATATATGTATTAAACCATGCAGTCTCACTAGCGTGAAATGCTGGGGCTGAGTTTGCCGGTTATGACCCTTGACCCATAGAGAAAGGACACGTAGCACCACGACCCTCTAGTTTGTTGATAAATTATACGTGTAAGCATTCGCGAATGGTTCGTTAAAACTATGCTAAAATTAATTGTATTGCATTCATCTTTAAAACCCAACATCCTGACTGGTACATAGAAAGAACTCTTTCTTTAGTTCGTTCCTGCTGCTATTGGCCTAGCATATATGCTGAAATTAAAAAGTGGATTGGGAATTGTGAGCAGTTCGTAGTGCATAGAAATAACTCTTTCTTTAGTTCGTTCCTGCTGCTATTGGCCTAGCATATATGCTGAAATTAAAAAGTGGGTTGGGAATTGTGAGCAGTGTGTAGTTTCTAAACTTCCTAGACCTGCAGTCAGAAACCCTCTTGGTCACTTGGTTGCAAATAATCCTTTGGATGTCATAGCCATTGACAGTACGCTTTTAGAGTCTACTTCCGACAGAACGGAGAATGTTCTCGTAATTACTGATCTGTTGTCTAAGTTCATCATGCCATACCAACAAAGGATCAGACTGCTAAAACAAAAGAGTAGTTTTTAAAGTAGGGTCATTCCATGCCAAATCACCTAAATATTCGAAAATATTTCAGTGACCAATTTCTGATTTTGCTAAAGAAAATACAACATTCCTTTATGGGAGTAATGAACACACAACAACTTTTTGCTCCCAACACCAAGTTGTTTCCGAGATATGGCCGCCTGAAAAATATAGCCACGCCCCCTTTTTCTCCCTCCAATTTTTTTTCTTTTTGCCTCTCAAGATATTTTGCTGCAAATTGTTACATGGGGTGAATAACACCAAATCTGCTAGAATCTGATGTCAAAAGTAGTAAATAGGCCTATATCCTTTTCAAGTTTTGTCATTTTTGGGCCTATCTGGTAACCACACAAGTGGTCAGATTGCTTTTATGTTTTATATGCATATAAAGTGCTATGTACTAAGTGCATACGTCTGCCCCCAAACAAGGTGGACCAATCATACCTTCATTGGAGGTTTGGCTGGAGTCTGAATATAGGTTCGCAGGCAAAAAGTACAAAAAACAACCTCCTTCTGATGGATGGTTGACCAGGTGGGCCACTACCCATGTAACTGAAACTCTTAAAATATTTTATCCTATCTATGTATGTAAGAAAACTCAGTTTGGTATCTTTTCTCCTTCATGGTCAGACGATATTTTCAAATAATGGGTAGGCCTGTTTTGCTTAATATACACAGTATTACTACTCAATTGAGAATTTCACATGGTGTCATCGCAAATAGTCTTTACTTATCCTCTTCACCATGCAAAGCTACAACTGTTAATATACAGTATACAATTGTACACTGTACAGTATATGTGTTGTATGTATACATTCCCCAAACACTTATGAAGTATGTACACCATCATATCATCTTAATCAAATGTATCCAAAAGGGGTCCATGGCCCTCTCCTCAACCATTTGACAAAACCACCCTGACCAAATAAATAAATAAATTGTCAAAACCGCCCACCCCACCCCCTAAAAATAAAAAATAAATAAATTAAATAATAAAATTAAAAACATTAAAAATAATAATAATAAACTAATTAATTAATAACTAAATCGTCATCTGTTGAATGTAGAAATTAATAAGGTTTCTCGCCCCTGCATCATGAACTACATACTATATTTGCAACTTGGCGCTGAAAGTGCTGATATTGCATTTAGGGAGTGCTTAAAATCAAACACTTCCAAGGCCCTTAAGCAGGCCCTGGACCCCTTGCCATGAATGAGCTCTTCATGTTCGCAGGTCCCCCTCCCCAAATCGTTTGTTCTAGATCTGCCCTTGATAATGTGTATTTGAAAAAATCATAACAAGTTTATGGGGGTATGCATACATGCAGTACCTAGACTGTACAGTGTACAATTGTATACTGCATATTAAAAGATTACCCATTATTTGAAAATATCGTTTGACCATGAGATACCAGACTGAATTGTCTTACATACATAGATATGATACAATATTTTGAGAAGTAAGAGTTTCAGTTAGTAGTGGCCCACCTAGTCAACCATCCATTAGAAGAAGGTGGTTTTGTGATATTTCTGCATGTGAACCTATATTCAGACCCCAGCCAAACCTCCAATGAAGGTATTGTTTTGGGTGAGACGTATGCACATAGTTTGTATGCATATAACAATAATACAAAAGCAATCTGACCACTTGTGTGGTCAGAGGAGCCCATAAAATGGGGGGAAAAAGAACTTACGTCAGCTCAAATGTAGGTTCAATTGTTAGAAACCCTAACTTAAAAAGGAGGTATTACTACTTTTAACAGCAGATTCTAGTAGATTGGGTGTCATTCACCCCGCTTAATCATTTGTAGCAAAATATCTCAATTTTCAGATATAGGCCTCTGAAAATGTAAACAAATAACTGACGCGTGGCTATATTTTTTAGATTGCCATATCTCGGAAACGACTTTGAGTTGGGAAGAAACATTTGTTGTGTGCTCATCAATCCTATAGAGGTATGTTGAAACAAAATATCAGCAAAATCTGAGTCGGTCACTGCCAACCTCTAGGCGAGTTGGCATGGAATGACCTAGTATGGTGTACCTGTAATAATTCATGCAGATCAAGGAAGACAGTTTCAGTCTAATTTAATTTCTCATCTCTGTAGCATATACAATACATCTCGCACACAGGGGGAACGTGCCCCCCCCCCCTCCCCCCAGCCTAGGTCCGTGCCTCACGGGTGCCCCCCATTTAGAATTTTGAAAAAGTAAATCCCTATTCGAGACTGCAACCCCTAGTGCTCCCTGGAAATTGGACCCTAGTTACGCCATTGATGCTCAATGTGAAAGATTTAAAAGAACAATGCATGATCAGCAGAAGTGTTGTTGGTCCAGGTTTCTTCCTGAGCTGACTTACGCATATAATTGCACACCACATTCCTCTACAGGTTTTCTTTGCATCTTACGTTTGGTAGAGAACCATGCTTGTCAGTAGGACTCTGAATTAGAACAGGATTGGGTTCTCTTATACCAACGTAGATTGCAAGAAGCCTTTCTAAAAATCTAAGATCTAAAAATCATCATCAGCGAAATAAGACGCGGAATAGATTTATGATCTATAGGTTGGTGAAATTCTTGCGTCGGGAGATAAACAATTGATTTAATTTTGCCCTACACCGACGTGTGTATAGCACTGTATACTCAGTGCTTGCCGAGTGTCTGTGGAAAAACTACACAGGCGATTTGGGCGGGATTCGAACCCACGACCTCCTGCTTATTAGTGCAGACGTCTTAACCTCTCGACCACCGAGCTTGCCCGATGACAATTGGCTGGCTAGAATCCCATATAGCAGCGGGTTCCGCGATATATATAGGTCGAGAGGTTAAGACGTCTGCACTAGTAAGCAGGAGGTCGTGGGTTCGAATCCCGCCCGAGTCGCCTGTGTAGTTTTTTTCACAGACACTCGGAATGCACTGAGTATGCAGTGCTATACACACGTCGGTGTAGGGCAAAATTAAATCAATAGATTTATGATCGTAAAGCAAATCCTAACGTCTTTAAGATCGGAGATCATATTTATCTGCGTAACAATACCAGGGGTCGGTATAAGATCCAAAATAGTTATCTACCGGGTACATATCTGACTGTTGGTAAACCAGATCCCAATAATTTTGTTTACACGGTTAAATTGGCAGAGGGAGGTGGTAACAGAAAGACTGTTAATTCTGTTGAGCTAAAGTTGGTCTCTTAAATGCTAAGCCCGCTACTGAGTTTGTTTGTCAACGAAGTAGCCTACAGCGAATGTTCAGTTGATTCAAATTCCTGTTCGGAATCTGACTTTGATATTGCAGAAGCAAAATATCCTGAGAAAGAGAAGTTACCATCCTTTAGGAGATCACAATGATCAATGAAAGTAAAAACATTATAATAAAAACTGTCCATGAACCTAGGTCATTGGATTGACCTAGGACAATTATTAACAGCTAGGGGCTTTTCCTGTTAGTTGTGACTATTATACTTATTGTAATGATTCTAGTAATTTCTCTCTACAAGACACATGTTATTCTGGAACTCAGAATCTTGTGCACTTTGTTGTTTCTAGTGATTTTCACAACTATTTACCCTTTTCAGTGTACAGACGTTTTTCGATTGTATGGCAGATTGAGAGCCATGGGAATTATCATTTTGTAACAAGCCAAAGAATTTATAGATGGCTAAAAGTAAAACCCATGCACCTTTGGAAATATAACTACAAAATCGTCATCGGTGGCTCATTGACACCATATCTCGTTTTATTGTACCTCAAGGAATGGGCAGAACACCAGTTGTCATTTTGAGGAGAGTATTAAAATTTCTTTAATCCTAGGGTGATTGTGACCAGCCAGACTTCAGGGTATGCTGCCAGGAACTTGTATATATAAATGATGACGCGTAATTCTTTGTAAATAGCACCCGTACTTGAGATTTTGTCATAACATGTGCACCATCTTTAGTTGAAGTTAACCATGCGCTGCATGTACGTGGTATGCAGTCAAATTTGCAAAATGTGTTCTGTTTAAAAAAAAAACTTTTTTATCACAATGTAAGTTTTATGTAAGCTGCGATATATTTCACGCATTCCAGTAGTTTTCGTGTTGAAATAGCAAGCATGTGGTGGTCATTTCCAACTTCAGCGTTGCAGCCAACACATCAATTTTGCGAGCATTTTGTATTATCAGGAAATTAGTTGTTTTTGTCCCTTGTCTTTGTGCCTGGTCCTTTGTCGTCACGAGTTTGGGCATCTCTTAGGCATCTCTTGAAGAGGAACGAACTGTAAGGAACTACCGGGGAAAGAATGTCGTATTCGACCGCCACTTTTTAAGGGTTTTTATTATTTGTTGGCAATCACAAACCAGTTAAAAATGATTCTATCGTTTTTGGGGGGTACAGAAAGCGAAAACTATCCACTTTTATGATGGTTTTCGGACTTTCTTTCCCTTCTAAAAAAATCCTCCGGTTCAGAAAATAGAAGGATCCTATTATAGTTGCCACTGCGCATGTACAATGACCGTGTTGGTCACTAATGGGTGAGTTGACAAGATCAGACTGACATGACTGAGGAAGTCGTCGTATACCAAAAATGCCTGATTTTTCATGAAATAAATATCCTGGAATAATTTGAAATATATGTCCATCATCATCCATATTGGTTATATTGAATGAGAACAAGTGGATGTCAGATACGACATTCTACCCAAAGTGGACACCAATTTTGCTTTTTAACGGCATGTATTTAGTGACGTGCTTTTAACAATATTGATGTATTGCACCCTTTAGGGGATTATTAGACCAATTCCTAATTTGTTTGTCTCATGTATAAATTTACTACAGTCGCACACATAAAATTGAATACGCACTGAATACCGACTTTAGAGACACAACAAATAATCGTATACGGAGTGTATCCTAACCATTTACCTGTTTATAGAGAAATTAGAGATATTGAGCAGTATTGGACAAATGCCTATTCATCTTGTATTTTCTGTCAAATGTGCAATGTTCTTTATTCATACAGTAATTTCATTACAGATCGATTAGTTCTTGTGAGCAGGCCTTTAAGCTCAACCATACCTTACTTTAATGAATTCTGTAATAAATAAGAATTGTATAATCTAAGCAAGGTGTATAAATAAGAAGAGAAGAAAAATGTGGAATACAACCGTCACTTTTCTGTCCAAATATGACAAAATATGATAGATGAAACACTTAAGGAGAGGGAAGTGAGTCAAGTGAGGTTGGAAACGAAATTTTGGGATATTGTGAGTAATGAATACATGCAAATCCAATGAGATGTTGGCAATTTTGTCGTCTGCCAAAAATACGATATTTAGACATTGTGTACAAGTGGCAGTTGGGTTCGACATTCTTTCCAAAGTGAATAATCTAAGCAAGGTGTATAAAATAAGAATTGAATAATCTGAGCAAGTGTTACAAATAGTTGAATCTTGGGAATAATGAAGATTTTATGCATAAACATATTGTAGATTTGTAATAGATTGCGATATTTTAAATATGGGCCACTGCAGTATTATTTCGTTATATTTCAGGTCATTTGCCCAATGATGTAATGACTGTCGTTTTGACGGTAGTATAGCAGTGTGGTGTAAACCAGAGCTATAAAGTAACTTATTTTTTGTTTTCCAAGAAGAAAATGTGGTTGCAATAAGTACAGTTATAAGTACAGTTATCATTTATCAATATATACAAAATAAGAAATAAAGTTGAAACAATATTTTTGTTTTGATCATCCCCGTACAAATCCCCTGTACAGTTAATAAAATCGCTTGAAATGTTCGATAAATTAAAAACATACGGTAATTTGACTTTTAATTTTGATTATTTTAAGTGCCGCATATCATTATACTGTGCCCGCTGATGGAATCTCAGGGCGGTACGGGCAGTTTAAAAAAAAATTGCTTCAGATCGCGGAATGGTTTGTTTTCCGAGCACAAAACTCGCTGCTCTGCCCGCTGATGGAATCACACTGCGGTACGGGCAGTTTAAACAAAAATTGCTTCAGATCGAAATTAAGACGAAACAAATTCTCGTTTCCCATGCCAATTCAAATCTGTATACAAATAAGTGATAAAGCTTCCCCCTTTTTTAATTCCGATTTTCGTTTCAACAAATTTCATAGTCTAAATATTTGGCAAAACCACAACGAACCGAACTAAACCAATATACAGCAATCCGTAGATATCTGATCCTTCTATTTGTACAGGTGCCTGGTGTGTAGAGTACGAAGATCAGAACCAGTGGATTCGTGTGGACCTGGAGGAGTCAGTTACAGTCACTGGCATCATCACACAAGGGGAAGACGGTGGTGCGTATACAAAGTCATATAAAATAAAGTACAGTGACAACGAGGCTGATTGGATCTACGTGACTGGAGCCGATGGGTCATCATTGACGGTAAGGTCCTATCAAGATGACATACTTGCACTGTTGTCATATTTTACCTCGAATCAATATACTGTTATAGCAAATGAGACCCATGGTTATTATTCACATAGTGCTACGTTAATTGTACTAACTCATGATAGACATGGTATAGTCCTTACGCAATACAAAATGTCTTGAATAAAGTGTATAAGTTTCTATACCTGAAATCATTATTAATGTATAAAATACACAAATAAGAAAATAAGAAATCTCAAATTAAGAAACAAAGTGAACAAAAAGATAACATATTTTAGGATCAGCCACCTATTATCGGGGGTCGGCGCCTTTGAATGTCTTCCAGATTAAGTGTGTGCCTTACAAATGCTTTGTATTATGTTTGAAGGGGAACATGGCCTATGTCTATGTCCAATATGTTATTCCTGTTATTATAAATTATGACATGATTTTATTATTTGTATTTGGCTGATGTTGCAGCAGATCAAATCAGTTTCCCTGAATAATCCAACGCTTCAACAGTCAACAATAATTCTACGTTCGCGTAACCATTGAGAAATAATTTGCAAAAACTACCGAGACAGTTTTGGTACATGTTGATCCTAACCCTATCTTAAAAGCCTGTGTGAAAGTAAGAAATAAACCCTCTTATAACATCATAGCATATCCTGTCACCACGAAACCTGGACAAAGTCGCACCGATCCATTTCGAGTAAACAGCGTGCAAAGTCATTTCAGGGTGGAATCGTCCATTTTTGGATTTTGGGATGACCGTATGCTTTACATATTCACCTATCATTTTTCTTTAAAAATGAATTAAATCTGTTAAGGTAAAATACTTTGTTACCCTATTTTCGGAGCGATGTTGTTGAACAAGAAGCGTGGACTTCCTGTACAAAAGCCTTCTTTTCTCTGATTGACTTGTTATTGATTGGGCATGTTGGGGGGGGGGGGGCTTAATCCCCTCCTGAGGGGATTACAGGAAAGTGTTACCCCTACAAGTTTATAATCATTCAAAAGCTTATGAACTGAAGAATATGAAAATACCAAAAACTCAAAATAAAATTTTCCAACTTTGTCCGGGTTTCGTGGTGACAGGTCACATATTCGTTAAAAAATATATTTACTGTTAACATATTATTGGATATTACCACCTCCGTGAGTATGTACCTAATTTCAATAGGCTAGGTTTTTAACACATCTTTAATTTCGCTTAATTTGTTTTCTCCCTTGACTTCGAAGTGATATTTTTGTGTGCAATACTCCTATGAACGCGATTGTAAACATTTTATTCAATTCATTTTCACCTAGACTAGGTGCCCACTAACGGAATTTGATTATAATCATGAAAAATACAAGTTTAATTGTTGGCGCACCCATATCGAAAGAAGATGATTTATCAATGAGAAGTAATCTTATTTATTTATAAAATCTGTTATTTTGGGGTTATATGAACTAATATCATAATATATTTTGTTCAAGAAAGGATGCCGATTGGCATCTTTCATACACTGCTCTCTTTTAAGTATGTGTATATAATCGTCCCTAATTTGCCATCGTGACCAATCCCGAATTAAGTTAGCGTAGTGACCAATGCGGTATTGGTCAATTTGCCAAATTACAAAAATAGCCAGTTAGAGCATTCGTCATTTGAATGCATGCTCTATCTCCAAAACTATAAGGAATACATGCATGTGGATTAGATACAATGGTAGGTCTCTTCCTGAATGTACTAATGGGTGGGAAACTTAAAATTGAAAAAAAGTCGGATTGGTCACTATGGCAATTTAGGGACGAAAGTTAAGACGAAAGTTTACAAAACATCTTTGTTAAGCCATTTTAAGAATACGTATTTTAATTGAAAACAAACTATCAAATAATTATAACCAGAAAGTGTGTTTAGGGAAAATATATCTTACCAAAATGTGTCTCTGTATATCTGTAAAATTTACTTTTGAAAACGTAATCCAACACAGTAATTCTCGTTTTTAAATTGGGGAATAATCGTTTTGCTTGATCTGAGAAAGAAATTTGTGGGATGTTTTTGTCACCTTTAAAGACAATTCTTCCAAAGCTTGTTTTTACTCGTATTAAATTGTGGTGGTTATAGTACCATTTTGGCGAATACAAATTATAGTTTGTGCGCAAAATTTCAAAAAAACGGCAATTTGTTTGAAATGAATAAAAACGATACAATATTCCCGAACCACGCCCAAAACTGACATTAATGCTTATTTTCCGACAAGTGTGGGTGGGTGTGAGCGCCCAGGAGGCCACTTGTGGGGTACTGACACAATGGGGACAATGGTACCCTATAAGTTTCCCACTTGTGGGGTACTGACACAATGGGGACAATGGTACCCCACAAGTTTCTCTTTGTTTCCGTGTACCCAACAAGAGAAATTCTAAAGAAAAGGGACAATAGGAGGACAATGGTGGTACCCTACAAACCTGATCCATAAGGATCATTAACTTTCATTTAAGAAGTCTGTCGCAAGTTCGTATCTTTATTGATGAAATCACTTGTCATCATGCAGTCCGTGCTCTGGTCACATCACGTTTGGACTATGCAAATTCACTTCTCCAAGGATCCTCTAGCAAAGAGATCAAACGTCTTCAACGGCTTCAAAATCGTGCTGCAAAATTAATTTTCATGGCTAAAAAGTGTGACCATGCACTTGTAGCATACACTTGTTGACCTGAGAACAAAAGATGTGCACACAGTGTAGGAACTGTGTGCACTGTGTGGACTTACACACGTCCACACAGTGTTTTTGGACTTTGGAAAAGTACGAATATCTCGGAAATTAGAGATTTGTCTAGGCAGGTTCTTTGACTTAAATCGGAGGAGATTATTAAAAGGGAAAAATGAGACGAAAACCGCTCTCAAAACACTCTTCTGTGTGAAATGGGAACGATTTTAAGAATTTCCTATCCTTAAGTACAGAAGAACAAAGGAAAGTCCACACAGGGTATGTGTGGTCTGTGTGTGTGTGTTTGGGGAGGGGGGGGGGGGGGGTTGAGACCCGCACGTGGAACTGTACAGTTCCTTTTATTTCGATTTCACATTTCAAAAAGTATACATATACACAATCACCGACATAGGTCTACAGCAAAGGTAAACTGCAGTTGGCTCTAATACAAGAACCTGAACAAAAAATGTAAAATAACAATCAATATATGCCTATGCAGAAAACATTAACAAACTTCCTGTTTGTCAATTTGGTAAGTATTTTACCCTGTTATATATACATTAGAACTATTAGAAACAGAACTTAACAGTGACAGTTTATATCACAAAAAAAGCCTTATTGTTAAAATACAGTGTTTGAAAGTCATTGTCTGAGATCCTTGTCTTTTGTTCTGTTATAAAACGTTTGAGGCTACACTTATAATCTTTCAGAATATTGAACTGTTTGGCCGTTGTCGTGTCCATACTTATTTCACGTTTTTCCATTATGATTCTATGAAGCCACCCTTCCCCCATAAATAGGCCTAATCATGTTATCATTCAGGTAAAATTCTTTGTCTTGAGCATAATTCTTCAACATGTGTTCCACAAACTTACATTGGATTATATAATTGTTTGCTTATTTGCTTTTATACACAAGTAACATTTTCCATCTGAGGTGATGCCCATCTTAATCAATGTTATTCTCGTCGGAAGTATTCTGTGCTTTAGTCTAAACCACAAATCTCCGTCGTCTTAATCGAAAATTAGACAACATTCATTGATTCCAGACAGGTTTTTTGTTTCAGAGTAAGTCTATTTTCCCATGCATTTCGGCAGCGGGGACAATTAATGTTTTAGCAATAAGACTTGGGTAAGTTTGTTTCAGTGAAGTTTTCTTAACACTCAATACATATTTTGGGTTCGCATAGTTTTTGAATTCTATTTTGTTCCTGACGTGATTGGCGAAGCCTTCACGCTTTTCTTAGGTTTTGTTGATGTTTTCTCTTTAACCCTGCTGCTATTGATCTTCTGGCGTTGGCTCAAATCAACTGTTAAGGAGGGTTAAAGATGCATCGCACGTGTTTTCTGCTATTTTGACGGTAATTTCCTGAACCTGTAGTTTTCATCGGAACATCAGTTATTTCCTAAATATTTCATAGAATAATCGTCAGAACCTTACTTTAAGGATCTATCGCCCGTGTTTCACCCCCAATTTCTGAAAATTGTTTTCATTGGAACATTGGTAGTTTCCTTTTAGAAAGGATTACTTTGAAATGATATATTTCACATAATAGTTGTCAGAAGCTTAGTTTAACAGTAAACAAATATGCCAAAACGAATTTAATGACGGGATCCACCATCAATGCCTTTTGGTACATATTTACTGTAAAACCATGTTTTTCACGATTATTTTGAAAAATGTGTATAATTTAACAGCATTTAAATGGGACATATTTACTGTAAAACCATGCTTATGATTATTTTCAGAAATGTGTAAAGAAAAAGGAAATTATCAATGTTCAAATGAAAAGATAAATTTCCGGAAATTGCCACAATAAGACATCGATTTACCATTCTCAGTAACCTGTCCAAGGTCTGTAATCCCCATAGGCTTAAGCACGTACTGTCCAGCTGCTTATCATCGTTACCTGTAATTACATTGTTCTTTCATTAAGGCACTCCATGAGCCTAGACGCGTCGTTAACACAAATACATTCCTGTATTACAATACTATCAGCCTCTTTGATAATCTTATTGGTAATATCACCTCAGACAAAACTATATCGAGGGCAGATTGATACCATCATCAGCTTTACACCAAGTAAGTTTTATATTAAAACTCAACCATTTGGTTATATTTGAATTACCAATGCTATACCGTTTATTTAACTTCTTGTTCATACAGAGTGGTTTTATTTTTGATTGTAATATGCAGTATAGGAATAATTTTCATTTGTATTTGCATGTATTTATTCCAAAAATGTGTTGCATTATGGACGCAATTCAATCCTTATTGATCATGATGCTCTGTTTTTAAATGTAATAAATCCATTATCAATCAATATATTCCTATCTGCATTGACCAATTTTCCAGGAAAAGTGTAGACAGTTACTGACAATTTCACCTGATTAATTGATCTTCATTCATTCTGGTTTATTAAAAATACTGCATACGGCGGCCAAAAAAAGCCGAAATACTTTTAAAAATTCATATACAATTAACATTTAAATTTCATTACACAAAAATATTTAAATATAAAACAAAAACAGAAAATATGGTTAGGAATTCCAGATTAAGTAATGTATGAATGCACAGAGTTACATTTACCAAAAGTGTTACCGGGGCTTTTATCTTTAAATACAAAGAATTACCATGTGTCCGTTTCTTTGTTGTTTGTCTTCAGTTTCAGGGCAACACGGACGTAACACACCGGTAACTGTCTACTTTCCCGCGGCTCTGCAGACTCGATTCATACAGATAGAACCCTTCACGTGGAGTAACTGGATATGTATGCGCTTTGAACTACTTGGATGCAGAGGTGATTGTCCTTTCTTTGTTTTCTGTATTAAGCAGAATGTCAACATCACCGCACAAGACGTGTGATTGATTACTAATTCGCTGGCATGGCGGACCAATATTTATGGTGATGGAGACTTGTGACAATGTCCCCCCCCCCATTTGTGCATATTTTTTTGGCAAAATTTGCTACTATACACAATATGTAAAATATACGATTAACATGCACCAGAATGCGTTTGAGAGTAACCATAACCTAAAAATTAGCTTCGTCATATTTGACAGTGGTTTCCCCGAGGGCGATATTTCCCCTCCCCTATTGGAGGTGGCACATGTGGGGTGCCATGGTCCAGCGGTTTAGTGCATCGGATTTGTGTTCTGATGGCTGAGTCGTCATAGTGTGTGGGTTCGAAGCCTTGCCGCGACCATGGTGCTTGTGTCCTTGAGCAAGACACTTTACCATAATTGCTGCGAAGGCCGAATTGAACCCAGCCACTGGGGATGTACAAGCCAGTGCATGCTTCGTGCCGGTCCCAAGCCCGGATAAATGGGAGGGTTGCGTCAGGAAGGGCATCCGGCGTAAAACCTATATGCCAAATCAAATAATTATGCGGATCATGATCCGCTGTGGCGACCCCTAACGGGAGCAGCCGAAAGAGAACAACATTGGAGGTAGTACATATTATGTAGCTAGACATTCAACTGTATGATGATCGTGTGTATGTGTTATGAACATTGTTGATATAGCCTAGAATTAGGCTAACATTATTATTCTGATTTGTTTCTGCAGCAAACTAATAACGTATATTCCTGAGCTCCTAGCGGCGATCAGCAGCGACAGTGAAGAGGAAAGTACGAGTCTCCAAAAATCAGTTCAAATTATACGTATATAAAGTCAATTATACGTATAGGCCTATACAGTCAATTATACGTATATAAAGTCAATTATACGTATATAAAGTCAATTATACGTATATAAAGTCAATTATATAGTGTATGTCCCGTCCGTTACGTCATAATCCCACACAAACAAATTGACTTTGACTGGATCAGCAGTCAACGGACGAGACAAAAATACAAATTACCTTAGAAATAACCATGACTACATTTCTTCTCAATATTCCTTAGAAAATAACCACCACTAATAAAAGACAAATAGTGGAGGCGATTAAATGGAAGGTACAAGATTGTTAATTACCTGATTATAAAATTACTGAATTATAATTGGAAAGCTAATTGATGCAGTTGATGAAGTTGGAAAGGTACCAACAAAATATAACTAAAACCAAAAAATCAAATCAATTGGGTACAATCTTCATCATCCTGAAAAATAATTGTCGAAAGTGTTCCCTAGGGAGCTTATTTCAAAAGGTTGTCAGACGGCAACTTTGTGCTATTCTGTAAATAAAGTGTGGATGCGTGTTAACACTTGTCTCATGATATTTTGCATTGAGTAAGGTTAGCGGTAGCACCATGTAACAATCACTCAAGAGATGTAAGTCTTGGTTCTGAGAAGAACCGGTGCTGAGATAACTCGACGTTTCGATCATTATATTCTGATCGTCTTCAGGAGAAAGAACCAACATTTATTACATCTCTGAAGAGGTTATTACATGGTGCTATACCGAAAACCTTACACTCCTGCTTTACGTGCACCATGTGAAGCTTCAAATATTACTTTTCACAGGTTTGTTGTCCAATGTAGGCTGTATCTTGGTTCAAAGAAAATGTATAATCACACTCATAGAATCAGTTTTGTCATCTTTACCAATGTTGTACCTTCCCTTTAGTAGGGACTAATATAAAATCGATACCAATGCGTATTGTCTTCTAGGTTCCCATTATGATTATTGTAAATATTTTGGAGTTTGTTTTTCCCCTTCTCTATATGCTTTATGAAAACAAAACAGAAATAAATTGGTATGTAGCCGCCTCAAATGTGTTTGCTACGCCACTGTTTTTGTGTTGGTTATTTCGAACATAATTAGTTGTCAAAATCAAGTGCAATCTTTACAAGAGAATGCAAATTGTTTGTAATACTTTTGGGAAGAGCGAACAAATGGGTGCATATTACTGTTTAGCCCCATCATTATTTGGGAATACATTATGTTGGATAATAATGTGAACCATAACAAAAAATAATACTAATTAATACAAACATTATTGTTTTACACTTTAACTTAGATGTTAAAGACTACACCAGTGGTGTTGATATTGGGATACTCGCCCAATATGAGCAGTGTGACAGAATAACGTTGACATTAACACGTCGGTGTAGGGCAAAATTAAATCAATTAATGCTGTTATTTTTAACACTCTGCAGGGTCTTGACCTTACGTTACGACCTACAGCAGTCTGTCGATATAGCAGAGTCTGTCTCAAAGACTGTGTGCTAGGGTCGAAACGTAATGCCACTTTTATTGTTGCATTTATATACTACACGTCATTTTGCCTGGGAATAGAAGTTTGCAACAGCTAATTATTGAATTAAAAATGAGTAACATCGATAAGATAATGTATATTTATTTAGAACCACAAACTGTGTTTGCCCTTGATCCAGTATGCATGATCTTGATGCGCATGTGTAGTGATCAAATAATCCCTCATTGCCTGATCAATGTGCGATCAACACATCCTCCTACGTCCCTTATGTTTGACCACAAAAAGTCGCTACAACACTGACTTTTGGGGCATAAACAAAAATAATGAAACAACAAAATCTACTTGATTATAAAATCGTATAGATTTTGACGGTTCTTACGTGTAAAATCACTAAAGTATGTTTACTTCTGTTAATATTATTGGCGCCCTCTTGTGCTTGAGCAAAAGCATGGGAAGATACAAGAAATATAATGAAGGGGCAAATCAGAGGCGGGCATTTATTGTGATGATTTTTGGATAGGGGCGGTACAGGTGGTTCAATTATGAATCCTTTATCCAACCCTTGACCCCTAAAGATTGTTTGTTGTATCACATTTCGGGGATATTTAATTGTTCAATTATTTGTTTTTATTTCTAAAAATCATTTGGGGAATTGTAATTGTTAGTATATCTCCTCAGGCATGTTGTTGGGAGACGAGTGGGTTCCTGATGGGGTGGGAGGTGGGAGGGGATCTTTAGCGAAGATTCACACAAGGTGTTCATTTTCGGAAGAACACAGGGCACTAGACATCAGATTTGCTGAAATCAGATGCCGAGAAATTGATGTTTGAAATAGTCAGCTTGGTTAAACGAAGTTCACGGAAATTCTCCAATTAAAGAATTGTACAAAATGCCAAACAGAAACAATTTTACGTATTTTTATTAACACGAAAAGACCCTCGCAATTACACAGTACACGAATGCACATCTTGCTGAACTACAAATAGGGTCAGCTCTTTGGATCACAGCCCACTGAGGGTGTTTGTTTGCTTGAATGGACGGGCGCGACAAGTATGGACTTAACCTCTTTTTTATTAATGTATTCATGTAATCATGTCATTTTACGTTTAACGTTATAATAGGTTAATCAGTGCTGTTTTGAACTTGCATTTTTATGTTAGCTGTTGCACTTGCAATTTCAGTAATTTTATGATCGTATAATTATGTCATTTGACAATTAACATTTAAATATTACGTGGTGTTTTAGAGTGAAATTTATTTAAAGGGTCTATAAAATGAAAGGTTATAATATAGATACACATTTTTTACATATATGCAATGCTTCAGGACGGTTTAAACAGAATGTGAAGTTCATTTCCAACATACAGTTAAAGATTGAGTTTCAAATGAAACAAACATCATTCTGCTTATTGAAAAATGAGCGCGCTGTTTTATAAGATCACAGTAGTGACTCACGGTATCACAGCAGCTGTATGCAACGTGCCATGGCGCTGTTATTTACAGTAGGTTTGTAAACAAAATTTAATTACTCCGTTCATGCTCACCCCAAATTTCTCAAATTCCGTAAGTTCACTGTTGAGGCAAATAGCATGGTTAATTCTCATTAGCCTGCTTTGAACCCTTGACCCAAAAAATCCTACTGCAAAAAGCATGGTCCCATAGGACCGTGTACAAATCCTGCATGGTCCCATAGGACCGTGTACAAATCCTAATGCCATCTGTCAACACACAAGGGCATTGACTTCGGCTCTGAGCGGCTTATCAAAAGCTATCAGTTACCCACTATATTGTGCCTGACCATAAATCCAGACATGTTGGCACCCTCAGCCATTGGATGAGAGATTTTTATTCCTATAACTGCTATGGGTACACATAATAGGGTATATTTTATGTCGATTTGGGGTAGGGGAAAAAGCGTTATCAGAACTAAAATAAACATCAACCTAAAGGGCCCTTACATTTTTGTTTTGCTTCAAATTGTTGTCTAGGGTCTAGAGGACCTCTAGGCATCTGATAAAACCATTGGGAGTTGGTAGTGTTCAACGCAACAGAAGTTATAGCGCCCCTTCACACCTACTGACAAATTAAGCGCGATGGTTCAACGGTGTGCGTAAAAGTGTCATAGCGCGTCGCAAGGTTTTAACAGTATGCTCACATTCCACAACAGGATTTCAATCAACTTTTCTGCACAAACCAACCATGATATTGTATCTGATTCTGTTATATCATGTGCTCATGAATATGCAAATTTTCATTAATATAATTGCCATCAATTGCCAAATATGCCAAATACTTTCCTATTGCCCTTAAAAAAATACAAAATACAAAAAAAAAAAAATTAATTTAAACATTTGCAATTTCAGTCACTTTCGATCGTGCAATCCTGTAATTTGATGTTTATAATATTTAATAGTCAGTGGTGTTCCATGTCAAACATAGAACCTTTGCAATGTTGCTTGTGTAAGAGCGGCTGTTTATGTTGTGTTAACAAAATTCAATAAATTTCGATTGTTTAATCGACCATCCTGCACCATTTCATTAGAAAGATGTGATAATGATGGTGGCTTTTGAATTACATACCTTGTTCTATATGTATTCATACTGATATTTAATATGTCCATTACCTTGAGGGTTCATTAGGTCGTGCATATGAAAACATTGGTCAATACCGCTATACATTAACATAGAAATGTGACATTTTGTTCTGGTTTAACTTGCCATAGGAGTCTCAAACCCAAATAAAACTTCAGAATTAGTTAAAGGGTTTGCGGTTGGAGGTGGAAGTCAAAGAAGGGAAAACAAATCACGTTATAAAAGAAGCAGCGAATAAAACCTCGCTTGTTTATACGTAGCTACCGTACTCTGTTTAACATGGAACCATTGTAATTTTAGCTGTTTACATATAACATCTTGTAATTTCAGTAATTTTTTGATCGAGTATTGTCATTTGACATTTTTTACATTTTAATATTCATTGTTGTTCTGAAGTAAACATTTTCAATTTTTGATGTTAGCTGTTAATATTGCATTTACAATTTCAGTCATTTTCGATCTTGTAATCGTGTAATTTGACATTTAACCCTATCAGGCCGGAATAGTACCCTATGACATGTTTAATTGTATGTCTTGACCATCGCGCTGAAATTACCCGTCTTTTCCCAACTATCATTTAGGACCACCCCCTCGTACAGAAATCACCAATGTTTGTTTGTTTAAGCTTACCATGTCAACCGTATATTTGACAAAGGCCAGGTGAATGTCCGTTTTATGAAAACTTTATCCACATTTTGTGCAGAAAAACATAAGACCCGATTCAACCAAGGGCTTTCATTGACCACGCATTGTGGGAATCCAATATGGCCACCGTTGCTTGAAATGATTTATAATCATAATATTTAGCCTTGTTCGTGTTTTATTGTTTGGTTTTACAGCGTTTTCTGGCTAAATGTACAAATTAACAGCTTAAATAATGCTATGGATGTGATTATGACTGTTATTGGTTTAGTTTCAATTTGTGGGTACAAATCTCAAAGATTGTGTTTTGGCAAAAAACATACCTAAACATCTTGGTAATAGCGCTCTAATTGGTGACTTAAGTGATTATAATATGTGACGTCAGGTTATAGATCTTACTTGGAACAATATTTGTATCAAGTTTGATGACGAACGGATTAGTTTTAATGCAACTAATTATTGAAAAGACATGTTTTGACAATAAAGTGACAAAAATGGGTAAAGCGCCACACTAGCGGTGACCGTTGGGTTTTGTCCTCATTTTGTTAAATTGACATCCCTTCTATGTTTCGTGAATATCAGCAGTCCCAATCCTCAGTCAAGCCTGAGAACGTAAGGAAAAAAACAGGCCTGATAGGGTTACCATTGCAATACACAGTTGAGTTTTAGGTCAACTTTGTTGAACATAAAACTTTTCCAATTTTTGATGTTTGCTGTTCACATTGTACTTATAATTATTTCAGTAATTATGGTATTATTGTATCACTTGACGTTAAAGATGTATTCCCGTCTAGACCAAATATTGATTCCGTCTCTGTAGTACACGGTGGGGGAGGGTTAGGGAAAAAGTGCGTCACCCGCAACACAGCTACATAATATGTCTCATTCGCAAACGCCGACGCGCGTGGACATCGTAGTTCATAAAATACGTATGCACTGTTCAAGTAGCTAGTGTGCGTCCATGACATTCTCCCTGCCGTGCACAAAATGTTCTTGCTCTTCATAGACGCGCTGAAAAGTCACGTGCATGGGCTACGTCAAAACAAACTACTTAAGTAAACATCTTGATTAAGTTCAGAATAATTTGCAAAAATGTTTGGCAAAGTGCAATGCATTGACAGTATTCAATTTACTATTTGGAAACAATCACTGTTCAGTAGTGCTCATAATTTCGAGTACATCTTTAACCCTCATGTCAACAAGTTCGTTTTTAAACACCATTTCAGTACTGTAGTAGGTAAAGATGCGAACACTTAAAGTGCATTTTTAAATTTTAAAATGAATGTCATGCATATCCATGATACACGAGGGCGCTGTTTTGTTAGAGCACAGCGGGAAATCAGTGACACAGCAGCACAGAAAGTGCACAAAAGCAAAACCCCAAATATTAACCAAGAAAACAGTGGTTTCCTCAAAAAGATTTATTGATTAGTAACCAAACATTCAGTTAAGAAGACAACACAAACAATCAAGAGAATTGTCCTTTGAAAAGATGAGGAATTCAGCACAAATTAACAATGAGGTTGTATCTGATCCCACTGTAACATCGGTGATTTGTCAGGAATATGCTAATTCTTACCAAAAAGCGCCTAAAAGGGTAAAAACTACGCTTTTGTACGTTGCTATAGCTACATATCCACTACATGTACTTAATAGTGTTTTAAAAGTAAACTTAGTTGAACATGGAACTTTTGCCATTTTTGATGTCAGCTGTAGTTGACATTGCATTTTGATCATGTAATCGTGTCATTTGACGTTTTAGCATTTAAATATTCCGCGGTGTTTTAAAATAAGCTTTGTTGAACATTTTAACTTATTATTGATGTTAGGCCAACACAAAAAGTCTCTGGTTTCTGGTCCTATTTATTATTATTATTGTTATTATTTATTATTATTATTATTATTATTTATTATTTATTATTAGTCTTTTAAGTGATAGGCCTACATTTATTATTATTATTATTATTGTTATTATTGTATTATTTATTATTTATTATTTATTATTTATTATTATTATTATTTATTATTTATTATTATTATTTTGTTTAAAGTGATATACGCGGTTACGCAACCAGACCAAATTTCCCATACACAATTTATGGTGGCTAAGAGAGGCCTCACAAAACGGGTAAACGTTCATACCCCTATTTCAAAAAGTCATTTAAAACACAGCGTGGAAGAATCGATCCAGCAATTTTGGCTGCAATTGGACATCGTTTCATAGCAAAAAAAGGGGAAACAATCCACATTAAAAATACTGACGCGGGTCTGAGGCGACGCGCGCGCGGACTAAAAACCAGAGACTTTTTTGTTTTGGTTTTAGTTGTTAACATTGCATTTTCAATTTCAATTTTCCATTTCAATTTTCAATTTTCAATTTATAATTTTCAATTTCATTTTTCAATTTTCAATTTTCAATTTTTAATTTCAATTTTCAATTTTATGACTGCTTGAAAATATTATTATATAGTAAGTTATGACCAGATTATCAAATTGTCCAATTATTATCTAAAAGCTAACTTGGTGTTAACGTTGGTGTTAACAAGTACCAATTATCATGAGAAATTATTTCTTCTCAAGCAATTTTTGAATATCAAAAATTTGTCGTACGGCATTTTGTTGATAAACAAAATAAAATAAAAAACACGAATTATTAGAAAACAAATTTTCGTACCTTAAACGGCCTCCATGGACACTTAGCCCTCTCTAAAATACCGTCAACTTGCATGCGGTTTCACCGCAAACAATACAGCACTATACAGTGTTACAAAAACAATTATAGGGTTGGGAATAACTTTTAAAGTGTTCAAGGGAGGCCGATAATTTTATATCTAAATTAAAGCTTAGGTTCCCCCCTTTCAGAAAAACACCATACTTTTGAATTTGGATAATTATTTCGTACCTTAAACGGCCTCCATGCACACTTAGCCCTCTCTAAAATACGGTCAATTTGCATGCGGTTTCACCGCAAACAATACAGCACTATACAGTCTTACGAAACAAAACATTTTTATGGTTTGGAATAACTTTTAAAGTATTCAAGGGAGGCCGATAATTGTATATCTAAATTAAAGCTTAGGTTCTCCCCTTTCAGAAAAACACCATACTTTTGAAGTTGGATAATTATTTCGTACCTTAAACGGCCTCCATGGACACTTAGCCCTCTGTAAAATACCGTCAACTTGCATGCGGTTTCATCGCAAACAATACAGCACTATACAGTCTTACGAAACAAAACATTTTTATGGTTGGGAATAACTTTTAAAGTTTTCAAGGGAGGCCGATAAATTGATATCTAAATTAAAGCTTAGGTTCTCCCCTTCTGGAAAAATACCATACTTTTGAATATGGAAAACAAATTCGCACCTTAAACGGCCTCCATGGACACTTAGCTCTCTGTAAAATACGGTCAACTTGCATGCGGTTTCACCGCTAACAATACACCACTATACAGTGTTACAAAAAAAACATTTCTAGGGTTGGGAATAACTTTTAAAGTATTCAAGGGAGGCCGATAATTTTATGTCTAAATTAAAGCTTAGGTTCTCCCCTTTCAGAAAAACATCATACTTTTGAGTTTGGATAATTATTTCGAACATGAAACGGAAGTCCATGGACACTTAGCCCTCTGTAAAATACGTTCAACTTGCATGCGGTTTCACCGCAAACAATACAGCAGCATACAGCGTTACAAAAAAACATTTCTAGGGTTGGTAATAACTTTTAAAGTTTTCAAGGGAGGCCGATAAATTTATATCTAATCTAAAGCTTAGGTTCTCCCCTTTCAGAAAAACACCATACTTTTGAATTTAGATAATTATTTCGTACCTTAAACGGCCTCCATAGACACTTAGCCCTCTGTAAAATACCGTCAACTTGCATACGGTTTCACCGCAAACAATACAGCACTGTACAGTGTTACAAAAAAAAATTCTGGGGTTGGGAGGAACTTTGAAAGTGTTCAAGGGAGGCCGATAATTTTACATCTAAATTAAAGCTTAGGTTCTCCCCTTTCAGACAAACACCATACTTTTGAATTTGGATAATTATTTCGTACCTTAAACGGCCTCCATGGACACTTAGCCCTCTGTAAAATACCGTCAACTTGCATGCGGTTTCACCGCAAACAATACAGCACTATACAGTGTTACAAAAACAATTCTAGGGTTGGGAATAACTTTTAAAGTGTTCAAGGGAGGCCGATAATTTTATATCTAAATTAAAGCTTAGGTTCTCCCCTTTCAGAAAAACACCATACTTTTGAATTTGGATACTTATTTCGTACCTTAAACGGCCTCCATGCACACTTAGCCCTCTCTAAAATACGGTCAATTTGCATGCGGTTTCACCGCAACCAATACAGCACTATACAGTGTTACAAAAACAATTCTAGGGTTGGGAATAACTTTTAAAGTGTTCAAGGGAGGCCGATAAATTTATATCTAAACTAAAGCTTAGGTTCTCCCCTTTCAGAAAAACACCATACTTTTGAATTTAGATAATTATTTCGTACCTTAAACGGCCTCCATAGACACTTAGCCCTCTGTAAAATACCGTCCACTTGCATACGGTTTCACCGCAAACAATACAGCACTATACAGAGTTACAAAAAAAATTCTGGGGTTGGGAATAACTTTGAAAGTGTTCAAGGGAGGCCGATAATTTTACATCTAAATTAAAGCTTAGGTTCTCCCCTTTCAGACAAACACCATACTTTTTAATTTGGATAATTATTTCGTACCTTAAACGGCCTCCATGGACACTTAGCCCTCTGTAAAATACCGTTAACTTGCATGCGGTTTCACCGCAAACAATACAGCACTATACAGTGTTACAAAAACAATTCTAGGGTTGGGAATAACTTTTAAAGTGTTCAAGGGAGGCCGATAATTTTATATCTAAATTAAAGCTTAGGTTCTCCCCTTTCAGAAAAACACCATACTTTTGAATTTGGATACTTATTTCGTACCTTAAACGGCCTTCATGCACACTTAGCCCTCTCTAAAATACGGTCAATTTGCATGCGGTTTCACCGCAAACAATACAGCACTATACAGTCTTACGAAACAAAACATTTTTATGGTTTGGAATAACTTTTAAAGTATTCAAGGGAGGCCGATAATTTTATATCTAAATTAAAGCTTAGGTTCTCCCCTTTCAGAAAAACATCATACTTTTGAATTTGGATAATTATTTCGTACCTTACACGGAAGTCCATGGACACTTAGCCCTCTGTAAAATACGGTCAACTTGCATGCGGTTTCACCGCAAACAATACAGCACTATACAGTGTTACAAAAAACATTCTAGGGTTGGGAATAACTTTTAAAGTGTTCAAGGGAGGCCGATAAATTTATATCTACATTAAAGCTTAGGTTCTCCCCTTTCAGACAAATAGTTTGCTTTTGAATTTGGATAATTATTTCGTACCTTAAACGGCCTCCATGGACACTTAGCCCTCTGTAAAATACCGTCAACTTGCATGCGGTTTCACCGCAAACAATTCAGCACTATACAGTGTTACAAAAACAATTCTAGGGTTGGGAATAACTTTTAAAGTGTTCAAGGAATGCCGATAATTTTATATCTAAATTAAAGCTGAGGTTCTCCCCTTTCAGAAAAACATCATACTTTTGAATTTGGATAATTATTTCGTACCTTAAACGGTATTTTACAGAGGGCTAAGTAGCCCTCTGTAAAATACCGTCAACTTGCATGCGGTTTCACCGCAAACAATACAGCACTATACAGTGTTACAAAACAAATTCTAGGATTGGGAATAACTTTTAAAGTGTTCAAGGAATGCCGAAAATTTTCTATCTAAATTAAAGCTTAGGTTCTCCCCTTTCAGACAAACACCACACTTTTGAATTTGGAAAATTATTTCGTACCTTAAACGACCTCCATGGACACTTAACCCTCTGTAAAATACGGTCAACTTGCATGCGGTTTCACCGCAAACAATACAGCATATACAGTGTTACAAAAAAACATTTCTAGGGTTGGGAATAACTTTTAAAGTTTTGAAGGGAGGCCGATAAATTTATATCTAAATTAAAGCGTAGGTACTCCCCTTTCAGAAAAACACCATACTTTTGAATTTGGATAATTATTTCGTACCTTAAACGGCCTCCATGGACACTTAACCCTCTGTAAAATACCGTCAACTTGCATGCGGTTTCAGCTCAAACAATACAGCACTATACAGTGTTACAAAAAAAATATAGGGTTGGGAGGAACTTTTAAAGTGTTCAAGGGAGGCCGATAATTTTATATCTAAATTAAAGGTTAGGTTCTCCCCTTTCAGAAAAACATCATACTTTTGAATTTGGATAATTATTTCGTACCTTACACGGAAGTCCATGGACACTTAGCCCTCTGTAAAATACGGTCAACTTGCATGCGGTTTCACCGCAAACAATACAGCACTATACAGTGTTACAAAAAAAATTCTAGGGTTTGGAATAACTTTTAAAGTGTTCAAGGGAGGCCGATAAATTTATATCTACATTAAAGCTTAGGTTCTCCCCTTTCAGACAAATACATTACTTTTCAATTTGGATAATTATTTCGTACCTTAAATGGCCTCCATGGACACTTAGCCCTCTGTAAAATACGGTCAACTTGCATGCGGTTTCACCGAAAACAATACAGCACTATACAGTGTTACAAAAAAAAACATTTCTATGGTTGGGAATAACTTTTAAAGTATTCAAGGGAGGCCGATAATTTTATATCTAAATTAAAGCTTAGGTTCTCCCCTTTCAGAAAAACATCATACTTTTGAATTTGGATAATTATTTCGTACCTTACACGGAAGTCCATGGACACTTAGCCCTCTGTAAAATACGGTCAACTTGCATGCGGTTTCACCGCAAACAATACAGCACTATACAGTGTTACAAAAAACATTCTAGGGTTGGGAATAACTTTTAAAGTGTTCAAGGGAGGCCGATAAATTTATATCTACATTAAAGCTTAGGTTCTCCCCTTTCAGACAAATAGTTTGCTTTTGAATTTGGATAATTATTTCGTACCTTAAACGGCCTCCATGGACACTTAGCCCTCTGTAAAATACCGTCAACTTGCATGCGGTTTCACCGCAAACAATTCAGCACTATACAGTGTTACAAAAACAATTCTAGGGTTGGGAATAACTTTTAAAGTGTTCAAGGAATGCCGATAATTTTATATCTAAATTAAAGCTGAGGTTCTCCCCTTTCAGAAAAACATCATACTTTTGAATTTGGATAATTATTTCGTACCTTAAACGGTATTTTACAGAGGGCTAAGTAGCCCTCTGTAAAATACCGTCAACTTGCATGCGGTTTCACCGCAAACAATACAGCACTATACAGTGTTACAAAACAAATTCTAGGATTGGGAATAACTTTTAAAGTGTTCAAGGAATGCCGAAAATTTTCTATCTAAATTAAAGCTTAGGTTCTCCCCTTTCAGACAAACACCACACTTTTGAATTTGGAAAATTATTTCGTACCTTAAACGACCTCCATGGACACTTAACCCTCTGTAAAATACGGTCAACTTGCATGCGGTTTCACCGCAAACAATACAGCATATACAGTGTTACAAAAAAACATTTCTAGGGTTGGGAATAACTTTTAAAGTTTTGAAGGGAGGCCGATAAATTTATATCTAAATTAAAGCGTAGGTACTCCCCTTTCAGAAAAACACCATACTTTTGAATTTGGATAATTATTTCGTACCTTAAACGGCCTCCATGGACACTTAACCCTCTGTAAAATACCGTCAACTTGCATGCGGTTTCAGCTCAAACAATACAGCACTATACAGTGTTACAAAAAAAATATAGGGTTGGGAGGAACTTTTAAAGTGTTCAAGGGAGGCCGATAATTTTATATCTAAATTAAAGGTTAGGTTCTCCCCTTTCAGAAAAACATCATACTTTTGAATTTGGATAATTATTTCGTACCTTACACGGAAGTCCATGGACACTTAGCCCTCTGTAAAATACGGTCAACTTGCATGCGGTTTCACCGCAAACAATACAGCACTATACAGTGTTACAAAAAAAATTCTAGGGTTGGGAATAACTTTTAAAGTGTTCAAGGGAGGCCGATAAATTTATATCTACATTAAAGCTTAGGTTCTCCCCTTTCAGACAAATACCTTACTTTTCAATTTGGATAATTATTTCGTACCTTAAATGGCCTCCATGGACACTTAGCCCTCTGTAAAATACCGTCAACTTGCATGCGGTTTCACCGCAAACAATACAGCACTATACAGTGTTACAAAAACAATTATAGGTTTGGGAATAACTTTTAAAGTGTTCAAGGTAGGCCGATAATTTTATATCTAAATTAAAGCTTAGGTTCTCCCCTTTCAGAAAAACATCATACTTTTGAATTTGGATAATTATTTCGTACCTTAAACGGCCTCCATGGACACTTAACCCTCTGTAAAATACGGTCAACTTGCATGCGGTTTCACCGCAAACAATACAGCAGTATACAGTGTTACAAAAAAACATTTCTAGGGTTGGTAATAACTTTTTAGGTTTTCAAGGGAGGCCGATAAATGTATATCTAAATTAAAGCTGAGGTTCTCCCCTTTCAGAAAAACATCATACTTTTGAATTTGGATAATTATTTCGTACCTTAAACGGCCTCCATGGACACTTAGCCCTCTGTAAAATACCGTCAACTTGCATGCGGTTTCAGCGCAAACAATACAGCACTATACAGTGTTACAAAAAAAATCTAGGGTTGGGAGGAACTTTTAAAGTGTTCAAGGGAGGCCGATAATTTTATATCTAAATTAAAGCTTAGGTTCTCCCCTTTCAGAAAAACATCATACTTTTGAATTTGGATAATTATTTCGTACCTTAGACGGAAGTCCATGGACACTTAGCCCTCTGTAAAATACGGTCAACTTGCATGCGGTTTCACCGCAAACAATACAGCACTATACAGTGTTACAAAAAAAATTCTAGGGTTGGGAATAACTTTTAAAGTGTTCAAGGGAGGCCGATAAATTATATCTACATTAAAGCTTAGGTTCTCCCCTTTCAGACAAATACCTTACTTTTGAATTGGGATAATTATTTCGTACCTTAAATGGCCTCCATGGACACTTAGCCCTCTGTAAAATACCGTCAACTTGCATGCGGTTTCACCGCAAACAATACAGCACTATACAGTGTTACAAAAAAACATTTCTAGGGTTGGGAATAACTTTTAAAGTTTTGAAGGGAGGCCGATAAATTTATATCTAAATTAAAGCGTAGGTACTCCCCTTTCAGAAAAACACCATACTTTTGAATTTGGATAATTATTTCGTACCTTAAACGGCCTCCATGGACACTTAACCCTCTGTAAAATACCGTCAACTTGCATGCGGTTTCAGCTCAAACAATACAACACTATACAGTGTTACAAAAAAAATCTAGGGTTGGGTGGAACTTTTAAAGTGTTCAAGGGAGGCCGATCATTTTATATCTAAATTAAAGCTTAGGTTCTCCCCTTTCAGAAAAACATCATACTTTTGAATTTGGATAATTATTTCGTACCTTACACGGAAGTCCATGGACACTTAGCCCTCTGTAAAATACGGTCAACTTGCATGCGGTTTCACCGCAAACAATACAGCACTATACAGTGTTACAAAACAAATTCTAGGATTGGGAATAACTTTTAAAGTGTTCAAGGAATGCCGATAATTTTATATCTAAATTAAAGCTTAGGTTCTCCCCTTTCAGAAAAACATCATACTTTTGAATTTGGATAATTATTTCGTACCTTACACGGAAGTCCATGGACACTTAGCCCTCTGTAAAATACGGTCAACTTGCATGCGGTTTCACCACAAACAATACAGCACTATACAGTGTTACCCAAAAAATTATAGGGTTGGGAATAACTTTTAAAGTGTTCAAGGGAGGCCGATAAATTATATCTGCATTAAAGCTGAGGTTCTCCCCTTTCAGACAAATACCTTACTTTTGAATTGGGATAATTATTTCGTACCTTAAATGGCCTCCATGGACACTTAGCCCTCTGTAAAATACCGTCAACTTGCACGCGGTTTCACCGCAAACAATACAGCACTATACAGTGTTACAAAAAAACATTTCTAGGGTTGGGAATAACTTTTAAAGTTTTGAAGGGAGGCCGATAAATTTATATCTAAATTAAAGCGTAGGTACTCCCCTTTCAGAAAAACACCATACTTTTGAATTTGGATAATTATTTCGTACCTTAAACGGCCTCCATGGACACTTAACCCTCTGTAAAATACCGTCAACTTGCATGCGGTTTCAGCTCAAACAATACAGCACTATACAGTGTTACCAAAAAAATCTAGGGTTGGGAGGAACTTTTAAAGTGTTCAAGGGAGTCCGATAATTTTATATCTAAATTAAAGCTTAGGTTCTCCCCTTTCAGAAAAACATCATACTTTTGAATTTGGATAATTATTTCGTACCTTACACGGAAGTCCATGGACACTTAGCCCTCTGTAAAATACGGTCAACTTGCATGCGGTTTCACCGCAAACAATACAGCACTATACAGTGTTACAAAACAAATTCTAGGATTGGGAATAACTTTTAAAGTGTTCAAGGAATGCCGATAATTTTATATCTAAATTAAAGCTTAGGTTCTCCCCTTTCAGACAAACACCATACTTTTGAATTTGTAAAATTATTTCGTACCTTAAGCGGCCTCCATGGACACTTAACCCTCTGTAAAATACGGTCAACTTGCATGCGGTTTCACCGCAAACAATAGAGCACTATACAGTGTTACAAACAAATTCTAGGGTTGGGAATAACTTTTAAAGTGTTCAAGGGAGGCCGATAATTTTATATCTAAATTAAAGCTTAGGTTCTTCCCTTTCAGACAAACACAATACTTTTGAATTTGGATAATTATTTCGTACCTTAAACGGCCTCCATGGACACTTAACCCTCTGTAAAATACGGTCAACTTGCATGCGGTTTCACCGCAAACAATACAGCATATACAGTGTTACAAAAAAACATTTCTAGGGTTGGGAATAACTTTTAAAGTTTTGAAGGGAGGCCGATAAATTTATATCTAAATTAAAGCTTAGGTACTCCCCTTTCAGAAAAACATCATACTTTTGAATTTGGATAATTATTTCGTACCTTAAACGGCCTCCATGGACACTTAGCCCTCTGTAAAATACCGTCAACTTGCATGCGGTTTCAGCGCAAACAATACAGCACTATACAGTGTTACAAAACAAATTATAGGGTTGGGAATAACTTTTAAAGTGTTCAAGGGAGGCCGATAAATTTATATCTACATTAAAGCTTAGGTTCTCCCCTTTCAGACAAATACCTTACTTTTGAATTTGGATAATTATTTCGTACCTTAAACGGCCTCCATGGACACTTAGCCCTCTGTAAAATACCGTCAACTTGCATGCGGTTTCAGCGCAAACAATACAGCACTATATAGTGTTACAAAAACAATTCTAGGGTTGGGAATAACTTTTAAAGTGTTCAAGGGAGGCCGATAATTTTATATCTAAATTAAAGCTTAGGTTCTCCCCTTTCAGACAAACACATTTTTAAGGGAAGTCAAACCTTCCTAAAACTACCCATTTCTGAACATAAAGTATTAAGGATTAACAAATTAGTTACTTTGAAATCGCATTTTTAGCATCGCGGGATTTAAATTTTGTGTACAAAGCAATGGGGACATATATATCTGGACAGCGCTGGGAATTAGGTGGGGGGTTGAAATCTCGCGAGCACATCCCTGATCTCGCGATATTTGACGTGTTAAAAATGGTTATTTAATGATGACTAAAATTTTAACAATTTAAAATTCTATATTTTTAAGGGAAGTCAAACCTTCCTAAAACTACTCATTTTCTGAACATAAAATATTAAGGATTAACAAATTAGTTACTTTGATATCGCATTTTAGCATCGCGGGATTTAAATTATTTCGTACAAAGCAATGGGGACATATATATCTGGGCAGCGCTGGGAATGATGTGGGGGGTTGAAATCTCGCGCGCACATCCCTGATCTCGCGATATTTGACGTGTTAAAAATGGTTATTTAATGATGACTAAAATTTTAACAATTTAAAATTGTATGTTTTTAAGGCAAGTCAAACCTTCCTAAAACTACCCATTTCTGAACATAAAATATTAAGGATTAACAAATTAGTTACTTTGATATCGCATTTTTAGCATCGGGGGATTTCAATTTTGTGTACAAAGCAATGGGGACATATATATCTGGGCAGCGCTGGGAATTAGGTGGGGGTGAAATCTCGCGAAACCATCCCTGATCTCGCGATATTTGACGTGATAAAAATGTTTCTTTAATGATGACTAAAATTTTAAAAAATTAAAATTCTTTATTTTTAAGTGAAGTCAAACCTTCCTAAAACTACCCATTTCTGAAGATAAAATATTAAGGATTAACAAATTCGTTACTTTGATATCGCATTTTTAGCATCATGAGATTTCAATTTTGTGTACAAAGCAATGGGGACATATATATCTGGGCAGCGCTGGGGAGCACGCCTCTTGAAATCTCGCGCGCACATCCCTGATCTCGCGATATTTGACGTGTTAAAAATGGTTATTTAATGATGACTAAAATTTTAACAATTTAAAATTCTATATTTTTAAAGAAGTCAAACCTTCCTAAAACTACCCATTTCTGAACATAAAATATTAAGGATTAACAAATTAGTTACTTTGATATCGCATTTTTAGCATCGCGGGATTTCAATTTTGTGTACAAAGCAATGGGGACATATATATCTGGGCAGCGCTGGGAATTGGGGGTGAAATCTCGCGCACATCCCTGATCTCGCGATATTTGACGTGTTAAAATGGTTATTTAATGAGTACTAAAAATTTAACAATTTAAAAATCTATATTTTAAGGAAGTCAAACCTTCCTAAAACTACCCATTTCTGAACATAAAATATTAAGGATTAACAAATTAGTTACTTTGATATCGCATTTTTAGCATCGCGGGATTTCAATTTTGTGTACAAAGCAATGGGGACATATATATCTGGGCAGCGCTGGGAATTAGGGGTGAAATCTCGCGCGCATCCCTGATCTCGCGATATTTGACGTGTTAAAAATGGTTGTTAATGATGACTAAAATTTTAACAATTTAAAATTCTATATTTTTAAGGGAGTCAAACCTTCCTAAAACTACCCATTTCTGAACATAAAATATTAAGGATTAACAAATTAGTTACTTTGATATCGCATTTTTAGCATCGCGGGATTTCAATTTTGTGTACAAAGCAATGGGGACATATATATCTGGGCAGCGCTGGGAATTAGGGGGGTGAAATCTCGCGCACATCCCTGATCTCGCGATATTTGACGTGTTAAAAATGGTTATTTAATGATGACTAAAATTTAAACAATTTAAAATTCTATATTTTTAAGGGAAGTCAAACCTTCCTAAAACTACCCATTTCTGAACATAAAATATTAAGGATTAACAAATTAGTTACTTTGATATCGCATTTTTAGCATCGCGGGATTTCAATTTTGTGTACAAAGCAATGGGGACATATATATCTGGGCAGCGCTGGGAATTAGGGGGTGAAATCTCGCGCACATCCCTGATCTCGCGATATTTGACGTGTTAAAAATGGTTATTTAATGATGACTAAAATTTTAACAATTTAAAATTCTATATTTTAAGGAAGTCAAACCTTCCTAAAACTACCCATTTCTGAACATAAAATATTAAGGATTAACAAATTAGTTACTTTGATATCGCATTTTTAGCATCGGGATTTCAATTTTGTGTACAAAGCAATGGGGACATATATATCTGGGCAGCGCTGGGAATTAGGTGGGGTGAAATCTCGCGCGCACATCCCTGATCTCGCGATATTTGACGTGTTAAAAATGGTTATTTAATGATGACTAAAATTTTAACAATTTAAAATTCTATATTTTTAAGGGAAGTCAAACCTTCCTAAAACTACTCATTTCTGAACATAAAATATTAAGGATTAACAAATTAGTTACTTTGATATCGCATTTTTAGCATCGCGGGATTTCAATTTTGTGTACAAAGCAATGGGGACATATATATCTGGGCAGCGCTGGGAATTAGGGGGTGAAATCTCGCGCGCACATCCCTGATCTCGCGATATTTGACGTGTTAAAAATGGTTATTTAATGATGACTAAAATTTTAACAATTTAAAATTCTATATTTTTAAGTGAAGTCAAACCTTCCTAAAACTACCAATTTCTGAACATAAAATATTAAGGATTAACAAATTAGTTACTTTGATATCGCATTTTAGCATCGCGGGATTTCAATTTTGTGTACAAAGCAATGGGGACATATATATCTGGGCAGCGCTGGGAATTAGGGGTGAAATCTCGCGCGCATCCCTGATCTCGCGATATTTGACGTGTGTTAAAATGGTTATTTAATGATGACTAAAATTTTAACAATTTAAAATTCTATATTTTTAAGGAAGTCAAACCTTCCTAAAACTACCCATTTCTGAACATAAAATATTAAGGATTAACAAATTAGTTACTTTGATATCGCATTTTAGCATCGCGGGATTTCAATTTTGTGCACAAAGCAATGGGGACATATATATCTGGGCAGCGCTGGGCATTAGGGGGGTGAAATCTCGTGCGCACATCCCTGATCTCGCGATATTTGACGTGTTAAAATGGTTATTTAATGATGACTAAAATTTTAACAATTTAAAATTCTATATTTTTAAGGGAAGTCAAACCTTCCTAAAACTACCCATTTCTGAACATAAAATATTAAGGATTAACAAATTAGTTACTTTGATATCGCATTTTTAGCATCGCGGGATTTCAATTTTGTGTACAAAGCAATGGGGACATATATATCTGGGCAGCGCTGGGAATTAGAGGTGTGAAATCTCGCGCGCACATCCCTGATCTCGCGATATTTGACGTGTTAAAAATGGTTATTTAATGATGACTAAAATTTTAACAATTTAAAATTCTATATTTTTAAGGGAAGTCAAACCTTCCTAAAACTACCCATTTCTGAACATAAAATATTAAGGATTAACAAATTAGTTACTTTGATATCGCATTTTTAGCATCGCGGGATTTCAATTTTGTGTACAAAGCAATGGGGACATATATATCTGGGCAGCGCTGGGAATTAGGGGGTGAAATCTCGCGCGCACATCCCTGATCTCGCGATATTTGACGTGTTAAAATGGTTATTTAATGATGACTAAAATTTTAACAATTTAAAATTCTATATTTTTAAGGGAAGTCAAACCTTCCTAAAACTACCCATTTCTGAACATAAAATATTAAGGATTAACAAATTAGTTACTTTGATATCGCATTTTTTAGCATCGCGGATTTCAATTTGTGTACAAAGCAATGGGGACATATATATCTGGGCAGCGCTGGGAATTAGGGGGGTGAAATCTCGCGCGCACATCCCTGATCTCGCGATATTTGACGTGTTAAAAATGGTTATTTAATGATGACTAAAATTTTAACAATTTAAAATTCTATATTTTTAAAGGAAGTCAAACCTTCCTAAAACTACCCATTTCTGAACATAAAATATTAAGGATTAACAAATTAGTTACTTTGATATCGCATTTTTAGCATCGCGGGATTTCAATTTTGTGTACAAAGCAATGGGGACATATATATCTGGGCAGCGCTGGGAATTAGGGGGTGAAATCTCGCGCGCACATCCTGATCTCGCGATATTTGACGTGTTAAAATGGTTATTTAATGATGACTAAAATTTTAACAATTTAAAATTCTATATTTTTAAGGAAGTCAAACCTTCCTAAAACTACCCATTTCTGAACATAAAATATTAAGGATTAACAAATTAGTTACTTTGATATCGCATTTTTAGCATCGCGGGATTTCAATTTTGTGTACAAAGCAATGGGGACATATATATCTGGGCAGCGCTGGGAATTAGGGGGTGAAATCTCGCGCACATCCCTGATCTCGCGATATTTGACGTGTTAAAATGGTTATTTAATGATGACTAAAATTTTAACAATTTAAAATTCTATATTTTTAAGGGAAGTCAAACCTTCCTAAAACTACCCATTTCTGAACATAAAATATTAAGGATTAACAAATTAGTTACTTTGATATCGCATTTTAGCATCGCGGGATTTCAATTTTGTGTACAAAGCAATGGGGACATATATATCTGGGCAGCGCTGGGAATTAGGGGTGAAATCTCGCGCGCACATCCCTGATCTCGCGATATTTGACGTGTTAAAAATGGTTATTTAATGATGACTAAAATTTTAACAATTTAAAATTCTATATTTTTAAGGGAAGTCAAACCTTCCTAAAACTACCCATTTCTGAACATAAAATATTAAGGATTAACAAATTAGTTACTTTGATATCGCATTTTTAGCATCGCGTGATTTCAATTTTGTGTACAAAGCAATGGGGACATATATATCTGGGCAGCGCTGGGAATTAGGGGCGGGGTGAAATCTCGCGCACATCCCTGATCTCCCGATATTTGACGTGTTAAAAATGGTTATTAATGATGACTAAAATTTTAACAATTTAAAATTCTATATTTTTAAGGGAAGTCAAACCTTCCTAAAACTACCCATTTCTGAACATAAAATATTAAGGATTAACAAATTAGTTACTTTGATATCGCATTTTTTAGCATCGCGGGATTTCAATTTTGTGTACAAAGCAATGGGGACATATATATCTGGGCAGCGCTGGGAATTAGGGGGTGAAATCTCGCGCGCATCCCTGATCTCGCGATATTTGACGTGTTAAAATGGTTATTTAATGATGACTAAAATTTTAACAATTTAAAATTCTATATTTTTAAGGGAAGTCAAACCTTCCTAAAACTACCCATTTCTGAACATAAAATATTAAGGATTAACAAATTAGTTACTTTGATATCGCATTTTTAGCATCGCGGGATTTCAATTTTGTGTACAAAGCAATGGGGACATATATATCTGGGCAGCGCTGGGAATTAGGGGGTGAAATCTCGCGCGCACATCCCTGATCTCGCGATATTTGACGTGTTAAAAATGGTTATTTAATGATGACTAAAATTTTAACAATTTAAAATTCTATATTTTTAAGGAGAGTCAAACCTTCCTAAAACTACCCATTTCTGAACATAAAATATTAAGGATTAACAAATTAGTTACTTTGATATCGCATTTTTAGCATCGCGGGATTTCAATTTTATGTACAAAGCAATGGGGACATATATATCTGGGCAGCGCTGGGAATTAGGGGGTGAAATCTCGTGCGCGCATCCCTGATCTCGCGATATTTGACGTGTTAAAAATGGTTATTTAATGATGACTAAAATTTTAACAATTTAAAATTCTATATTTTTAAGGGAAGTCAAACCTTCCTAAAACTACCCATTTCTGAACATAAAATATTAAGGATTAACAAATTAGTTACTTTGATATCGCATTTTTAGCATCGCGGGATTTCAATTTTGTGTACAAAGCAATGGGGACATATATATCTGGGCAGCGCTGGGAATTAGGTGGGGTGAAATCTCGCGCGCACATCCCTGATCTCGCGATATTTGACGTGTTAAAAATGGTTATTTTTATGATGACTAAAATTTTAACAATTTAAAATTCTATATTTTTAAGGTAAGTCAAACCTTCCTAAAAATACCCATTTCTGAACATAAAATATTAAGGATTAACAAATTAGTTACTTTGATATCGCATTTTTAGCATCATGATTTCAATTTTGTGTACAAAGCAATGGGGACATATATATCTGGGCAGCGCTGGGAATTAGGGGGTGAAATCTCGCGCGCACATCCCTGATCTCGCGATATTTGACGTGTTAAAAATGGTTATTTAATGATGACTAAAATTTTAACAATTTAAAATTCTATATTTTTAAGGGGGTCAAACCTTCCTAAAACTACCCATTTCTGAACATAAAATATTAAGGATTAACAAATTAGTTACTTTGATATCGCATTTTTAGCATCGCGGGATTTCAATTTTGTGTACCAAGCCCTGGGGACATATATATCTGGGCCTGGGTTGGAATTAGGGGGTTTATTCCTAGCGCGCACATCCCTGATCTCGCGATATTTGACATGTTAAAAATGGTTATTTAATGATGACTAAAATTTTAACAATTTAAAATTCTATATTTTAGGAAGTCAAACCTTCCTAAAACTACCCATTTCTGAACATAAAATTAAGGATTAACAAATTAGTTACTTTGATATCGCATTTTAGCATCGCTGGATTTCAAGTTTGTGTACAAAGCAATGGGGACATATATATCTGGGCAGCGCTGGGAATTAGGGGTGAAATCTCGCGCGCATCCCTGATCTCGCGATATTTGACGTGTTAAAAATGGTTATTTCATGATGACTAAAATTTTAACAATTTAAAATTCTATATATTTATAAGAAAAGTCAAACCTTCCTAAAACTACCCATTTCTGAACATAAAATATTAAGGATTAACAAATTAGTTACTTTGATATCGCATTTTTAGCATCGCGGGATTTCAATTTTGTGTACAAAGCAATGGGGACATATATATCTGGGCAGCGCTGGGATTTAGGGGGTGAAATCTCGCGCACATCCTGATCTCGCGATATTTGACGTGTTAAAAATGGTTGTTAATGATGACTAAAATTTTAACAATTTAAAATTCTATATTTTTAAGGAAGTCAAACCTTCCTAAAACTACCCATTTCTGAACATAAAATATTAAGGATTAACAAATTAGTTACTTTGATATCGCATTTTTAGCATCGCGGGATTTCAATTTTGTGTACAAAGCAATCGGGACATATATATCTGGGCAGCGCTGGGAATTAGGGGGGTGAAATCTCGCGCGCATATCCCTGATCTCGCGATATTTGACGTGTTAAAAATGGTTATTTAATGATGACTAAAATTTTAACAATTAAAAATTCTATATTTTTAAGGGAAGTCAAACCTTCCTAAAACTACCCATTTCGGAACATAAAATATTAAGGATTAACAAATTAGTTACTTTGATATCGCATTTTTAGCATCGTGGGATTTCAATTTTGTGTACAAAGCAATGGGGACATATATATCTGGGCAGCGCTGGGAATTAGGGGTGAAATCTCGAAAGCACATCCTGATCTCGCGATATTTGACGTGTTAAAATGGTTGTTAATGATGACTAAAATTTTAACAATTTAAAATTCTATAATTTTAAAGGAAGTCAAACCTTCCTAAAACTACCCATTTCTGAACATAAAATATTAAGGATTAACAAATTAGTTACTTTGATATCGCATTTTTAGCATCGCGGGATTTCAATTTTGTGTACAAAGCAATGGGGACATATATATCTGGGCAGCGCTGGGAATTAGGGGGTGAAATCTCGCGCGCACATCCCTGATCTCGCGATATTTGACGTGTTAAAAATGGTTTATTTAATGATGACTAAAATTTTAACAATTTAAAATTCTATATTTTTAAGGGAAGTCAAACCTTCCTAAAACTACCCATTTCTGAACATAAAATATTAAGGATTAACAAATTAGTTACTTTGATATCGCATTTTTGGCATCGCGGGATTTCAATTTTGTGTACAAAGCAATGGGGACATATATATCTGGGCAGCGCTGGGAATTAGGGGGGGGGTGAAATCTCGCGCGCACATCCCTGATCTCGCGATATTTGACGTGTTAAAAATGGTTATTTAATGATGACTAAAATTTTAACAATTTAAAATTCTATATTTTTAAGGGAAGTCAAACCTTCCTAAAACTACCCATTTCTGAACATAAAATATTAAGGATTAACAAATTAGTTACTTTGATATCGCATTTTTAGCATCGCGGGATTTCAATTTTGTGTACAAAGCAATGGGGACATATATATCTGGGCAGCGCTGGGAATTAGGGGGGTGAAATCTCGCGCACATCCCTGATCTCGCGATATTTGACGTGTTAAAAATGGTTATTTAATGATGACTAAAATTTTAACAATTTAAAATTCTATTTTTTAAGGGAAGTCAAACCTTCCTAAAACTAACCATTTCTGAACATAAAATATTAAGGATTAACAAATTAGTTACTTTGATATCGCATTTTTAGCATCGCGGGATTTCAATTTTGTGTACAAAGCAATGGGGACATATATATCTGGGCAGCTCTGGGAATTAGGGGGCGGGGTGAAATCTCGCGCGCACATCCCTGATCTCGCGATATTTGACGTGTTAAAAATGGTTATTTAATGATGACTAAAATTTTAACAATTTAAAATTCTATATTTTTAAGGGAAGTCAAACCTTCCTAAAACTACCCATTTCTGAACATAAAATATTAAGGATTAACAAATTAGTTACTTTGATATCGCATTTTTAGCATCGCGGGATTTCAATTTTGTGTACAAAGCAATGGGGACATATATATCTGGGCAGCGCTGGGGATTAGGGGAGGGGGTGAAATCTCGCGCGCACATCCCTGATCTCGCGATATTTGACGTGTTAAAAATGGTTATTTAATGATGACTAAAATTTTAACAATTTAAAATTCTATATTTTAAGGAAGTCAAACCTTCCTAAAACTACCCATTCTGAACATAAAATATTAAGGATTAACAAATTAGTTACTTTGATATCGCAT
>CM055819.1:39444514-39473035 GCA_029582265.1 Zoroaster sp. YZ-2022
AAATTAAAAATTAAGCGTCAAAAATTTCCATTGAAACAAAATTACAGCTTTTAGCTTTAAAGTGAGAAAAAAGCAACTCCATAAGTACATACACGCCTGCAAACGAATTTATGTTTTTTTGTGATGCGTAGAGGGTACAAAACCAGTGGTTATCGCTCAAAAGCAATCATGCAGAATGAAAAAATCGCGACACTATCAAAAAGCGCGATATATGTTTGCCGATATATCGTGGATGAAAAAAATCGATATCGCCCAAGCTTATGCAGCGACGCATTTTTTAAATTTATTTATTTATTTTTTTTATACGCGGTTATTGGAACCAGACCAAATTTCTCATACATAAAGTATGGTGGTTAAATAAAAGCCGTTTAATACACAGCTCGGCAGAATTCCCATCGATCCAGCAATTTTGGCTGCAATTGGAAATTGTTTCAAAGCGCGGGAACCAAAAATCAGAGACTTTTTTCGCTTTTTTTTTAAATTTTTAATATAGCAACAAGACACCTATGTGACAACAACAGACGCATTATATTCATAGCTGTTCTCCTTTTTTTCTTTCATTTTTACAGAGGTCTGGATATCCCTCATGTTGATATCGTCATCAATTTTGACATCCCAACACATTCAAAGGTTAGTTCAGTGAATCATTCGCTTCAGTGAAGACCTTTTTGTTTCAAAGGGTTTTCGATTTTCTCTTCATATAAGATAGTTAATAAAATAATTGCTGGTGGAGCTTGTCCAAACCATGCATACATTAAAAAAATTGTTTTAAAACCCACAAAAAAATTGGGACAGGTCATTTTATTTTTAGATATAAGATGTAATGGCAAACAAATCGATTGTTTAATGATTTTCACACAGGAATTATATCGACGATTTATAGTTGTTTCTGTTGATATTCTGCTATTTTTTTTCATGACTACATTCACAGGGTGGTAGGACAGCAAGAGCCGGCAGAGCAGGAAAATCAATTACACATTTGTCACACAGTAAGTCACAAATAGACAATGAAAATGACATTGGCCCCGACGGGATTTGCACGACACACTCTGCCGAATGCCACATAATGGTGTGCCATGGTCGAGTGGTTTAGTGCATCGGTTTGTGCTGATGGCTGAGTCGTCCAGAATGTGGGTTCGAATCTCGAGCTGCGACCATGATACTTGGGTCCTTGAGCAAGACACTTTACCATACTGCTTCTCTCCAACCAGGGTTACATGGGTACCTTTTTGTTCAGAGTTGGTTTTTGGGTTTGATTATCCATATATGCGCACTCGAAATGGCAACAATTGAGCTGTATACTCCCCAGGGAGCTGAGATGGTTTCAGGAATGATTTATGCGCCCGGTGAGCATGGTTAATAATGCGCCTTGAGCACCAGTTTGGTGGATACGTGCGCTATGTAAGTCTACATTATTATTATTATAATGCAACAACAGAAAAGTGTGCTGCCTGCTCAATTCAACAAGATCCACCAGCTAGAACAATGGTTCTTTTGTTCTCTGCTGAGGACAACAAGATGCAACAACTTGTTTACATCTTGTTGCATTGAGCGTGGTTAGGTTTTTAAAAGTTCCCAGTTTACAGATGAAATCGTTTGTCTTCCAATTTAATCTTGAGGTAGAGTGTGTATCCCAGAATACCTGTAGTTCTGTTTCATGGGATTTTCACCTACACAAAGTGCGTCACAATGTAAAAAGGTGGCCACATTTCTTGTTTATTATATCAGATTGAAAAGATGCATTACAGTATATCAAAGATATAGAAAAACTCTGAAAATGTGAATGCTGTTGTTTAAAGCTCTACTATTGTGTAAAACACATAAAGCAATACCCTTGTCATTTTGTCATTAGTTTAGGCAGTATATTTTTGTTTAATTTAAGAAGCCAAACTGTAATCAAGAAACAAGAAAAGTAACAAAAAAAATTAAAAATGTAAAAGAAACATTTTTGCTCAATGAGTGTTTTTTAAAATCTTTTTCTTGAAAAGGAAACTTATCAGCCACATATAATTTTGATGGATTTAAAAAAATCTTTTTCTTGAAAAGGAAACTTATCAGCCACATATAATTTTGATGGATTGTATAAACGCCTTTACAACAAGCAATTCTTCTTAAAATTCATCGGATTTAGCTAAGCCCAAATCTTGCATCTCTCCCTAGATATGATGTTGAATTATACCAACGCATCGAGCAGTTGATTGACAAGAAGCTGCCGTTGTTTCCTACAGAGGAGCAGGAAGTCATGTTACTGATGGAGAGAGTATCGGAGGCTCAACGCTTCTCAAAAATGGTTTGTCCCTCCTTGAAGTTAGAAGCTCATTTTCTCTATTAACTCTTTCTCTAATTGTTTTCATTGTTGTAATTTGATACTGTACTGTGCGCTCGGTTTTCCAAACAAGTCAAAACAAGACCTGTTGTCAGGTGAGGATGTTCAAGCCTTTTAAAATGCTCATGCTCATGCTCAAAATGTAACACACGCGAGCCCTTTAAAAAGGCTTGCCGTCCAGAAAGAGTTAAGTAGGCCTCACCTTAAATGACAATTTGACATTGTTATAGGTGGCATTGTACAATGTGCCTTGTTTAGGCATGATATTCTTTTGTAGGAAATCCTACCTTTTGATTATGAAATTCCTACTACAAAACTGGGTTCTGACTAACTTCAGACCATGGAAAATTTCCTTGTGTATCATTTTATTGTAAACACCAAGATAAAAAAACAGTTTCCTTGCTATACATGGCTATAGAGGTAAACCACTATAGGCTGGTATATGCCTAATGATAATGGCAAACATTTTTCCTACCTTTTCATTTTCTCACAATATCATCCCTGCTTGTTTAAATAATACTCAATTATGCTGCAATCGTGTTTATTTTTATTGTACACAAATTTAAATAATTTGGCTTGGATGTCAAGTCGGACAACAAATAATCGAGAGTTTATTAATAAGTTGATTTCTCATTTGCTCCAGGAAATGAAAGACTACGATGACAAGAAGAAAGGGCGAGGCCGAGGCGCAGATGATGATACAGAGGATGCAATCGGAGTCCGCAAGAAGATGAAGATGAACAAGAAGGGAAGGAGATAACTCTAGCAACATCATTGTTAATGTTAATGTTACTACGGCCCAATGTCATGGTGTCAAAATAATCCTTCCATGGTGTGGCACTGTGGCTGACAGTAAGCAACACATTTGGTGCAGAAAGATTGGCACTTAACATAAGTGTATTTCACTGCTAAGCAAGGAATTTTTGATTGTGGGATATGTAGTTTGCATAACTAAACAATTCACTTCTTAAAAAATTGCTTGTACGTGCAGAATTCCATGTAAAACAGTGGCGTGAAGTTGGCCCATGGTGTTTCCAGGTATATCTTAAGGATAAGAATTGGGTGATGGAGACTTTTAAAATTTGTTTTGCTGCATTCAGATATCAGAGAAGAAATCTAATTAAAGTTTTTGGTTATAAACATGGTAGACTGACCAGACTGACCAATTCTCCTCCCCTTCCCGAAGTTTGAAATCCCTGAACTCCTCTCTAATTACCATGGGGTTCAAATATCCACTATGTGCATTACCTGTAGAGGGCGCAATTGCATAGTCTGCAGTGCACGATTGATTGGGGGCAATGTGAGTTTAGCTTACATAATTACAGTAGAAACAGTCAACCTTTTGTGAGGTAAATTTGTGTAATGTTGGGAACAATGATTCTCGTTAGTGGCAAGTGGATATATAAATTAATTTGAATTTCACAGACTTGGCATATTGTTGCTATACCATGTGATTTGGAATGCTCTCTTGCAAAGTCCAATACCTTACACAGTATACAGTGAATGTGTATGGTACAAAGGTAACATACTTTAAAGAGCTTGAGATTACACTGTAAGAGCTTGCACCGACATTGCTCAAATGAAACTCACAGAAGACATATTGGCTGTCTTAACAACATAACAAAGATTTGAAATAAACACTTCTCTATACCTCAGGCTTGTGATTTTTCCTGATTTCAGGATTTTTTTATTTTTTTTTTAAAATTACAAATATCCCTTTGCCTCAGAATTTTCTTGAAAGAAGAGAAAGTAGCCACCAAGGAAAGAAAGAAGTAGCCCTGTATTTTGTCCAAACCTCTTGTCTGTTTCTTGTCTGTAGGGATGTGGAGAGTCTGTAAATCCTCCAAAATTAAACATCCAGGAGGTTCAGGGGGGGCTTTGTCCTCTAAACCAAAGGGAGACCCAGACCTGCTACCCACAGGAGGTTCAGGGGGCTTTGTCCTCTAGACCAAAGGGAGACCCAGGCCTGCTACCCACAGGAGGTTCAGGGGGCTTTGTACTCTAGACCAAAGGCAGACCCAGGCCTGCTACCCACAGGAGGTTCAGGGGGCTTTGTCCTCTAGACCATAGGGAGACCCAGGCCTGCTACCCACAGGAGGTTCAGGGGGCTTTGTCCTCTAGACCAAAGGGAGACCCAGGCTGCTACCCACAGGAGGTTCAGGGGCTTGTCCTCAGACCAAAGGGAGACCCAGGCATGCTACCCACAGGAGGTTCAGGGGCTTTGTCCCTAGACCAAAGGAGACCCAGGCCTGCTACCCACAGGAGGTTCAGGGGCTTTGTCCTCTAGACCAAATGGAGACCCAGGCCCGCTACCCACAGGAGGTTCAGGGGCTTTGGTCCTCTAGACCAAAGGAGACCCAGGCCCGCTACCCACAGGAGGTTCAGGGGGCTTTGTCTTCTAGACCAAAGGAGACCCAGGCCACTACCCACAGGAGGTTCAGGGTCTTTGTCTAGACCAAAGGAGACCCAGGCCCTGCTACCCACAGGAGGTTCAGGGGGCTTTGTCCTCTAGACCAAAGGGAGACCCAGGCCCGCTACCCACAGGAGGTTCAGGGGGCTTTGTCCTCTAGACCAAAGGGAGACCCAGGCCCGCTACCCACAGGATGTTCAGGGGGGCTTTGTCCTCGAGACCAAAGGGAGACCCAGGCCTTCTACCCACAGGATGTTCAGGGGGCTTTGTCCTCTAGACCAAAGGGAGACCCAGGCCTGCTACCCACAGGATGTTCAGGGGGCTTTGTCCTCTAGACCAAAGGGAGACCCAGGCCTGCTACTCATTTTTCACGATTTTTTTTACTTTTGTCAAATCACTCCCCTGATACATATTTTCTATATTAATACATATTGTTAAGAAACCGTTTTCATGTAGTCAATGATATTTATTCTTGAATAAACAACATTACAACTCAGTCTTCGTATATTTATTTATAGAAGTTAATTTTCCATATTTTAAGCAAAATAGCACATGGTCACTCTAGTTGGTATTTTTACTCTCATCTCTTTTCAGCGAATACTTCTAAATTTCAGGAAATGGAATAATCACAAGTTCATGTGTTGAAAACTTTATGTATGTGAAATATTTCAACCCGAATAATTCAATTAATTTGATATTTCTTTTATGTTCATGTGGTATATAAGTTACCTGGAATTAGATTGGATAAACTGTTGTAACACGAAAGATAATGTGCAGTTTTGATAATCTGGAATGAAACGAGGAAATCACCTTATTTTGTTTCAGTCAGTTTACTTCCAAATCAACAATTTCTCTTACTAGTGAATTTTCTTCTGTTTTGTCTTGTTATAACTTTTTTCCCTCATTGTTTTTTCAGAAAAGCGGGTTGGGGGCATTGAAACCTTCAATTGTAAAACCCAATAGGATACTATGGAAGTATTTTATTCAAATATTAATTTATATCCATTAGAAATATATAAAAGCATTTTTACTCTTGTAAAACAGAATACATGTAACAAATATATATGTGTATACAGTACCAACAATTGTGTTTTCTGATTTTTTTCCCTGGTTTTTTAAATGAAGTTTTATAACGATTGCAATCAACAAATTGCCACATGTTATAAAAAATGTTGTATATTTGATCTCAACACTTTATATTTTCTCATTTGTAACACTCATGGATATTTAGATCACCTTGAGAAGGGCCGCTTCCCTGATAAAAGAAATACGAAGAGAAGTGACAGTATTCCAAAAGATCGATCGCACTAAAGAATAAGGAAATCGCACTCATTGTCACCAACAGAGGGCGCTGTCATTTCTGGTGGGATGGAAGCAGCGGCGTAGCCACGGGGGGGCCTGGGGGGGGGGGGACCCACTGAAAAGCAATGCCGTCCCCTGTGCCCCCCCCACTGAAAAAGTTCTGGCTACGCCGCTGGATGGAAGACGCCGTCGCCGAAATAGTTTTTTCCCGAGTCAAGCAGGCATTACGGCTGTTTCTTTTATTAACAAGTAATTAATCTTACCAATTTATTAATAGGAACTTTCACCTAGTCCGTTAATAGTCGATTTTGAAAATGTGTAACTGAACATGTTTTTTTTTTGGAGGGGGGGGGGGGGCGGGCGTAGTCTCGGTAGTCATTAGTATAATTTATGAATTGTTCAAAATTGATATCATTAGAAAGAATACAAAATAGGCTGCAAGGCCACCGGTATTTGTTTCAGATCACATTTTAATTTATTGTTAATTAAAATGTATCAGTTTCAATAAGATCTAACCGTATTGATTTATTATGTGCTGAGTAAAATGTACCGTAAACAAAATAATATACAAGGATTTTTTGCAATGCAAAGTATTGCTGTAGATATAGCTGAACGGGTTTGAATCAAAATGTTGACGACATAAAATTGCATTTCATAAGCGGCCTTTAAGGCAATTTGTCCCCGCCCATAACACTCTAGCGTGGTATGTATTGCTCAGGGTGAAATAATTCCCAAATATGTTTGTGTATTATTTATAGGAAAACAATTCTAACCCGGAAATGCCAGAACGTCGTTAGGGGGGAGGGGAGCGGAGGAGAGGAGAGGGTCCTGGTCACTACACCAACCGTCACTACACGGGGATACAATATTAAACCCTCAGGCAAGTTTCGGTTTTCAATATCAGACTTTATAAAGGATTTGTCCGTGGGACAGCAGTGAAAAGATATAGACTTATGCATTATTTGCACAGGGTTATTGTTTTTAGAATATAAACAATGTACGAACATTTAACTAATGTCATTTCACGAAATAAAAACTTGCACATGTAAATTGAAACCATTTGGCCGTCCTGATGTGAGATGATAAATTTATGTATTTACCATGTAGTCTCCAGTATATGCAAATGAATAAGTTTGTAGAAATGTACAATTACTTCATGATATAAAAAACAGTTTTAAGCTAACAAGAAGCAAGATGAGAGTGCATCTTTAAACTATTCCACTCAGTAAATAATCCATTCTTAAAACCATTGAATATTTAGATGGAGAAAAGGATTCTTTTATTCAGCACTACAGATCATAAAGTTTCGATACATAGCACGAAACTGAAATCAAATATGTAACTTAAAGCCGGTATACACTTTTGGTAATGTCTGTATAGGCCTCAATGCATCTATACTTGGTAGGAATTAAAGGATAAGTACAGAAACCTACATGAGAAAGTTTGGTAATGTCTGTATAGGCCTAAATGCATCTATACTTGGTAGGAATTAAAGGACAAGTACAGAAACCTACATGAGAAAGTTCGGTAATGTCTGTATAGGCCTCAATGCATCTATACTTGGTAGGAATTAAAGGACAAGTACAGAAACCTACATGAGAAAGTTCGGTAATGTCTGTATAGGCCTCAATGCATCTATACTTGGTAGGAATTAAAGGACAAGTACAGAAACCTACATGAGAAAGTTCGGTAATGTCTGTATAGGCCTCAATGCATCTATACTTGGTAGGAATTAAAGGATAAGTACAGAAACCTACATGAGAAAGTTTGGTAATGTCTGTATAGGCCTCAATGCATCTATACTTGGTAGGAATTAAAGGATAAGTACAGAAACCTACATGAGAAAGTTTGGTAATGTCTGTATAGGCCTCAATGCATCTATACTTGGTAGGAATTAAAGGATAAGTACAGAAACCTACATGAGAAAGTTTGGTAATGTCTGTATAGGCCTCAATGCATCTATACTTGGTAGGAATTAAAGGATAAGTACAGAAACCTACATGAGAAAGTTTGGTAATGTCTGTATAGGCCTCAATGCATCTATACTTGGTAGGAATTAAAGGATAAGTACAGAAACCTACATGAGAAAGTTTGGTAATGTCTGTATAGGCCTCAATGCATCTATACTTGGTAGGAATTAAGGATAAGTACAGAAACCTACATGAGAAAGTTTGGTAATGTCTGTATAGGCCTCAATGCATCTATACTTGGTAGGAATTAAAGGATAAGTACAGAAACCTACATGAGAAAGTTTGGTAATGTCTGTATAGGCCTCAATGCATCTATACTTGGTAGGAATTAAAGGATAAGTACAGAAACCTACATGAGAAAGTTTGGTAATGTCTGTATAGGCCTCAATGCATCTATACTTGGTAGGAATTAAAGGATAAGTACAGAAACCTACATGAGAAAGTTTGGTAATGTCTGTATAGGCCTCAATGCATCTATACTTGGTAGGAATTAAAGGATAAGTACAGAAACCTACATGAGAAAGTTTGGTAATGTCTGTATAGGCCTCAATGCATCTATACTTGGTAGGAATTAAAGGATAAGTACAGAAACCTACATGAGAAAGTTTGGTAATGTCTGTATAGGCCTCAATGCATCTATACTTGGTAGGAATTAAAGGATAAGTACAGAAACCTACATGAGAAAGTTTGGTAATGTCTGTATAGGCCTCAATGCATCTATACTTGGTAGGAATTAAAGGATAAGTACAGAAACCTACATGAGAAAGTTTGGTAATGTCTGTATAGGCCTCAATGCATCTATACTTGGTAGGAATTAAAGGATAAGTACAGAAACCTACATGAGAAAGTTTGGTAATGTCTGTATAGGCCTCAATGCATCTATACTTGGTAGGAATTAAAGGATAAGTACAGAAACCTACATGAGAAAGTTTGGTAATGTCTGTATAGGCCTCAATGCATCTATACTTGGTAGGAATTAAAGGATAAGTACAGAAACCTACATGAGAAAGTTTGGTAATGTCTGTATAGGCCTCAATGCATCTATACTTGGTAGGAATTAAAGGATAAGTACAGAAACCTACATGAGAAAGTTTGGTAATGTCTGTATAGGCCTCAATGCATCTATACTTGGTAGGAATTAAAGGATAAGTACAGAAACCTACATGAGAAAGTTTGGTAATGTCTGTATAGGCCTCAATGCATCTATACTTGGTAGGAATTAAAGGATAAGTACAGAAACCTACATGAGAAAGTTTGGTAATGTCTGTATAGGCCTCAATGCATCTATACTTGGTAGGAATTAAAGGATAAGTACAGAAACCTACATGAGAAAGTTTGGTAATGTCTGTATAGGCCTCAATGCATCTATACTTGGTAGGAATTAATGGATAAGTACAGAAACCTACATGAGAAAGTTTGGTAATGTCTGTATAGGCCTCAATGCATCTATACTTGGTAGGAATTAAAGGATAAGTACAGAAACCTACATGAGAAAGTTTGGTAATGTCTGTATAGGCCTCAATGCATCTATACTTGGTAGGAATTAAAGGATAAGTACAGAAACCTACATGAGAAAGTTTGGTAATGTCTGTATAGGCCTCAATGCATCTATACTTGGTAGGAATTAATGGATAAGTACAGAAACCTACATGAGAAAGTTTGGTAATGTCTGTATAGGCCTCAATGCATCTATACTTGGTAGGAATTAAAGGATAAGTACAGAAACCTACATGAGAAAGTTTGGTAATGTCTGTATAGGCCTCAATGCATCTATACTTGGTAGGAATTTAGGATAAGTACAGAAACCTACATGAGAAAGTTTGGTAATGTCTGTATAGGCCTCAATGCATCTATACTTGGTAGGAATTAAAGGATAAGTACAGAAACCTACATGAGAAAGTTTGGTAATGTCTGTATAGGCCTCAATGCATCTATACTTGGTAGGAATTAAAGGATAAGTACAGAAACCTACATGAGAAAGTTTGGTAATGTCTGTATAGGCCTCAATGCATCTATACTTGGTAGGAATTAAAGGATAAGTACAGAAACCTACATGAGAAAGTTTGGTAATGTCTGTATAGGCCTCAATGCATCTATACTTGGTAGGAATTAAAGGATAAGTACAGAAACCTACATGAGAAAGTTTGGTAATGTCTGTATAGGCCTCAATGCATCTATACTTGGTAGGAATTAAAGGATAAGTACAGAAACCTACATGAGAAAGTTTGGTAATGTCTGTATAGGCCTCAATGCATCTATACTTGGTAGGAATTAAAGGATAAGTACAGAAACCTACATGAGAAAGTTTGGTAATGTCTGTATAGGCCTCAAATGCATCTATACTTGGTAGGAATTAAAGGATAAGTACAGAAACCTACATGAGAAAGTTTGGTAATGTCTGTATAGGCCTCAATGCATCTATACTTGGTAGGAATTAAAGGATAAGTACAGAAACCTACATGAGAAAGTTTGGTAATGTCTGTATAGGCCTCAATGCATCTATACTTGGTAGGAATTAAAGGATAAGTACAGAAACCTACATGAGAAAGTTTGGTAATGTCTGTATAGGCCTCAATGCATCTATACTTGGTAGGAATTAAAGGATAAGTACAGAAACCTACATGAGAAAGTTTGGTAATGTCTGTATAGGCCTCAATGCATCTATACTTGGTAGGAATTAAAGGATAAGTACAGAAACCTACATGAGAAAGTTTGGTAATGTCTGTATAGGCCTAAATGCATCTATACTTGGTAGGAATTAAAGGATAAGTACAGAAACCTACATGAGAAAGTTTGGTAATGTCTGTATAGGCCTCAATGCATCTATACTTGGTAGGAATTAAAGGATAAGTACAGAAACCTACATGAGAAAGTTTGGTAATGTCTGTATAGGCCTCAATGCATCTATACTTGGTAGGAATTAAAGGATAAGTACAGAAACCTACATGAGAAAGTTTGGTAATGTCTGTATAGGCCTCAATGCATCTATACTTGGTAGGAATTAAAGGATAAGTACAGAAACCTACATGAGAAAGTTTGGTAATGTCTGTATAGGCCTCAATGCATCTATACTTGGTAGGAATTAAAGGATAAGTACAGAAACCTACATGAGAAAGTTTGGTAATGTCTGTATAGGCCTCAATGCATCTATACTTGGTAGGAATTAAAGGACAAGTACAGAAACCTACATGAGAAAGTTCGGTAATGTCTGTATAGGCCTCAATGCATCTATACTTGGTAGGAATTAAAGGATAAGTACAGAAACCTACATGAGAAAGTTTGGTAATGTCTGTATAGGCCTCAATGCATCTATACTTGGTAGGAATTAAAGGATAAGTACAGAAACCTACATGAGAAAGTTTGGTAATGTCTGTATAGGTCTCAATGCATCTATACTTGGTAGGAATTAAAGGATAAGTACAGAAACCTACATGAGAAAGTTTGGTAATGTCTGTATAGGCCTCAATGCATCTATACTTGGTAGGAATTAAAGGATAAGTACAGAAACCTACATGAGAAAGTTTGGTAATGTCTGTATAGGCCTCAATGCATCTATACTTGGTAGGAATTAAAGGATAAGTACAGAAACCTACATGAGAAAGTTTGGTAATGTCTGTATAGGCCTCAATGCATCTATACTTGGTAGGAATTAAAGGATAAGTACAGAAACCTACATGAGAAAGTTTGGTCATGTCTGTATAGGCCTCAATGCATCTATACTTGGTAGGAATTAAAGGATAAGTACAGAAACCTACACGAGAAAGTTTGGTCATGTCTGTATAGGCCTCAATGCATCTATACTTGGTAGGAATTAAAGGATAAGTACAGAAACCTACATGAGAAAGTTTGGTAATGTCTGTATAGGCCTCAATGCATCTATACTTGGTAGGAATTAAAGGATAAGTACAGAAACCTACATGAGAAAGTTTGGTAATGTCTGTATAGGCCTCAATGCATCTATACTTGGTAGGAATTAAAGGATAAGTACAGAAACCTACATGAGAAAGTTTGGTAATGTCTGTATAGGCCTCAATGCATCTATACTTGGTAGGAATTAAAGGATAAGTACAGAAACCTACATGAGAAAGTTTGGTAATGTCTGTATAGGCCTCAATGCATCTATACTTGGTAGGAATTAAAGGATAAGTACAGAAACCTACATGAGAAAGTTTGGTAATGTCTGTATAGGCCTCAATGCATCTATACTTGGTAGGAATTAAAGGATAAGTACAGAAACCTACATGAGAAAGTTTGGTAATGTCTGTATAGGCCTCAATGCATCTATACTTGGTAGGAATTAAAGGATAAGTACAGAAACCTACATGAGAAAGTTTGGTAATGTCTGTATAGGCCTCAATGCATCTATACTTGGTAGGAATTAAAGGATAAGTACAGAAACCTACATGAGAAAGTTTGGTAATGTCTGTATAGGCCTCAATGCATCTATACTTGGTAGGAATTAAAGGATAAGTACAGAAACCTACATGAGAAAGTTTGGTAATGTCTGTATAGGCCTCAATGCATCTATACTTGGTAGGAATTAAAGGATAAGTACAGAAACCTACATGAGAAAAGTTTGGTAATGTCTGTATAGGCCTCAATGCATCTATACTTGGTAGGAATTAAAGGATAAGTACAGAAACCTACATGAGAAAGTTTGGTAATGTCTGTATAGGCCTCAATGCATCTATACTTGGTAGGAATTAGGATAAGTACAGAAACCTACATGAGAAAGTTTGGTAATGTCTGTATAGGCCTCAATGCATCTATACTTGGTAGGAATTAAAGGATAAGTACAGAAACCTACATGAGAAAGTTTGGTAATGTCTGTATAGGCCTCAATGCATCTATACTTGGTAGGAATTAAAGGATAAGTACAGAAACCTACATGAGAAAGTTTGGTAATGTCTGTATAGGCCTCAATGCATCTATACTTGGTAGGAATTAAAGGATAAGTACAGAAACCTACATGAGAAAGTTTGGTAATGTCTGTATAGGCCTCAATGCATCTATACTTGGTAGGAATTAAAGGATAAGTACAGAAACCTACATGAGAAAGTTTGGTAATGTCTGTATAGGCCTCAATGCATCTATACTTGGTAGGAATTAAAGGATAAGTACAGAAACCTACATGAGAAAGTTTGGTAATGTCTGTATAGGCCTCAATGCATCTATACTTGGTAGGAATTAAAGGATAAGTACAGAAACCTACATGAGAAAGTTTGGTAATGTCTGTATAGGCCTCAATGCATCTATACTTGGTAGGAATTAAAGGATAAGTACAGAAACCTACATGAGAAAGTTTGGTAATGTCTGTATAGGCCTCAATGCATCTATACTTGGTAGGAATTAAAGGATAAGTACAGAAACCTACATGAGAAAGTTTGGTAATGTCTGTATAGGCCTCAAATGCATCTATACTTGGTAGGAATTAAAGGATAAGTACAGAAACCTACATGAGAAAGTTTGGTAATGTCTGTATAGGCCTCAATGCATCTATACTTGGTAGGAATTAAAGGATAAGTACAGAAACCTACATGAGAAAGTTTGGTAATGTCTGTATAGGCCTCAATGCATCTATACTTGGTAGGAATTAAAGGATAAGTACAGAAACCTACATGAGAAAGTTTGGTAATGTCTGTATAGGCCTCAATGCATCTATACTTGGTAGGAATTAAAGGATAAGTACAGAAACCTACATGAGAAAGTTTGGTAATGTCTGTATAGGCCTCAATGCATCTATACTTGGTAGGAATTAAAGGATAAGTACAGAAACCTACATGAGAAAGTTTGGTAATGTCTGTATAGGCCTCAATGCATCTATACTTGGTAGGAATTAAAGGATAAGTACAGAAACCTACATGAGAAAGTTTGGTAATGTCTGTATAGGCCTCAATGCATCTATACTTGGTAGGAATTAAAGGATAAGTACAGAAACCTACATGAGAAAGTTTGGTAATGTCTGTATAGGCCTCAATGCATCTATACTTGGTAGGAATTAAAGGATAAGTACAGAAACCTACATGAGAAAGTTTGGTAATGTCTGTATAGGCCTCAATGCATCTATACTTGGTAGGAATTAAAGGATAAGTACAGAAACCTACATGAGAAAGTTTGGTAATGTCTGTATAGGCAAAAATGCATCTATACTTGGTAGGAATTAAAGGATAAGTACAGAAACCTACATGAGAAAGTTTGGTAATGTCTGTATAGGCCTCAATGCATCTATACTTGGTAGGAATTAAAGGATAAGTACAGAAACCTACATGAGAAAGAAGTGAAAATAATGTATTTGCCTCAATGCATCTATACTTGGTAGGAATTAAAGGATAAGTACAGAAACCTACATGAGAAAGTTTGGTAATGTCTGTATAGGCCTCAATGCATCTATACTTGGTAGGAATTAAAGGATAAGTACAGAAACCTACATGAGAAAGTTTGGTAATGTCTGTATGGGCCTCAATGCATCTATACTTGGTAGGAATTAAAGGATAAGTACAGAAACCTACATGAGAAAGTTTGGTAATGTCTGTATAGGCCTCAATGCATCTATACTTGGTAGGAATTAAAGGATAAGTACAGAAACCTACATGAGAAAGTTTGGTAATGTCTGTATGGGCCTCAATGCATCTATACTTGGTAGGAATTAAAGGATAAGTACAGAAACCTACATGAGAAAGTTTGGTAATGTCTGTATAGGCCTCAATGCATCTATACTTGGTAGGAATTAAAGGATAAGTACAGAAACCTGCATGAGAAAGTTTGGTAATGTCTGTATAGGCCTCAATGCATCTATACTTGGTAGGAATTAAAGGATAAGTACAGAAACCTACATGAGAAAGTTTCAACTTAATTAATTCGTCCCTAATTTGCCATAGTGACCAATCCGACTTTTTTTCAATTTGAAGTTTTCCCGCCCATTAGTACATTCAGGAAGAGACCTACCATTGTATCTAATCCACATGCATGTATTCCTTATAGTTTTGGAGATAGAGCATGCATTCAAATGACGAATGCTCTAACTGGCTATTTTTGTAATTTGGCAAAGTGACCAATACCGCATTGGTCAATATGCCAACGTAATTCAGGATTGATCACTATGGCAAATTAGGGACGAATTGTGTCGTGAACGATCAAATAGTGGACATACATTCATATTTCGTATTCATTTTAACATGGAATGTTTGTCTTACAAAGATGAACATTTGGTTGGGACATCATTTTACTAGCCCAATTTTAATAAAATAGAAAGATTTCAAGTGATGTTTTATTTATTTATTTATATTTGTTACCATCATCAACGTTACACCAAGTAAAGTGTTATGTCAATCTTTGATCAATTATGTTTGTTGAGATTACCAATAGTGTATAGTGACATTCAAGGGAAGATACAACATTGGTATTTGGTATAACGGACGCTCATTTCAAACCTCTAGATTTCAATAGATATCTCATAAAACTAACATGTGCAAGTTTCATCATAATATAGGTTTTCACGTTTTCACATGTTTTCATTTGTTTATGTATTGTTGTTTGTGTCACTCGGTAATTTTTTGTTTTTTGTTTTTTGTTTGTAATGAAAATACTTCTGCGTAACAATTCCTTGGAATGATTGATACTTGTACCAACTTTACACAAAGTTCATTTTTAGATAATAATTTGTCAGTTTGATAATGTAGTAATTACCAATGTTGTATATCTTCCCTTTAAGAGAATAATGTCTATTCAAGTATAACATAGGTTCTATACCTGTACTAAGCATACAGACAGTTTATCTTCAAATATGTATCATCCGTGTATGTTCAGGCTGAATTAACCAGAAACATTGATCAACATGTTGAATTGTCGTTTTCCTCTCTGGTTTGGGGAATTTATTAATTCCAAATGAAAAATCTGTCACCGAATTACTTTGACTTACTTTGATTATTTTGACTTATTTTGTCAGATGCGGCCAGTTATAATCGAAGTGTGGCTGAAGTGAACGTTTGAATAATATGACAATAAAAAAACCAAGAGTTAACGGTTTCGAAAAACATCCAAAACTCCAGTGATAGTGTTTTTGTAAAAATACAATTAACTTTTGAAGGCAATTTCGCTCGAGAAAGTCTATTAATCATGTTTCTCAGAGCATAGATAGCCCGACGAAACACATTTGAAGATATTTTACACATTCGAAAAATTTACGAAATTACACTAACTTGAAGTAAATATCTGAAAACGTATGACATACATAAATAGGCATAAGTTCTAGATAGGTCTATGTTGGTCTGAATACCAACTACAGGGAAATAGTTTAAAAACGTAATATTTTAGTCCAACTGTCGGGTTGATTTTTATCCGACTATTTCACCTGTTGGTATTTAAACAATAATGCATTAGTGCATCAATGTAATATCATGCATGTCACCGGGGGTGGGGGCAAACGGAAGGCCTGTTTGACCGGAATTTGTATGTTTGTTTTTATTATGGGCCACAAATTGCGGTTCTTTTATATTTAAATAAATGTTTGTAATAATAATTATGTGAACTTTTGAATAAATTTACAAAAACGAACAACTGAAAATAAATCCCGGTGATGCGCATGAATATAATTTAATACAGATGTTCACATGTGTATCATGGGAAGGTACAACATTGGTATGTACGTTCATATCAACCTTGTTCACATGTGTATCACGGGAAGGTACAACATTGGTATGTACGTTCATATCAACCTTGTTCACATGTGTATCATGGGAAGGTACAACATTGGTATGTACGTTCATATCAACCTTGTTCACATGTGTATCATGGGAAGGTACAACATTGGTATGTACGTTCATATCAACCTTGTTCACATGTGTATCATGGGAAGGTACAACATTGGTATGTACGTTCATATCAACCTTGTTCACATGTGTATCACGGGAAGGTACAACATTGGTATGTACGTTCATATCAACCTTGTTCACATGTGTATCACGGGAAGGTACAACATTGGTATGTACGTTCATATCAACCTTGTTCACATGTGTATCACGGGAAGGTACAACATTGGTATGTACGTTCATATCAACCTTGTTCACATGTGTATCACGGGAAGGTACAACATTGGTATGTACGTTCATATCAACCTTGTTCACATGTGTATCACGGGAGTGTACAACAATGGTATCTACCTTAAAATCAACCTTGTTCCTATGTGTCTCACGGAAGGTACAACATTGGTATGTACGTTCATATCAACCTTGTTCACATGTGTATCACGGGAAGGTACAACATTGGTATGTACGTTCATATCAACCTTGTTCACATGTGTATCACGGGAAGGTACAACATTGGTATGTACGTTCATATCAACCTTGTTCACATGTGTATCACGGGAAGGTACAACATTGGTATGTACGTTCATATCAACCTTGTTCACATGTGTATCACGGGAAGGTACAACATTGGTATGTACGTTCATATCAACCTTGTTCACATGTGTATCACGGGAAGGTACAACATTGGTATGTACGTTCATATCAACCTTGTTCACATGTGTATCACGGGAAGGTACAACATTGGTATGTACGTTCATATCAACCTTGTTCACATGTGTATCACGGGAAGGTACAACATTGGTATGTACGTTCATATCAACCTTGTTCACATGTGTATCACGGGAAGGTACAACATTGGTATGTACGTTCATATCAACCTTGTTCACATGTGTATCACGGGAAGGTACAACATTGGTATGTACGTTCATATCAACCTTGTTCACATGTGTATCATGGGAAGGTACAACATTGGTATGTACGTTCATATCAACCTTGTTCACATGTGTATCACGGGAAGGTACAACATTGGTATGTACGTTCATATCAACCTTGTTCACATGTGTATCATGGGAAGGTACAACATTGGTATGTACGTTCATATCAACCTTGTTCACATGTGTATCACGGGAAGGTACAACATTGGTATGTATGTTCATATCAACCTTGTTCACATGTGTATCATGGGAAGGTACAACATTGGTATGTACGTTCATATCAACCTTGTTCACATGTGTATCATGGGAAGGTACAACATTGGTATGTACGTTCATATCAACCTTGTTCACATGTGTATCACGGGAAGGTACAACATTGGTATGTACGTTCATATCAACCTTGTTCACATGTGTATCACGGGAAGGTACAACATTGGTATGTACGTTCATATCAACCTTGTTCACATGTGTATTATGGGAAGGTACAACATTGGTATGTATGTTCATATCAACCTTGTTCACATGTGTATCATGGGAAGGTACAACATTGGTATGTACGTTCATATCAACCTTGTTCACATGTGTATCACGGGAAGGTACAACATTGGTATGTACGTTCATATCAACCTTGTTCACATGTGTATCACGGGAAGGTACAACATTGGTATGTACGTTCATATCAACCTTGTTCACATGTGTATCACGGGAAGGTACAACATTGGTATGTACGTTCATATCAACCTTGTTCACATGTGTATCATGGGAAGGTACAACATTGGTATGTACGTTCATATCAACCTTGTTCACATGTGTATCACGGGAAGGTACAACATTGGTATGTACGTTCATATCAACCTTGTTCACATGTGTATCACGGGAAGGTACAACATTGGTATGTACGTTCATATCAACCTTGTTCACATGTGTATCACGGGAAGGTACAACATTGGTATGTACGTTCATATCAACCTTGTTCACATGTGTATCACGGGAAGGTACAACATTGGTATGTACGTTCATATCAACCTTGTTCACATGTGTATTACGGGAAGGTACAACATTGGTATGTACGTTCATATCAACCTTGTTCACATGTGTGTCATGGGAAGGTACAACATTGGTATGTACGTTCATATCAACCTTGTTCACATGTGTGTCATGGGAAGGTACAACATTGGTATGTACGTTCATATCAACCTTGTTCACATGTGTGTCATGGGAAGGTACAACATTGGTATGTACGTTCATATCAACCTTGTTCACATGTGTGTCATGGGAAGGTACAACATTGGTACGTACGTTCATATCAACCTTGTTCACATGTGTATCACGGGAAGGTACAACATTGGTATGTACGTTCATATCAACCTTGTTCACATGTGTATTATGGGAAGGTACAACATTGGTATGTATGTTCATATCAACCTTGTTCACATGTGTATCACGGGAAGGTACAACATTGGTATGTACGTTCATATCAACCTTGTTCACATGTGTATTATGGGAAGGTACAACATTGGTATGTATGTTCATATCAACCTTGTTCACATGTGTATCACGGGAAGGTACAACATTGGTACGTTCGTTCATATCAACCTTGTTCACATGTGTATCATGGGAAGGTACAACATTGGTATGTACGTTCATATCAACCTTGTTCACATGTGTATCACGGGAAGGTACAACATTGGTATGTACGTTCGTATCAACCTTGTTCACATGTGTATCATGGGAAGGTACAACATTGGTATGTACGTTCGTATCAACCTTGTTCACATGTGTATCACGGGAAGGTACAACATTGGTATGTACGTTCGTATCAACCTTGTTCACATGTGTATCATGGGAAGGTACAACATTGGTATGTACGTTCGTATCAACCTTGTTCACATGTGTATCATGGGAAGGTACAACATTGGTACGTACGTTCATATCAACCTTGTTCACATGTGTATTATGGGAAGGTACAACATTGGTATGTACGTTCATATCAACCTTGTTCACATGTGTATCACGGGAAGGTACAACATTGGTACGTACGTTCATATCAACCTTGTTCACATGTGTATCATGGGAAGGTACAACATTGGTATGTACGTTCGTATCAACCTTGTTCACATGTGTATCACGGGAAGGTACAACATTGGTATGTACGTTCGTATCAACCTTGTTCACATGTATCATGGGAAGGTACAACATTGGTATGTACGTTCCTATCAACCTTGTTCACATGTGTATCATGGGAAGGTACAACATTGGTATGTACGTTCGTATCAACCTTGTTCACATGTGTATCACGGGAAGGTACAACATTGGTATGTACGATCATATCAACCTTGTTCACATGTGTATCACGGGAAGGTACAACATTGGTATGTACGATCATATCAACCTTGTTCACATGTGTATCACGGGAAGGTACAACATTGGTATGTACGTTCATATCAACCTTGTTCACATGTGTATCATGGGAAGGTACAACATTGGTATGTATGTTCATATCAACCTTGTTCACATGTGTATCATGGGAAGGTACAACATTGGTATGTACGTTCATATCAACCTTGTTCACATGTGTATCATGGGAAGGTACAACATTGGTATGTACGTTCATATCAACCATCTAGTTTTCAAGAAATATAAGATAAAACTAACCCGTGAAAATTTCAATCTAACAGGTGCTCACGTTTTTGAGAAAACAACGAAAACTGTTACAGATTTTATTGTGTGTTTTTTCAAAAAGTTGTTGGACAACAACTTTTTAAAATTCCACATCACAATTGTTTTTTTTCTCTCATCAAGATGAAAGTGATTGAAAAAACATAAAAATTCTAAAGATGAATGATACTTGTTCCAACTTAGCTTTTATAGATGATAACTTGATTTTGTTTTCTAAGAATTCGTGTTTTTTATTTTATTTTGTTTATCAATAAAATGCCGTACGACAAATTTTGCTTGAGAAGAAATAATTTCTAATGATAATTGGTACTTGTATACCAACGTTAACACCAAGTTAGCTTTTAGATAATATTTGGACAATTTGATAATCCGGTCATATTAACCAATGCTGTACCATACATTTACAAGTTACTATAATTATAATTGAAAATTGAAATTGAAAATTGAAATTGAAAATTGAAATTGAAAATTGAAATTGAAAATTGAAAATTGAAAATTGAAGATTGAAAATTGAAAATTGAAATTGAAAATTGAAATTGAAAATTGAAAATGCAATGTTAACAATTAAAACTAAAACAAAAAAGTCTATGGTTTTTAGTCCCCGCGCGCGTCGCCTCAGACCCGCGTGAGCATTTTTAATTTAGATTTTTCCTTTTTTTTTGCTATGAAACGATATCCAATTGCAGCCACAATTGCTGGATCGATTCTGCCACGCTGTGATTTAAATGACTTTTTGAAATAGGGGTATGAACGTTTACCCGTTTTGTGAGGCCTCTCTTAGCCACCATAAATTGTGTATGGGAAATTTGGTCTGGTTGCGTAACCGCGTATACATGTACAATGTATCACTTTAAAATAATAATAATAATAAATAATAAATAATAAATAATAAATAATAACAATAATAATAATAAATAGGACCAGAAACCAGAGACTTTTTGTGTTGGCCTAACATCAATAATAAGTTAAAATGTTCAACAAAGCTTATTTTAAAACACCGCGGAATATTTAAATGCTAAAACGTCAAATGACACGATTACATGATCAAAATGCAATGTCAGCTACAACTGACATCAACAATGGCAAAAGTTCCATGTTCAACTAAGTTTACTTTTAAAACACTATTAAGTACATGTAGTGGATATGTAGCTATAGCAACGTACAAAAGCGTAGTTTTTTCCCTTTTAGGCGCTTTTTTGGTCTCTATGCTAATAAGAATTTGAATATTCCTGACAAATCATCGATGTTACAGTGGGATCAGATACAACCTCATTGTTAATTTGTGCTGAATTCCTCATCTTTTAAAAGGACAATTCTCTTGATTGTTTGTGTTGTCTTCTTAACTGAGTGTTTGTGGTTACTATCAATAAACCTTTTTGAGGAAACCAATGTTTTCTTGGTTAATATTTGGGGTTTTGCTTTTGTGCACTTTCTGTGCTGCTGTGTCACTGATTTCCCGCTGTGCTCTAACAGAACAGCGCACTCGTGTGTCACGGACTGCATGACATTCTTTTTAAAATTTAAAAAGGCACTTTAAGTGTTAGCATCTTTACCTACTACAGTACTGAAATGGTGTTTAAAAACGAACTTGTTGACATGAGGGTTAAAGATGTACTCGAAATGATGAGCACTACTGAACAGTAATTGTTTCCAAATAGTAAATTGAATACTGTCAATGCATTGCACTTTGCCAAACATTTTTCCAAATTATTCTGAACTTAATCAAGATGTTTACTTAAGTAGTTTGTTTTGACGTAGCCCATGTACGTGACTTTTCAGTGCGTCTATGAAGAGCAAGAACATTTTGTGCACGGCAGGGAGAATGTCATGGACGCACACTAGCTACTTGAACAGTGCATACGTGCTTACACACCGTAGTCTAAATTCGCGTATTTTATGAACTACGATGTCCACGCGCGTCGGCGTTTGCGAATGAGACATAATTATGTAGCTGTGTTGCGGGTGGTGCACTTTTCCCCTAACCCTCCCCCACCGTGTACTACAGAGACGGAGTCAATATTTGGTCTAGACGAGAATACATCTTTAACGTCAAGTGATACAATAATACCATAATTACTGAAATAATTATAAGTACAATGTGAACAGTAAACATCAAAAATTGCAAAAGTTTTATGTTCAACAAAGTTGACCTAAAACTCAACTGTGTATTGCAATGGTAACCCTATCAGGCCTGTTTTTTTCCTTACGTTCTCAGGCTTGAGGATTGGGACTGCTGATATTCACGAAACGTAGAAGGGATGTCAATTTAACAAGATCTGATCAAAATGAGGACAAAACCCAACGGTCACCGCTAGTGTGGCTTTACCCATTTTTGTAATTTTTTGTCAAAACATGTCTTTTTCAATAATTAGTTTAAAATTAATCCGTTCGTCATCAAACTTGGTACAAATATTATTCCGAGTAAGATCTATAACCTGACGTCACATTATTATTATTATTATTACTTAAATCACCAATTAGAGCGCTATTACCAAGATGTGTAGGTAATTTTTTTGCCAAAACACAATCTTGGAGATTTGTACCCACAAATTGAAACTAAACCAATAACAGTCATAATCACATCCATAGCATTATTTAAGCTGTTAATTTATACATTTAGCCAGAAAACGCTGTAAAACCAAACAATAAAACACGAACAAGGCGAAATATTATGATTATAAATCATTTCACGCAACGGTGGCCATATTGGATTCCCACAATGCGTGGTCAATGAAAGCCTTGGTTGAATCGGGTCTTATGTTTTTCTGCACAAAATGTGGATAAAGTTTTCATAAAACGGACATTCACCTGGCCTTTGTAAAACATACGGTTGACATGGTAACCTTAAACAAACAAGCATTGGTGATTTTTGTACGAGGGGGCGGTCCTAAATGATAGTTGGGAAAAGACGGGTAATTTCAGCAGGATGGTCAAGACATACAATTAAACATGTCATAGGGGACTATTCCGGCCTGATAGGGTTAAATGTCAAATTACACGATTACAAGATCGAAAATGACTGAAATTGTAAATGCAATATTAACAGCTAACATCAAAAATTGAAAATGTTTACTTTAGAACAACACTGAATATTGAAATGTTAAAAATGTCAAATGACAATACTCGATCAAAAAATTACTGAAATTACAAGATTTTATATGTAAACAGCTAAAATTACAATGGTTCCATGTTAAACAGAGTACGGTAGCTACGTATAAACAAGCGACGTTTTATTCGCTGCTTGTTTTATAACGTGATTTGTTCTCCCTTCCTTGACTTCCACCTTTCCAACCGTAAACCCTTTAACTAATTCTGAAGTTTTATTTGGGTTTGAGACTCCTATGGCAAGTTAAGCCAGAACAAAATGTCACATTTCTTTGTTAATGTATAGCGGGCTTGACCAATGCTTTCATATACACGAACTAATGAACCCTCAAGGTAATGGACATAATAAATATCAGTTTGAATAAATATAGAACAAGGTATGTAATCCAAAAGCCCCCATCATTATCACATCTTTCTAATGAAATGATGCAGGATGATCAATTAAACAATCGAAATTTATTGAATTTTGTTAACACAACGTAAACAGCCGCTCTTACACAAACAACATTGCAAAGGTTCTATGTTTGACATGGAACACCACTGACTATTAAATATTATAAACATCAAATTACAGGACTGCATGATCGAAAATGACTGAAATTGCAAATGATTTTATTTTTTTAAATTATTATTTATTGTATTTTGTATTTTTTTAAGGGCAATAGGAAAGTATATGGCATATTTGGCAATTGATGGCAATTATATTAATGAAAATTTGAATATTCATGAGCACATGATATAACAGAATCAGATGCAATATCATGGTTGGTTTGTGCAGAAAAGTTTATTGAAATCCTGTTGTGGAATGTGAGCATACTGTTAATGCATACAGCTGCTGTGATACCGTGAGTCACTACTGTGATCTTATAAAACAGCGCCCTCATTTTTCAATAATCAGAATGATGTTTGTTTCATTTGAAACTCAATATTTAACTGTATATTGGAATAAACTTCACATTCTCTTTAAACCGTCCTGAAGCATTGCATATGTGTAAAAAATGTGTATCTATATTATAACCTTTCATTTTATAGACCCTTTAAGTAAGTTTCACTCTAAAACACCACGTAATATTTAAGTGTTAATTGTCAAATGACATAATTATACGATCATAAAATTACTGAAATTGCAAGTGCAACAGCTAACATAAAAATGCAAGTTCAAAACAGCACTGATTAGCCTATTATAACGTTAAACGTCAAATGACATGATTACATGAATACATTAATAAAACGAGAAGTTAAGTCCATGCCTGTCGATATGACATAACCCCTCCCCACCCCACCCCCACCCATCGGCCAAATCCTGGATCCACCACTGTAATAGACGTATATCATGTTTTGTACTTATTACTTTCAAATGTTTTGTCCTTGCATGTGACCAAGTTTTTTTTATATATCTTTGTTCTCCTTCCCCGATGGACAAAACAGTATCTGCATATAGACTTCTAAAACGGGATGTAACATGCAGACACACTTGCCTTGCATTCTCACTTGATGTTGAATACCCTCTGACAACCCTTTGCAGGATATGGGCCCAGTCTCACGGCTCTGCTTACCGTAAGCGAAAAATCACCCCTTACTGGAGCAGAAACAAATTTGCTTTACGTGAGCGTATTTCATACGGGTTAGCAATTAAGGTAATTCTGCTTATGCGTACTTCGCATATAAATTATAAGGATTGCTAACCCTGTAAGCAGATAATTATGGTGATTGTATAAGCGCGTAATTCCATGTTAAGTAGCGCCATGAAATAGGACCCTGATCCTCCCCTTAAAAGCTGAACCAAAATAACCCTTTACAGGGGTGGATTCAGGGGGCCTACTATAGTATTCCCTTTTCTCAAATAATTATATACCAAAAGACCCATACACACATATCCATTGAAATATATATTTAATTGTAATTACTTTGTTCGTCAGAACTGAGGCAAAATGCCAACCAGAATGCGTACCGTCATACCGTGTTATAAACTGGTTACCGAGTGACGGCCAGGACCATACTGGGGCGCAAAGTGGTCGCGCCCGTCCATTCAAGCAAACAAACACCCTCAGTGGGCTGTGTGATCCAAAGAACTGACCCTATTTGAATTTCAGCAAGATGTGAATTCGTGTAGTGTGTATTTGCGCGGGTCTTTTCGTGGTAACAAAAGCGCGTAAAATTGTTTCCGTTTGGCATTTTGTACAATTCTTTAATTTGGGAAATTTCCGTGAACTTCGTTTAGCCAAGCTGACTATTTCTAACATCAATTTCACAACATCTGATTTCAGCAAATCTAGTACCCAGTGTCCTTCTGAAAATGAACACCTTGTGTGAATCTGCGCTAAACGTCCCCTCTCCCTCCCACCCCCATTAGGAACCCAATTGTCTCCCAACAACATGCCTGAGGAGACGATACTAACAATTTAATATCCCCGAAATGTAATACAACAAAAAATCGTTTAATCGCCGCCACTATTTGTCTTTTATTAGTGGTGGTAATTTACTCATATCGGCAGAGTCAACGTACAAGTTTCTTAGGAATAATAGTAGTGTAATAATAAAAGTGTAATAATAGCGTCATGGTTATTTTCAAGGTAATTTGTATTTTTGTCTCGTCCGTTGACTGTGGATCTAGTCAAAGTCAATTTGTTTGTGTGGGATTATGACGTCACGGACTGGAATACACTATATAATTGACTTTATATACGTATAATTGACTTTATATACGTATAATTGACTTTATATACGTTTAATTGACTTTATATACGTATAATTTTAACTGATTTTTGGAGACTCGTCCTTTCCTCTTCACTGTCGCTGCTGATCGACGCTAGGAGCTCAGGAATATACGTTATTAGTTTGCTGTAGAAATAAATCAGAATAATAATGTTAGCCTAATTCTAGGCTATATCAACAATGTTCATAACACATACACACGATCATCATACAGTTGAATGTCTAGATACATAATATGAGTTGCGCCACTGAGATTTCTTGTGATGATGGGGGACGCCTTTCGGCAGGAATTTGAACTGAATAACCTACTCCATCTGATATAAGTTTTGAGGCTTTGCATGGTGGAATCTCGATATCGTTTCGGTTTGCGGTAACACCATGTGTTTATCTCAACTAACGCGAAGCTGAGGTACAGGTTCTAAAAAGAACCTTATCGCACAACTCGTATCTCAACCTTAGTTAAGTGAGAAAGGTTCAAGGGAGAACCAATTTCGGGCAACTCGTTTTTCTCTACTGTCGCTAAGTGAGAAATATGGTTCAGGGAGAACCATGGGGACTTCACGGGTTATTCTCAACGTTTCGATAAGCCTGCTCTAATCTTCGTCAGGAGAATGAAGAGGTTTGCCGATGCAGCTCCTTAAGTAGTATTTGCTGGGATTATGTGTAGAATATACTCCATCTGCCCCATAACTGACACCTCCCCAAACATCCCCAATGTTTTTTGAAACTTGTTTAACGCTAAAAATAGTCGAGAATCACTCAATTTGTATTAACTTCTTTTGAAAACGCACGAAATGCAAATTTTGCAAAAATAAATATGCACAAATGGGGGGGGGGGGGGAGGGGGAACATTGTCACAAGTGTCTCTTTCACCATAACAATTTTCGCCCATGCCAGCAGTAGTTTGAATTAGTAATCAATCACACGTCTTGTGAGGTGATGTTGTCATTCTACTTATACAGAAAACACAGAAAGGACAATCACCTCTGCATCCAAGTAGTTCAAAGCGCATACCTATGTGTATGTATGGAGCATTCCACGTGACGGGTTCTATCTGTATGAATCTAGTCTGCAGAGCTGCGGGCAAGTAGACAGTTACCGGTGTGTCTGCGTCCGTGTTGCCCTGAAACTGAAGACAAACAACAAAGAAACGGACACATGGTAATTCTTTGTATTTAAAGATAAAAGCCCCGGTACACTTTTGGTAAAATGTCACTTTGTTCATTCATACTTAATCTGGAATTCCAACCCATATTTTCTGTTTTTGTTTTATATTTGAATATTTTTGTGTAATGAAATTTAAATGTTAATTGTATATGATTTTTTAAAAGTATGTCGGCTTTTCATGCCCGCCGTATGCAGTATTTTTAATAAACCAGAATGAATGAAGATCAATTAATAAATCATGTTCTTTCGATATGGGTGCGCCAACAATTAAACTTGTATTTTTCATAATTATAATGAAATTCTGTTAGTAGGCGCCTAGTCTAGGTGAAAAAGAATTGAATAAAATGTTTACAATCGCGTTCATAGGAGTATTGCACACAAAAATATCACTTCGAAGTCAAGGGAGAAAACAAATTAAGCGAAATTAAAGATGTGCTAAAAACCCAGACTATTGAAATTAGGTACATAACCTTACTCACGGAGGGGGTGGGGGTGGTAATATCCAATATCTGTTATGATGTTTTAACTAATATATGCTATGATGTTATAAGAGGGTATATTTCTTAATTTCACGTAGGGTTTCAAGACATGGTTAGGATCGACATGTACCAAAACTGTCTCGGTAGTTTTTGCAAATTATTTCTCAATGGTTACGCGAACGTAGAATTATTGTTGACTGTTGAAGCGTTGGATTATTCAGGGAAACTGATTTGATCTGCTGCAACATCAGCCAAATACAAATAACAAAGTCATGTCATAATTTATAATAACAGGAATAACATATTGGACATAGACATAGGCCATGTTCCCCTTCAAACATAATACAAAGCATTTGTAAGGCACACACTTAATCCGGAAGACATTCAAAGGCGCCGACCCCCCATAATAGGTGGCTGATCCTAAAATATGTTAACTTTATGTTCACTTTGTTTCTTAATTTGAGATTTCTTATTTTCTTATTTGTGTATTTTATACATTAATAATGATTACAGGTATAGAAACTTATACACTTTATTCAAGACTTGACATTTTGTATTGCGTAAGAACTATACCATGTCTATCATGAGTTAGTACATTTAACGTAGCACTATGTGAATAATAACCATGG
>CM055819.1:39473535-39499358 GCA_029582265.1 Zoroaster sp. YZ-2022
TAAAAGGACAATTCTCTTTATTGTTTGTGTTGTCTTCTTAACTGAGTGTTTGGTTACTAATCAATAAACCTTTTTGAGGAAACCACTGTTTTCTTGGTTAATATTTGGGGTGTTGCTTTTGTGCACTTTCTGTGCTGCTGTGTCACTGATTTCCCGCTGTGCTCTAACAGAACAGCGCCCTCGTGTGTCACGGACTGCATGACATTCTTTTTAAAATTTAAAAAGGCACTTTAAGTGTTCGCATCTTTACCCACTACAGTACTGAAATGGTGTTTAAAAACGAACTTCTTGACAGGACGGTTAAAGATGTACTCTCGTCGTGAGCTTATAATGTAGTACACTGTAAGCGATATTTGACCCTGATGTTAAACACTGCTGGTGTATGTGTGTAATCGTCAATGGTGTTCACAATCTGACCCATAGATATAGAACATAATAACTAGATCGGACACACGTACGTGTAAGTTGGTTCTGACTGGGCGCCCGGGCGCCATTGGTGATGTGATGGGACTAAACTAACTTAACGCGCAGGTTGCTGACGTGATGAGTGGCACTACTGAACGGTGATTGTTTCCAAATAGTAAATTGAATACTGTCAACGCATTGCACTTTGCCAATCATTTTTGCAAATTAATCAAGATGTTTACTTAAGTAGTTTGTTTTAACGTAGCCCATGCACGTGCCTTTTCAGCGCGTCTATGAAGAGCAAGAACATTTTGTGCACGGCAGGGAGAATGTTATGGACGCACACTAGCTATTTGAACAGTGCATCAGTGGCGCACCCAGGATTTGATTGGGGGGGGGGGGGGGCTCAAAATATTTTTATTTGAAATCCAATATGGGGGAGAGACATGGCTGACCCAAACCATAACCGCTGGCGCGGCTGCAGCCATGTCCCTAGTCGTGCTCGTCAGTGAACCTACGGCACATGTTAAATGTTTCCTGGTGGTTTCTAGTCATAAAAAGAAGACATTATGGCATGATTCGGACTCGTAGGGTTTTACCTTCCATATAATTTCCTCCTCTTGATGTAAAGAACTTGAGCTTGTTTCGTCTGCAAGATTTCTATAGTTAAATACTTTCATTGCGTGGACGTCAAGTTTGTGATCATTCCGGGCGGAGCTAAATTTTTTCAAACACGAATTTGGCGGCAAAACCAAATCCCAATATTATCCAATCGGTGTTTGCTAAAAGAGTGTCACATAATCTTTGTAAATTAAAACCCAATCCTGGGCCATTGTGTACAAACTGGAAAGGAGTTGGTTATAATGCGGGCGTGTTTAAATTTTACGAGTAACCTCAACGACCTCAACAAGAGAAACGGACAACAGAAAATGAAAATAAAATTAAGTAAAGCTGCTCCCTGATCAGGGTGCACCATGGCAGGGGGGGGGGAGAATGTGTAAAAATGCTTGTTATATATACTGGTGGCCCTTCAAGCTTACATGCACATGCATACGCAACGCCGTAAAATATAATAGTGAGTGGAACAAATGGAAAACTTTTGGAGGGGAGCTTGAGTCTCCTGAGTCCCCATCCCTTGTACCACTGCCCTATACTCCTTGCCGAACTCCTCTGTAGACAAGACTTGGGCTCAGATTTTGCTCTCTTTCCTGGCTCCTTTAAAAAAAAAAACACATCAGCGGGCCCTGGGGGGGGGGGGGGCTCGAGCCCCCCAAGCCCCCCCCCCCCTTGGGTGCGCCACTGCAGTGCATACGTGCTTACACACTGTCAATTTATACCGTCGTCTAAATTCGCGTATTTTATGAACTACGATGTCCACGCGCGTCGGCGTTTGCGAATGAGACATGTAGCTGTGTTGGTGGCACACTTTTCCCCTAACCCTCCCCTGACCGTGTACTACAGAGACGGAGTCAATATTTGGTCTAGACGAGAATACATCTTTAACGTCAAGTGTTACAATAATACGATATAATTACTGAAATAATTGTAAGTACAATGTGAACAGCAAATATCAAAAATTGCAGAAGTTTATGTTCAACAAAGTTGACCTAAAGCTCAACTGTGTATTGGAATGGTAACCCTATCAGGCCTGTTTTTTTCCTCACGTTCTCAGGCTGAGGATGGGGACTGCTGATATTCACGAAACATAGAAGGAATGTCACTTTAACAAAATCTATAAAATGAGGACAAAAATCCAACGGTCACCGCTAGTGTGGCGCTTTACCCATTTGTGTCACCTTTTTTGTCAAAACATGTCTTTTCAATAATTAGTTTCATTAAAATTAATCCGTTCGTCATCAAGCTTGGTCCAAATATTGTCCCAAGTAAGATCTATAACCTGACGTCACATATTATAATCACTTAAGTCACCAATAGAGAGCGCTATTACCAAGATGTTTAGGTATTTCTTTTGCCAAAACACAATCTTGGAGATTTGTACCCACAAATTGGAACTAATGGCCCTGTCACACTGTTGCGTATCGTACTAGCGTATGCCAGCGTATGAAAATTATCACTCATACGCTGGTATACGGTGACATACGCTAGGGGTAGGTTAGGCATAGGTTGTATACGTTTCAAGCACGGTGGCATACGCTGGCATACGCTGAGGCAGAAATAAATGTTTAAGCGTTGTCATTAATTTGTTGCTTACTATTTAATCACTGTGTACAAGCATGCTTAAAAATGTTGTGCGTATGCGGACGTATGGTTAATAAGCTAAGCATACGCTAGGCATACGCTGAATACGCTAGAGGTACGATATAGGTACGTTACTCATAGGTCGAGTACGCTGGACATAAGTTGTCATACGTTGGCATGAAGGTGTACCGTACAGCTAGCGTATTGATAGCGCATTGAAAGGCCGCCGATTATATAGGTACTTTGTCACGTGATAGGCGGATAGGCGGTACGCTGGGCATGCGCAGTTCATACGCTACTCATACGCTAGCCATACGCAGAGTACGCTGTCCATACGCTGGTCATACGCTGTTCATACGCTGACATACGCTGGTCGTACGCTGACATTTGCTGACATTCGCTGTCCATACGCTGTCAATACGCTTGCCATACGCTACTCATACGCTACTCATAGGTTCAATACGGTAAGTATACGCACAATTATGTATTTTCAAGGGCTTTTTGTGCGTATGAAAATTATATTATGAATTTTCATACGCAACTCTTACGTTTCTCTCATACGCAACAGTGTGACAGGGCCATCAACCAATAAGTCATAATCACATCCATAGCATTATTTATACATTTAGCCAGAAAACGCTGTAAAACCAAACAATAAAACACGAACAAGGCTAAATATTATGATTATAAATCATTTCACGCAACGGTGGCCATATTGGATTCCCACAATGCGTGGTCAATGAAAGCCTTGGTTGAATCGGGTCTTATGTTTTTCTGCACAAAATGTGGATAAAGTTTTCATAAAACGGACATTCACCTGGCCTTGGTAAAATATACGGTTGACATGGTAACTTTAAACAAACAAACATTGGTGATTTTTGTACGAGGGGGCGGTCCTAAATGATAGTTGGGAAAAGACGGGTAATTTCAGCGTGATGGTCAAGACATACAATTAAACATGTCATAGGGGACTACTCCGGCCTGATAGGGTTAAATGTCAAATTACACGATTACAAGATAGAAAATGACTTAAATTGCAAATGCAATATTAACAGCTAACATCAAAAATTGAAAATGTTTACTTCAGAACAACACTGAATGTTAAAATGTTAAAATGTCAAATGACAATACTCGATCCAAAAATTACTGAAATTACAAAATGCTATATGTAAACAGCTAAAATTACAATGGTTCCATGTTAAACAGAGTACGGTAGCTACGTATAAACAAGCGAGGTATTATTCGCTGCTTGTTTTATAACGTGATTTGTTTTCCCTTCCTTGACTTCCACCTTTCCCGCAACCGTAAACCCTTTAACTAATTCTGAAGTTTTATTTGGGTTTGAGACTCCTATAGCAAGTTAAACCAGAACAAAATGTCACATTTCTATGTTAATGTATAGCGGCCTTGATCAATGTTTTCATATACACGAACTAATGAACCCTTAAGGTAATGGACATAATAAATATCAGTCTGAATAAATATAGAACAAGGTATGTAATCCAAAAGCCACCATCATTATCACATCTTTCTAATGAAATGATGCAGGATGGTCCATTAAACAATCGAAATTTATTGAATTTTGTTAACACAACATAAACAGCCGCTCTTACACAAACGACATTGCAAAGGTTCTATGTTTGACATGGAACACCACTGACTATTAAATATTATAAACATCAAATTCCAGGATTGCACGATCGAAAATGAACTAAAATTTCAAATTTTTTTTTTTTTTTTTTTTTTTTTTTTTTTTTTTTGTATTTGGTATTTTTTAAGGGTAATAGGAAAGTATTTGGCATGTTTGGCAATTGCTGGCAATTATATTAATGAAAATTTGAATATTCATGAGCACATGATATAACACATGATATATACAAATTCATTGAAATCCTGTTGTGGAATGTGAGCACACTGTTAATGCATACAGCTGCTGTGATACCGTGAGTCACTACTGTGATCTTATAAAACAGCGCCCTCATTTTTCAATAATCAGAATGATGTTTTTTTCATTTGAAACTCAATCTTTAACTATATGTTGGAAATTAAATTCACATTCTGTTTAAACCGTCCTGAAGCATTGCATATGTGTAAAAAATGTGTATCTATATAATCTTTCTTTTTATAGACCCTTTAAATAAGTTTCACTCTAAAACACCACGTAATATTTAAATGTTAATTGTCAAATGACATAATTATACGATCAAAAATTTTTGAAATTGCAAGTGCAACAACTAACATCAAAAAATGCAAGTTCAAAACAGCACTGATTAGCCTATTATAATGTTAAACGTCAAATGACATGATTACATGAATACATCCACCACTGTAATAGACGTATATCATATTTTGTACTTATTACTTTCAAATGTTTTGTCCTTGCATGTGACCAAGGGTTCTTATTCATCTTTGTTCTCCCTCCCTGATGGACAAAACATAATCTGCATATAAACGGCATGTAACATGCAACATGCAGACACACTTGCCTTGCATTCCCACTTGATGTTGAGTACCCTCTGACCGCCCTTTGCAGGATCTGGGCCCAGTCTCATGGCTCTGCTTACCGTAAGCGAAAAATCACCCCTTACTGGAGCAGAAACAAATTTGCTTAACATAAGCGTATTTCAATTAAGGTAATTCTGCTTATGCGTACTTCGTATATAAATTATAAGGATTGCTAACCCTGTAAGCAGATAATTATGGTGATTGTATAAGCGGGTAATTCCATGTTAAGCAGCGCCATGAATTAGGACCCTGATCCTCCCCTTAAAAGCTGAACCAAAATAACCTTTTACAGGGGTGGATTCAGGGGGCCTACTATAGCTCCAGCGACCTTTTCACCCAGAGCCCCATTTCTCAAATAATTATATACCAAAAGACCCATACACACATATCCATTGAAATATATATTTAATTGTAATTAATTTGTTCGTCAGAACTGAGGCAAAATGCCAACCAGAATGCCTCCCGTCATACCGTGTCATAAACTGGTTACCGGGTGACGGCCAGGACCGTACCGGGGCGCGCCCGTCCATTCAAGCAAACAAACACCCTCAGTGGGCTGACCCTATTTGAAGTTCAGCAAGATGTGCATTCGTGTACTGTATATTTGCGCGGGTCTTTTCGTGGTAATAAAAAATGCGTAAAATTGTTTCTGTTTGGCATTTTGTACAATTCTTTAATTGGGAAATTTCCGTGAACTTCGTTTAGCCAAGCTGACTATTTCTAACATTAATTTCTCGGCATCTGATTTCAGTAAATCTGATGTCGAGTGCCCTGTGTTCTTCCAAAAATGAACACCTTGTGTGAATCTTCGCTAAAGATCCCCATCCCCTCCCACCCAATCAGGAACCCAATTGTCTCCCAACAACATACCGGAAGAGACGATACTAACAATTATAATTCCCCAAATGATTTTTAGAATTAAAAACAAATAATTAAACAATTTAATATCCCCGAAATGTAATACAACAAAAAATCTTAGGGTCAAGGGTTTGATAAAGGATTCATAATGGTACTGTCTGTACCGCCCCAATCCAAAAATCATCACAATAAATGCCCGCCACTGATTTCCCCCTTCATTATATTTCTTCCCATGCTTTTGCTCAAGCACAAGAGGGCGCCAACAATATTAATATATGTAAACATACTTTTGAGTGATTTTACACGTAAGAACCGTCATAATCTATACGATTTTATAATCAACTAGATTTTGTTGTTTCATTATTTTTGTTTATACCCCAAAGGTCAGTGTTGTAGCGCCCTCTTGTGGTCAAACATAAGGGACGTAGGAGGATCAGATCCTGATCGTCATAGAGTTGCTGTTGATCGCACATTGATCAGGCAATGAGGGATTATTTGATCACTACACATGCGCATCAAGATCATGCGTACCGGATCAAGGGCAAACACAGTTTGTGGTTCTAAATAAATATACATTATCTTATCGATGTTATTCATTTGTAATTCAATAATTAGCTTTTGCAAACTTCTATTACCAGCCAAAATGACTTGTAGTATAAATGCAACAATGAAAGTGGCATTACGTTTCGACCCTAGCACACAGTCTTTGAGACAGACTGCTATATCGACAGACTGCTATAGGTCGTAACGTAAGGTCAAGACCCTGCAGAGTGTTAAAAATAACACCATTAATGTCAACGTTATTCTGTCACACTGCTCATATTGGGCGAATATTTCAATATCAACACCACTGGTGTAGTCTTTAACATCTAAGTTAAAGTGTACAAACAACAATGTTTGTAATAATTATTATTATTGTTTGTTATGGTTCACATTGGTATCCAACATAATGTATTCCCAAATAATGATGGGGCTAAACAGTAATATGCACCCATTTGTTCGCTCTTCCCAAAAGTATTGCAAACCATTTGCATTCTCTTGTAAAGATTGCACTTGATTTTGACCACTAATTATGTTCGAAATAACCAATACAAAAACCAATGTGATTGTCCCAGTGACGTAGCAAACACCTTCGAGGCGGCTACATACCAATTCATTTCTGTTTTGTTTTCATAAAGCATATAGAGAAGGGGAAAAATCAAACTCCAAATATTTACAATAATCATAATGGGCAACTAGAAGACAATACGCATTGGTATCGTGTTCTATTAGTCCCTACTAAAGGGAAGGTACAACATTGGTAAAGATGACAAAACTGATTCTATGAGTGTGATTATACATTTTCTTTGAACCAAGATACAGCCTACATTGAACAACAAACCTGTGATAAGTAAGATTTGAAGCTTCACATGGTGCACGTACATCATGAGTGTAAGGTTTGCAGTAGCACCATGTAATAATCTCTTCAGAGATGTAATTAGTGTTGGTTCTTTCTCCTGAAGACGATCAGAATATAATGATCGAAACGTCGAGTTATCTCACCACCGGTTTTTCTCAGAACCAAGACTCTTACATCTATTAAGAGATTGTTACATGGTGCTACCGCTAACATTACTCAATGCAAAATATCATGTTAAAACGCATTCACACTTTTTTTTACAGAATAGCACAAAGTTGCTGTCTGACAACCTTTTGAAATAAGCTCCCTAGGGAACACTTTAGACAATTATTTTTCAGGATGATGAAGATTGTACCCAATTGATTTGATTTTTTTGTTTTTAGTTTTATTTTGTTGGTACCTTTCCAACTTCATCAACTGCATCAATTAGCTTTCCAATTATAATTCAGTAATTTTATAATCAGGTAATTAACAATCTTGTACCTTCCCTTTAATCGCCGCCACTATTTGTCTTTTATTAGTGGTGGTAATTTACTCCTATCGGCAGAGTCTACGGACAAGTTTCTTAGGAATATTGAAATGAAGTGTAATAATAGCGTCATTATTTCCAAGTTAATTTGTTTTTTTGTCCCGTCTGTTGACTGCTGATCCAGTCAAAGTCAATTTGTTTGTGTGGATGACGTAACGGACGGGATATACACTATATAATTGACTTTATATACGTATAATTGACTTTATATACGTATAATTTGAAGTGATTTTTGGAGACTCGTACTTTCCTCTTCACTGTCGCTGCTGATCGCCGCTAGGAGCTCAGGAATATACGTTATTAGTTTGCTGCAGAAACAAATCAGAATAATAATGTTAGCCTAATTCTAGGCTATATCAACAATGTTCATAACACATACACACGATCATCATACAGTTGAATTTCTAGCTACATAATATGAGTTGCGCCACTGAGATTTCTTATGATGATGGTGGGGGGAGGCGGGGGAGGCGGGGGAGGCGGGGGAGGCGGGGGAGGCGGGGGAGGCGGGGGAGGCGGGGGCGGGGGAAGGGGCAGGGGGAAGGGGCAGGGGGAAGGGGCAGGGGGCAGGGGCAAGGGGGCAGGGGGCAGGGGGCAGGGGGCGGCGGCAGGGGCGGCAGGGGCGGCAGGGGCGGCAGGGGGGGGGGCGCGGCAGGGGAGGGGGGGGCGGCAGGGGGGGGGGGCGGCAGGGGGGGGGGGGGCGGCAGGGGGGGGGCGGCAGGGGGGGGCGGCAGGGGGGGGGGGGCGGACGCCTTTCGGCAGGAATCTGAACTGAATAACCTACTCCATCTGCCCCATAACTGACACCTCCCCAAACATCCCGATGTTTTTTAAAAACTTGTTTAACGCTAAAAATAGTCAGAATTACTCAGTTTGTATTAACCTCTTTTGAAAACACACGAAATGAATTACTGGGTATACATGTATAGACCATGTGACTTGAAAACACGAAATGAATTACTGGGTATACATGTATAGACCATGTGACTTGATAACACGAAATGAATTACTGAGTATACATGTATAGACCATGTGACTTGAAAACACACGAAATGAATTACTGAATATACATGTATAGACCATGTGACTTGAAAACACGAAATGAATTACTGAGTATACATGTATAGACCATGTGACTTGATAACACGAAATGAATTACTGAGTATACATGTATAGACCATGTGACTTGAAAACACGAAATGAATTACTGAGTATACATGTATAGACCATGTGACTTGAAAACACACGAAATGAATTACTGGGTATACATGTATAGACCATGTGACTTGTTTACACTTTACGTGACCTTTGGAGTACCAGGGTAAAGTACAGCCGGGTAAACGTGTGTATATTTGTATGCAGAGTTTGTACATTCTCCACATGTCATCAAGAATGTTTTTAATTCTCACATGAATAAGATTTAGATGTTATGGTAGTGCTTTATTAAAAACAAAAATCAAATTTACAATTGGTCTACTGACATTTCAAAATAATAGATTTGATGGTTTCTTGTCATAGACTAGTGTACATTTTGTGCCCAGCATAGTGTGACCTTTAGGACACTTTTGTAAACATGTGATGACATTGGTCACATCGTCTATATGGACATGAACACATTTGTTTTAAAAAAAGACTCATCGGGTTTGGTTGTCTGTAATAATATATATAAATACAAAACACTTTAATTATGTAATAATATATGCGCGCTCGGAATAACTGTTAGTGGGATGATAATTATTGGCGGAGGGTTTGTCATTTACCGTCCCTTTCACAAATATAAGGAGGTCATCGCCGCCCGTGTTTATATTAGGATCGCCTATTATGGGTTAATAAGAATAATTCTTTCTTAGGACAGAAAAGAAATAGTACCTCCAATAGGGGCGGGGAAATATCGCCCTCGGGGAAATCACTGTCAAGTATGACGAAGCTAATTTTCAGGTTATGGTTACTCTCAAACGCATTCTGTTAATCGTATATTTTACATATTACGTATAAATAGTAGCAAATTTTGCAAAAAAATATGCACAAATGGGGGGGGGGGGGCGACATTGTCACAAGTGTCTCCTTCACCATAAATATTGGCCGCCCATGCCACCGATAGTTTGAATTATAAATCAATCACACGTCTTGTGCGGTGATGTTCATTCTACTTATCCAAAAAACACAGAAAAGACAATCACCTCTGCATCCAAGTAGTTCAAAGCGCATACATATGTGTATATACCACGTGACGGGTTCTATCTGTATGAATCTAGTCTGCAGAGCCGCGGGTAAGTAGACAGTTACCGGTGTGTTATAGTCCGTGTTGCCCTGAAACTGAAGACAAACAACAACGAAACGGACACATGGTAATTATGTGTATTTAAAGATAAAAGCCCCTGTACACTTTTAGTAAAATGTCACTTTGTGCATTCATACTTACTTAATCTGGCATTCCTAACCATATTTTCTTTTTTGTTTTATATTTGAATATTTTTGTGTAATGAAATTTAAATGTAAATTGTATATGATTTTTAAAAAGTATTTCGGCTTTTTTGGCCGCCGTATGCAGTATTTTTAATAAACCAGAATGAATGAATATCAATTAATCAGGTGAAATTTTCAGTAACTGTGTACACTTTTCATGAAAAAACTGCAAAAGTTGATGTTTACAAAATTCTTAAATTGGTCAATGCAGATAGGAATATATTGATTGATAAAAGATTTATTACATTTAAAAACAGAGCATCATGATCTATAAGAATTGAATTGCGTCCATAATGCAACACATTTTTGGAATAAATACATGTAGGCCCCTATATACAAATGAAAATTATTCCTATACTGCATATTACAATCAATCATAAAACCACTCTGTATGAACAAGAAGTTAAATCTACGGTATAGCATTGGTAATTCAAATATAACCAAATGGTTGAGTTTTAATATAAAACTTACTTGGTGTAAAGCTGATGATGGTATCAATCTGCTCTAGATATAGTTTTGTCTGAGGTAATATTACCAATAAGATTATCAAAGATGCTGATAGTATTGTAATACAGGAATGTATTTGTGTTAACGACGCGTCGAGGCTCATGAAGTGCCTTAATGAAAGAACAATGTAATTACAGGTAACGATGATAAGCAGCTGGACAGTACGTGCTTAAGCCTATGGGGATTACAGACCTTAGACAGGTTACTGAGAATGGTAAATCGATGTCTTATTGTGGCAATTTCAGGAAATTTACCTTTTCATTTGAACATTGATAATTTCCTTTTTGTAAGCAAACAATTACTTTGAAATGAGAGATATTTTAAGATGTTTACACATTTCGGAAAATAATCATGATAAGCATGGTTTTACAGTAAATATGTCCCAAAATTAATCGATGGTGGGTCTAGTTATAAATTCATTTCAGCATTTATTTACTGTTAAAGACGTGTCGTTCGTGTTTTTCGCTATTTTAACGGCAGCTTTCGCTATTTAAACGGACATTTTATTTGTCATCAGAACATTGCTATTTTATTTGTCATCGGAACATTGCTATTTTATTTGTCATCAGAACATTGCTATTTATTTGTCATCGGAACATTGCTATTTTATTTGTCATCAGAACATTGCTATTTTATTTGTCATCAGAACATTGCTATTTTATTTGTCATCAGAACATTGCTATTTTATTTGTCATCAGAACATTGCTATTTTATTTGTCATCAGAACATTGCTATTTTATTTGTCATCAGAACATTGCTATTTTACTTGAGGAAGTTAATAAAAATGCTGTTAAATTATACACATTTCTCAAGATAATCGTGTGAAACATGTTTTTACAGTAAATATGTACCGAAATGCATTGATAGTGGATCCCGTCATTAATTCGTTTTAGCACTTTTGTTTACTGTTAAACCAAGCTTCTGACAACTATTCTGTGAAATACATTATTTAAAAGTAATCCTTTCTAAAAGGAAACGACCAATGTTCCAATGAAGACAATTTCCAGAAATTGGGGGTGAAACACGGGCGATAGATCCTTACAGTAAGGTTCTGACGATTATTCTATGAAATATTCATTTAAAAAGTATTTTTGTCCTTTTCTATTAGGAAATTACTGATGTTCCGATGAAACCTACATGCATCTTTAACCCTCCTTAACAGTTGATTTGAGCCAACGCCAGAAGAAACTTGTGGGGTACCATTGCCCCATTGTGTCAGTACCCCACAAGTGGGAAACTCGTGGGGTACCATTGTCGCCATTGTGTCAGTACCCCACAAGTGGGAAACGTGTGGGGGTACCATTGTCCCCATTGTGTCAGTATCCCACAAGTGGCCTCCTGGGCGCCCACACCCACCCACACTTGTCGGAAAATAAACGTTAATGTCAGTTCTTCAGTTTTGCACACAAACTATAATTTGTATTCGCCAAAACGGTACTGGTTTAAAAACAAGGTTTGGAAGAATTGTCTTTAAAGGTGGCAAAAAACATCCCACAAATTTCTTTCTCAGATTAAGCAAAACGATTATTCTCCAATTTAAAAACGAGAATTACTGTGTTGGATTACGTTTTCAAAAGTAATTTTTCTTCATAACAGATATACAGAGACACATTTTGGTAAGATATATATATTCCCTAAACACACTTTCTGGTTTTATTTGATAGTTTGTTTTCAATTAAAATACGTATTCTTAAAATGGCTTAACAAAGATGTTTTGTAAACAAAATCCATAAAGCCTGATTATATGATCTACTCCCTGTCTTTACTGACACATTGTCTTAACTTTCGTCCCTAATTTGCCATAGTGACCAATCCGACTTTTCAATTTTAAGTTTTCCCGCCCATTGTATCTAATCCATAGAGCATGCATTCAAATGACGAATGCTCTAACTGGCTATTTTTGTAATTTGGCAAATTGACCAATACCGCATTGGTCACTACTCTAACTTAATTCGGGATTGGTCACGTTGGCAAATTAGGGACGATTTATATATACATACTTAAAAGAGAGCAGTGTATGAAAGATGCCAATCGGCATCCTTTCTTGAACAAAATATATTATGATATTAGTTCATCAACAAGAGGAAATGTATTTCAGTTATATAACCCCCAAAAATAAAAGATTTTATAAATAAATAAATAAATAAATAAGATTACTTCTCATTGATAAATCATCTTCTTTCGATATGGGTGCGCCAACAATTAAACTTGTATTTTTCATGATTATAATAAAATTCCGTTAGTAGGCACCTAGTCTAGGTGAAAATGAATTGAATAAAATGTTTACAATCGCGTTCATAGGAGTATCGCACACAAAAATATCACTTCGAAGTCAAGGGAGAAAACAAATTAAGCGAAATTAAAGATGTGCTAAAAACCCAGACTATTGAAATTAGCTACATAACCTTACTCACGGAGGGGGTGGGGGTGGTAATATCCAATATCTGTTAACAGTAAATATAATGTTTTATATATGCTATGATGTTATAAGAGGGTATATTTCTTAATTTCACGTAGGGTTTCAAGACAGGGTTGGGATCGACATGTACCAAAACTGTCTCGGTAGTTTTTGCAAATTATTTCTCAATGGTTACGCGAACGTAGAATTATTGTTGACTGTTGAAGCGTTGGATTATTCAGGGAAACTGATTTGATCTGCTGCAACATCAGCCTAATACAAATAATAAAATCATGTCATAATTTATAATAACAGGAATAACATATTGGACATAGACATAGGCCATGTTCCCCTTCAAACATAATACAAAGCATTTGTAAGGCGCACACGTAGGCTAATCTGGAAGACATTCAAAGGCGCCGACCCCCCATAACAGGTGGCTGATCCTAAAATATGTTAACTTTATGTTCACTTTGTTTTTTAATTTGAGATTTCTTATTTTCTTATTTGTGTATTTTATACATTAATAATGATTTCAGGTATAGAAACTTATACACTTTATTCAAGACATTTTGTATTGCGTAAGAACTATACCATGTCTATCATGAGTTAGTACATTTAACGTAGCACTATGTGAATAATAACCATGGGTCTCATTTGCTATAGCAGTATATTGATTCGAGGTAAAATATGACAACAGTGCAAGTATGTCATCTTGATAGGACCTTACCGTCAATGATGACCCATCGGCTCCAGTCACGTAGGTCCAATCAGCCCCGTTGTCACTGTACTTTATTTTATATGACTGTGTCCGCTCGGGACTATGGTAATACCCTTGTGTGATGATACCAGTGACTGTAACTGACTCTTGCAGGTCCACACGAATCCACTGGTTCTGATCTTTGTCCTTTGCACACCAGGCACCTGTACAAATAGAAGGATCAGATATCTATGGATTGCTGTATATTGGTTTAGTTCGGTTCGGTGTGGTTTTGCCGAATATTTAGAGTATGAAATTTGTTGAACCGAATATCGGAATTAAACAAAAGGGGGAAGCCTTATCACTTATTTGTATACATATTTGAATTGGCATGGCAAACGGGAATTTTTTTCGTCTTAATAATGATATGCGGCACTTAAAATAATCAAAATTAAAAGTCAAATTACCGTATGTTTTTAATTTATCGAACATTTCAAGCGATTATACGGGGATGATCAAAACAAAAATATTGATTCAACTTTATTTCTTATTTTGTATATATTGATAAATGATTTAAGTATAAGTGTACTTATTGTAACCAAAGTGTATGTACACAGCTGACAAAGATCTTCTTGGAAAACAAAAAATTAGTTATCTGTTAATCTATTACAAATATCTACAATCTGTTTATGCTAGCTCTGTTTATGCATGAAAATCTTCATTATTCCCGAGATTCAACTATTTGTAACACTTGCTCAGATTATTCAATTCTTATTTTATACACCTTGCTTAGATTATTCACTTTGGAAAGAATGTCGAACCCAACCGCCACTTGTACACAATGTCTAAATATCGTATTTTTAGCAGACGACAAAATTGCCAACATCTCATTGGATTTGCATGTATTCATTGCTCACAATATCCCAAAATTTCGTTTCCAACCTCACTTGACTCACTTCCCTCTCCTTAAGTGTGTCATCTATCATATTTTGTCATATTTGGACAAAAAAGTGGCGGTTGTATTCCACATTCTTTTCTTCTCTTCTTATTTATACACCTTGCTTAGATTATACAATTCTTATTTATTACAGAATTAATTAAAGTAAGGTATGGTTGAGCTTAAAGGGCTGCTCACAAGAACCAATCGATCTGTAATGAAATTACTGTATGAATAAAGAACATTGCACATTTGACAGAAAGTACAAGATGAATAGGCATTTGTCCAATATTGCTCAATATCTCTAATTTCTCTATAAACAGGTAAATGGTTAGGATTCACTCCGTACATGATTATTTTATGTGTCTCTAAAGTCGGTATTCAGTGAGTATTCAATTTTATGTGTGTGACTGTAGTAAATTTATACAGGAGACCAACAAATTAGGAATTGGTCTAATAATTTCCTAAACATCAGTATTGTTAAAAGCACACTTGTCTGGCTCAAAATACATGCCGTGAAAGGGCAAAATTTGTGTCCGCCTTGGGTAGAATGTCGTATCCGGCCGCCACTTGTTCTCATTCAATAATTATAACCAATAATGTAATCTTACCTACCTAGTAAGGTGGAGAACATATGGATGATGATGGACATATACTTCAAATTATTCCAGGATATTTATTTCATGAAAAATCAGGCATTTTTGGTATACGATGACTTCCTCAGTCATGTCAGTCTGATCTTGTCAACTCACCATTAGTGACCAACACGGTCATTGTACATGCGCAGTGGCAACTATAATAGGATCCTTCTATTTTCTGAAGGGGAGGATTTTTTTAGAAGGGAAATAAAGTCCGAAAACCATCATAAAAGTGGATAGTTTTCGCTTTCTGTACCCCAAAAAATCGATAGAATCATTTTTAACTGGTTAGTGGTTGCAAAATAATAATAAAAACTCTTAAAAAGTGGCGGTCGGATACTACATTCTTTCCCCGGTAGTTCCTTACAGTTCGTTCCTCTTCAAGAGATGCCCAAACTCGTGACGACAAGGGACTAGGGACAAAGGACAAGGGGCAAAAACAACTAATTTCCTGGCAATACAAAATGCTCGCAAAATTGATGTGTTGGCTGCAACGCTGAAGTTGGAAATGACCACCACATGCTTGCTATATCAACACGAAAACTACTGGACTGCGCAAAACTTACAATGTGATAAAAAAAGGTTTTTTAAACAGAACACATTATGCAAATTTTACTGCATACCACTTACATGCAGCGCATGGTTAACTTCAAACTAAAGAGGGTGCACGTGTTATGCCAAAATCTCAAGTACGGGTGCTATTTACAAAGAATTACGCGTCATAATTTATATCTACAAGTGCCTGGCAGCATACCCTTGAAGTCTGGCTGGTCACAATCACCCGAGGATTAAAGAAATTGTAATACTCTCCTCAAAATGACAACTGTTGTTCTGCCCATTCCTTGAGGTACAATAAAACGAGATATGGTGTAAATGAGCCACCGATGACGATACAAAAGAACCACTGTTGACCTTGCATACAGCAAATCCAGAATTTAGGAAAACTACACAGTAATCTTGATTCAGGCACTGATAAATATTGACGAATTGTTCATACTCTGGCATAGACTCCATGCGAGTCACCAAATAAATATACCACCTAAATATAAACTAGAAACTCATCTCAATTTCTCAACAAGCTCCGAACTGCAAGTAATTAGGTATGATAGTTTTGTACTTACCAGCTTGAACAAATATTTCCAAAGGTGCGTGGGTTTTACTTTTAGCCATCTATAATTTCTTTGGCCTGTTACAGAATGTTAATTCACATGGCTCTCAATCTGCCATACAATCGAAAAACGTCTGTGAGAGGGCTATGGACCTTTTTGGATACATTTGATTAAGATGATATGATGGTGTACATACTTCATAACAAGTGTTTAGGGAATGTATACATACAACACATATACTGTACAGTGTACAATTGTATACTGTATATTAACAGTTGTAGCTTTACATGGTGAAGAGGATAAGAAAAGACTATTTGCGATGACACCATGTGAAATTCTCAATTGAGTAGTAATACTGTATATTAAGCAATTTGGCCTACCCGTTATTTTAAAATATCGTCTGACCATGAAGGAGAAAAGATACCAAACTGAGTTTTCTTACATACATAGATAAGATAAAATATTTTAAGAGTTTCAGTTACATGGGTAGTGGCCCACCTGGTCAACCATCCATCAGAAGGAGGTTGTTTTTTGTACTTTTTGCCTGCGAACCTATATTCAGACTCCAGCCAAACCTCCAATGAAGGTATGATTGGTCCACCTTGTTTGGGGGCAGACGTATGCACTTAGTACATAGCACTTTGTATGCATATAAAACATAAAAGCAATCTGGGACCTTATTCACGAAGCATCCGCTATTACCGGGTTCGTAACATCCTTTGCGGATGGCCTAACGGATACATTAGAATTGCGCTACGCCGTATTCACGAAAGGTTCCGTTAGGTATCGGTAAACTTGCGGAGCTCCGCTAATAATGGGGGTGTCGTTCAACGAGCTTTGAAGGGCAGTTGCGACCCGGGTAACAATTCGAGAAGTTGACGGCTGACTAATTCCACTTAAATCTCCACTTGTTAATTGGAAAGAACCTTCGGCGAAAAATCGGAGGGCTGTTATGATCTACAGCGTGGCGGGTATTGCATGTTACCTCTTTGTTGGATGTTCAACTTGATCACGGATCAAATCTATCACCTCCAACAGTACATGCCTTGGCATTCGATACCTCTTTATCAGTTCCACATCGTCATAAATGTCCAGTGGCTGTAACCTATCCCGAAATACTCGCTGGCGGCGAAGAGCACGCCTGTTTTCCTACTCCAGCAGAACCACAAACACTGCCGCCATTTCATTTTAGCGCTATGCGGAGACCCGTAAGCATTTACGGGAACGCTGGAGTTCCCGCAAAATAATTGCTCTTTTACGGACGTGTTATGCGGATGCGCTATTATGCGGTTACTTCGTGAATATGGCGCAAACCATAACGGAGGCTTAACGGATCCGTTACAGCGTGCGGATGCTTCGTGAATAAGGTCCCTGACCAATTATGTGGTTACCAGATGGGCCCAAAAATGACAAAACTTGAAAAGGATATAGGCCTATTATATACTACTTTTGATATCAGATTCTGGCAGATTTGGTGTTATTCACCCCATGTAACAATGTGCAGCAAAAAATCTTGAGAGGCAAAAAAAAAGAACAAAAAAGCGGGCGTAGCTATATTTTTCATGCGGCCATATCTCGGAAACGACTTGGTGTTGGGAGCAAAAAGTTGTTGTGTGTTCATTGCTCCCATAAAGGTATGTTTTTTAAAGCAAAATCTGAAATTGGTCACTGAATAATTTTCGAATATTTAGGTGATTTGGCATGGAATGACCCTACTTTAAAAACCACTATTTAACCAAAACGAATGCTTTTGTTTTAGCAGTCTGATCCTTTGTTGGTATGGCATGATGAACTTAGAAAACATATCAGTAATCACGAGAACATTCTCTGTTCTGTAGACTCTAAAAGCGTACTGTCAATGGCTATGACATCTAAAGGATTATTTGTAACCAAATGACCAAGAGGGTTTCTGACTGCAGGTCTAATAAGTTGAGCAACTACACACTGCTCACAATTCCCAATCCACATTTTAATTTCAGCATATATGCTAGGCCAATAGCAGCAGGAACGAACTAAAGAAAGAGTTCTTTCTATGTACTACGAACTGCTCACAATTCCCAATCCACTTTTTAATTTCAGCATATATGCTAGACCAATAGCAGCAGGAACGAACTAAAGAAATAGTTCTTTCTATGTACTACGAACTGCTCACAATTCCCAATCCAGTTTTTAATTTCAGCATAATTATATGCTAGGCCAATAGCAGTGGGAACGAACTAAAGAAAGAGTTCTTTCTATGTACTAGTCAGGATATTGGGATTTTAAGATGAAGGCAATACAATTTGATTTCGCTTTGAAGTACACGATTCACCAAAGAGAAACGTTTAATTTGTCCCAACATAGTTTGTACTGTTCGAGATTCACCCTTTCACTGTCGTCTAGACAATCAAACCTTCAAAATCATTTCCAAATCTTGGCTTTGTCTTTGACTCTACAATTACAATGAGCAACCATATCACTACTGTACAGAAGCCGGATAGTGCCAAGGGAAATATTTTTCATGAGTGCGTGAATATTTTTTTTGTACCAATTATCTGGCGGCCGCCACATAATTATCTGGCGGCCGCCACTTATTATCTGGCGGCCGCCACTCAATTATCTGGCGGCCGCCACTTATTTTATGCATTGTTTTGAAATGTAGCATGTCATCGGTGTCAACGTTCATAACCAGTTAAAATCAACAGGTAAGCCTCAACTGTCGGCTTTTATCTTTGGCCGCCAGATAATAAGTGGCGGCCGCCAGATAATAAGTGGCGGCCGCCAGATAATTATGTGGCGGCCGCCATATAATTATGTGGCGGCCGCCAGATAATAAGTGGCGGCCGCCAGATAATAAGTGGCGGCCGCCAGATAATTATGTGGCGGCCGCCAGATAATTGAGTGGTGGCCGCCAGATAATAAGTGGCGGCCGCCAGATAATTAAGTGGCGGCCGCCAGATAAGTATGTGGCGGCCGCCAGATAATTAAGTGGCGGCCGCCAGATAATTATGTGGCGGCCGCCAGATAATTGAGTGGTGGCCGCCAGATAATAAGTGGCGGCCGCCAGATAATTAAGTGGCGGCCGCCAGATAATAAGTGGCGGCCGCCAGATAATTAAGTGGCGGCCGCCAGATAATAAGTGGCGGCCGCCAGATAATTAAGTGGCGGCCGCCAGATAATTATGTGGCGGCCGCCAGATAATTATGTGGCGGCCGCCAGATAATAAGTGGCGGCCGCCAGATAATGCGTGGCGGCCGCCAGATAATTAAGTGGCGGCCGCCAGATAAGTATGTGGCGGCCGCCAGATAATTATGTGGCGGCCGCCAGATAAATGGTACAAAAAAAATATTCACGCACTCATGAAAAATATTTCCCTTGGCACTATCCGGCTTCCGTACTACTGTATGCAAATCAGCCAATCATCATATCCACAACATCACCAGAATCCGAAAGTACATCGACGCTGACACCTGTCATGCTGCTATTAGAGCCTTCAGACTTTCAAGATTCGATTATTGCAATTCAGTTCTCAATGGACTGAAATAATCTGATATTAGTAGATTGCAGAAACTCAAAACATAGCTTCCCTTGTCATATTTTCTTATCCAAAGCAGGTTCACACTTCATCGTTGACCAAAAAGCTTCACTGGCTTCCGGTAGAGAAACGAATAATGTATAAAACAGCCTTAAACATGTATAATGTTAAATCCAATGTATTCCCTACTTATAACACAGTACGGTATATAATGCAGTTGATCTTAGCATGCCCAGGAGAGGTGGTTTACGGTGTCATGGTGTGGAGAAAGGACTCAGTCACCATGCCATGATCAATCAAACTCTTGATGTGTTTAAATTAACCCAGATGTAAAAATATTGTCAACTTTGACCAGGTGTCACCAGCTACAATAATAATAATAATAATGAACAATTCTTATAATATCTTCGAATAAAAGTCTCTGTGCGCTATAACAGTGTAGATGCATTTAAAATACCAACTGGTAGATGACTTCTTGCTCTCAACGGCTCGACCAGTGCCATATCAGAAAACTTACCAGATGTTTCAGCCATAATAATGACAATAGACTCAGGAGGAATAAAGATGTTTTGTTGGAGGTCTCTCTAGAAAAGCCAATGGTCTCCTGCTGCATACTCCCAACCATGTTTTGCAATGACAAAACAGACTTCCAAAATAATCTCCACTAGTTTCATTCATCAATTTGAGAAATGGTCGTAAAATATTCATGCCAAGCAAGCTTGGAACTTGCCTCTTTTGTTCTCTATGTTCTTTGTCAACTGAATCTTTGACAATCAAAATACCCATCTGCGGAATAATCGTCTCTTCATACTCAATGTCAGTTTCAATGTACCCAATATAAGGAATTTCTATACCATTGGCAGAAGTAATCCTCAACCAGAGTATCATTTTAATGTTGAGTCCCCAAAGTCTTAAACAAGGAAAGGAAACATTCTTCCGTGAGGGTGGACACCATTGAACCAGTAGCAACAAGACATGTCACCTCTTTACCACCAATTCGGACTGCCATCGTTGGACACGTACCAGCACAATTATGCTTTCTAAAACCGGAACCTATTGAGTCCACTCCATGCCTCCCAACCGATGGACCTGAAGCAATGGGGTCTATTTCCGATGAAGACTTCTCGGTATCTCCCTTCTTCAGTTGTTGGATGAGTTCCTTCTTTATGGAGTGTCGTGGCCGAGCGGTCTAGCTTACCGGACTCAAGTTCTGGTGTTAGCAGCAAAATATGGGTTCGAATCCCGGCCGTGACATTTGTGTCCTTGAGCAAGACACTTAACCATAATTGCTTCTCTCCACCCAGGGGTTAAATGGGTACCTCTGAGGGCAGAGTTGGTTGATTAGCCCTATATGCGCTGTAATGGCAGCAATTGAGCTGTATACTCCCCAGGGAGCTGAGATGGTTTCAGGAATGATTTATGAGCCTTATGAGCCTTATGAGCAGGGGTAATAATATAATGCGCCTTGAGCACCACTCAGTTGGTGGATACGTGCGCTATATAAGTCCACACATTATTATTATTATTATTATTATTATTATTTATGTTGTTGTTTGTAACACCTGTCTTAAGTATGACCTAACCCTTGTCATAATTTACATTTAAACTGTGTTCTACTTCTACCGCCATGGTTTTGATTAGACTCGTTTTTTTTTGTTTTTTTTTTTTGTTGTTTGTATTATTGTATTATTATTTCTTCATTCTTCCATTCTTCGTGTAAAATGAGATGGAGTTCATTTTGGAAAAACATTATTGTGCAGATGTGACAGTAATATCTTTCCCATATGTTCCTGTAGACGGAGCCAAATCGATATAGAGGCTAGACTGCATTTTCAACAACAACAAAACCTAATAAACTATGACGACTTTCTTGGGAAGTGAGGATGGGAGATAATTGTGCGAATTCCCTCTACATTCAAAATTAGGGCTGACACAGGCACGTGCATACATAGGTCCCAAAGGGTGCTTGAGCCCCTGCCCTTTTTGCCTAGTATAAAAAGTGCCCTTTTTAGCCCAAGGTTTTTTTGAATTTTTTTTTTTGAATGAATTATTAAGTTCCTGTTGCGCATAGACTGCCCTGCCATGATAGATGTCAGGATAGAATAAAATTAGAATAAATATTAGGTCAGCAGAGATGCCCCTTACTATTCCTGTGCACGGGCCTGCATGTGCCCCTCCGCGAAACTAGATTTCACGCATAGCCGCGCGCGCCTATACGTCTTTGATAGGCAGGCACACGCTGTCACTGAAACACGAAATTGACATCCCGCTCCCACTCGAGACCTATGTCTTACAGTTAGCCTACTTCAAAGCAACTACTACACTTACTTCATTAGGTAGGTAAGCTATTTGCCCCAATACATGTTCATTTTCGGTTTTGTGTTATTGGTGCACTTTATGATTGTTTGACTAGGCGGAGCTCCGTTTTCTTGTGCAAATATCAGGTGATATGATACGTTTATTATAAATTTGAGACTTAAGGGGATAATTAGACTTGGTGGACTTGGTCCTTGACTATAGGCTCACTCACCACCAGATCAGATTGTAAATGAAAACCAGTCATCAACATAATCTGATCTGATTGTAATGTTAAAAACCATATTATGCGTTTTTATTAATAAATAAACGCCCAAAATTGTTTTAGCTCGCGCGCTACGCGCGCTCGCATGGAATTACACTGCCCTTTTCAGACTCTGAGCCCCTGCCCCTCTACAACCCTGTGCACGTCCCTGGGCTGACATATTATCTTTTGTTAAAATGCTGCTCATTTTTATTTTTGGTAATGTATCACCGTAGATGTCAGACTAACACATGTTATAAATATTTATTATGGCTTTTTCAAAAGAGTTTAATTACATCTGTGTCTATTGCATTTGGTAAATTGATTTGGGGACATTATACAGCGACACATTATTGTTTTATTATTTAAATGTTATTCTAGCCAGATATTATATTGGCTGCAGGCCGAAATGTAGGAAAAACATTTTGCTAAATCCATCGTGATTATTGGGAAATGGAATAAGGCGAGAGCAATGTACAATGTACAACGGCGTGGGGTCATGAAAATTATAAAGTGTTCTTGACTTGGTCAGGGATTTGTTTTTATTATTATTATGCACAGTTGAAAAATAATGTGTGCAAAAATATGTAAATGTCAAAGGATGATGCCAAATTCCAATTCTAAACGTTGTCCTAACCTTCCCCCAAGCCACCCAACAACCTCCGAGCAAAACATAAATATTTATTACCAAAGATTTGGGAAATTTCAAACCATTTTCGAATAATGAAATTTTTGGAACATGAGATACTAGCCCATATACCTCGAGTATTTTTTCACTTAACTTTGAACATAAGTATATGGTTTTCTTTTTTTCGTTTGAATTTTGTACGTGACTCGTGACTCGGACTCCGACTCGACACTGGGGACTCGGACTCGGACTCAAACTCGAGGTTTGAAGATTCGAATACAAGTCTGCTCTGATCTCAAGTCAAAGTATTCACTATCCATTTGTTTCATTTGGTATTACCAAGGTAATTATTAACGATCTGTCTAAATGCTCAGTAATCAATGAGTCAGTAAAACACCCTCAACAGCTACTGATATATTGTACACAATCACTTTAAAAAATGTTGATTTCAAAATTGGACGGTATAACATTAGAAAATTAGCAACAGCAATAATAAGTGTCCCAAACACAATTTTCACAATGTTCACTAGGTGAATCAGCTGTATGGTAAATCAAATACAGTAGATGTCACAAGCCAACAATTCTCCAACACAGGTGTTGTCATCACCATGTTCTGTACATCCAGGTGTCCCACTCCGGACAGAAGACTGAAGAGTAGTGTAGAACTTAAGAACCTTTTTCTTCTCAACTGTGGTTCCAGAAGCATGACCTCAATCCACTGACATGATTGTAATGACTGTCGTTTGTCAACTACAATTTTGTTTTGTTTTGTTTCAAATGCTATTACCAACTAATCTATTCTGTAACCAAGGTGTAAGGTTGAAGATACGCAACTAACAAATATCTTCTTGGAAACAAAATATAAGCTTTCTTTATAATTCTGGTTCTATGCTTAATCACACTACTATACCACCATCAAAACGACTGTCATTACACCATCGGACGAATGACCTGAAATATAAACAATTTCAAGTTAAAATATTGAAGTGGCCCATATTTACGCATGAAAATCTGCATTATTCCCGCATTATTTATACAACTTGCTTGGTAAAAAGTCTAGCAATTTCTGAGCATGTTCTGTAGGTGTCCCAAATTTGTGATTCAAATTCATCTCCAAGAGTCTACTTCACTTACAGATACAGTACCTACAGATTCTGCGCACCAACTGTAGTTGTACAGTGACTGTTTCATGAATCTTCTAGGTAGCGCTATACTGTCTGTGGACTTGCTACCATTTTCTAGGCAGCATGGGAATTCATAGTGTATGTGCGCAATGCACTGTAGATAAAACGTCACTACCACTGCAAATCCATGCTGAACGGAACAATCTTGCATTTTTCCAATCAGAAAACGTCCGTAGAATAGGCATTTGTAGGTGGCGTAGAATCTTGGAGGTGAGTTTGAATCACATTTTTTTAGAAGGGAAATAAAGTACAAAACTATCATAAAAGTGGATTTTGAAGATAGTTCTCGCTTTCTGTACCCCAAAAAATCGATAGAATCATTTTTCAACTGGTTAGTGCTTAGTGGTTACAAATAAAAAATATAAAAAAATTTAAAAGTGGCAGTTGGATACGACATCCTTTCCAACACGTTAAATCCTATGTATCTATACTGTATTGTTATTACGCTTATATGGTGGCCCTGAAGGGACATCACAACTCCCAAATATCTTCGCCAATATTTGCGATGTCGCGAAAGAAATCACAAAAACACAAATATCTGCGCAAATGATTGTGATGTCGCGAAAATAATCACATAGGCCTACCTAATCACGTATTTAGCATAGTTTTAACGAACATTTCGCGAATGCTTACACGTATAATTTATCAACAAACTAGAGGGTCGTGGTGCGACGTGTCCTTTCTCTATGAGTCAAGGGTCAAACTATGGGTCAACCAGCAAACTCAGCCCCCAGCATGTCACGCTACTGAGACTGCATGGTTTAATACATGTATAACGTAAGCATGGAGGAAGCTCAAGAGAATAAAATAAACATTATAATAAAGGCAGGAAGTAGTAACTATAACGGAACCCACCATTACGAAAGCATATGTGCCATGTGACCATGTGCAACACGACTTGAGCAGTAGCCATGCCCCGTGACCTGTTACCCGATTATGACCATTTAACCACACAGAAAGGACACGTCGCGTAATACCCCAGTGGGCACACGACGTCTTTAGACGTATTATGACATGATTTGACGTCTTATAAATGTCTTATTTTGGTCGTATATGCAAAACAAAACGACGTCTTTTAGTCTGGCGACTAAACGACGCCTTTTTCTGACGACTAAACGATGTCTTTTCCCGACGACTGAAAGACGTCTTTTAGTCGTCAGAAAAGACGTTGTTTAGTCGTCAGAAAAAGATGTCGTTTTGTTTTGCATATACGACCAAAATAAGACATTTATAAGACGTCAATAATTTACCCAAAGCGCCCCAAAACCGTCCCAAAGCCCCCAATTA
>CM055819.1:39499858-39530671 GCA_029582265.1 Zoroaster sp. YZ-2022
CCGCACCGATTTTGAAGCCGACCGATGACCAGAAACCAAAGACCTTTTTTTGGCCTTACTTCTACTGTTCCTTCATTATGCAAAGGTTCATATCCTACAGAATGTTTAATGAAACACATGACCAATACATGTATATAACACAAGCAGGCATTTACATTTACGTTTAAAATTATTTGTCTCAGGAAACTCAGACACCTGTATAAAATATGCCCCACATTTTGTTCATGTAAAAGTTGTCTTATGGGCGTCACTAAGTCTCCAACTGTTTCATATCAATTTATATGGATCAGAAGATAATATTTACATGGGGTAGGGGTGACACACAATCAGAAAGTCTACAATTCAGTATTTGAATAATAATAATAATACCAACTGAGTGGTGCTCAAGGCGCATTATATTATTACCCCTGCTCATAAGGCTCATAAATCATTCCTGAAACCATCTCAGCTCCCTGGGGAATATACAGCTCAATTGCTGCCATTACAGCGCATATAGGGCTAATCAACCAACTCTGCCCTCACAGGTACCCATTTAACCCCTGGGTGGAGAGAAGCAATTATGGTTACGTGTCTTGCTCAAGGACACAATTTTAATCTAAATACATGTACATGTACATACCTGTATATGTATGCAGTCATACATGTACATGCACCTGTACTATGATACATGTAGTTTGGGAGCTTTCAATTCACAAATATAGTTTCAGTGTTTGTAGAAATCGCTTGGCTTGCTTGAAGTTCAACAGGCTGATCAGCTGATGTACATACCTGTACATGCCTGTAAAAGTGTATCAGGCTGATTATTAAGTGTCTTGGTACAGTACTAGACCACAATTCTTATTCAGTGTCTACATGTAGTTCATTCCAGTTCAAACTGGTTGATACCAATTTGTACATGTCTTTTCCATTATATTCGGTCTGCCTTATACATGTAGATGCCCTAATAATGCAATACACACTGGGTGTGTTCAGTGTTGATAATCGCATGGGTGATGTGCGTGTTTTTTTTTGTAAACTGGAACATTCATGTACATCTTGTCTATTCACACCCAACCAGTGAACGATTTCCCCTGTATCGCATCGCAAAATGCTATGTAATTTGGACAATCTGCGATGGAATTTCAAACAATGCATCGCAGATTTTGCGATACAAATTTCGACATATTTATAAACATTTTTGAAATTATATTCACAAACCTTTCCCGAAATAATGTTTACATGTATATTTCCAACCAAAAAATATCAAGCTATCCCTCTCGACTGGGTTTGTTTCCGTGTGTCCAGAGCACGCCGGGGGGTAACGTCCGTGCGACGTACGTGGTCAACGATGACTTCACGCCGACGCGACGGTGTTGATGCAACAGTAAACACAAGCACTTGTTTTACATCCGTACATGCAACTTTATTTCCCAGCAATCTGTAAAGGTTTTATCCGCAATGCCTAAAATTCTATGTGCATGCAATATTTTTCTGCTGATGAATTAACTATGGTCGAAATTCCCGAAATGGAAAACACGCAACAACCGCCCAGTTTTTTTATAGCCTCGCATGTGTTTATTTTTTCTTCTCCTGAGTTTGGGGTACCGGGTGGGAACATTGAGCAATTGAGCCACCCCCTATACACAATAGTGCCGCGTGTTCAGTTCACATGTGCACTTTCATACGATCACTACGGCCGTGTTCAGCAAAGGAACTCTAGAAACATTACTAACTTTTTATAATAAAAGTTTTTGAAAATTAACAAAATGAGCATTCATTTATATATGTAGTGGTGAGATTTACAATCATTTCGGCACACAATATGATCGCGCTTTCAACCACTCATTTTCCTGACGAATTTTTAATAATCAAACGTTACACTCGGCGAAATTCACTTTGAAAAGCACCTGAACATGTCGCAGTCGGTAATTTGTTTTCGTGATATTGCCTCTGTTTTAGCGATCGATAAAATAATGTAAACAAAAAAGAAAATGGACGGAGGACTAACTTTTATGACTGTAATTTGGCGAAAATAGTTACACGTGAGGTTTTTTTTATCACCTGTGGCTCAATTTCCGGACACTAAAAATTATTATTTCTGGTAAAATTTGGATATTCATATTATGAACCAAACGACAGTAACGCCTTAAAAAAAAAACACCTTTACCTATGCACACTACATACTGTAGCATTTTTAAATTTGCTACACAAAATTCACAGATTGCTATACAAAAAAAATTATTTTGCTATGCAAATTAATTTTTTGCATGGTAGTTTTGCTATGCAAATTTTTTGAATGAAATCGTTCCCTGCCAACTAATTTATATTGAACAACAAAAGGACAACAGACTGAATGAATGGAGTCCCTAGCCACAATTCTTACCATAGTGTTTTGTTGTATCATTTATGATGGATACTGTTATGATTTAATCTTGATATCTCTTTTATTGTAAAGTCTGTTGTTTATCAATTAACGTAATGGTTGCCCTTGGTAACTGGCTCGTTTATAGCATTTTGATTGTATCATGATTTTCATGGTCATGTACATGTATATCAACAGTTTAATGGATTGTTTAATTATTACTATTAATTATAACAGTCATCAAGCAAGACTAGCGTTCCAAGAAGCTCAATTACTGGATGATTAAAAATAGATTATTTACATTCTGACTGCTGCTGCTGTAAAAATCATTGTGGCTACAAAAAGGAAAAAGTATATGACATAAAACACAATAAAGGGGGTCACTTTGCATCCGTCACGTTAGCAGTTTTTCCAATGGTTGTTATTTATTTATAAGTACATGTACCTGAAACCGACCAAAAAGTGTTTCAACACGTGAATGGACATGCAGGCTTATACTAGAACTAATTTGAGTTGATTTATTTTATTTTTAAATTGTTTTATTTATTTTTTTACACTCAAATTTCCATAAAAATTGGACGGAAAAAGTTACCTCACTTTTCCGTCCATTTGGTGATGGAAACTTTAGGGTAATTAAAAAAATAATATAGTAATAATCAACTCAAATTATCTTCAGGATAAGCATGCATGTCTATTCAAATGTTGAAATTCTTTTTGGGTGGTTTCAGATGTTTAAAAAATTTTTACAACCGTAAGAAAAACTGCTAACGTGACGGTAGGAAAGTGGCCCCCTTTATTGTGTTTTATGTCATATCATGGAGTAGGGGTGGACGATATCATAATAACATCGTAACAATACGATATTCAAAATATTATCGGTTAAATCGGTTATGGTTTTGAAGATATCAAAATATCGTCATATTGACGATATTCCAAAAATATAGCCAATATCAAATTAATATCTTTTTAGTTAAAATATTACTGGAGTGATAAATTGTCTCCAAATTTCATGTCATTATACAGTGATATCAACGAAGTTACGGTACCGTGAAGAGCTAAAATAACAGTTCGAAATCACGACACGGTGAAATCACAACAAGTAGTTCCCACTACTTGCGTGCGTGGTATTTTTTCATGCATTGTGCTAGCTCCTGGTTGCCGCGTGGGTCTTAACTTAAGTAAAGGCTAGTCCCAGGATCACGTGGTGCACTCCCCTGGAATAACCGGACTGGTGTACATTGTGGGTTGTTCACATTCAACAGATGGGAGATACCAGGATAAAAGCGCGGATGATGACCGTTGAATTGTGCGCGCATGATCGATCAATGGCCTGCTCATTCTCAGCTCTGGGGGGTGTGCGCCAGTTCCCCACTGAATAAACTCTCATAGTAAACAGTGCTAAATGCAAAATATTCAAAAATCATTAAAAAATACTTAGAAGTCCCACAGTTTTTAAAACCAAAAGAAAAAAATATTGATCGATATATAACCTTTTATTTTCTTCACAATTTATTGTGGATTTCTATCGAGTTATTCTCATCGGCATCCTAATGAAAACCACCCTCTACAGTAGTGAAAACGAACACACTGAAAAGCAGCCATTTTTGAAAAAGGCCTTATGCTTGCAATAAAATTACATGTAGGAACACTTTTTCAGGGCATAGTGTATCCGAAATACTCACAGTTGGAAGTCAAGGACCCCAGGTTATGATATTGGGCCATTTTTACACTTGTAATCCATCTAATCATGGGCCTCAAATCTTTGTTTTTCAGAACAATTTGAGGACATACACTTTATGATAAACAGCTCGGCTTTTCCTCACTATTTAGTGGGGTGCACCCTGGGATGGGGGGCTGTAGGCATTTATAAACCATGGGTTTGTTTATGGACGTCATGGTGAGTTATTTTTTCTGAAATGTTTGTCACACCGAGCGGCAAAAATCTAAGAATTTGGCTCGTTTTGGAGCGACTGTTTGGAGTAACTGTTTATTACCTACATGTATAATGCACGTAAAGTGGATTGTCGTGCGGTCTAGCGCACTGAACTCAAGTTCTGGTGTTGCCAGCAGCAGAGTGTGGGTTCGAGCCCCGGCCGTGACACCTGTGTCCTTGAGCAAGACACTTAACCATAATTGCTTCTCTCCACCCAGGGGTTAAATGGGTACCTGTGAAGGCAGAGATGGTTTGCTCTATATGCGCTAGAAATGGCAGCAATTGAGCTGTATACTCCCCAGGGAGCTGAGATGGTTTCAGGAATGATTTATGAGCCTTATGAGCAGGGATAATAATAATGCGCCTTGAGCGCCACTTAGTTGGTGGATACGTGCGCTATATAAATCTATACATTATTATTATTATTATTATTATTATGTACATGTATGCACCTTCCCTGTAGAACTTTCATGTAAATATAGTTACGTACATGTACATGTATAGGTGTCCAATGTCGTTAATGTACAATACATACATTTTTTCATGTATTTAAAAAATCCGCGTATTGAGACGATAATATCGTATATCGCCTACATATCCATTGGCGGATCCAGGGGGCTAAGGGGGCTGTAGCCCCCCCCCCCCTAAAATCGTTAAAAAAAGAGAAAAAGAGAGAGACAAAAGAGAGAGAGAGGGGGGGGGAGGGGAGAACACACTCCCATTCCCTCACTGTGCTTTGTTTTTCTGTTTTTCTCTCCCTTTGATTATTTCATTGTAATTTTTGTAATACTGAAAAATAAATTGTTTTTGATTCTCAGCCCCCCCTAAAAAATGAATATCGTCACCCCTATCATGTATATATTGTGTAAGGCTTCATGAAGCTGAGAAGACTGGCAAGGGGGCAACATAAATTCAGTCCAATGGCAGCAGAGCGATTTTGAAAGTGGGGGACTGTATCCAAACCAGCAAACGCACGGATGAGAGAACTCTGTAATGCTCCTGGGAGCGCTGCACTAACTTTTCATACATAATGCAGGGTTTCCACATTTTATCCATTTCATGGAATTTCTTAAAAATTTACTTTTAATTTTGAGTTAATCCGAGGCTGGACAACTTGACTTTCTTGAGGGCGCATTTCATATGTATATTAACCCTAACCACCCCAGACCCATCAAACTCCAACAGAAGGTTTTGTTGGATTTTGATTTTAAAATTTTTTTTCTTCAGTTTTTGGTCTCCGTGCGCATCGCCTCAGACCTGCACGTCAGCATTTTGAATTTTTTTCTTTTCGCTATGAAACATGTCCAATTGCAGCCAAAATTGCTGGATCGATCGGAATTCTGCCACGCTGTGTTTCAAACAACTTTTTCATATAGGGATATAAACATTTACCCGATTTGTGAGGCCTCTCTCAGCCACCATACTTTGTACATTGTACATCGTATCACATGTATATTTCCCTGTTGGTAAAAAAAAAGTGCATCATCACACCGATTTTGAAGCCGACCGATGACCAGGAACTGAAGACTTTTTGGGGGAGCCTTAGGTTGCTAAGACCCCCCCCCCCCCCAAGACTTTTTTATAAACAATTTCACTTCTATTAACATTTAATGACTGTAAAACATCCTTACAATCTCAAAAAACTGAAAAAATGGTGATCCAAGCTGGTTGCTGGTAATATACATGTATTTAAAACTGCTATTGTGGGCTTTTGATATTATAAGCTATTGTCATGTAAATTTAACTGAACGGACTACATTTTATCAAAATTAAGTCCATTGTGAATTAGCTTTTTTATTTCATCAGCAAAAACCAAGTAATTTGTTACAAAAATATTATAAAATATAGCTTTTTTGTTCAGCTAAGTGGAACTATAAATTCCCGCCGATTCCCCTCTCACATTTCCCCGAAGCATAACCCCTCAGAAATAATAGCTGCGAACAAGTGCGATCTGTAATTTTGTAGACTGTTGTAATTCCCACGTGCCACACAATGAAACTGACAGGACTTATTAATTATTCCCTTCCGGCTTCCGCTTCGTAATTAAACAAAGAGCAGTCTTGCAAAATAATAGCTCTGAGAAATGATTGCATACATGTACATGTACATGTGTAGTTAAAATGGTTAACATTCAGGAAAATCGTGATTATTGCTTTAAAGCCACAGATACACGATTGGTAAATTAAAAAAACACAAAATTTATTGGTGTTAAATTGATGATTTTATCAAACATCCCTAAGGGATGAAATATTTTTGTCTCATGTCTCAAATGAATAAAATAGTGAAATAATGTCCAAAATTAATTGTTGTACCTCTGGAAACAAAAACAAATCAACGTACGAATGAATACGTAACATTTGAATGCATTTTCATTATTTTCTCGGATAATGACATGCAATAAACTGAAACTTTCACAGGTTGGTTCAGAGATGCAACTGGGTGTTGAAAAAAAAAATCTGAAAGGTTGGGGGCGGGTTCTTGGGTACTTTAGCCACCTGCGGGATCTTGATGCACCCCAACTCCCAGAAGCCCCAAGGTTTTGACGTTTTACAGGATAAACGAATAAAATCTTTGAATGGAAAAAGGGATTTTACATGTATGTACTTTAACATTTTGCAAAGAAGATCAGCCACAGTAAAATGTCCAATCCCTAGACTGGATATGCGAAAATGCATGCATAAGCAAGCCCAAAATATAAATAAATCAATAAATTTAAAAAAAGATCTTTGTCACTGCCCAATTATCACATTATTAATTACCAAATAACATACACAACCCAACCATTCTGTATGAAATACATGTAAGTACTAGTAGTAAAGAGAGCAAGATCAATTAAAATAATTCAACTACATTTTTTATCTGGGAAAAAGTCTGTGTCCTGATTTTGGGCCATGTGTGTGGGGATTTGGGGCCTAACGCCATAATTCATTACCGTGTATCACACCAGGCCAGCAGGTTTGAGGTTTTTCGCTGAAAATTTGTGACTGAAATTTGAGCAGCGCCGCAGTTCCCTTTGCACAATTCGATCGTCCCCGTCGCAAATTCTGGTGGGGATGCTGAGCGAAATAATGCCAGGCCACAGGCTGAAAATTAAATTCATGCTGAATTTTGGGTTGTTTGTTAGCGATGTACCGTACACCGTGACCCAGGCGCCACCAGCACTTGCAACCCCACTTGGCTAGCAGGGCCGGGGGCCGAGACGCAGTGGTAATGGATAAAATTGCTTATTGAAATTATTACACCGCTAGACGCAAATAGGCTCAAAATTATTTTAATTCGATTATTACATGTACATGTAACTGATCTTCATCTAAAGTTACTAGCCACAAAAAGAAACTGTGCATGATACAAATGTCATGATATTTTTAAAATGAGGTTGAAAATGTCCAATTCAATGTTTTTGTTGGTCTGATATGTATGCCAATATTCTCACTTGACAATAACTCATTGGCTTTATCATTTATGCCTTTTCTTTGAGCTCAAAGTTTAAGCGGCAAAATGGAATGTCACAAAAATTAATAACGAGTGTGTCCTCCATTTGTGTTGATCACTGCAGTGCATCGGCGCCTCATTGATGAAATCAGGTTGCTGTGGAACCTTTGTGGAATGTCATTCCACACCCTGAGGAGATCCCTGGACAGTTCTTGGACATTTGTTTGCTGACGCGGCGGCAGCAGGCGCAGGCGACGCTCCATTTCATCCCAAACATGCTCTATTGGTGACAAATCAGGAGAAATTGCTGGCCAAGGCAGGATATCGATGTCATTTTCATGAAGGAAGTCCTGGACAATGTGAGCTGTATGCGGTCGGGCGTTGTCTTGCTGGAAAATGACGCCCGGGCCATGACGTCGAAGAAACAGTACCGCAACAGGCGCTAAGATTTCATCTCGGTAGCGTTGTCCAGTGAGGTTGCGTTCAATGGTGATCAGATCTGTATGGTTACATACAGTAATACCGGCCCATACCATGACGGAACCACCACCATAACGGTCCCTTTCCACCACACAGCATTGTGCATAGCGTTCACCTTGACGGCGATACACATGTACACGTCCATCTGAGTGTGAAATGTTGAGTCTTGATTCATCTGTGAACATGACATCATTCCACAATCGTAGTGGGTGCCGCATATGACGTCTACACCACTCCAACCTTGCCATACGGTGACGTTGCATCAAAATTTGCCTAATGGCTGGTCTTCTCGGACGTAGCCCTACTTGACGCAGTCGATTCCGGACAGTGTGGAGTGTCGTGGCCGAGCGGTCTAGCTTACCGGCCTCAAGTTCTGGTGTTAGCAGCAGAATGTGGGTTCGAATCCCGTCCGTGACACTTATGTCCTTGAGCAAGAAACTGAACCATAATTGCTTCTCTCCACCCAGAGGTTAAATGGGTACCTGTGAGGGCAGAGTTGGTTGATTAGCCCTATATGCGCTGTAATGGCAGCAATTGAGCTGTATACTCCCCAGGGAGCTGAGATGGTTTCAGGAATGATTTATGAGCCTTATGAGCCTTATGAGCAGGGGTAATAATATAATGCGCCTTGAGCACCACTCAGTTGGTGGATACATGCGCTATATAAGTCCACACATTATTATTAAATATTATTAGTGTTTGGGTGGACTCGCCTGAGGTCTGGTATCGATCGAGCTGTTTCTACAGCAGTTTGCCGCCGATTCCGCATGTGTGTCATCTCTATCCATCTGTCTTGACGCGGCGTTATGACGCGTGGGCGTCCAGAACGGGGGCGGTCACTGATGTCATTGTGCTGTCTGTGGCGTCTGAGGAGAGCATTATATGGTGTTTCGATGACAATGAAATCTTCTTGCATCGTCTTGCTGGCTCATGCCAGCCTCCAACATTCCAACAGTCTGATGGCGTTCAGCAAGACTCAATCTTGGCATGGTACCCGTTGTGCACCGCCTGCTTGAAGTTGTGCCCAGTGTGTTTTTCCGGGAGAGTGTACAATTTGCTAACCAAATGTAGGCCTTATGTACTCTTGCCTATTACGTAACACCATACAGGACCCATTTCATAATTTTCAAACAATGGGATTGCCTAACTTTGCATTATGAAAATTTCCAATGAAAGTCCTGTTATGGGATAGTCTACATGGTCCTTCATCATGTCAATCTACATTGACTAATATCAGTCCATTGATTTAAATTTTATCAGCTTTCTTCCTATGCAGTTTCTTTTTGTGGCTAGTATACATTCCTCTATTAGATCTACATTCCACAATTGCACGAAGAGAAAAAATGCAAACATCGGCGAATGAGTTCTGCACGTGCGTAAGATAGCCTCTCGAAGTTTCTTGTAGGTCAATGTTTAAATCTATCTCCAGCCGTAAAATACGCTAAACATAGCTGGAAAATGTGCTTTTACGAGAGAAAGTGCATACTGACGACTGGTCGAAGAGATTAAAATTGCGCTCGCGATACAAGACGGGATTATTATTTTTAGACAACAGTGTTTTCAGATTTTTATTTATTAAAACACATCAAATTTGAAAGCACAAATCGGGAAAAAATCTGATATTTTAAATCGGATTTAAACACGTCAGGTTTTAAGGCAAAAAACGGGGGGAAATTGGATTTGGGGTTAAAAAATTTAAAAGTAGGAAATCCGATTAAAATCGTAAAAAGTTGCAATTTTTTTTTGGACAGCGGATCGGAGAGCGTCTAAACACACTTTTGTGTGTGTCACCGGGAGACTTGTCAACACGCCACATAATATAATGCGCCTTGAGCGCCACTTAGTTGGTGGATACGTGCGCTATATAAATCTATACATTATTATTATTATTATGGCGGCTGACTTGTATACACGCAATCGTTTCTCGGAGTCCATGGGGTCACGGTTCGGTGGCCCCGGACAAAATGCACTGCAAATACTGAACGAGTTCACTCTTTTCGTTGATTTTTGCCTAATCCCTTTATCCAAGACCTGTTCCTTTGACGTACCAGCCAGGGATTTGTAAAGAGAGATTTATATCCATTGTTTACGAGGCATTCGATCTCTCTCCAGGTATGCCGTCTTTTCGACCGGGCGCTGGTCGCTAATAGGCCGTTGCATCGGGGCTTACCAATGGTCTAATTGTGCTGAACAAACACAACCGTAATTAAAAAACTAGCCATTTAATTCTCAAAATGTCAATGAGTAAACGTGTTTATTTGGGTGTCCGAACTTAGTTTCATTGACAAAAAAAATGATTAATGGCTAGAAATTTTTTCAGATTTTTCACTGAAAATAAACCCGCACGGGGGACCGGAAAAAAATAAATATTCCCGACGTCAACTGGTTAAAGGATATCCCACTTCAAAGAAAGTAAGGATACTTTGAAGTATAGTGTATGGATTTAAATCACAAACTTCCTTAAAATGTTTGACGAGTAGTGTAATTTAAAATTGTAATTAAATGGCTATAAAGCATGAATTATCTGCGGTCCATTCAGAAATCAGTATTTTAATGATGTCATAAATGTTCAAAAATACCTCCATTGACATGCATGTCCGAAAATCATATCTGAGGGGAATATGCCTTCAAAGTAATTGACAGTTATGGAGTGTCGTGGCCGAGCGGTCTAGCTTACCGGACTCAAGTTCTGGTGTTAGCAGCAGAACGTGGGTTCGAATCCCGGCCGTGACACTTGTGTCCTTGAGCAAGACACTTAACCATAATTGCTTCTCTCCACCCAGGGGTTAAATGGGTACCTGTGAGGGCAGAGTTGGTTGATTAGCCCTATATGCGCTGTAATGGCAGCAAATTGAGCTGTGTACTCCCCAGGGAGCTGAGATGGTTTCAGGAATGATTTATGAGCCTTATGATAGGCAGATTCACGCAAACCGCCGTTGGTGGCGCTATTTTTCATATGCTTTTGTACTGTAAAAGTTTGTGACCTGCCGAACTTTCATGGTAAAATTCTAATATAAAGGGTAGTCTATGGATGTAGTCACTTCTAGTGTCGATAAATGGATACTACACATCGTGGTTATCTTAAATGATCAATCCATGCCAACTGTAACGTTGGCTTAAAAACAGTGCAACTTGCTGAAAATAGACTTTGTTAGTACTACAAGGATACATTGCAGGCACATTCGGTCACAACCTTTTCCATTGAAACTGGATCTTAAAAATGACCAAATATTTAAATCAACAAAAATTTGTAACTTTGCATAGGGTTAACCTATCATGACCATTGACCCCTCATTTTCTTTCTAATTTTTTGTTCTATCCAGTGACATGACATTTAAAAGCATTGAAGCAACTTCAAATTTTCATGAAACTGCCTACTTATGAGCAGGGGTAATAATATAATGCGCCTTGAGCACCACTCAGATGGTGGATACGTGCGCTATATAAGTCCACACATTATTATTATTATTATTAGTTTAGTTTTGGTCAACTTTGGTCCCACCCTGGCGTGCTGTTCTACTGAATCTCAGATTCCCTCCTCCCCACCACCAATTTGGTTACCCCCCCCCCCCAACCACTAATTTGGTTACCCCCATATTCATTACACTGAGCCTTACTTTGGATGACTAGTAGTTGTTGATCTCTGATTTCATTTATTGAGAGACCCCGGACTTCCTCAGGCTCGTCAAATGTGTCCTGTCCAAAACCGGCTGTGTTGGGCGCTAGTAGTCTCGTCCTGCACAGAGTGTAATATACAGTCAGGTTTAAATCAATTGTGGCAAGCTTTAAGACATTAAGACTTCAGGGGTAGAAATAGACATCTGACATACTGGGGCTAATTTTAGCCCCTGGGTGAGCATAAAAAGGACCGGCCCAAGGGCTGTCCTCCTGGGCCCAAGGGCTTTTCCTGAATTATAATTTTGTTTTTAAAGAAATGTCAATTATCTTTAACACATTCTCTCTCTCCCCCTCTCTGTAGTCATTGAAGTTACATTTTGGACAAGTGAGATCACTTGTTTTCGGTAAAATTTACACAAAAGAAAACAAATCATTTATTCACAATGTATTCTGAATTCATACAGATACAGTCGTATTAAAAACCACTCCATCACCTTTAGTTGGGAGTTCCTTCTCTCCATAAAGTAACGTGTTGCTGTCTGACTCTCATAGTCATACCAAATATTTTTGCAATTTTGGTTGTTTAACTCAGGGGTGAGATTAGAATGTAAGAAAATAAAAAACACTGATTATGCTAAAATGTTATCAAAAGTTCCTTTTTGGTGTGAAGTCAACAAAATTGTCAGATTTAAAAAAAAAATTTACAGACTCTACATTGTACATCAAGGTTTACGGCCTTGTAATGTGACACAGAGCAATTTTTACATGCAACTTGGAGGAGGCAACCAACTGCACTGCATGCAAAACGAGCACTTTGGAAGAGCAACAGATATCATATTTTTCAACACTTTCTCTCTGTCCCCAAGAAAATTATTATAGTTATACCAACTTTATTCCAATAGCAAAGGTGCGCGTGCGTGAAGTTGTTATCGATGTCAGTCAATCATTCATATGTTAATATTGTCATAATAACAAGCACTGCATGACATTATTACCACTGATCTCACTGCAAATGCCGACAGAACACACGAGGCACATTGCACTGGTAACCAAAAGCTGCACGATGCCTCTGCTTACATAGGGAAGACAGGGGACCAATGACACAAGAAAATCAATCCCAATCGGCGGTCCGAGCCCATTTTTGAGCACACAAAACGACTTTCAGTATGGCCAAGATCGCACAAGGACCATGTGGATTGCCTGGTACCCACTATATGTATTTGAGCGCAATTTACCAGTTAATACACTGTATCAGCTGCTTGTCTACAAATGGTCATTGTGCAAACTTGGCCAGTGTTTTCAACATTCAAGCTCCGTAAAAACGTTCAAAAACCGGTCTTCCCATTTTGGTCCGCTTGCTCGCGTTCGGCCAACGGTGGTGTACTGTACGTCTATGAGTCTAGTCTCTGATGTCTGTGGGGACATTTTCTGGCTCCTCGGTCTGTTTGATCGGATGTTTTAGAAACACCAGCGTGCAAGTACTGCTTTTTTTAGGCCACGTTTTGACTACAATTATTTTTCCAAACTTTAGCTTTAAAAATAAAACCATGAATGAGTTCCTCCATGAGTGAAATAAGAAAAGTAGTTAACGTAGGTAAGAACGGGCCCAGGTTTTTTTTAAGCGCCGGAAACATTGAAGAAATACATGTAGAGGGTCCGGGGGCTTTTTATTGGGGACCAGGTGCTAGCGCCAAGGCGCCGGGTTATTTCGAAGCCTGAGACATTTTAAGACATAATCAATTATCTTATGAGCCTAACCATTATCAATACTTATTTCTAGAAGATGTAAATAAGGTGCGGATCAGAATAATTTTAGAATAATTTCAGAATAATTTCTCAATGTTTGGTACCATCACAAACTTTGCATCAACTTTATCTGTAAAGCTTGTAGCTTTGCGGTGACACCATGTGAAAATCTCAATCGAGTGGTAATTACTGTGTAGTTCTGAAAAGACAACTTGACGAAAGACAACTTGTTGAAAGAAACTACGATAGTTACATCATGAATCTGGTGACATTATGCAGTCTTTGTATAACATAGTCACGCATACATGTACATGTATACAAGAACATTTCTGATTGACCCCACCATCACTACAAGAGATGACATCACAACCTGATAAAATGTGTACATCTCGCTGTAGCCATCTCCAACGACATTGCTCACTTGATGTGAGCAGTCCTAAATTTGTCCTATGTACATGAAGCTTTCAGTTTGGCCTGCGAAATCAGAAGAGCAACTGATACCTTGAGCACATATCTGAATCTACCTGTACATATACATGTATATCTAGTTTTGGTAATTATTAGAAATGGAACGACCAATTCTGGAAGACTTAACTGCCGAGCGACCAATTCTGAAAGACTAGGCCTAATTGTCATGTATAAATGCAACCACTTTTTTTTCATGATTTGCCCAATTGCTAAATGGGGCCTTCACATAAAAACTCTGCATAAAACTGATGTGTAAGTACATGTACAATGTGCATCCAATTTTACTGCAACCCTCCCATTCTCAAAACCCTTCATCTGTTTGGGTTTTGCGGGATAAAACTATACATTACATTATGGAGAAACAAATGTTGGTCAGTAGTAAAATGTAGTAAATTTAATAAAAATATATTTCCTGCTATACTTGTAATTAGAAACTTGAACCAATGCACAAAAGTACAATGTACTACATGCAGCTAATACCTGCCAAGAAAATAGTGTTTGCTTTCTGGTATCACATTCACAATCTTTTGTGAAAATGCATTCAGTATTTGTTTGTATTCAGTGGAATCTACGTATATGTAATTTAAACTGAAATTTATCTTACTTTTCTTTAAAATGAAAGCATTGTAAACATGATTTGTTTTTTAAATTTTTATTATTACATGTACTTACATGTCATAATATTTTTTTGTGAAACTTCATATAGTTAGTGCTTTTTAAATATAGTTAACGATGATTAAATCTTCAGGAAAATTGAGTTCATGTACACTTTGTGAAAAACATCAGAAAACATTTTGACTGGAAAGTGTTCTCGCGCACTGAAACTTCAGACCACTGGCATCTCTGTGTACGGTACATGTACATGTACAGTAGGTCAAATCCGAGTCACAAGTCATGAAGTTTGAGACCAAATCGGAGTCAAGATTCATTTACAAAATCAATATGTAACCATGGATACTGCATTGATTCTTCCATCATTATGACCTTACATGTACATACGTGGTAACTATCTGATTAAAATTATAACTATTAATATATTTTTTCCCATTTTTTAGAGGAATTTCTTCCTGATTAGTAACTTTTTCTGGTTTTAAAACTGGTTAATATTGGCCAGGTTATTGTGCCTGGAGTTCGAGTCTGAACCCTTGAGTCTGAGTCCAAATTGGGTTGAGTCTGTGTCCTAGTCATTGTACATGATTAGAGTCCGAGTCACTAAAAACAGGACTTGATTTGGACTGAAGTCCAAATCAAAAGTTATACATATAAACGGCTGTCAGCCAATGTACATTTTTGTATTAGCCAGGATTTGGAGATAGGGCATCCAAATTTGTTATTCTTTGAAAGACAGGGTGTCCAAAACTTTAACTTATAATACTTTTGCATGTGTATTGCAAATAAAATGGGGTGTCCATTTATTAGCAAACTCGGCATCCAAAAGACACCCAAAGGTATTGCTGGCTAATACTATGCTATCAGCTTTTGTAGTAACAGCTTCTCTGCCGAAAGTAATGGTGCTAGAAAAAAATGACTTCATTTTACATTGAAGGTACATGTAGTGTACACTATTGGTCTAAAAGGCATCTACACGTATGCTTTATATCGTGTAAGAGTGAGTTTCAGTTTATTTTGTTGTGTGGTTTACACACAAATAATGAAACAAATGACTTCGTGTTAAATTAACTATACTGATAAAATTTCAAAAGAGGAAGAGATGTAAATTCCACATTGGAATGAATACAAAAAAATAACCATATATACATTTGTATTTTCTCATTAACGACACAATGAAATAAGCTGAAACTTGAACAGGTTGGTTTAATACATGTACTCTTGAAGTTCCCAAATCCTCCAAAATCCTCTTTGCCAAAGTTAAGGATTTTGAAGGATTGAGGTTACATGCTACATGCTCTTTGCTAAAGTGAAGGATTTTGGAGGATTGCCTTTCTATGGTACATGTACATCCATGTTTGTTGTCATAGAATCAAAACAAGACTGTTTTTCGACAATGCTGATATGTACATATATGTGTGTATATACAATACTAGGTGAAGAAAGTGTGACACACATGGTAAAAAATGAATAACTGTCAGGAATAATGCAGACACTTTTATTTCAATGTTTATCCCTCAAGCAAGCTACTTTAAAGGGGTAAAGATAGTTCGTCACGAGGAAGTCCACTTTTTTAGCATTCAAACTTATGTAGTTGCATCTCTTACGTATGTAACATAGTGTCTCTTAGGTGTATGGTATCACACAAAGGGTAAGTTCCCTTTGACTTTGTATCATGTAGGTACATGTTTCACTATAAGCAGTCAAGGTACAAACAAGAAAAATATTTTGATGTTTTTTTCAGTTTGAGTTACATGAGTGAGTAAAAAGGACACCGTTACATACGTTTACACCACATATTATAAATAACAAAAGTTTTTATCAAGGTAGTTTTACAAGAGCAATCTTCTATATTTTAAAGGGAAAGTTTGTTTATGACAATCACAATGTTTAATGACTTATCAAAATCCAATTTTCATCCAAAAAATGTTGTTAATCCTTTTATTTAACGTTTGTAACAAGGACACCGAACCAGAAAACAACAATGAAATTATCTAATCCAAGGCATTTTTTTCATCATCTATTCTTATTCAGTTCAACTCCATTCAATTCTAATTTAATTAAGCCAATTCAATTCTGCCACGAGCTGCGCTCAAATTTTCGAAGTTTAAATCCAGACGAGCATAGCTAGCTAGATGCATGTCTGACGATCGTAACAAAATGGACGCGGAACACTCTAGCATTGGCAGCCTTTCGTACAATGAAAAATCTACTTCAAACAAATTTTACGACAAATATATTAAATAGTATCTTGGCTGTATGTATCAACAAACACCAAAGCCTGATGGCCAAACATCACGATGTAATTTAGACGATTTTCATTTGGATTTAAGTGTCATCAACGGACGTAACACAGCTTGCCCCGAACGGACAACAATGTCACGACCTTTATCCTCGTCCCAGGACATGCAATCTGATTATTATACCATGATTATACAGACTTCATATACTAGGAACATTGGTTGTCGTTATCTGTGTGTACATTCCGCCGGAAACCATGCAGGGTTCGTACACTTTTTTACTTAGATAATTCCATGACTTTCCATGACCTTTACAACAAGTATTCCATGACTTTTCCATGACTTTTCGATGACTTTTCGATTCGCGCGAAGATTCGCGCCCAACATTAACAACGCGAATCTAAGTAGATTCGCATAACACCAGTGTTCTAGCCAGGCATGCCCGATACGCTATAAAAAAAATACCGATACGCTATCGATACGCTATAATTTATTCCATGGTGAAAAAAAAACACCCCAAAATTTCCTTTGTTCAGTTCGAGAACTAATTGTGAACAACAATAATTTGTTGCCACTGAGGGATTTATTTCATCTTGAAGGAAGCTTTATTGATACATTTTAATTGGCCGGCAACTTTGTTTCTTTTCAAGAGAATGTTTTTGATGCACCGCATTTGTAACTATGCGGCCTGCCGCGATCTATTTATAAGCATTCAACGTTAAACGACACTGGTTCCGCTACCACACTGCTTAGGCAAAAACCAGATGAGCGGGGTACCCGCGTGCCAGGCAGAGTGGGACCCACGCGTGTTTAGTTTATAATAGACTGTAAACCAGCCAAGAACCAGGTCCCAGAGGTTATTGTCTCTTGGTCTGGGAGTGTAAAACCACAACCTGTCAGTCATTGTCAAGTGAACAATAGCCCCAACTCTTGTCTTGGCTCTAATCCCAAATTGATACATTCAACATTCCAAAGTCGGAAGACATTTCTTTGATGTGAACTTGTGACCCAGAAATTGTGTCTTTTTGGTTGCCGGTTGTCTTGTTTTTCTTTTAAAACCAGTTTGCGTCGGGAACAAAAAAGTTTTTCTGGGCCCCTGTGCGGGTTTCTTTTTCACACACAAACACGTGTTTTTTTTGGCGTGAATTTCTGTTGGTTACGTCAATGAAACTAAGACGAGACACCCCCATTTAGCTTATTAGCAGATAAATTGGCGAGTTTCCCGTGGGAATTATAGCCAGGAGGGCGTATTTGGTGTTGCGTCTTTAGAAGTCCACCGAGCCCTCGAAATAATTCTTTGTCGTAGTAGTGTTCATGGTTTTGCACGTACGTACGACTGTCATTAAGGTCTTGGCCAATGAAAAGCTCTGCTTTGCTGACTCCGCCCCAAGCTCCAACCCCCTCCGACCGTCGACGTCTATAGAATTTCACAATGAGTCCCGTCTGCCATTGTTCGATTTCTTTCACTCCGTTCATTTGCAACGAAGGTCGTCAAGAAGACAATGCCAACTTCATTGAGTTGTCTGCGGCTCAGAGGTTAGGACTCTTTCTGGTGATGGTGGCGTCATATTTTTGCTTGCCACACGTTTTACTGTCTTTTTGTTGTTTTTTCTTTTTCTTGGGAGAGTTGGATCGGATTGGATTAATTGAATTGATTCTTTCTCGGGCAGGGGGTGGTGGGGTGGTGGGGTGGTGGGGTGGTGGGGTGGTGAGGTGGTGGGGTGGTGGGGTGGTGAGGTGGTGGGGTGGTGGGGTGGTGGGGTGGTGGGGTGGTGGGAATGACCGGCTTGGGGTCTGGCTGTGGATTACTTTATTCAAAACTCCAACCCAGAAGAAGACATCGTTCAGCATTATCTCAGAAGAAACGCGATCAAGTTAAGGAGAAGAGTACGAGAAATAATTAATCGGGATATTGGCAGGTATAGGCTACCACGAAAATGCTTTTGATTGTTATCTGACTTTTTTCTTACAGGCTGTTTAATTATAATTTATTTTTATTTTCAGAAAAAATTCAAGGTTCCACATACATAGATACACGTAAACGGGAATTTACAAATAATTACAAACAAAATAATTGATCCTTTCTGGGATGGCATCGTAATAATAATTACACTGATAGCAATTAGACAAAACTGCGTCTAATAATAGCAGATAAAAATATACATCATACCAAATTCATTATGACTATGAGGACTGGCCGACTGGAAGAAGAGAATAGAATAAGACGTAGGCCTACGGAATAGACAACAAGTAATCGTGCTCATATATTTAAATAAACTTAGGCCTACCCGCAGGGGTACCGGGCATGCGTACGCACCCCCAAATTCCCACAATAGTCGAAGTTCAGATTCCTTTTTTCAAAACGAAAATCGAAAAAGAAATATTGAAAAAGCCGCCACTTAAAATCCCACCAGTTTCAATATAGGCTATATTTCAAACTTTTCTACCCCCTTCTGTACGGGTATGCATGAATATTATTAACAAAATGTTTAAATTGTAAGTGCCAAGATGTACATTTTATCTTATCTTTCATGGTTCTTAGTAATGTGGGAGGCTTGGAAGGGACGGAAACCACAAGATTTGTACCTTATGGGAACTGTTTCAAAAACGCCCCTCGGATCCGTCACTGATACATAATAGTTCTTAGTGTCAGATCAGACAACCATTGAAGTACTTAGGCAGTGTGTTGTTGATCTCCATTGTTGCAAATCCACGAGTGAAATGAAATTGAACAATCGGCTACCGGACTCATTGTGAAATTCTATAGACATCGACGGTCGGAGGGGGTTGGAGCTTGGGGCGGAGTCAGCAAAGCAGAGCTTTTCATTGGCCAAGACCTTAATGACAGTCGTACGTACGTGCAAAACGCATGAACACTATTTACACGTCAACCGAGCATGGAGGAAGGATTCCTTCCCCATTATCCGAGTGGCATGGTACCGAGTAACAATGGGACAATGGTGCACGGTAATTGGTCTATAGAAATCTTAGTATACCGCAGCTTTACAGATTTCAATGGAGACAAAGACAAAGGTGTGGAACAGGTTTACGAGTGCCCCCCGCACAACCACCCATGTGATCGTGAAGCGAGCGCGTTTACACGGCCCCCGCTCTTGTGCCGAACAAAGTGTTGCACAATAACACGTCAACCGAAGCACGAGCACTGCCAAAATGGCGTGTTTTCACGTCACCCGAAAGGACAATGGAAGCTTCCACAGCGTGTGGTCACGTCTTCTGTGCACGTCACTTTACGCACGTGGCTCGTTATCACGTCAACCGTCCGAGCATGCATACAAATATTCCCGAGTTTCCTATTATGGCGTGTTTAGACGCTCTCCGATCCGCGGTGCGAAAAAAAATTGCGTGTGTACACGGCTTCCGACACGAACTGGTTTTAATAAGTCTTAAAATTCCATGACTTTCCATGACTTTTAAAGAAGTTTACCCTTTTCCATGACTTTCAAGGCCTGGAAAATGCAAAAGCAAAATTCCCTGACTTTCCAGGTTTTCCATGACCCGTACGAACCCTGCCATGGACACGGAACTAGGACTCGCAAGTGATTTTGCATTTTTTTCGTAATTAATTAAAAACTCAAAGTGTTACAAAGTGTTCTCTTAAAACATAATCTTTTTAATGAAAAATATTACTGTTGATTATTATTTCGTTTGCAATATTAGTCGATCATGCAAACGTACGTAACATAGAAAGACACCAAGAGTTACGATCGTTAATAAGATCTTATTGATCTGGTTTGGGAACATAGTTACAAATAATTTTCACTTTGGGGGTCAGTTGAAGAGGGTCATAGCAGGTCATAATATTAAAACAAGGACAAGTAAATTTCAAGTAGTAGTGCTCTCAGTTAATGGGATTGATTTAGATCATTTAAAAATATCACATTTTTGTGTCTTTTTTTCGTGGGGATGATACAGATAAAACATGAATAAAAATACTTTGAAAAATCACAGCCTAAATATATTATTTTATTTATCAGACTGATATGTAAGATAACACAACACAAGAAAACTGAGCCATAATAGTCTCCATTATTTTATTTATTTGTACACAACTTTTTTTTTCAAAAATCTCTCCAGTATCAAAAACTAGCACATATGATGATGACACGTTCCACTGTCAAGTGTAACATGTAAGTTCAGAGAGCTTGATGTAGTCTTCAAAGATGTCTAGAACAGAGTGCATGGACACAGATAGTAGCAGTTTAGAAAGTTATTACATGTATGTGTGTTGTGTCCACTTAAAAGCAAAGTTATGGAGTACATTGTAAAGTGTTTGAAGTGCAATTGGCTCCACAGTGCAACGTAATAAAAGGAACCGATGATACACACACAAACCAATGCATCATCTACAAGAGCTGGATTCAGACTCTGGATGTTGGTGACACTGCAGTGTTTTCATGTACTGTGTGCAACGTATATGGGTACTCAGGTGCCAATTATTGTGATTGTTAGGTAAAACTTGTAGCTTTGCATGGTGAGGAGGATAAGTAAAACTAATTGCAGTGACACCACATGAAATTCTCAATTGAGTAGTAATTAGTTCTGAAAAGAACTGGAGGTACAACTCGATGTTTTAATCAGTATGCTCTGATCGTCTTCAGGAGAAGGATTGTGATTGTTACCGAGCTTCAACTGTTTGTATTTCTGGACCAAATTTTGCCAACATTACTAATTGGCTCCGTACATTCCTTTTAACACAACAAGCACACTCAATTAGTTTCAGTTGTATAATTGTGCAAATGTAGATCATAAGAAATAAATGATGCCTACACATTCTAAATATATTTATGTAGCTAAAAGGCAAATTGAAAAAAAATTGTAATGGTTATTTCTCAGCTTCAGCTGTTTCCACTTCTGGACCAACTTGATTTGATTGTCTCCATCGATCACATCTGCACACCATAGACTTGAATGCTTTCCGAAGCTGATCATATTTGAATCCATACAAGACTGGGTTTACAGCAGAATTCACCAATGCTAAGAAAGTAAATATGCCCCAAATGATGTCATTATCACTGGCACTAATTATGTCAAAACCACACAACGACGCATCTATAAAGAACCAGATTGCTCCAGGTAACACAAGAATGAAGAAAGCCGTGGTGACAATAGCAAGACTGCTGGTGACTTTCTTGTGAGCTTGGTGCAGCTGTTGAGCTGGTCCCTGGATTCCTTGCTCTTCTAGGTTTTTGGCTCCTTGTTTGAGGTTGGCAAGGATTCTGATATACATCCAAATCGTAGCTCCAGCCGGTAGAAGATACACTATCGTTAACACAATGCCAAAAATGGTTTTACCTGCACTGTTTTTAAATGAGCAGTTATCAGATTGGTAGTGGATGATGATAAAAACTGTACGAGGCAAAAGTACCATGGGTGGAATAACCCAAACAGCAAGTAATAACAGGGTGATCTTTCTTCTAGTGAAGTAGTTTGGATACTGCAAAGGTTGGTTGATTCCAATAAATCGTTCAAAATTTGCCAGTGTGAGGCTCAGTACAGAGTTGACACTGAAGCAGTTGATAAAGAAATAATAAGTCCATGTACTTTTGTACAGAAAAATTAATTCCGAAGTACAATGAGTACTGTTGAGAGTGAAATAAGATACAAACTGTAAGGTCATAAATGGATACAGAGGATAACATGTAGAAACCAATGCATCTGCGATAGCTACAATCCCGGCCAAATCTCGCTGGGCCTCCCCCCCCCCCCCCGGCCCCCTGACAATGTTGGCTCTCATTGCACGGTCTGTGCTCCGGCTGGAGATAACAACATTGGTGGGGGGAGCGGGGGACAGGGGAGAGTATGTTTATTGCCAAGTGTCCCAACTATTTTGGCCGGGATTGTCTGAATTGTCTCTTAGTTTATCTATGAAGCCGCGACCAGACGCGGACAAACCGCAGTCGTTGTCTTTGTCTCAGGGACAATACATTGAAGCAAGGGGTGGTGAGACATGGGAGAGTATGTTTATCGTCACGCGTCCCAACTATTTTGGCCGGGATTGTAGATTCAGAATCATCAAGTTGGTGACATGATGCAGTGTCCTTGTATAACATATAGTCACACATACAAGAATGTTTCCGATCAACCCCACAATTCCTACAAGTGCCATCACAACCTGAAAAAATGTCTGTATCTCCTCATTAATATTGTAATCCATCTTCAGTGTCTTTGCATGCTGTATGTAAACAATGAAAATGATTAAATCAACCTGCAAACAGTTCAAGTAGGACCAACATTACTGGCAGGAAGCTATATGAGATCACAGACACAGCAGAGCAGCTTTGAGTAAATTCCACACGACTGTCAATATCCCATTGTTAACGACCCTGATCTTCACGAATACACCGACTCAGTATGTCAACCAAACGGCACAGAGTAACCAATAGGATTTATTTAGCCTTTCCATGACAACTGGTACCACATGATGTATCTAGAGGTCAATTAAACATTTGGCTTTTGATGCATGTACACCACACTATACATGTAATGTCATACGTCATTATTATCCATCATTGTTCAGCCATTATTCCTCACAATAAAGCCATTTTCACATGAGTCATGCAAACAGTAGGCGTTTTCATACTTGGATCGCTTTACCAAAGTACTAGTGCTGGAACAATTAAAAGTCTGTTAACCTACCAACCAACCAAAACTGCACTATCAACCGTTTAAGTTTGCTGAAACTGAAAACCAATATTAAACAAACAAACGAACAAAACAAAACAAAAACAACAAAAAACACAATTTTGAAAGAATTTGCTGCCCAGATGTTCACTTTCTTTTTTTCCACATTGGTTATTAAACAATCATTGCAGGAAGTTTACTGATGCTTTTTGATTGACACTCAACCCCTGTGATATCGAGTCAACTCATACTCAAGTCATCTTGTACCCAGTTCAACTCCTACCTAAACAACCCAAGTCAAGTGACTCAACTCGTACCAGAGTCAACTTGTTCCCAGGTCAACCCAGAAAGACCAGCTTCATGTAGAAGACAAACATGAAGTAAACTAGAGCTTAAGTGTTTGTTAGAACAAACACACGGTGTTCAAGTCAACTTCCGGTTCAATCAAAGTATCATCGATGATGTCAATATCATATTGTGCAAGGGTTCATCATCTTTTATAATAACAATATCAATTTCATATTCAAAAGACATATCAATTTTGCGTTAGAATGTGTTGAACTTCCTGTTTGGACAGGAAGTAAAGGTCACATTAGGTGGTTTGAAGGTCATATATGACCTCCTCATGATTATGAAAAAATAACAAATTTGTCAACTTATACATTAAATTGAAGCTATGAGATATGACCTTTTAAAATTTGTAAAAATCGTTACTTCGTGTGCCACTAATTGGACCATTGGCAAGCATTTATGGTAACTCATTTCACAAGAATTACAAGCTATTAACGTAAGGAATTCAATTGTGTTTTTTGTTTTCTAATAGGTCATTTAGTTCTTGAGATATTGGCTGTTGAACTTGGAAATGTTGTGAGATTTAAGCAGTAAATTAGAAATTAACAAGTGTGACTTGGAACACAATGTTTTTTATTTTAAATATTGACACTAGCCCAACATATGCTTTTCAAAAACCATGCTAGATGATAAATCAACATTAAAAATCACTCATATGAAAATAGTTTACCAGGGTTGTAGGTAGCCAGATCAACCTATTCAACGTTATTATGGGCATAAAGTCACAAAGTTGATTTAGGATAGAAGGGGACTACATGTATAGTAACTGGATTAAACTTGGCTGCAAATTCAAAGAGCAGGAAGTGTGGGTTAAATTGTTTGGGGGAGTTGGGGGGTTACTGAAGACACTGAAGCATGGAAGACCATATAAATGTTTCCCCTTTCCTTTCCTAATTAGCCTTTCATTAGAAAACAAGCTTATAACTACTGCATGATAAAGTTGGAAGAAAGCTTGCATCCGTGCTTTCCATCTTCCACTGCCCCCCGCAGAAGAGTTTTTGTCAAAAAGTAAATAATTCCCAATTCAAACAAAATTAAATCTGATAATTGGTTGCCCTTTTCACTTTGTTTATGGAAAAACCTTTCAATTTTAGATTTAAATGAAGCCAACATTGGTATTTATCTCTTGGTATTAAGTCTTGTACAAAAATAAATTTAATCTTTATTTATAATATACTTCACTTTCAGGTAAAGTTTATAACAAAAATATAATGATAAATTGACAATGATAGTGACACTGTAATCAAGCATCTCCTTATTGTGACATGCTTATAAACTGTCTTTGTTTTCAGCTGTACCGCAAATAATTAAAAAATTATTTATAAAATTTGAAAACAAATTATACATTGATTTTTAACTTTTCAAGGTTGTACACATGATTGGCAAAATGTCTGTAAAGATCAGATGCCATTTTGTACATAAATTGTTAGACATTGAAATAATCAAAGAGTTGTATGGATGCTTGTAAATTGCTAATAAAGCAATGAAATACATGTCTGTTGGGTTTCATAACTTGACTTTTGTGGTTACACTCCTCCCCCACAATTGAAACCACTTTGTTGACCTGTTTAACCTAATTGTAACCAATCTAGAAATGAGTGTACATGGTCTTACACATGTAACAAGTGAAATGACTTCAGTGTAAATTAACCCAACCATGATCCTTTGTTGACAAGAAAACAGAATCAACCTGCATTTATAATAAATGTACGCTCTGTATGTACGATTTAGTGACAGTTCAGAATGGGTGACATTCAGGGGTTGTCATTGGAATCGGTAATTTTAGAATAAAATGTCTGCCCCCTCCCCCAAGTTCTTGGTGATGGCATGTACTACCACTGGTGATGAACCAACACATTTGGGTTTTTTCCTAAAATTCTTTGTTCTATCATTGCAGCACTATAGAATCCAAGAACTAGGGAAGGGGAGGGGCAATCAAGCAATAAAAGTATAAGGGGGCCCAAATTACGGATTCCATTGACTGACGACTGGTGCTTTATTATGTCGAAAATCACACCCAGCATCAATTCTGCATATCTGAAGTTGCAAGATGTTTCTGTTCTTTTTAAAAAAAAGATTTAAGATTGAAAATAGGAGTAAGGGCTTAGATTTAAATAAATGCTGTTTAACTGACATGGATTGGAAAGGTGGTTATCAGATACACCCCTTCTCTTGGACTGAAATGCCAGTACTGCTATAGCAAAAAATAATAACAAATTATACTAAACCTTAATTTTTTGTAATAAACAACCATTAAAACTAAATGAAATGTTCATCATTGGTATGAAGACCCCTTCTCAAACGATCTGTTAACATAAGACGTTAAACCATACCAAGATTGTTGATGACTTGAACAGTTACGATACTGCATTTGGATGTGGTGTCAACGCCGTGTTGGGGTACTGTTGGCTGGAACTCAGTCTGAGCCATGATACATCGGTGTCAACATGCTGTAAAAATAATAGTTAAGTTTTATGGAAGTACATGGAATAAAGTATTTGAAATTTCTGATAAGTTCTAATTTATGTGAATGAGGAAAATAATATGTCACAGTGAACATGCTGTAAAAAATAATAGGAAGGTTTTATAAGTACATGGACCAAGAATAAAGTATTTGAAAATTCAGAGAAGTTCTAATTTATGGGAATGGGGAAAATAGTGTATAATTTTAGAGTAGCTGGACCATTGAAATTGAAAAGGGCATTGGTTTGTTTTCAAAATTGCACACAATTATTCTTGACAATGTGTAATAAATTAAAGAAATGTTCTCGCACGAAACTCTCATCAAAAGAGAAAGGTATTTAAGGAAATTGCAGAGTCTCATATAATTTCATGTGATTGTGATGTGAGTGATGTCTGAGAGAGGCCTCGGGGAGCAGGACCTACAAGTACATGTATTGTGTCATGAATATTGTGCATTTTTCCTGTGAAATAATTGTCTATGTAAATTTATTTGTATCTGAGAAGGGTACAAAATTAAGGAAAAGTGCAGTAAACAATCGCTAGGCTACTTATTTAATTTGTGCACAAACTGAAGATTTTTGGAGAAAACAAAAATTACAAAATATATGGCATAAAATTTCTACTGAATAATTGCCATAACCTTAACAACTGAATTTTCCTATCCTTATTTATATTCTAAATACATTTTGGTGACATCTGTTCATATTTTGTTAGTTGTTTACTGTCCAAAGTATATTCACGTAGGCTCAACTAACGTTATAGTCATGTTACTGTTAGTTAAACAGGCACAATACAACACGAATGGACAGCTTAAAAATGTTTTTCTTGTATAAAACACGAAGATAAATACAGGAAATCCTCTCTTAAAAGTAACTTTAAGATACTTTACTCTTTTATGACCGTGTACTGTTGGCGATCCATTTTTACAGCCTATGATCGTCTGGGCCATGGCACACACGAATAAGCGTCGATATCGATTGTACATGTAGATTCATTGTAACCAAATATCGGTGTAGTACACGATATTTGGTTACAATGGAGCCGCATGTACAATCGATATCGACGCTGTTTATGGCGGTATGTACAGCCCATGGCCCCAGATTAGCGCCACTGACAGCCTGCGGCGCCATACTAACTTTTGATTCTTTCATGCAACGATATGAAACGCTTTAAATATTTTACTTTTTAGCGTAATTCACACCTGATGACGTAATCATGACGTCACAGAAAACGGTTTCGTCAGCTTGTTATGTTCTGTTCATGTGTTAAGTTTGAAGGCTGTAAATGCTTTGCAAGGATGCCTTTGTTGCCGGACAGTCGCCACTGAGATGAAGAAGTAAAAAAAAAAATTAAAAAAACAGTACAAAAACAATAGGTGTTCGCGCTGCGCGTTCGAACACCTAATTATACCTTAGTTTAATTCCACTTTTCTTTAAGTGTCAAGTTTCTAGTTTCTAAAAATCTTCTTGATTAAAATTAACTTGACAAAATTAATTCTCAATCATCAGCAGATAATGAATGTCAAATATTCAAGCTTATAAGACATGTGTCTTTATTGCCATGCATCGTAAAAACAGGCTCGGCTGCTTTTTCGGTATCCGAGAAGTCACCGGAATATGTTTTTGAAACCAATACCGAACCGAAGGATTGTTGATTTACCAAAATAGTATCAAATTCTGTTTTCACATTTCTATTGTCGCCAGCTAAACTCGCAATGAAAATTATATTTCAAAGTATTTTATTTTAGTAAAAAATCATTAGTTTTTGTGTGCCGGGTTAATATATGTTTAGATATACGTTCACCGGTACCTGTCATTCAACAGTTGTTGCGTTCATACTACACGTGACTGAATATCCTTAGGACCCACGCCGTGAGCTTGCATTCCTCGCACATTCGCTGGTTTGGATTCATCCCCCACTTTCAAAATCATTCTGCCGCCGTTGGACTGAATTAATTTGGCCCCATGCCAATCTTTTCAGCTTCATCAAGCCTAACACAATATACAGCAATCTGAAATGTCTACATGAAATACAGTTTCCTTATTGTAGCCATGATGGTTTTTACATCAACAGCAGTACAGAATGTAAATAATTCGTTTTTAATTCCAGGAATGGAGCTTAATTCCTGGAGCGCTAGTCTTCCTTGATGACCATGCCAGTAAATAAAACAATCCATTCAACTGGTGATATAAATCATATGATACGATCAAAATGCTATAAGCGAGCCAGTTTCCAATTATTACATCAATAATTGGTATACAGTTGATTCATGATACATGAAATACAGTTTCCTTATTGTAGCCATAATAGTTTTCACATCACCAGCATTACATAGACCCAAAAGTGCTGAAATCTTGGGTCGGTTTTTTTTTTTTTTTTTCCCCCCCCGTCATTCATATACTATAGGCCTATTTATTAATGAAATTTACCAATTTTCTTTGTATAAAACATAATACGTTTGATTTGTGAAATTTTCCAATTTTTTTTTACCGGTAAATTTACCGGTACCCAAGACTCAATCTACATGTTTTCAAATCGAATGGCCCCGGCCCTCACATGGTGCACTGCCTTCGCACACACTGTGTGCCAACGATGCACTCAAATCTACACGCTTTTCCAAACCGAATGGCCCTCATGTTGTGCACTGGCTCTTCAAGACTGTCACGGTGTCAACGATTGCGACTCGATCTACACGTTTTCAAATCGAATGGCCACTCACATGTTGCATGTTGAGCATTGCACGTAATATGGATGAATTTGTTGTATCAATCACAGCGAAAAGTGCAACAAAAATGCTTGGGACACTTTTATTCTGAAGCAAAATTCCTTGCTGATAGGTATACAAATGAAAAACATGGTATGTGGTTTCAGTTCCAATGCATTTAAATCTTAAAATGACAGTCAAGGAGAAAAAATAAATAAAATAAAAAATCCCGACCGACCGACCCCTTCAAATATTTTCACTGGAGGGCAACTCAACATTTTTTTTTTTTTTGGCCTAATGTAAATAATGCATTGTTAATTCCAGTAATGGAGCTTTTTGGAACGCTAGACTTGCTTGATGACTATGCCAGTAATAAAACAATTCATTCAACTGGTGATATAAATTATATGATACGATCAAAATGCTACAAGCGAGCCAGTTTCCAATTATTACATCAATAATTGGTATACAGTTGATTCATGATACATGAAATACAGTGTCCTTGTAGGCCATAATAGTTTTCACATCACCAGCATTACATAATGTAAATAATGCATTGTTAATTCCAGTAATGGAGCTTTTTGGAACGCTAGATTTGCTTGATGACTATGCCAGTAATAAAACAATCCATTCAACGGGTGATGATACAATCAAAATATATACACCGTACATGTAAGCGAGCCTGTTACCAAGGGCAACCATTATGTCAATTGATAAACAGAAGACCTTACAATAAAATAGATATCAAAATTGCATTATAATAATATCCATCATAACAATTATGATGCAACAAAATGGTAAGGCTTGTTGTTCGGGAATTCATCCATTCAGTCTGTTAAATTTAATTAGGTTGCCCTTTTCCAATACAAATTGGTTGAGTACAAAAATTGCAGAAATGTACCAATTCATAAAATGTCATGCCATTCTCCCATATTATAACGGTTTCGTCTGCTTGATATATTCTGTTTGTGTGTTAAGTTTGAAGGCTGTATATGCTTAGCAAGGATGCCTTTGTTACCGGACAGTCGCCACTGAGATGAAGAAGTAAAAAAAAAAATTAAAAAAAATAAAAAACGAACAAAACCAAGAGGTGTTCGCGCTGTCGCTCGGACACCTAAAAAGGCTTCAAAAAGAAATGGCAGTGAAAGAATAATAAGTTTATAAAGTGCTGCTTATTACATTTGTAGGAATGAATTTGTTTGCTAAAACGTAGACAGCATTTTAAAAAATAAATAAAATGGATGTACATACATGTACATGTACGTACATGATGTAGTCTGACTGACTGTGTCTCATAGTATCCTCCTTTAATAATATGTTAAAGGAAGCGACTGCCTACAACTCCCACAGTCTCCTCCTTTAACAACTGTTAACCAGTTCACGTCGGGAATATATTTGTTTTTCCGGTCCCCCGTGCGGGTCATGTATTTTCAGTGAAAAATCAGAACAAATTTCTAGCCATTAATAACTTTTTTTGTCAATGAAACTAAGTCCGGACACACAAATAAACACCTTTACTCATTGACATTTCGAGAATTAAATGGCTTGTTTTTTAATTACGGTTGTGTTTGTTCAGCACAATTAGACCGTTGGCAAGCTCCGATGCAACGGCCTATTAGCGACCAGCGCCCGGTCGAACAGACGGCATACCGGGAGAGAGAGGAAAGGCCTCGTAAACAATGGATATAAATCCGTCTTTACAAATTCTTGGCTGGTACGTCAAAGGAACAGGTCTTGGATAAAGGGATTACGAAAATCAACAAAAGAGTGAACTTGGCTCATTGTT
>CM055819.1:39531171-39548549 GCA_029582265.1 Zoroaster sp. YZ-2022
GGTTGGAACACAAACTAGATGCGTCCAGCACAATGTAAATTTTTCAATTAAAAAGCATCAATAAACTTCCAGCAATGATAGTTTAATAAACAATACTAAAGAAAGTCTAGAACAACAAAACCTGGTGGCAAATTTTTCCAAAATTATCGTGGTTTTTCCTATATCTGCTCTACTACAATGTGCACTGCAACAAGACTTGTTGCACTTGTCAGGAAGTGGTGGTCAGAGGAATAGACCAATATTGCAAGATATCCAATTATCTAAAACAAATTGAGAAATGTAACACTATGCCAACTTAGGCGAGCGGTTGCACAATTTTCTGGAGCCGGTTCCAGTTCAAACTTCAAAAACTTATATGGTCTATTCAAACTTTGTTTGAGCTCTGATGCGAAGGAGTTTCAAAAGCGCAAATGCAGTGATAATCATGTAGTTTTGTTTCATAAATTTATATATTATTTACTTTTTTTGTTTTAATAAATAATATAAAATGGAAATGTTAAACATCCAGTTTAATTTAGAGACTGGTTTCCGTTATCCTAACGTTAAGCATGCAACTTTACAAGCCGTACTAATCATGCCGTGCATATAACTTTGTTTTCCCACTGCCAGTAAGGATTCACTTTCACCGCAATGCCTGTGGAAATCCAGAAGCTTTGCACATGCTTCAGGGGTTGGCGCAATTAAGCCAACGTACTACAGTACATATGAACACTAGCAACATGACTAAATTTGTCACAAGTTTTATCCATATTATGGGGCCGTCTTGATCACTCCACTTCTCAAAGACACATGCTGTCAACATCTCCGTGACCAAAGTATCCATATTATGGGGCCAATTTATAAACAACTCAGTGACATACAAATTACAATGCATACACAGCCATTGCGGTTTACGTCAGTCAGGTGTGGCGTGTGGCGCCTTCGCTGAAGTCTAGTGTTAAATTTTGTCAGTGGCTCATCAAAGAGAATCGGGTATTTGAAGCTCTTGGCTCCAGTACCAACATTTGCGGGTACCTGATTCTCAATTTGGAATCAGGTACCCGCCGGAACCGCCCAAGCCTTTTGTCAACCAGGATCTAGTGATGGGAAAGAGCAAGACCAAGGGGATGACGTTGAAGAACTGCGAATGAGGAAAATAATATGTCACAGTGAACATGCTGTAAAAAATAAAAGGAAGGTTTTATAAGTACATGGACCAAGAATAAAGTATTTTAAAATTCAGATAAGTTCTAATTTATGTGAATGGGGAAAATAGTGTATAATTTTGGAGTAGCTGGACCATTAAAATTTAAAAGGGCATTGGTTTGTTTTCAAATTGCACACAATTATTCTTGACAATGTGTAATAAATTAAAGAAATGTTCTCGCATGAAACTCACATTAAAAGAGAAAGGTATTTAAGGAAATTGCCAAAGTCTCATATACCTCATATAGTTTCATGTGATTGTGAGAGATGTCTCAGATAGAGGGAGCCCTCAGGGAGCTTAGGGACCTGACAAGTTACATGTATTGTGTCATGAATATTGTGCATTTTTCCCGTGAAATAATTGTCTATGTAAGTTGATTTGTATCTGAGAAGGTAACCAAATTAAGGAAAAGAAATGCAGTATACAATCACTACTACACTCACTAGGGCTACTTATTTAATTTGATGCACATAACTAGAAGATTTTGGAGAAACAAAATTACAAAATATGGCATAAAATGTCTACTGGAAAATTGCCATAACCTTAACTTATGTAACTGAATTTTCCTATCCTTATTTATATTTTAAATACATGTTTGGTGACATATGTTCTCATATTTACAGTTAGAAAAGAAGTGGTGGCGAGTTGTTTACTGCTCAAAAGTATGGTTCACGTAACCAACGTGGTTAAAACAGGCGTTATCAATGCACAGCGACGAATGGCCAACGACAAATGACGCTTACAATAATATGGGCTTTTCTTGTATAAAAAAACACGAAGATAAATACAGGAAATTCTCTGCTTAAAAACTAACTCCAAGATACCTACCCTTTACGACTGTGTTGGCGATCCATTCTTTCATGCAGAATCCGAAGACCTATTTTGGGTCAAAACTCAAACGAGTCTAAACAATTACGTTCTAGAAGCCATGGGCACCACACGCAAACTAGCGCGTCGATATCGATTGTACGTATGGAGCTCCATTGTAACCAAAGATAGTGTAGCGCCTCATATTGCGCCTTCCAGCGCTATACGATATTTGATTCTTTCATGCAACGTAACTGAAACGTTTTAAATTTGATTTAATAAACTTTGATTTAGCGTAATTCGACACCTGATGAAGTAATCATGACGTCACAGCAAACGGTTTCGTCTGCTTGATATGTTCTGTTTATGTGTTAAGTTTGAAGGCTGTATATGCTTAGCAAGGATGCCTTTGTTGCTGGACAAGCGCCACTGAGAAGAAGAAGTAAAAACTAGAGCTTAAGTGTTTGTTAGAACAAACACACGGTGTTCGAGTCAACTTCCGGTTCAATCAAATTATCATTGATGATGTCAATATCATATTTTCCAAGGGTTTGGCATCTTTTATAATAACAATATCAATTTCATACTCAAAAGACATCAATTTTGCGTTAGAATGTGTTGAATTTGAACTTCCTGTTTGGACAGGAAGTAAAGGTCACATTAGGTGGTTTGAAGGTTATATATGACCTCATGATTATGAAAAAATAACATATAAGTCAACTTATACATTAAATTGAAGCTATGAGAAATGACCTTTTAAAATTAGTAAAAATCGTTACTTTGTGTGCCACTAATTAGACCATTGGCAAGCATTTATGGTAACTCAAGAATCACAAGAATTACAAGCTATTAATGTAAGGAATTCAATTGTGTTTTTTGTTTTCTAATAGGTCATTTAGTTCTTGAGATATTGGCTGTTGAACTTGGGAAATGTTTGGGTTTTACGAAGCAGTAAATTAAAAATTAAAAAGTGTGACTTGGAACACAATGTTTTTTATTTTCAATATTGACACTACCCAACACATGCTTTTCCAAAACCATGCTAGATGATAAATCAACATTAAAATCACTCATATGAAAATAGTTTTGCCAGGGTTGTAGGTAGCCAGATCAACCTATTCAACGTTATTATAGGCATAAAGTCACAAAGTTGATTTAGGATAGAAGGGACTACATGTATAGTAACTGGATTAAACTTGGCTGCAAATTCAAAGAGCAGGAAGTGTGGGTTAAATTGTTTGGGGCAGTCAGGGGTTACTGAAGACACTGAAGCAGGGAAGACCATATAAATATTTCCCTTTACTTTCCTTCAGCTAATTAGGCTTTCATTAGAAAACAGCTTATCACTACTACATGATAAAGTTGGAAGAAAGCTTGCATCCGTGCTTCTATCTTCCACTGCCCCGCAGAAGAGTTTTTGTCAAAAAGTAAATAATTCCCAATTTAAACAAAATTAAATGTAATTATATCCACTGGATCAAATCTGATAATTGGTTGCCCTTTTCACTTTGTTTATGGAAAAACTTTTCAATTTTAGATTTAAATAAAGCCAACATTGGTATTTATCTCTTGGTATTAAGTCTTGTACAAAAATAAATTTATACTTTATTTACTTTCAGGTAAAGTTTATAACAAAAATATAATGATCAATTGACATGATAGTGACACTGTAATCAAGCATCTCCTTATTGTGACAAACTGTCTTTGTTTACACCTGTACTGCAAATAATTTAAAAATAATGTATACAATTTAAAAACAAATTCTACATTGATTTTTACATTTTCAAGGTTGTACACATGATTGGCAAAATGTCTGTAGCTGCATCAATACTACAGAATTACAACCTAAAGATCAGATGCCATTTTGTACATAAATTGTTAGACATTGAAATAATCAAATAGTTGTATGAGTGCTTGTAAATTGCTAATACAGCAATGAAATACATATTTATTTTAACTGTATGTTGGATTTCATGACTTGACTTTTGTGGTAACACATTGCCCTCCCACAATCAATTGAAACCACTTTGTTGACCTGTTTAACCTACTTGTAACCAATCTAGAAATGAGTGTACATGGTCTTACATGTAACAAGTAAAATGACTTCAGTGTAAATGAACCCAACCATGATCCTTTGTTGACAAGAAAACGGAATATATATCCACCAGATCAAATCTGATAATTGGTTGCCCTTTTCACTTTGTTTATGGAAAAACCTTCAATTTTAGATTTAAATGAAGCCAACATTGGTATTTATCTCTTGGTATTAAGTCTTGTACAAAAATAAATTTAGTCTTTATTTATAATATACTTCACTTTCAGGTTAAGTTTATAACAAAAAATATAATGATAAATTGACAATGATAGTGACACTGTAATCAAGCATCTCCTTATTGTGACATGTTAACCTGTCTTTGTTTCCACCTATACTGCAAATAACAAAACAAATTTTTATAAAAATTTGAAAACAAATTCTACATTGATTTTTACATTTTCAAAGGGTTGTACACATGATTGGCAAAATGTCTGTAGCTGCATCCATACTACAGAATTACAACCTAAAGATCAGATGCCATTTGTACATAAATTGTTAGACATTGAAATAACCAAAGAGTTGTATGGGTGCTTGTAATTGCTAATAAAACAATGAAATACATATTTATTTTAACTGTCTGTTGGTTTTATGATTTGACTTTTGTAGTTACATATTTCCTTCCACTTTGTTGACCTGTTTAACCTACTTGTAACCAATCTAGAAATGAGTGTACATGGTCTGACACATGTAACAAGTAAATTTACTTCAGTGTAAATGAACCCATCCTTTGTTGACAGAAAACAGAATCAATCTGCATTTATAATAAATGTACTCTCTGTATGTCATTGGAATTGGTAATTTTGGAATAAAATGTCTTCCCCTCCCCAAGTTCTTGTGATGGCATGTCCTGCCACTGGTGATGAACCAACACATTTGTTTTAAATTCTTTTGTTTTACATTCTTGGTCTATCATTGCAGAGAAATTTCAGAAGTTCTAATTTATGTGAGGAAAATAATGTCACAGTGAACATGCTGTAAAAAAAATAATAGGAAGGTGTTATAAGTACATGGACCAAGAATAAAGTATTTGAAAATTCAGATAAGTTCTAATTTATGTGGATGGGGAAAATAGTGTATAATTTTGGAGTAGCTGGACCATTAAAATTGAAAATGGCATTGGTTTGTTTTCAAAATTGCACACAATTATTCTTGACAATGTGTAATAAATTAAAGAAATGTTCTCGCATGAAAAATGTGTGCCCACTTCCCCAAGTTCTTGGTGATGGCATGTCCTGCCACTGGTGATGAACCAATACATTTGTGTGTTTTTTTATTCTTTTTTTTTACATTCTTTGGTCTATCATTGCAGAGAAATTTCAGAGAAGTTCTAATTTATGTGAATGAGGAAAATAATATGTCACAGTGAACCAGTGTTTTAGCCAGGATTTGGTAAAGTGGGAGTGCCAAAAAAAAAAGTGGGAGTGCAACTTATTGGAGTCCAAAATTTGTGTGCGAAGCACACAACTTGAGCGCGGAGCGCGAAGTCCCTCACGACCGGGGTCCAGGGCCTGCTTAAGGACCCTGGAAGCTCTGGCTATTTTAGATGCTCTCTGGTGGTCTCTAATGCATTTCTGATACCTGTTTTTCAGGTAAAAATTAGCTAATTTGGTTAGATTGTTTCCTTTTTTAAACAAAAAATAATAAGTTAAGCAGAAAATACAGAATGTGCAATAGTCCACTAATTTTGCATAGTGATAGCCATTAGTAATGAAAGTTTTTAAGAAAGTTTGTTATGTTAACACAATATATTTGGAAATGCGTATGCCACGAAACTAGTATTTATACCAGCAAGTGTTTATTATATATAAAAAAAGGGTTACATTTTTAAAATGAAATTATGTTTCGATGTATTTTATTTAAAAATGTAATTTAATGTCAGTTAATAGTATTAAACCACAGCTATGTCAATTAGTTATGTAAATGAGAATATGACACAAATGTTTTCTTTGACAAATCACTACAATTTTTAATTATATTTTTTTAAAGAAAAAAAAATAAATGTACGTGCATATGAATGAACCTTGGTATTTTTTCTTATTTTCTTCAATTTGCCATTTGTTTTGAAGTACATCTTGTTTTTGAGGTGTTTGTGACTAGATCAAGTTTACTATTTTTGCACACGGGCGCAAATGTATACGTATAAGCCCTCTGCGATATTTATAGTGCCCCAACATCACAGCATATGCACGTTGCACACAGTGAGTCAGGCATCGTAATTGTGGACATTTACATGTTGTCAGACACAGTTGTGGGGACAAATTACGGCCGAAAATGTTGTGGGGACATGAAAATGTCCCCACAGATACGGCGGTCTTGCCGTCCCTTTTCTTATCTGTCCCCACAACCTTGCCAGTGCTCGCGCGCCCACACACGTCGTAGTCGTACACACACACAAACATAAACAGTCCGACCATGCAATGTACATGCACCACGAGTCGACGAACAATGTGGTATCCACATTGACATGCTTTTGACATGTGAGATCGGCCTTCAATGCTTATGATTTCAGATTTGCCAGTGGATTTATGTATGATATTATGAGGTGTTGTTCTTTAACAAGGTAATTTTCTGATCAGTTGATTTCGGCAGAATGACGGCAAAATTCTGATGCCAATTCCGATCAAGTTCATGAAACTCTCATCAGCATGACATGGCATTGTTAAACAAAACAGTATGGACGTTGAGCAACACAACCCAAATTTGATGAGCCTACGACTGCATTGTACCCCAAAGTATTTTGATTGTACATGTAAAGTTAAACGTGACAATTTTGCTCTTACCTTTGTGAAGAAGTCTGTTATTTTTCCTTTTGGCCGACATGATGTAATTGACGTTCTCTGAATAGACTAAATCAAGTCTATGAAATACGGAGTGGTTCCCCATTTCGGTTGTGCACATGTAAATATAGAGTTGATTTTATACCAACACGTGTACCAGACTAAAGTCGGACCACAAGCGTGACAAGTAATCGGAGACTCCTGTGCGTGCACGATCGCGATCGAACTGAGCTGAAAAACTGGTGAAATTAAATTTATCTGCGTTACGTCTTTTATGTTTTAAATTGTCCAAGAAAAAACTTCAAAGTTAACAAAATTGTTTTCATAAATAAAATCACAAATTGACATGAAATTCCCTTTTACAAATAGATTTTCTAAAATATTTGCACGGCTTCGATTTAAAATACAAGCCGTGCTTGAAAATATAGCCTGTGTTTTTTAAAACTGGCCGTGCTAACTCACAGCCTCACTTCGGCTAAAACACTGCAGTGAACATGCTTTTAAAAAATAATAGGAAGGTGTTATAAATTACATGGACCAAGAATAAAGTATTTGAAAATTCAGATAAGTTCTAATTATGTGAATGGGGAAAATAGTGTATATTTTGGAGTAGCTGGACCATTAAAAATTGAAAATGGCATTGATTTGTTTTCAAAATTGCCAATTATTCTTTAACCCCAATGTGTAATAAATTAAAAAATTTTCTGCATGAAACTCACATCGAAAAGAGAAAGATATTTAAAAATTGTTGAGTCACATACCCCAATTATAGTTCCATGTGATAGTGAGATGTCTAGTGAGAGGGCCTCAGGGAGCAATACCTACAAGTACATGTATTGTGTCATGAATATTGGTGCACCTGAGAAATAATTGTCTATGTAAGTTTTGTATCTGAGAAGGTACAAAATTAAGTAAACAATCACTAGGCTACCTATTTAATTTGTGCACAAACTGAAGATTTTGGAGAAAACAAAATTAGCTATAAAATATATGTAAAAAAATTTCTACTAAAAATTACCATAACCCTTAACTGAATTTTCCTATCCTTATTTATATTCTAAATACATTTTGGGTGACATCTGTTCATTTTTGTTAGTTGTTTACTGTCCAAAGTATGTTCATGTATTGATGAGCCTAACTTGGTAACTAACGTTTGTTAATTGTTATTGTTAGTTAAACAGGCACAATGCAACGACGAATGGACAGCTTAAAAATGTTTTTTTCTTGTATAAAACACGAAGATAAATACAGGAAATCCTATCAAAAAAAGTAACCCATGTATCAAAAGTAACCTATCAAAAAAGTAACCTCGCAAAGATACTTTTACTCTTTATGACCGTATTGGCGATCCGGGCAACATATAGAATATCTCGATTGTAGTTTGATGTAAACCCAAATATCGTAGTACACGATATTTGGTTACAATGGATCTACATGTAACAGATCGACGCCACGCTTAACGTGTGTGTTAACCGAAGCGTTTCGTATTGCCTTGCGGCGCAAAACGATATTTAATTTATTCATGCAACGTTTAATTTATTCATGCAACGTAATTCGAACGTTTTTAAATAATTTAACCCTTTTATCGTAATTCGACACCTGATGAAAAATAATTAACCTTTTATCGTAATTCCGACACCTGATGACGTAATCCGCGGCGTCACAGAAAACGGTTTCGTCACCAGCTTGTTATGTTCTGTTCATGTGTTAAGGTTTTGAAGGCTGTAAATGCTCAGCAAGTAATGCCCTTTGTTACCGGACAGTCGCCGAGAAAAAGAAGTAAAAAAACTAGAGCTTAAATGTTTGTTAGAACAAACACACGGTGTTCGAGTCTACTTCGGTTCAATCAAATTATCATCGATGATGTCAATATCATATTGTGCAATGGTTTATCATCTTTTATAATAACAATATCAATTTCATGTATTCAAAAAGACATATCAATTTTGCGTTAGAATGTGTTATTGAATTTGAACCTCTCATGTTTGGACTGAAAGTAAAGGTCACGATGCTAGGGTGGTTTGAGAGGTCTTCCATATGACCTCTCATGATTATGAAAAATAACGCAAATTTGTCAACTTACATTAAATTGAAGCTATGAAGGATATGACCTTTTTAAAATTTGTAAAAATCGTTACTTCATTATGCTACTAATTGGACCATTGGCAAGTGCATTCATGGTAACTCATTTCACAAGAATTACAAGCTATTAATGTAAGGAATTCAATTGTGTTTTGTTTTCTAATAGGTCATTTAGTTCTTGAGATATTGGCTTGTTGAACTTGGATCGTGGGTGTTGACATTTTAAGCAGTAAATTAGAATTATCAAGTGTGACTGGTGGAACACAATGTTTTTTTTTTAAATAATTGACACTAGCCCAACACATGCTTTAAAAAAAAACCATGCTAGATGATATAATCAACATTAAAAAATCACTCATATGAAAATAGTTTGGTTAGGGTTGTAGGTAGCCAGATCAACCTATTCAACGTTATTATGGGACATAAAGTCACAAAGTTGATTTAGGTTGAAGGGGGACTACATGTATAGTTACTGGATTAAGCTTGGCTGCAAATTCAAAAAGCTTGGAAAGTGGGTTAAAATTGTTTGGGGATGGTTTTGAATTTTACTGAAGCACTGAAGCTATTGGAAGACCATATAAATATTTCCCTTTCCTTTCCTTCAGCTAATTAGCCTTTCATTAGAAAAACAAACTTATAACTACTACTATGATAAAAGTTGGAAGAAACGCTTGCATCCGTGTTTAACTCCATCTTCCACTGCCCCCTGCAGATAGAGTTTTTTCAAAAGTCAAATAATTCCCAATTCAACAAAATTAAGTGTAATTATATCCACTGGATCAAATCTGATAATTGGTTGCCCTTTTCACTTTTGTTTATGGAAAACCTTTTCAATTTTACATATTTTAAAATAAAGCCAACAGTTGGTATTTATCTCTTTGTATTAAGTCTTGTACAAAATAAATTTAATCTTTTAACATATCACTTCACTTTCGGGTTAATTTTAACACAAAATATAATGATAAATTGACAATGAAAAAGATGACACTGTAATCAAGCATGTCCTTATTGTGACATGCTTATAAAACTGTCTTGTTTTCACTCACCTATACTGCAAATAATTAAAAAATAATGTATAACATTTGAAAACAAATTCTACATTGATTTTTACAATTTTCAAAGGGTTGTACACATTGATTGGCAAATGTCTGTAGTAGCTGCATGCATCCACTACTACAGAATTGGCAATCTAAAGATCAGATGCCATTTTGTACATAAGATTATTAGACATTGAAATAATCAAAGAAGTTGTATGGGTGCTTGTAAATTGCTAATAAAGCAATGAAATACATATTTATTTTTAACTGTCTGTTGGGTTTCATGACTTGGCAACTTTTGTGGTTACACACTTCCTCTCCCCACAATCAATTGAAACCACTTTGCTGACCTGTTTAACCTACTGGTGTACCCAATCTAGAACTATGTAACCAATCTAGGGACTTATGCACATGGTCTTACATGTAACAAGTGAAATGACTTCAGTGTAAATGATGACCCCAAACCATGATCCTTGTTGACAAGAAAACAGAATATATATCCACTGATCTGAACCATAATCTGGTTACCCATTTCTACTTTGTTTTGTGGAAAACCTTTCAATTTTAGATTTAAAATGAAGCCAACATTGGTATTTATCTCTTGGTATTAGAGTCTTGTACAAAACAAAATTTAATTATTATTTATAATATACTTCACTTTCAGGAGTTAAATTTATAACAAAAGATAATGATAAATTGACAATGCTAGTGACACTTGTAATCAATCAGCGGTCTCCCTTATGCTGTATGCTTATAAAACTGTGCTTTTTGTTTCTCACCCATACCGCAAATAAATTTTAAAAAAATTATTATAAATTTGAACAAATTATACTTGATTTAACTTTTCAAGGCTGTACGCAATGGATTGGGCAAAATGTCTAGTAAAGATCAGATGCCATTTGTGTACATAAATTGTTAGGGACATTGAAGATAATAATCAAAGAGTTGTATGGTGCTTGTAAAATTGCTAATGAAAGCAATAAGAAATACATATTTATTTAATAACTGTCTGTTGGGTTTCATGACTTGACTTTTGTGGTTACACCTTCCCTCCTCCACAATCAATTGAAACCACTTTTGGGGCCTGTTTAACACTACTTGTAACCAATCTAGAAATGAGTGTACATGGTCTTACACATGTAACAAGTGAAATGACTTCAGTGTAATAGAACCCAACCATGATCCTTGTGTTGACAAAAAACAGATATATATCCACTGGATCAATCTGATAATTGGTTGCACATTTTCACTTTGTTTATGGAAAAAACCTTTCAATTTTAGATTTAAATAGAAGCCAACATTGGTATTTATCTCTTGGTATTAAGTCTTGTACCAAAATAAATTTAATTATTATTTATAATATATACTTCACTTTCAGGTTAAGTTGTATAACAAAATATAATGATAAATTGACAATGCTAGTGACACTGTAATCACAGCATCTCCTTATTGTGACATGCTTATAAACTGTCTGTCTTTGTTTTCACCTATACTGCAAATAAATTTAAAAAAAAATTATATAAATTTGAAAACAAATTATACATTGATTTTAACTTCTTCAAGGCTGTACATTGTTGATTGGCAAAATGTCTGTAAGTCAGATCGATGCCATTTTGTGTACATAAATTGTTGAGACATTGAAATCAATCAAAGAGTTGTATGGGTGCTATAAATTGCCTAATAAAGCAGCAAAAAATATTTATTTATTTACAACTGGTTCTGTTGGGTTTCATGACTTGACTTTTGTGGTTACACACTTCCCTCCCCACAATCAATTGAAACCACTTTGTTGACCTGTTTAACCTACTTGTAACCAATCACTAGAAATGATGTGTATGGTCTTACACATGTATAACAAGTGAAATAACTTCAATGTAAATGAACCCAACCATGATCCTTTGTGACAAAGAAAACAGAATATATATCCACTGGATCAAATCTGATAATTGAATTTGCCATTTTCACTTTGTTTATGGAAAAACCTTTCAATTTTAGATTTTTAAATGAAGCCAACATTAGTATTTATCTCTCTGGGTATTAGAGTCTTGTACAAAAATAAATTTAATCTTTATTTATATTATGCTTCACTTTACCAGGTTAAGTTTATAACAAAATATAATGATAAATTGACCAATGATAAGTGACACTTCTGTAATCAAGCATCTCCTTATTGTGACATGCTTATATAAACTGTGTCTTGTTTTCACCTATACATACCGCAAATAATTAAAAATTATTTATAAAATTTGAAAATAAATTATACATTGATTTTTAACTTTCAAGGCTGTACTACATGATTGGCAAAATGTCTATGAATCAGATGCCATTTTGTGCACATAAATTGTTGAACATTGGAAATAATCAAAGAGTTGTATGGGTGCTTGTAAATTGCAATAAAGCAATGAAATACATATTTATTTTAACTGTCTGTTGTTGGGTTTTGACAACTGACTTTGTGTGTTACACACCTTTCCCCTCCCACAATCGGTGAAACCACTTTGTTGACCTGTTTAACCCTTATGTAACCAATCTAGAAATGAGGTGTACAGGGTCTTACACATGTGTAACAAGTGAAAGCAATGACTTCAGTGTAAAATGAACCCAACCATGATGATCCTTTGTTGACAAGAAAACCAAAATATATATCCACTGGATCAAATCTGATAATTGGTTGCCTTTTTCACTTTGTTTATGGAAAAACAACCTTTCAATTTAGATTTAAATGGAAGCCAACATTGGAAAGTAATTTTATCTCTTGCAGTATTAAGTCTTGTACAAAAAAATTTAATTGTCATTATTTATAATATACTTCACTTTCAGGTTAAATTTATAACAAAATATAATGATAAATTGACAATGATAGTTGACACTGTAATCAAACATCTCCCTTATTGTGACATGCTTATAAAGCTGTCTTTGTTTTCACCCATATACCGCAAATAATTAAAAATTTTTATAAAATTTGAAAACAAATTATACGTTGATTTTTAAACTTTTCAAGGTTGTACACATGATTGGCAAAATGTCTGTAAAGATCAGATGCCATTTTGTACATAAATTGAACGACATTAGAAGTAATCAAAGAAGTTGTATGGGTGGCATTATAGGCTAATAATACAGCAATGAAATACATATTTATTTTAACTGTCTGTTTAGGGTTTCATGACTTGACTTTTGTGGTTACACACTTCCTCCCCACAATCAATTAAACCACTTTGTTGACTTCTGTTTAACCTACATGTGCCCGTAATCTAATCTGAAATGGTGTACATGGTCTTACATCATGTTTCAAATTGAAAAATGACTTCAGTGTAAATAAACCCAACCATGATCCTTTGTTGACAAGAAAAACAGAATATATATCCACTGGATCAAATCTGATAATTGGTTGCCCTTTTTCACTTCATGTTTATGGAATAACCTTTCAATTTTAGATTTAAATAGGCAATAACATTAATATTTATCTCTTGGTATTAAGTCTTGTACAAAAATAAATGTAATCTTTATTTATAATATACTTCCTTTAAAGGGTTGATTTATAACAAAAAAATATAATGATAAATTGACAATGATAAACACTGACACTGTAATCAAAGCATCTCCTTATTGTGACAACTTATAAACTGTCTTTACTGTTTCACCTATGCTGCAAATAATTAAAAAAATAACAATATAAAGTTTGAAAACAAATTATACATTGATTACATTTTCAAAAGATTTGTAAGGTTATTGTACACATGAGTTGGCAAAATGTCTCCTTGGGGCACCATCCATACTACGAGAATTACAACCTAAAGATCAGATGCCATTTTTGTACATAAAATTTGTTAGACATTGAAATAATCAAAAGAGATTGTATGGATGCTATGGTGTAAATTGCTAATAAAAAGCAATGAAATACATATTATTTTTAACTTTGTCTGTTTGGGGTTTCATAACTTGACTTTTGTGGTTACACACTTCCCTCCCCCCACAATTGAAACTTGCTGTTGACCTGTTTTAACCTAATTGTAAAAACAATCTAGAAAATGAAGTGTACATGGTCTTACACATGTAACAAGTGAAATGACTTCCAGTGTAAATGAACTAACCAATTATCCTTTGTTGATAAGAAAACAGAATCAACCTGCATTTATAATACCAATGTACGCTCTGTATGTGTTTAGTGACAGTTCAGAATAGGTGACATTCAGGGGTTGTCATTGGAATCAATAATTTTAGAAATAAAATGTCTGCCCCTCCCCCCAGGGTTCTTGGTGATGGCATGTACTGCCACGGTTGATGAACCAAAGCATTTGTTTTTTTTCTAAAAATTCTTTGGTCATTGCAGCACTATAGAATCCAAGAACTAGGGAAGGGAAGGGCAAACCAAGCAATAAAAGTATAAAGGGGGCCCATATTACCAATTCCAAATTGACTGACGACTGGTGCTTTATTGTGTCGAAAATCACACCCAACATCAATTCTGCATAGCTGAAGTTGCAAGATGTTTCTGTCCTTTCGTTAAAAAAGATTTAAGATTGGAAAATAAGGTAAGAGCTTGTTTAAATAAATGTTGTTTAACGTTGGCATGGATTGGGAAAAGGTGGTTATCGAGATACACCTTCTCTTTGGACTGAATAGAAAGCCGGTACTATAGGCATAATAAATAATAACAGAATTATACTAAACCTTAATTTTTGTAATAAACAACCATTAAAACTAAATGAAATGTTCATCAGGCTGTATGAAGACCCCCTTCTCAAACGGATCTGTTAACATAAGACGTTAAACCCCATACCCAAGATTGTTGATGACTTGAACAGTTACGATACTGCATTTGGATGTGGGTGTCAACGCCGTGTTAAAGGGTGCTATTGGCTGGAACTCCAGTCACGAACCGCCATGATACATCGAGTCAACATGCTGTAAAAAAATGAATTAGTTAAGTTTTATGGCAGGTGATACATGGAATAAAGTATTTGAAATTTCTGAGTTCCTAATTTACAATGAATGAGAGAAAAAATAATAATGTCACATTGAACATGCTGTAAAAAAATTTAATAGGAAGGTTTTATAAGTACATGGACCAAAATAAAGTATTTGAAAATTCTCTATTGGTAAATGGAAATCCTGAGGACGATCAGGCATACTGATCGAGAATGTCAAAAAGTTAACAACCTCCAGTTTAACTTTCCAGAACTAATTACTTTACTCACAAAGTATTTCCTGTGGTGTCACCGCAATTAGTCTTACTTGTCTTTCTTCACCATGCAAAGCTACAAGGTTTTCCTAAATGTTATGATTGATTGTTATGCATGTTATTGGTATCGGCAAAATTATTTAAAGGGTACCTTTGCTCATAAACTCTGACATGTCAAGAGAATATTTGCGACATTACAATTTATAGTACCTGCATGTATTTACATACATGACGTTAAACGAACATGTTTTAATGTTTTCGAGCAAACATTGTTCACTGTTCAGACTATTTGTTTGTTTAAAAAAAATTTTAAATTTAATCAATTGTTAATTTGCAGAGCTTAACATTAGATATTACACTGATTACATCAATTGATAACTTGCATCTAACGTTAACATAATTTTTTAATTCAACTAATTGCTCATGCCTGGAAGCTTCACTCTCCTAACGTTACAGACTATATTTACCACTATTTCAAAAGAGTCATGGAGGAAAAAATCCACGTGAAACATACTTTGTTTGCCATGGGGTACCCATAAAATTAGTCCCAACGTTTAAAGTAATATTGCCCATTCACTGGCGCCCATACCGTACATTACTGACTGCACTATCATCAAACTATGCATACTGGCCATCAACCAACACGTTGTACATTTGACATGTCTGAAGCCGGTTAAAATGCTTTATTTTTAAATCAAAGATTCTCGTAAATTTGTCATTGCCCAACACACTCAATTAAGTGTGCATAACTAATGTCTGTTTTCAGCAGTGGAAACATCCACTGGTGATAAGAAAAATTCAGAATATGGTAACTTTCGCGCTTTTGTGGAAGGTTTTCTCCCGCCGGGTCTGCATATACGCAACTGTTGGGAAACGTAGCAGCGGTTAATCGATTCAACGACCTCGAAAAAGGCTATTAGTGACCTTTCCAGAATAAATAGATTATGCTGACATAAAAAAGAACCTAAAAGTTTTCGTCGTCGCATACATTACGAAACGAATTGATCAAACACAAATTTTTCAGGGGTCACGATAGCCGGTCAATTACATTCCGAAACGTTAACGCTCAATTCGGCAAACATGCATATAATAGGCGACCCCCGCTAAACTAGACTCGCTAACAGGGCGCGCGCAGCGTTGAAACAACCGATAGCCAACCAAGCTGTCGTGTACTACACGATGTTGGTTACAATGTATCATGTACAATCAATATCTACGCTGTTTGCGGTTTACGTTGTGCCATAGCCCAGACTAACTCGTATTGCGCCTTTGCGGCGCTACACGAACGATTCTTTCATGCAACGTATGTAAACGTTTTAAATATTTTACTTTTGGCGGCAATTCGACACTGATGACGTAATCGCTTGACGTGCAAAGCAGTTTCGTCTGCTTCGGTATGTTCTGTTCATGTTAGGGTTTGAGAGAGGCTGTAAATGCTTTGCAAGGATGCCTTTGTTTGCCGGACGGTCACCACTGAGATTAAGAAGTAAAAAAAAAAAAAAAACAGTACAAAAACAATAGGTGTTCGCGCTGCCCTTTCGAACACCTAAACAGTCTAAAACAATAGGTGTTCGCGCTGCGCTCTCGAACATTCTTCAAGAAACAAGATGTTTGTTATAACAAACTTTTACGGTGTTCAGAGATTCTACCGGTTCAAAATCAAATTGTCATCGATGATGTCAATGTCATATTGTGCAAGGGTTTTATCATCTTTATAATAACAATATCAATTTCATGTTCCAAAGACATCAATTTTGCGGTTAGAAGATGTGTTGGTTGAACTTATGAATTATGACCTCCTCGTGATTATGAAAAAATAACAAATTTGTCCAACTTATACATCAAGTGAAGCTGTAGAGATATATATGACCTTTTACAATTTGTGAAAATCGTTATAAGTATTGCCACTAATTGGACCACATTGTGAAAGCATTTGTAACTCATTTCACAAAATTACAAGCTATTAATGTAGAGATTCAATTGTGTTTTTGTTTTCTAATAGATTCATAGTTCTTGAGATAATGACTGTTGAACTTGGAAATTTTGTAAAGGATTTATGCAATACATTAAGTAACAAGTGTGACTTGGGAACACAATGTTTTTATTTTAAATATTGACACTAGCCCAACACATGCTCTTCAAAAAACCATGCTAGATGATAAATCAACATTAAAAATCACTCATATGATAATAGTTTGGGGTTTGGGTAAAT
>CM055819.1:39549049-40048889 GCA_029582265.1 Zoroaster sp. YZ-2022
TTGCACATAACCTGAATCCTCCAAAATCCTTCAGTAGTAAAGCAAGCACATGACATGTATGCACACATGTGTTTCTAATCTGTGATACATGTACATGGCCAGGGACCCTCCCTGCATGCATGGAGCAATAAACAGTGTCCACTGACCCAAGCACTGACCTTGCAATCACTACAACAAACATGGATGTACATGTACCATGGAAAGGCAAGTATGCCTAATAACCTCAATCCTCTAAAATCCTTCACTTGCGCAAAGAGCATGTAGCATGTAACCTCAATCCTTCAAAATCCTTCACTTTAGCAAAGAGGATTTTGGAGGATTTGGGAAGGTTAGGGTTAATGCATTGAGAATGGGTCCTTTTAATGCTACAATCATGCCTTGTTAATACCACAGCAGCAACTATTGATTTGCAAGAAAGCCAGACTTACTTTTCAGTTTCTGTGCCTTGGCGACATTCCGCAGTCTTTGGAACTCATTCTTGGCAACTCTCTCCTGCTTCTCTTTCTTCTTCTTCAAGAACTGGTCCTCATAAGGATCTGAAGTATAACAAACAAAAACAGTTATAGGTTGATACAATTCTTGCGTTCGCTGATAAACAATTGATTTTAATTTTGCCCTAATTAAATAAATGTGGCGTACTGTAAATTGCCTTTATTCAACCTGTACCTTAACCCTATCACAGATTAGAAATACATGTGTACATACATGTCATGTGCTTGCTTTACTACTGAAGGATTTTGGAGGATTCAGGTTATGTGTAAGCAAATGGGCCTAGGGAGTTAGGAAGGATTCAGGTTATGTGTAAGCAAATGGGCCTCGGGAGTTAGGAAGGATTCAGGTTATGTGTAAGCAAATGGGCCTAGGGAGTTAGGAAGGATTCAGGTTGTGTAAACAAATGGGCCTAGGGAGTTAGGAAGGATTCAGGTTATGTGTAAGAAAATGGGCCTAGGGAGTTAGGGTTAAAAGGCACAGGATGGGTAAAATATTGCAATAAGAATCAAGTTATTTTGTTGGATATTATTATCAATATATTAATTTCATAAAAATTGAATTTTTGAACCATGCAGTAAATACAAATAACATTTAGAGATGTGGTTTCCTGTCAATTAGGCAAACTCTCATCCTAAACTGGCCACATCCCCCCCATCCCCCCCCCTGAAAACTATGGCAAATGAACAACAAAAACAAAAGCGAAAAATTTGTATTATGCGCATATTTAATGAGCAGCGTATATGCGGTCACTCATATCTGATTGGCCAATAGAGTGATTTTGATCCACAGCTGTAAGATTGGGCAAGTGGTGAAGATTGCGTCTTAAGAAATAGAATTCATTCCGAGTTTGAGCCATAGTCATTGCACTGGACGAGCTTCAAGTATCGCTACGAGCCAAATTCCATGCATAAACCTACCTGCGTTTTGTGGAACCTCTAAAACCCAATCCTGATCCGCATCGTTCTTGCTTCCGTAACCCCAGCGAGGAACCCATTGCTGTCATGAGAAAAAATACAGGAAAGGTACATTATAACATTTCAATTCTACTCCTCAGCGGGGCTCGGCTGCAGCTCATACATACATGTACAATGCCACTCTACAAACTTTCTACAAATCTGGTATCAAATGAAAGAGGAAAATCTAGAAAATCAAACTAGACCCAAAATCTCACTTGTGAAAATTGGGTCCAAGTTTAGGGTTTTGCCAGAGCCTGTCACATATGGTCAGGAATGTCTCCAAAGACTTATATATACATTGAATCCTTGGTACATACCTTCTGCACTTCATCCCATACTTTACGACTCTTTTTTCTTTTCTGGATTCCTTTGACTTTTGAATACTGCTCCCATCTCGTCATGGACGTGGATTTTGGCACCTGGATAAAGAAGTTAATTTATAATTGATTTAATTTGTTGCCCCTGACACTGAAGTATGTATGAAGCACTGTATACTCAGAGCCTTGTTTGTGGTGGAAAAATCCACAGGCGACTCCGGCAGGATTCAAACCCACAACCTCCTGCTTACTAGTGCAGACGTCATCAATCCATTAACCCTAACCCCCTAGCTATTCTGGCTAAGAATCTTCCTCAATTAGCCAAAATCCAACACCATGTTGGACTTAGCTGGAATTGGGACGACACCCGTGCCCCATGCAAAGTATCCCTGTCTGGGCTATATAGTATTGAGTCCATCAAAATCTAACACCATGCAGTAACACTACCACCCAACTGTTGGACTTAGCTGGAATTGGGACACCCCGGCCCCACGCAAAGTATCCCTGTCTGGGCTATACAGTACTGAGGCCATCAAAATACAACACCATGCAGTAACACTACCACCCAACTGTTGGACTTAGCTGGAATTGGGACACCCCGGCCCCACGCAAAGTATCCCTGTCTGGGCTATACAGTACTGAGTCCATCAAAATACAACACCATGCAGTAACACTACCACCCAACTGTTGGACTTAGCTGGAATTGGGACACCCAGCCCCATGCAAAGTATCCCTATCTGGGCTATACAGTACTGAGTCCATCAAAATCCAACAAACCCAGCTGTTGGAGTTTGGGGTAGTTCGGGTAAATGTTCAAAATTCAATCTACATGAGTGATTGGAATTCAAATTTGAATCAATATTATAATTGAAAAATCTTAAATAGTATAAAAACTTACATGTTTTTCTCTGGGTAAACTTGTTGTTGGTTCTGGGAGCTGCAAAATGTAAATATCCATATGAATATAAAACAGTAACAATAAATAATACAGATGTGAAATGATTTAGACATGTAATTTATACCTCTTTGAACCACTAACCCCGTAATGGTTTTGGCTAAGAACCTTCCCGAATCCACCAAAATCCAACACCATGTAGTAATACTACCAACTAACTGTTGGACTTAGATGGAATTGGGACACCCGGCCCCATGCAAAGTATCCCTGTCTGGGGTGCACACGCACATCTATAAATGCAATGTAGGCACTTCTATAAAGAAATTACCAACATCCAATCGCAAAATATACAAATAGCTTTCAAAATGTACAGCAGTGAATGACTCTTAATTTCACCAATACATATGTACAAAATATGCAGAGTTTATCTTTCTGAGACAAATTTGAAATACACATAATAAAGTAATTGCTTATTGACATGCAAAACCAATTGAATCATAATTTTTAATTACAAGAAGTAATATATTACCTGTGCTACGATGACTTCATCTACTCTTTCAACTGGAAGCTATAAAGTGGATGACGAACAGAAACAAAATTGTTGTTAATATTGCTGAGAATGACTAAAAGATGAAATTTTTCGTCCATTTATTAGTTTGTACCCAAACAAATCTGCAAAGCAAAAAAATATATATATTTTAACTTGTGTCAGTGTTTCCCTCCCCAAATATTGTGAGCTTTTTTTTCTACTTTGTTTCTTGATACTGGTCACAGAATCTTTTATTTTAATACTAGCGTATTTCATGTTTCCTTACGGCAGTTTACCAACCTCGCACTCATCATCAGGAAGAGGAGACAATGATTTGTGTTTTCTATGGACAAGACATGTCAAAAATTGTCTCAAACTCTTGCAAGTTCAAGCGAAAATGAGTCGCATGTTGATTCAGCAAATGTTTCTCATCGAACGTGTGGTTTAACTAAAACAAAGTATATCTCCTCCAAATTTTGTATCGATACTGAATAGACCGATGGTGACTCATTTCCCTTGAGTGAGTCACATTTGCCTACTCAAATCTCAAGACTACTCACTCACCTTCCATATACTGTTAAAAAGAAGCTGTGTGTTGTCCCTTGCTAATGAATTAAGAAATCCCTCTCTGTTTTCTCTGGAAAGCACAAGATGACAAAATTATATTTAAATATCATGACATTCTGGAGTGGGTCATCTACAGAGAGACACTGTGTGGTCAAAGACAGAAGGATTGCTTCACAGTTGATTCATCCTAAGGACCCACTCACCTCAAAGCCAATTCACCTCCAAAACAAAACTCGCCCCAATTTCAACGTGTCCAGCACTGACTGCCTAAGTTTATGGCCGTTCGTCAGCTTTTAGGGCTACACTGTCACTGGTCATGCTGGTTTGAAACATTTCCAGGCCTATTGTTTTGTCTTTTGTCCATTGAAACATTGGAGGAAAAGAATGACATTACACTGCAGTGGTCACAGTCACATCATCACAACACAATGGCTACTCATAATGGTCATGTTACGGATGGATGGCAATTTGCCATTCACACAACACAGGGGTCAATGGCAATGGTCAACTGCCACTCATTAGGTATGTGCGTATCCCACGCATTGTCGCAAATCTTTTCGGCCGCGGCCTCAATCTCGGGTTGAATCGCCGTGGCGAAGACACCGTGGAGATAGCGATTTGTAACGTTTCGCTGAGGCTGTTCTTTTTGACGTATCCACGAGTTTTTTTTTCGAAGACGAGATCACATATTCTACTTCAACCTCGTTCTCAAATTTTCTGAATGCGGCATGTAGAAGTTTCCAAAAAATTTCTGAAATTTGGGTTTGTTCTTGTTCATCAAAACCATCGACGATTTACTCAAAGGTTAGTAAAACACCTTATCAAACCACATTATTAATTTTTCTATACTTGTTTTCTACCTTCTTGGCCAATTTTGACGCCCGATTGGACGATTAGCAGTTACGCTTTGTTAGATTCACAGAAATCGATGTCAACCAAAGATTGTATTGCGCTGCTCAGCGCCGCTTATAGACCTACTAATTTTCAGTCCGATAAATCGTCCGCTTAAAACCTAATAAGTAATATACATTCAAGGTAACACAATATTAAATATTAGTTTTCATGAACTTATTTCTATTTTTTTCTTCATATTTCCAGTCCAATATCATTTATTGTTTTTTATAATGTTTAATTAAATCAGGGATAAGAATTTCTCATGATTTCAGTATAAATATTAAAATTTCTCAGATTTGAGTGATTTTTTTCTCTATTTTTAAAATCTATTTTCATTATTTTGTTTTATATTTCCAGTCCAATATAATTTATAAATTGTTTTAATATTAAATTAAATCAGGGATGAGAGGCTTTCGAAGATTTTAGTGTAAAAATATGAAAACAATCCTCAGATTTGAGTAATTTATTTTTTTTCATTATTTTTTATTTTTTTTTTTTTTTAACACATTTTTTTGGTATTTCTTATTTGTAAATCAGCACTACAAAACAAACTAATCATTGAATTAGCCTGGAAATAGGTTATTATTCTTCCTCTTTTCCCAAGCATTCCAGTGATACCAACCTTTTGAAAATCGGACAAGAATTAAGAAAGTTATGATATGGAATCCGAGAAAATCTAGGAAACGGGTCACAACTCAAATTGACATTTCTTTTGTTTTTCCTTATAAAATAATTGCCATTTACGGGCCTAAAATTGCCGGATTCAACATGTCATAACTTCCTTATTTTTGGTCACAGGAAGATGATCCTTATATCATTGTAATCGTCTATTCAAGACCTTGACAATGATACCAGTTGTATTGGAATCTGTTGATTTTGAAAATTTTTGTCACATAGCTACACTCATGGATGATGGTTTATATATTCATGAACTGGCTACTCACCTGAATTCCTTTACACTAATTGGATTTGGATCAACAGACAAGAGATTCCCAGGATCGAGCTCAACATCGATAGCTTTGACAACCTCGGTTGTTTTAAATTTCTTCTCTAGAAGTGCTGTTTGTTTTAGGACATTTTCAACCACATGTTGTGAGTGCGACGCCATCTTTATTAACTGATGTGTTTACGTAGAATCCATCCATTGAATGGATGGAATGAACCTGGCACAGGAATATTTAACTTGCTCAAGTCTTTTCGTAATTGGTAATTTTTTTCCCTAAGCTCTCTAGATATCATTGCAATCTTCAATCAAAATAATCTTCTCTAACAAATCACGGTCCTTGATAAGCAGCAATGAAGAAATATTTTAGGCCGATGCTAAAAAACTGATGGACTGATGGGAGTTGACAGGCTATGCTTAATAAGGGGCGGATCCATGGTGGCAAAAAAGGGGTCATGCTACATGGTTTCTTTGCTTAATCTGTCCCCACCTGGTTCCAACAATAGACCCCAAAAGGAAAGTAGGTGTCTGCATTTGCGAAGTCTATATAGGTAATATATAAATTAAAAAAACTTATCCATCAATCCAGAGTGGGGATAATTTGAGTTTCTGAGGTACCGTCAAAAATGGCAAATTTTCCAACTGATAAGGGCAAATCTTGATTAAATGGTTGACTTAAGCAAGTTTAATAAAGTGATATGACGTCATGATCGAAATCTCCTTCTGAGGAATGTGAAATGGAGTGTTTACCCACAATGCAACATCGGTCTTTTTCAGCCGATCTCCAAAATGGTGGGTAACACGTCAAGATCTTTAGCAAAAAGATCGTTAAATATCTCTTCCATCTTTATTTAATGCTTCACAAATTTACAGCTGATCACTAACTTATATTTTTCTGTATTCAATTCACTTGTTTTGATGTACAGGGTATAGATTTGGACCACTCAAAACAGCGAAGGGTTCACAGGACTGAACCGAAGAGTCGGGATATCTATCTCGGACTTCTGGTGAAGGTGGGTAAACCATACAAAATGAACAGGCTTGATATGCTGGTCATTCAGTAGGTGCCTAGCCCTAGTGTTCGTGTTTAAGCCCGTTTTAAACAACTTAAACAGTGAGAGACAGAATGGAGGGGTTTTCTTTTACTGGATGATGTTGGTGTGTCACTCATTCATCCACATTGACCACAAGCAGCATAACTCAGGGGTCGAAATGAACATGATTTTTATGGTAGCCCACACGACTTGTTATTTCAAAATTTAATTTAATGTTAATTTCGACCCCTGTTGTACTGAAATAAAACTGAAATAAACCCCATAAAGAGCTGAAAGCACCATTGAGATTGAATGTATGCAAATATGATTTTCTAACTTTTTCTTTAATTTAAGAAAGGTAGGCCTACATGACAATATCGCCTCCTAAATCAATTTCACTGGATGCATCTAACTGTTAGCCCAATTTCTTAGAAATATTCTGTTTATTTTCTGACTTGGTGTGCACTTTCAGTTGTACCGCTTCCTGGCTCGCCGAACGAACTCCAAGTTCAACAAGGTGGTGCTCCGACGTCTTTTCATGAGCAGAGCCAACCGTCAGCCCGTCTCCTTGGCTAGGCTGGTAAGTACAATAAGCTAGAAAGGGACACAGTCATTTGAGAACATAACTTGCTTAATATGGCCACCTGACCAGTGTGGCCAGACATGTACAAAGTTTGCGCGCTTGCGCATATCATTATTTGAATTCACACACTAGCCTGAAGATCTAACGTTACAGATACTGGCCAGATACTGGCCGAGATTCAACTTTGACTTTGGTTGGTAGCTAACGCGTGAGACTCAAAGTGTCACGTCAGATCTTCAACACAATGTATCCAATGAAATCCCTTGGATGGTGCGCCTAGAGCCTGTCTATCCCTGATAGAATAAAGACGGGACCAGATGGAAATGCGCATGAGTGCAAACTTTCTACATGTCTGACAGCTGCCTGTATGTGTGCATGAACGTTAGCCACCGAAGCAAAAACAAGTGGGAAATATCACCATTTTCAGGTAAAAATTTTTACGTGATCAAGGGCCCGGCGACCATCATGAGATTACATAGAAACAGCAAATGTACTTTAACCCTCCTATGCCCAGGCTGAAATTTGGCCCAGTCAGCACGGCACCCACAGACACTCACTTGAGTATTTTTGGTTGCATTGCCAATAGGTCAAACCACAGAGTCACACAGAGCTGTGTATGTACTTGGTTTTGGTTTGACCTCCTTGAGTGCACTGCACAAAGTCAATGGGTTGGGAGTTACATACAAATTTTGAGTGTCTTTGGGTTTGACCTCCTGTCACAGCCACATGTGCTTGCATGTATTTGAGTGCACTGCACAAAGTCAATGGGTTAAGAGAGACATACAAATTTTGAGTGTCTTTGAGTGTTAAACCTATAAGAGGGTTAACGGGCGAAAACGGTCAGGGAAATGGTGGAAACATGCATCATTTAATTAAACATTTTGCATATAGGGGGAATGAGATATAATCGGGAGGACCCTGACGCAGTGTAAAACATAATACAAGGAGGGGGTCTTGAGGGCTAGGTGGTTGCCAGTGCATTAAATGATCTTTAGGGTCACTTGTAGGCATGTTACGGGAAGCAGTAAAAAATCCTGAAATGGCGAAACGATACGTCGACACACACACACAGAACACACACGAGTGCAAAACCATACTCTTTTCAAAAATGTCTTAAAAATACTAATACTCATATATTTGAAAATATCTTTGGCATTTCTGAAAACAGGAATATATCTCCTTAATATGAGCCCGTTTTTGTTACAAACAACTTCTCAGAAAGAGCTGATAACACTGTTTACAATTGTGAAAATGTTACGCTTGTCACAAGAAAGCGGACGGATCGAGGGCCAGCGGCGCACCGCGGCACTGCCCCGTATCAGCTGCTTTGAAAACTCGGTCGATGTCGGGCTGATCCGAAGGTGATCCCGGTCTGCTACAATGCCCATATTTGGAGAATCCATTCATACCGATGTTAACCGAACACAGTTCCGGCGATTACCGATACAAGCCACGTTTTTAAGCATGGGGATCGGTTGAAATCATGCGCCCAATCCAAGCCTAATATTTCATGTTTTCGTAAGTTTTTGTTAAATCACATTACTGGATATTTTTGATATCTCTTATACAATTTCACCAAGTTTGCGATCGACTTTCAGTCAGGATCACCTTTAATCGACGCATTTTTAGGGGGCTCCGTGTCGATTCTGACGTGCACGTGTGGACGCCATCTTTAACGATGTGATCCGTGCACAAGATTTAGCAGTCTGTGGCGATTTTCCGCTTATATATATTCTTCAAAAATCTTGATGTCAAAGAATACTTACCCATATAATTATATTTGAAATTTTAGTATTGTATCATAAAGGGTTTTCAAGATACAAAAGATTAAAAATCACTCTAAGTTCACAGCAATTACTTTGGACTTTGTTTTAATTCACTCATGGTGCCATTCTTCTACAGTAAAATGCCATTGTATTGTTTCAGGAAAGACCCCGAAAATTAAATAGTCAAAAATCTGTAACTTTTGAACCGTCAAATCGATTACTTTCATTTTTTTCCCCTTCAGTTTGATATTTTTTTCTCTATCCACCATTATGAATTTGGTGCTGAGATAAGCAACTGCAATTTTTGGTCTAACATCCCTATCACTTGTTATTGTGGTCAGTTGTCAACTGTCATTGTGGTCAGTTGTCAACTGTCATTGTGGTCTGCTTTTCTTGTTAGCTGTCATGGGTTCAACTTCATCATTGTGACCACTCTGGCCACCTTTGTTTGTGGTCAGCTGTCATCATGGTCACCTTGTCAGTGTGGTCAACTGTTACTAAAAGGTTAACCATTAGGTTAGTTCCGTGGGTGACCACTTTTTCAAAGGGTTGATTGTGGTAATTGCATGAGAAGTACATACACCTACATTGTAAAATTCAAATAACTGAGTAAAAAAAACAACATAACTTTTAGAACTTTGACCATTTTATAAACGTACATGAGTAATGACTGTTACTGTTCCATGTTAGTTGTGTCTCCCATACTTGTGTTGTTCACCAAACCAATGAAAGTCTATATTTGTGTTTATTTTCTGCATGTTTTGTACATCTGTACAAATTTGGTTTGATGGGTTAACCCTAGCCCTGATAGGACCCTATCTACAGCGCAAAGTACACTTTCAATAGGGTCCTGACCAAGAGTTCTTCCCGTTCATATACCTGTAACGTTTGCACTGAATTTTCTCCTTTTTTTTTTTTTTACCTGTCTTCGTTGGCTGAGCCGAGGAAATGCAGGCACTGTAACTTCTTAACTGCCTCTTGGAGAAATGATTTTTGCTGAAAGATGTCCCAAAAAAAAGAGGATTTCCCCGACATTTCTCAGAGCATCGGCCAATCTGTGTACAAACTTTTCATGCCGTTCATGCTGAATAATGCGCATGAGCGATGACCTTGGGGTCAGAACATCGATTGTGCAGCAGAACACTGCTCTTTAAATCACCAGCACTGTAAGTAAAGTCCTGTTGAGCAATTGATGTTCTGCCGCGCAATCGTTCTGACCCTTAAGGTGACAAGGTCATCGCTCGATAAACGGCATGAAAAGTTTGTACACAGATTCGCCGTTGCTCTGAGAAATGTCTGGGAAATCCTCCTTTTTTTTGACATCTTTCAGCAAAAATCATTTCTAGACACCCCTGCCTTGTCCGCTGGACTATTACAGCAAAAATCAAAATTTCCTTTTTTCTAATCCATGTTCTTTCCCACTTTGTTTGATGTGCAGATCCGCAAGATGAAGTGTGAAGGACGCGATGGAAAGATAGCCGTTATAATTGGCTCAGTGACGGACGATCTGCGCATCTTTGAAGTCCCTAAGCTCAAGGTGAGGGTTGGAAATGTAGATTTGACTCGTTTCTTGATATCCCGGAATTGGAATATTAATTTTAGGTTAACCCAGTGACTGAAAATAACACCCGCTTAGATAGGGTCATATTACTATTGCTGCTGCATAAATGAGCCAGTAAATTTCAGTCACTGTTCTTCTTAAAATAACAGACCGATTCCATGCCCTGTTGAAAGTCTGCTCTGATCGTGACGATACTTCCCCTTTAACCAGTTCGCGTCGGGAATAAAAAAGTTTTTCTGGGCCCCTGTGGCGGGTTTCTTTTTCCCACACACACCGTGAATGGAAGCTTCCACAGCAGGTGGCCGGCACTTCCGAGCATGTCACCGTGCACGCATGGCTGAACCAAGCATGCATACAAATATTCCGGAGTTTCCTGTGGTATGTTTAGACGCTCTCCGATCCATGGTGCAAAAAGAAATTTGCGTGTATACACGGCCTCCGACGCGAACTGGATAAAATTTACTTATTATTTATATGCGATGTTGTGGAGAAAGATAAACCTGAAACCTGAATTGATTTGTTTTTTTGTTTTTTTCCCAACCAGTTGTGTGCTCTGCATATCACAGCTAGAGCCCGCGCTAGAATCCTCAAAGCTGGAGGGGAAATCATGACCTTGGATCAACTGGCTCTGAAGGCACCTAAAGGACAGAACACAGTCCTCCTGCAAGGTATGGCCCACCGACAAATACAGTATCATGCATTTCAAAGGCAGGCAAAGCGACAATTCCCTGTATTATGTTGGCATGCCTTGGCCAAGCGGTTTAGTGCATCGAACTTGTGTTCTGATGGCAGAGTCTTCAGAATGTAGGTTTGAATCACTGTATCATTTGTGTCTTTGAGCCAGACTTTAACCCTTGTGTGACTGTAAGGGTCAAAATCAGTCAAAATGTTGGTATACTTGCCAAGTTATATCTAGTGCACTTAAAAAGTTGAACACTGTCAAACCTTACGTGTAGTAAGTACAGGTCAAAATGAGTCGACCGTTTCCGACTGGTAAAAGCATTGTCAAAAACCAGTCAAAAATGCCCCTGTGTGCACATTTGGGTCAACAGTCAAAACAGGCAGTTGACTGGTTTTGACCTCTGTAGCTACTTGCCACTAAAGTGCAGCTGCAGTCGGAGGGTTAACTTCCCTTCCATCTAAGAGTATAAATGGGTACCTGTGTCGGTAGATATAGTTAGCAGCAGACAATGCTGTACACTTCCATGGGAGTTGAGGTGGATTGAATGATTCCAATTGACCCAATGACCAGACCCACCCCCTGCCTGAGTAATTTGGTTTATTGTATTTATTGTCGCTTAAATTGTTTTATGTAAACATTGAGTTAGCTGTAATATCTGCATATTATTTTTTTGTATGTACATTGTTATATAAGTTAACCCTCCTACAATCAGTGCAATTTTTGAAACAACCCATTCAGGCCACTCCAAGCCATTAGCTGTTGCCAGTGGCCTCATATGGTTACCCTTCTGTGCACTGTCACACCACTGAGATTGCAGGGTAACGTGGTCTCCCATTGATACATTGTAGGCCATACTAACATGTTCAAACATTTACTGTGGCCTTGGGTGGCACACAGTTGATTTTGTAAGATTACTTGGAAAGGACAGCAGGCTTGTACATGTATGTACTGAAGGTTGCTCAAGAGCAGAATTTTGTGGATCGGAGTGGCCTCCATGTGTAGGAGGGTTAAAGGCCATTTATTAGATCAAGATATTAAATTTGCCAATTAGATCAGCAATTCAAATTTTTTTTAAAACTTTGACAAATGATTTATCAAAAGAAAAGCCTACTTGGGTTGTTGGATTGCCAGAACTTGCGTGCAAGAGAGTTGATTTGTAAAATCATATCCACGTTATAATTGAGTTTGAATTCCTACCATTCTTGATCTTACAGGACCACGTAAGGCACGTGAAGTGTACAGACACTTCGGCAAGGCACCAGGAACTCCCCACGCTCGCACCAAGTAAGTATTGCTAACACGGACAAGACTTTGTTTCTGCTTTTAACCTTGTTAAATGCCCATTTTTTCCCCTAAACATTTCCAGCGGGTAATAGGCACATCAGGGTTTTGTTCTCAACAGTAAAATTGTAATTTGTTTTTCTCCCTTTTTTTTGGACAAGTTCTGGCATCTTGTATTTGTACTTGTGTCTCAAAAGTTAGTTTTTTTTCTTCTTTTATTCATTTGTAATTGATTGAAATTTTTTTTTATTCTCTTCCAACAGGCCATACGTGCGCTCCAAGGGAAGGAAATTCGAGAGAGCTCGTGGAAAACGTGCAAGCCGAGGTTACAAAAACTAGTGACCTTAACAGACAAAAAAATTATAATAATCCGCAAACGATCTCAACATTTATATATCTCATTGGATGTGGACCATGTCAAGATTCATCTACATATGACGATATGTTGGATTTTGGTGGTTACACAAAAGAAAATTAAGCAAACAAATAAATGATGAAGTATATCAAACAGACTGGAAATGAAAACGCATTTTCAAAGGTACTTTCTGAGTATTTTCAATGGCTGTTTTTAAGGTGGTAATATTTCTCTCCTGGATTGAACTCGTACATTGTGCTGAAAGGATTAGGCGTCAATGCCATTCCCATACATAGGCCTTGAGCCACACTCGCTGTTGTTTAGAAAGTGATCAATGTCTGAAGAATCATTGAGGAATAAAGTAGAAGTTGGCAAAAGGTTTTAAGTTTGTCGAGTCTAGGTTTCATTACTGTTCGAGTGACCATGAGTGAGAACCAACGGCGTTAATTCCGAATAACGAAATATCGTTTCCGTCAGTGCGTGCGACTGATGCATTGTCCACCACATCTTGTATGTCTTTAATAAAAACATGCTCATTACTATAACAGGTTTCTGATTTCTCAAGATTTTTCCTGATTTCCGGATTTTTTTACAAATCTCCTTTGCCTCAAAATGTTCTTGAAAGAAGTGAAGCAAAGGAAAGAAAAAAGTAGCCTGTATTGTGTCCAAACCTCTAGTTTCTTGTTTGTGGGGGTGTGGAGAGTCTGTAAATCCTCCACAATTGAACGTTCAGGGGGATTTGTCCTCTAGACCAAAGGGAGACCCAGGCCTGCTACCCATTTTTCAGGATTTTTTACTTTTGTCAAATCGAAATCTATTCCAGGCCGTGAATTTCATTCTTGTAGTGGCATAAACAATTTTCCCTGAGTAACAGGCACTTACGGTAAAATAGCAAAATGTTGATGGGAGTGTTTTAGGGACCCCAGGGCAATAGAGACCATGACTTCTGTGAAATTTCAGGCCTGTATTTTGTATAGAGTCCTCTGATGGAATAACTGCTGTGAATATTAACATGACTGGGTATAAGCAGTGGGTTTAGGAACCTAAGGAAAGTTATTTAGCAAGGGGTTGATAGCGGCTGTTGTCGGTAAAGTTAAACAGTTTTGTTTAAAGGGATTATGAAACTATGGACATTCACAATGTCAAGTAAATGAGGGCAATTTTTTGCTGTAAGTGTTGTCTAAAAAGTATTCGTTTTTCAAAAATTATGAATGCTTTTTCACACTTTTATGATGATTTAGACTATTGAATGGAAACATTCCAAGATTGATTTAAAGAAAGTAAGCATAATCATATACATGTAATCAGTTTTGCCAACATTCCAAAAGTTGTACATTTCATTTAACTGTTAAGATTTGTGTTTACATCCCCCCCTCCCAAATAAAAAAAAACACAAGTTTGGGGAGCAGGGATTTAGTCCGTTATTTGATTGTTTTTCCTTCCATGTTTGGGCGAAACTGCTTCTATGAGTATGCTTACTCTCTTTGAATCAAGATAAACATCGAAGGGAAGGTACAACGTTGGCAAAACTGCTTCTATGAGTATGCTTACTCTCTTTGAATCGAGATATACACTGAACAAAATTATAAACGCCCCATGTGGCACTTTGAAACTTTTATTAGCCTTAGGGGTTGCAAAATCATACAAAATTCATTGTGTTGTTCAATATGCTACAGATTACTGTCCGTTAGAACACGATAGTGGCGTCTGGCAATCATGGACATGCATGTGGACACGGTGGGGGTCAGGTTGAAACAAATCACCACTCAATATCTTGTGTGTCCACCATTTGCGTCCCGTAGAGCGACACATCTTCTTCGCATCGAGTTGAAAAGGTTGACGATTGTGGCCTGTGGAATGTTATTCCACTCCTCCTCGAGGGCTACACGGAGCTGAGGGATGTTATCCGGAACTGGAACACGATCGCGGACACGTCGGTCGAGAACATCCCATAGGTGCTCTATGGGTGACATGTCCAGCGAATATGCAGGCCAGTCAAGAACTGGAATGTGTTCTGCTTCCAGGAGCTGCATACAGATTCCGGCAACATGAGGTCGGGCATTGTCTTGCTGGAAGGTGACGTCATGTTGGCGGACGAACGGCACAACAATTAGTGTGAGAATCTCATCCCGATATCTTTGCCCATTCAAGTTTCCCTCAATGAAGTGCAAGAGAGTTCTTTGCCCACTCGTTATGCCTGCCCACACCATGACACCACCACCTCCATAGGCGATTCTGCGAATAACATTTGCGTCAGCAAACCGTTCACCCGCACGTCGCCATACACGCTGTCTTCCATCTGCGCGATACAACTGGAACCGTGATTCGTCCATGAACATCACTCTTCCCCAGCGTGCCAAGGGCCATCGAATGTGTGCATTTGCCCATGCAAGTCTGTTCCGACGCCGAACAGCGGTAAGATCCAGGCCACGATTAGGACGACGAGCGTGCAGGTTTGCTTCTCTCAGACGGTTCCGGACAGTTTGTGGTGTGATGCGTCTGTTGTGCTGGCCAACTGTTTCATCTGCTGTGCGTGTTGCTGGTCTGAGACGATCACGCAGGTGGAGGAGCCGGATGTGAAGATCTTGTGCTCGGATGGTCACACGTGGACGACGGGGGTGAGATCGATTTGCTGTACTGCCAGTCTGTCTGAAACGAACTCTCAAACGACCGATCGTCCGATAGTGAACATTCAGCTGTGCAGCAACCGCTCTGGTGGACATCCCTGCATCCAGCATGCCAATGGCACGTTCCCGCATGATTTGCGACATCTGTGGCATGGCGACTTCTGATGAAATTTGACATTTTGAGGTGGCCTTTTATTGTCCCCAGTATAAGGAGTGTCTGAGTACTGGTCACGCTGTTTGAGCAGCGTCTGGACATGCCACACCTGTGTTGTGGGTGGAATCACTGCATCACTGAGCAATTGCTCACTGGCAGAGATGAGTGGACACAAATGTTGTTTACAAATCAAGACAAATAACCATTTTGTACAATTATAAGACAATATCAGCTCATTTAGGGTCGCCCATTACATGTTACATAAATAATTTACATGGGGCGTTTATATTTTTGCTCAGTGTACATCGAAGGGAAGGTACAACATTGGTAATGTTGGCAAAACTGCTTCTATGAGTGTGCTTACTCTCTTTGAATCGAGATAAACATCGAAGGGAAGGTACAACATTGGCAATGTTGGCAATACTGCTTCTGTGAGTATGCTTACTCTCTTTGAATCGAGATATACATTGAAGGGAAGGTACAACATTGGTAATGTTGGCAAAACTGCTTCTATGAGTATGCTTACTCTCTTTGAATCGAGATATACATTGAAGGGAAGGTACAACATTGGTAATGTTAGCAAAACTTATTCTAAGTGAATGCTTACTCTCTTTGCATCAAGATATACATTTATCAACCAGCCTCTGAAATCAATCAGATTTGAACAGGAAATATTGTCACTTTTCTTTAGAGTGCAGTGACGGCTCCTTGGAAAAAATATTTCTAGGGAAGATTGATACCATCATCAGATTTAAAGGGATAATATCATCACAATCCACAGGGCATGGAATTGGAGTGGCTAGATTTTGATTAACCCAGTGACTGAAAATAATACCCCACATGATAAGGTCATGTTACCATTGCTGCTGCATAAATGAGCCAGTAATTTTCAGTCACTGTGTTCATCTTGAACTAGGACACCGATTCCATGCCCTGTTGAAAGTATACTCTGATCATGATGAAATTGTGGTAAATTTCAATTTGACTGTTTTTTGAATTGCCAATCAGATAAACCACATTTAATGGACTTTTTATACCTCGAGTCTGTTTGTTGGTAATGCATTTGCAGGTGACCTTAAATTAAAAAAATTGCCTCCGACCAGAGATTTTTCGGTACAAGACCTATAAATAACGATAAAACATAACAGTCCTACTCTTCCGTGCGAGGGCGCTCTTCAACATTCCACACACATGTGGCCTGGGATGCGATCGCAATGGGATCGATCGAGGGAGGGACATTGTGTACAAGGAAATAAACTAGGCCTACTGGACCGGAAATGTTAACTGTGTAATACATGTTGTGCAAAACTAGCTGCGTACAGTTCACACATAAACGATACTGGTTGCTGGGTTGATCAGTAAATGATGGATTTTGCTCATTGCACCGTTAACTTGCTTCGAAAATAACTTGTCTAGATTATTTTACAAAATGACTAAAAACGGCAAAAGTCATTCAAAGTTGAATGGAGAAAACAGAGAGGACGCACGTCAAAAACTGACGGCTGAAATCTGTAAATTAAGAAATAAATCTCGCAAAAGCGGACTACCAAACGCAAAAGTTGACGAGTTACTAAACACGTACGGACCTTCAACAACAAGTGTTGGTGGTTGCACCATGGAGGAAGGAAATGGAAATATTTCCTTCCTCCATGGTTGCACATCATTCAAAGCGAATTTTCGATGGTTGTTTTTGACATGTATTCCAATCGCACTTGGACTCTTGGTTTTCGTTTGCCGCGAGGAAATTTACCTGATCTTTGACGATCCTTGTATCATCGGGAGCAACTTTATACTGGCTGAGATTGGGAGACCGGACGCCCCATGCGAGCTGTGTCGCAACCTCACCGAGGTGCCCGTGTACGACACCATCTCACCGGCGGAGTTCGTCGTGAAACACGCTTACAACATCCGGCCGGCTCTCGTCACGGGGGCCACGGCGAATTGGACGGCTATGGACACCTTCAGTTATGATTTCTTCAAGGAACTTTATGGGAGTCACCCAGAAGCGCTGGATGCCGTGGAGAAGGAGTGTCAGTTTTTCCCGTACAACACCGAGTTTGGATCGCTAAAGGATGCGTTCGAAATGCCGCCGGAGAGAGCCGCTCTCGAGGAAGGAGAAAAGCACTGGTATTTTGGTTGGTAAGCTTGAAAACTCGAGTATTAATTCTTAACATTTAAACATAATACATAACTATTTTTACTAGATTTACTTGTTAGGTGTAGCAAACAGGTGTATGGTCAATTAATACAGAGTGGATATATTTAACAATTTATTTTGTTAAGAAAAATGCTAAATATATCTTTATATTATTTTAACTTTAAACAAAGTCCAGCTAGGTTAACATAACAACCAACATTATCAAAACCATATAAATCTAAGTATATTTTCTGTTATGTAAAAACAAATAAAAATATTAATAATTAATATATGAAAAATAATTTATGTATATTATGTTTGTTAAAATAATTACTGTAGAATTTAAGAAGAATAAAATGAAATGGCCCTGCACCCTTTTTGTGATGCATTTCTCAGCTGTTTGATAAGACATTTTTTGTTTTATCCAGTAGAAAAACACTCTGTGCTCAATTAACCCTCCTACTTTTGGTACCTTTTTCATACAAGTTGATGCACCATTTGAAAACCATTCGCTTTTGTGGTTTTGAATGGTGAAATAACTGTACAGTATTGATTCCCCCAAATGGTTTTGAATGGTAGGTCAGCTAATACAAAACCTTGTTTGGATCTTTCCAAATGGTAGTACAGCTAATACAAAACCTTGTTTGGATACTTCTAAGTGGTGAATCAGTGGACCCTCTATGCATTTAAATGGTAGTAAAGCTTGCTACCAACACTGTTCAAATGGTATCACCGGCACCATGTGTGTACAAAACCAATGGGCATTTTTTAAAGTGGAAATTTTGAATGGTTTCAAATGGTCTATCAGTACTAGGAGGGTTAAAGTGTTATTTCCACTTTGCAGTTCCACTGTATTTTTGTAATTGGACCAATTTTTGGAAAATACTTGTTTTAATTTAAGCAAAGCAGGTGAGATGTCTGGTGTAATCATTGACAGTCTGTTTTCCTTCCTCCGTGGTCTAATCATGGAGGAAGGAAATGTATTTCCTTTCTCCATGGTCTAATCAAGTTGATTAGGCAAGGACAATCACCAATCAACAGACATGGAGCCAAAAAGGTGTCGAGGAATGGGTGGCAATTTTAATTTTATTTTTAAAGTAGCCCCCAGAAAAATTTCACCCAGAAAATTTAAGGGTAAGAATGGGGTCAAATGTTTTGTTGCGGGGCCGAAAAAATTTTTTTTTTTTAAAGTCGGCTTAAGGGGGGTGGGGCAGCCTCCCGTTTCAAATGCAAGAAAATCTGAATGCATTTTTGACTGATTTCTCATTAAAGGGACAATATCGTCACGATCAACAGGGCATGGAGTCGGAGTGCTAGTTTTAGATTAACTCATTGACTGAAAAATAATACCACACATGATAAGGTCATATTACTGTTACTGCTGCATAAATGAGCCAGTAATTTTCAGTCACTGTATTAATCTTAAACGAGGACACTGATTCCATGCCCTGTTGAAAGTCTGCTCTGATCATGATGATATTGTCCCTTAAATGACATAATGGGATAAGCTGAAACTGGTTTCTGTACATCTCTCTTGATTCTTATAAAGTACGGATGCATTTACAGACAGTGGCTGGTTTCTGTACATCTCTCTTGATTCTTATAAAGTACGGATGCATTTACAGACAGTGGCTGGTTTCTGTACATCTCTCATGATTCTTATAAAGTATGGATGCATTTACAGACATTGGTTGGTTTCTATACATATCTCTTGATTCTTATCAAGTATGGATGCATTTACAGACATTTTACCAATGCATTCCCTTTAAAATGCACACTATTAAACTGATATTTAGAATTTGTAATTTTGTTCATTAATTTTGAATTGCAGCCAAATAGGGATGATCTAATCTTAAAATGATCAAATAAACCAGATTAAATTTATAAATAATATGAAATTGGTGTTGCTTTCGTTGCATTTCTCTTGCAGCCTCCCCGATTGATAAATCTAATCTGATTAAAATAAAATCACCCGAGGCTAAATTGAATTTTCTCGTTGGTTTTCTCGCAGGAGCAACTGTGATCCTATTGTGGCCAGTAAATTAAGGCAGCACTACCAGCGGCCGTATTTCCTACCAGAGAGCTCTGAGTCGAGTGCATTGGACTGGATTTTTATGGGAGGTCCAGGCATTGGAGCAGGCATACATGTAGGTATTGTCCCCAACCCTTACCTCTGGGCTGCCCGAGGCCTGACCTGGGGGGTTTGTTCGTATTTTTATATCAAAGGGGGGGGGGGAGGCTTTGATTGTCTGTGTTTTCACTATTTTACCAGCTATTTTTCTTTTTCTTTTTCATTTTAATAATAATAATAATAATAATAATAATAATAATAATAATAACGTGGACTTATATAGCGCACGTATCCACCAAACTGGTGCTCAAGGCGCATTACATTATTACCCCTGCTCATCAGGCTCATAAATCATTCCTGAAACCATCTCAGCTCCCTGGGGAGTATACAGCTCAATTGCTGCCATTACAGCTAAACAGGGCTAATCAAACACAACAACCAACTCTGCCCTCAGAAGCAATTATGGTAAAGTGTCTTGCTCAAGGACACAAGCACCATGGTCACGGTTGGGATTCGCACCCACATTCTGACGACTCAGCCATCAGAACACAAATCCGATGCATTAAACCGCTCGACCATGGCACTCAAAGAATTAAAAATAAATGCTATGAAATGACACATTTCTTAAAATAATGTACAGTATTTTTGTCTGAAAATTGATTTATGGATGATCATAGAATAAATTTATTTGGGAACTTAATTACTGTTAAGCCAAGTTTTTGACAATCATTTTGTCAAATATAAAGATAAAAATAAAAAAACAATAAATTGATAGAAATTGCTGGTAGGTAGACTCGATACATCTTTAAAACCCTAACCACCCCAAATCCTGCAAAATCCTCCAAGGGGCGCTTTTTTGGAAAAATTCAGCACTGTTGGAAACTGGTACTTTCACCTCTTCAAACAGGGCAAAATTACTACTTGGCAAGAAGTACAGGCCATAAGTGCTGAATATGAAAGATCAACGAAAATGCATGGTGTATTTTGAAGATAAGATAAAGCGCACTGATGGATTTTGGAGGATTCAGGAAGGTTCCTAGCCAGAATACCTAGGGGGTTAGGTTTAAAGGAAGGTACATGTACAACATTGGTAATGACTAATTATAACATTAACAAATTATTATCTAAAAGATTACTGGGTACAAGTATCAATCATTTTGGGAAACCATTCCATCTGATGTGCAATCATCTTAGAGAAAAACAAATTTATTGTAATGTTGAATTTAAATAGTTGCTGTCTTGACATAAAATAATAACTTTTTAAAAATGTTATTATTTTCTCATTAAAGTGAGCACCTATTGTTATGACACTTTCTTAGGTTAGTTTAATAATAAATTTCTTGAAAATTATGGGGTTTGAATAGTTTTCCCCCACATAACAATGTTGCACCTTCCCTTTAAAAAACATCTTTTTGGCAAAAATGAAGGGTTTTGACAATTTTTTTTTGTAATCGTTTCACATCCTGGGGATTGCTGTGCATGTGAGAGCACGTACGTAGGGGAATTGGACAATTTATGTGCGACAATCCCGAGGGCAGATGTCAGGTAGGAGGGGACGGATAATGACAGTAGTGTTTCTATCTCAGGTGAATTACTGGATGTGCAGTTGTATTGAAATAAGGCTATGTAAACAAAAAAGTCATTAGTGATTTGCCCTTGCCCTACCTACTTGGTTAAAGATGTATTCCCTGTGTTTTCCCACTATCTGAAATGCGATATTTCACAAAATAAATGTTAACCAGTAAAAAAAAAGTGCCTGAATATATGACGGGACTCACCATTAATTAATTTGGGGACATTTTTACTGTAAAATCATGCTTAGTATTTTTTTTTTAAATATGATTTTTAAATTTTTTTTAAATTAATTAATTAATTTTTTTAAATTGCCGTCAAAATATCCAAAAGCACAGGCGATGTTTCATTAAACCTGACCTGATTTTGTGTTTTTGTTTCTGCAAGCATTTTGTCTGATAGTAAACTGTGGGACATTTTGACTGTAAAATCATGCTTAGTATTTTTAAAAAGTGTGATTTTTTTTTAAATTTTTAAATTTTTAAATTTATTTATTTTTTATTTATTTATTTTTTTAAAATTGCCATAAAAATATCCAAAACCACAGGCGATGTATCTTTAAACCTGACTTATTAATATTATGACAAGACCTGCCATAAATTCATTTCAGGACATATTTACTAACCATAAAACCCAAACCGTATAACCATACTTCTCACATTTATTTTTGAGGACTATGTCATTTTTAAAGCACTTCATTTGCTTTCCTGAAGTTAAATAGCAATGTTTTGATCAAAAAAAAGAAATTTTGTGTAGCAATTATTTATTCATGACTAAAAATAATCATTACCTAGTTTGCTCTTGTAAAAATATCCAATTATGCAGACATCTATACCACTGAATTTGCTGAATAACAGGATTACTACATGTATATAATCAAATCACTACAGCTAGCTATTGTTTTCCAAATTAATCTTACATAACCCAAATACATCTGTCCTCTAAGGCCTCTCATTAACATTGTAGAATCATCGTTAATGAGAGACTTGGGAAGACACATGAATTCGGCGAAAGGCCTTATCGCTCGTTGACTTTTGATAATGATGTTTCCGCAGTTGGATAATGTGGAGAAGCCTTCATGGCAGGCTCAGCTGTCGGGCAAGAAAACCTGGACGCTCCTCCCACTCCCAGAATGTGAAACCATCTGCCACGTCCTCGAGGTGACAGTCAACACAGGTGATATAAGTGAGTATAAGAGACTAAATAAAGGTCAGATCTAGGGTAGCTGAATAGAGGGAGAGGAAACACGGCTAAAAAAGGAGAACATGGAAATAAATATCAGGTGTAGAGCCACGAGCCTAAATTCTGGGGGGGATGGGGGATATATATCCCCAACTTTTTGGTCTGGGTGGATGGTCCATAGAATCATTTCCCCCTTCCCCCAAATTTTTCATGCAGTAAAAAATAATAATAAGCAAATAATGTGTGAAACACAAGCAAAGAACAAGGAAAATTTAATATAACCCCCTCCCCTCCACGGATTTACGCCACTGGGTAGAGTTAAAAAGAAGACACATGCTGAATCCTCTTTGCTAAAGTGAAGGATTTTGAAGGATTGAGGTTACATGCTACATGCTCTTTGCTAAAGTGAAGGATTTTGAAGGATTGAGGTTACATGCTACATGCTCTTTGCTAAAGTGAAGGATTTTGAAGGATTGAGGTTACATGCTACACGCTCTTTGCTAAAGTGAAGGATTTTGGAGGATTGAGGTTATTAGGCATACTTGCCTTTCTGTGGTACATGTACATCCATGTTTGTTGTAGTGATTGCAAGGTTAGTGCTTGGGTCAGTGGACACTGTTTATTGCTCCATGCGTGCAGTGAGGGTCCCCGGCCGTATGTATCTTGAATTGTTTAATAAAAATATATTTAAAAAGATTCATGAGTGCTTAATACTTGTGAATACTCAAGGAAATATATATTCAAATACAGTTGAAAACAAACCCCAGATGTGGGCAACATGACACTGCAAGAAAGAAAAAAAGAGTGTTGTTGTTTAACCTTTCAGGTGTAGAGTACACTATTGCCAGAAGGCATGTATCTTTGATACACACAACACAAGCATCTTCAAACAAAGTTAACATGACACCGCGTCTCCATTGCCAATGATTAAATCCTCAAGTCGAAAGCCTCAAACACAATCTCCAAAGTAGAGCAATTGTAACCAAGCACCGTGTTTCATCCAAAATTGTTCCAATCACTGAAACCCGGACTGTGCCGGGCTTTATGAGAAAGACCTCTCTGATTATCTTAAATCCCTGCTTGTTGCTAAGGCCAATGACAGTTGATTATTAGTTTCTCGTAAACCGATCTCGGATAAATTTATGAGGGGAATTTTTCATTATTCATAATTTGTTACCGTTGTCAAAATGCATGTATCTCTTACTGGGTCTCTCTTAAAACTCGGCTTGTTGCTAAGGCCAACGACAGCTGATTATTAGTTTCTCGTAAACCGATCTCAGAAAAATTTATGAGGGGAATTGTTCATTATTCATAACATGTTACCATCGTCAAAAGCCATGTCTCTCGTACATGTTCCCTGTTTCATTGAAGCATACACTCATGATTAAATAAACTAATGGAAGCATGGTACATATGTGACCTGTCACCACGAAACCCAGACAAAGTTGGACAATTTTATTTTGAGTTTTTGGTATTTTCATATTCTCCAGTTCATAAGCTTTTGAGTGATTATAAACTTGTAAGGGTAACCCTTTCCTGTAATCCCCTCAGGAGGGGATTAAGCCCCCCCCCCCCAACATGCCCAATCAATAACAAGTCAATCAGAGAAAAGAAGGCTTTTGTACAGGAAGTCCACGCTTCTTGTTCACCAACATCGCTCCGAAAATAGGGTAAAAAAGTATTTTACCTCAACAGATTTAATTTATTTTTAAAGTAAAATGATAGATGAATATGTAAAGCATACAGTCATCCCAAAATCCAAAAATGGACGATTCCACCCTGAAATGACTTTGCACGCTGTTTACTCGAAATGGATCGGTGCGACTTTGTCCGGGTTTCGTGGTGACAGGTCACATATGTGTTTCCTAGAAAATTAGGACCTGGCTGAAACAATATTTGTGTCTGCTGATCTGTTTGGGTGTTTCTTGTTGCACAGTTGTACAAATAGTACTTGTACTCGCACTCGTACTCGAGAACATTTTTGTGTGCTCATACTCATGGAAAAAGTACTTTTGCCCTATCACAGAATGTATTTTTTTATTTTTATTTCAAATATAGATGCATTTACAGACATTTTACCAAAAGGGTACACTGGCTTTTAACCCTCCTACTATTGCTGCACTTTAGTGGCAAGTTGCTGTTGAGGTCAAAACCAGTCAACTGCCTGTTTTGACTGTTGACCCAAATGTGCACACAGGGGCATTTTTGACTGGTTTTTATTGTCATTTTGACCACCCTGAACAATACGAGACAATGCTTTTACCAGTAAAAAAAAACCAGTCGACTCATTTCGACCTGTGTACTAATACTACACGTAAGGTTTGACAGTGTTTGACTTTGAAGTGCACTAGATATACCTTGGCAAGTATGTCAACATTTTGACTGATTTTTTTTACCCTTGTAGTCGTAGGAGGGTATTGTATATTCGGAGTGTTTTTGCTGTTTCACCAGCAATTATTGTTTAATTGGTACTGCATTGCTATTTGTCTTGATGAAAGGAAATCAATTACTGTCGAATGAGATATATCACAAAATACATGGAGAATCGTAAAACCATCCTTAACATGTGCAATTATTTTGATGTTCAATGAATTTTATGATCAGTGCGTCATAAATTCCTTGTAGGTTGTGAAATGACTTTTAACCCATCTGTGACTGCAAGGGTCAAAAATCAGTCAAAATGTTGATATACTTGCCAAGGTATATCTAGTTGCACATAAACAGTGTCAAACCTTACGTGTAGTAAGTACATTTACAGGTCAAAATGAGTTGACGGTTTTTGACTGGTAAAAGTATTGTCTGGTATTCAGGGTGGATGTTTTTTTTTTGTGGAAATTTTTTGGGGTGAAAATAATGAATAATGAAATTTTCCAAGCGGGGCCAAAATTCCATGCGGGCGCCGACAAGAAACTAATAATCAACTTTCAGTGGCCTAATCGGGATGTTTGCCGGCAGTTTTACGCAGATGTTGCTCAAACGCGTGCATTTATATTGCTTATTATACAGTGTATTGTGGTCTGACTTCAGGCAAAAAGCATTTATAGATCTTGTCGGGAAGAATGTAACACACAACTGCCCTATTTATAGTAGACTAAAGGTGCAGTATGGGATTTGTAATTCAGAAAAACAAACAATTCTTGTGTCGGGATTTATTTTTGACCTACGTGGATGTAGCTGTGAAGCACTGGGTATATAGTGCTGCACAGATAATTCAACTTCACAAAATATATAAACTTGCTTTATTTGCTTTGCTTTTGTTTCAGACCCCCTCAAAAAGTATCAGGTTTCTGGTCATAAGGCGGTTTAAAAATCGGCGCAGTGACGTGTTTTTTTTTTTTTGCCAACCAGTGAAATATGTGATACATGTATACACAGAACCACACAGCATGGCAGAATTCCAACCGATCCAACAATTTTGGCTGCAATCAGACATTGTTTCATAGTAAAAAAAAAAGAAAAGAAAACTACAAATACAGATGTACTAGGGCTGTGCGTTTTCGGATATGTTTGGAACCGGATACCCGAAATCAGGAAACTTCGGATACCCGGATATCCGTTTTCATTTTTGTTGAAAACATGCCTCCGGTGGTGTACAAATACATGTACTGTAAATGGTAACAAATTGACTTTTATAATAGAGGATACCATACTATCGATCTTTTCTTTATTGGAGTGTAATCTCTTGAATTTAAAGATAATTGTCTGTACAAGTGCATTGTTCAAGAGTCACGGATTTCTGTTCGCACCGCTCAAATGTTAAGTCCGACTTTTAAAAAGTCATTTACGGGTAATTGGAACCGAAAAATGGAACCGGGTAATGACCGTTTCGGTCGGGTGGTCGGGTATCCGGATACCCGGCACAGCCCTACGAATGTACAGGTCTGAGGCGACGCGTGCGAAGACCAGAAACCGCTAGACCTTTTTTTTTTCTTTGGACTTATATAAAATGTTTTACTAACTCACTGTGTTTCCTTGTGTTTTTATTCTTACAGTTGTTATTGATACCAATCAGTGGTATCACACAACGCACATCCATCCAGGACGAATCAGCATCACAATAGGCTCCGAGTTTGACTAACAGTCAAGATTAATTGAATTATTTGCCTTTCATCCTTATGGTACAAGCTGTGTTCTTATAAAGTCTCTGTACACTATTGGTAATTTAAAAACAGAAGGGATGAATGATCACAGTTTTACATCACACTTACCGGGTGTTAAGTTGATGATGGTATCAAAACATCCATTGAAATATTTCCGTCTCAGGTGCTATGTCATGTCGGGACCTCCGACAAAATATCTCAATGTTTTGAGAAAGTTTCTCAAGGAATGTAGGACATCTCAAACATTGGTGTCCTTTCACATGAAGCTCATTTTGTAATATTTCTCAAACATTGAGAAATTTCTCTCAAGGAATGTAGGACATCTCAAACATTGGTGTCCTTTCGCATGAAGCTCATTTTGTAATATTTCTCAAACATTGAGAAATTTCTCTCAAGGAATGTAGGACATCTCAAACATTGGTGTCCTTTCGCATAAAGCTCATTTTTTAATATTTCTCAAACATTGAGAAATTTCTCTCAAGGAATGTAGAACATCTCAAACATTGGTGTCCTTTCAAATGAAGCTCATTTTGTAATATTTCTCAAACATTGAGAAATTTCTCTCAAGGAATGTAGGACATCTCAAACATTGGTGTCCTTTCAAATGAAGCTCATTTTGTAATATTTCTCAAACATTGAGAAAATCTCTCAAGGAATGTAGGACATCTCAAACATTGGTGTCCTTTCGCATGAAGCTCATTTTGTAATATTTCTCAAACACTGAGAAAATCTCTCAAGGAATGTAGGACATCTCAAACATTGGTGTCCTTTCACCTGAAGCTCATTTTGTAATATTTCTCAAACATTGAGAAAATCTCTCAAGGAATGTAGGACATCTCAAACATTGGTGTCCTTTCAAATGAAGCTCATTTTGTTATATTTCTCAAACATTGAGAAAATCTCTCAAGGAATGTAGGACATCTCAAACATTGGTGTCCTTTCGCATGAACACAAAATAAGCTGAAACTTTCACAGGATGGTTTTTATACATTTCAGGTGTGGATGCATTTACAGACATTATACCAAAAGTGTACACTGGCTTTTAAATTGTATACTTGGAGTGTTTTTGGCTGTTTCACCAGCAATTATTGTTTAATTGGTACTGCATTGCTATTTGTCTTGTTGAAAGGCAATCAGTTACTGTCAAATGAGATATATCACAAAATACATGGAGAATTGTAAAACCATCCTTAACATGTGCAATTCTTTTGATGTTCAATGAATTTTATGATCAGTGCGTCATAAATTAATTTTATTACTCTTTATCGTTGCTTCAGTCAATTATGTTGTGAAATGACTTTTAACCCTTCTGTGACTGTAAGGGTAAAAAATCAGTCAAAATGTTGATATACTTGCCAAGGTATATCTAGTGCACTTAAAAGTCAAACATTGTCAAACCTTATGTGCAGTAAGTACATTTACAGGTCAAAATGAGTCGACCGTTTTTGACTGGTAAAAGAATTGTCTGGTATTGTTGAGGGTGGTCAAAATGACAGTAAAAACCAGTCAAAAATGCCCCTGTGTGCACACTGTCAAAAACAGGCAGTTGACTGGTTTTAACCACGAAAGCTACTTGCCACTAAAGTGCAGCTAAAGTAAGAGGGTTAAGAATCACTCTAGTCCGTGATGGCATAACGCTCACATGAGAGCAATCATTATCGATGTCCCCCGGCCATACAGACTGCATGATTTTCTGAAAGTCTGAGAATCAAGCTGTCAGTTTCACATTGTGGTCATGTTGTCAGTGACAATGTAGCTTGTACATTATAAGTTCAATGTAAGGGTGGAGGGCCAAAGTTGTGCTGCAGCCAAGCCTTTGAGATGCCTGGCCAGGCCCAGGCTACCTGGCCTCCTAATCTGTCTTTTGTGAGTCCTAATCCTGTAATAATACAATACCTGCCACAATCAACATAACCTGGACTTCTGGAGGGCTTAGCCCAGGCAAGCAGAGCTCATTATACAGGCCAGTAGGCAGGGGAAAAGCCTGGGCCTGGCCGGGCTTCTCAAAGGCTTGGCTGTACCATAACTTTGGCCCTTGTCCCTAAGCTCGACGACGAGAGTGCAACTTTAAAAGTAATCGCTGTCTTTCTATATGAAAGGAAAATAGCAAAATGTATTTATTTTTATAAACAAAATGTTTGGTTAATGGGAAGGTACAATATTGGTTAATACCAGATTATAATAATAATAATAATAATAATACAGAAGATTTATAATGCGCGCATATCCACCAAGAAGTGCTCAAGGCGCTTTACAGTAAACAAGAAATCATACAATAGCATAACAATACAATAGCAAATGCAATATAAATACTAAACAAAAGATAAAAAAATGCATAAATGAATGTTAGTAGTCCTTATAGGCAATACACATAAGATGAGTTTTTAAGTTTTTCTTGAAGGAGTAAACAGTTTGAGATTCACAAATGTACAGAGGTAAATCATTCCAAAGGCGTGGAGCCTCAACATCAAAAGATCTGTCACCCTAAGAATGTTTAGACTTGTTCAGCCAGTAAATTTATCATCTGAAAACTTACTTGTAAATTATCAGTCATTCCGAGAACTATTCTCAGGGTGAGAATTCTTCTTTGAAGTGCTCTTAGAGAAAACAGAAATTGTTATGATTAATGTACAAAGGGGTGGGACTGGTAATTTTTTTTAAACAAACAAATAAAAAAAAAACTTGTTAAAGTGTTGTGCTGTTTTCACAAAAACATGAGCACCTATTGTGATGAAATTTTCATAGTTTAGTGTAATGATAACTTTCTTGTAAACTAAAGGGTTGACATGAACATACGTTAGCAAATACCAATGTTATACCTTGCCTTTAAATAAGGATTCAAATTATATAAATACATATATAATACAGTACATATGTACAGTACGTAAAAAGTTATAATCTGCTATAAGACATAAAACACAATAAAGGGGGCCACTTTGCATCCGTCACGTTAGCAGTTTTTCCAATGGTTGTTATTTATTTTTAAGTACCTGAAACCGACCAAAAAGTGTTTCAACATGTGAATGGACATGCAGGCTTATACTAGAACTAATTTGAGTTGATTAATTTTATTTTTTTATTTTTTTATTTATTTTTTTACCCTCAAATTTCCATAAAAATTGGACGGAAAAAGTTACCTCACTTTTCCGTCCATTTGTTGATGGAAATTTTAGGGTAATTAAAAAAATAATAGTAATAATCAACTCAAATTATCTTTAGGATAAGCATGCATGTCTATTCAAATGTTGAAATTCTTTTTGGGTGGTTTCAGATATTAAAAAAGAAATTACAACCATTAGAAAAACTGCTAACGTGACGGTAGGAAAGTGGCCCCCTTTATTGTGTTTTATGTCACAACTGTAAGACTAATTGCGGTGACACCATGTGAAATTCTCAATTGAGTAGTAATGAGTTCTGAAAAGAACTAGAGGTACAACTCGACATTTCGATCAGTATGCTCTGATCGTCCTCAGGAGACGATCGATCAGAGCACACTGATCGAAACGTCGAGTTGTACCTCCAGTTCTTTTCAGAACTCATTACTACTCAATTGAGAATTTCACATGGTGCCACCGCAATTAGTCTTACTTATCCTCCTCACCATGGAAAGCTACAAGTTTGACCTGCTATATCTGTGTTTTGTAAGTTGTTCTTTAACCCTAACCACCCTAAATCCATCAAACTCCTCCAAGTGGCACTTTTTTTTATAGAATTCTGCACTGTTGGAAACTGGTACTTTCACCTCTTCAAATGGGGCAAAATTACTACCTGGCAAGAAGTACAGGCCATAAGTGCTGAATATGAAAGATCAATGAAAATGCATGGTGCATTTTGAAGATAAGGGCATGTTTCCAAAAGTGCATTGGAGGATTCAGGAAGGTTCCTAACCTACATGTAGGCGGTTAGGATTTCAATAGCTTAAATTTGCAATGGTGCGTGTATATTTTGAGCTGAAATGTTAAATGTTACAATGAAATGAACGTGTCCATGCTACTCTTACTGTACAATATAAGGTTGGGCATGGAATCGGAGAGCTATTTTTAGATTAACTCAGTGACTGAAAATTATACCCCACACGATAAGGTCATATTACCGTTGCTGCTGCATTAATGAGCCAGTAATTTTCAGTCACTGTGTTCATCTCAAACTACATATAGGACACCAATTCCATGCCCTGTTGAAAGTCTGCTCTGATCGTGACAATACTGTCCCTTTTAAATTGCAACCACAGTATTTTGTGACGAAGAAATAAAGTCAGAATTTAAGGTGATTGATGGTTCAGTATATAAATGATATGTATCCAATGAATAAATAAGGCGGAATTGGCAAGTCGTGCAGAAGTTTAAGCCAGTGAGACGGATACTATCTCGGTTTTGAATTCCCGCTGGGACAGTGGGTAGGACACGTCCTCAACACAACGGACAATATCAGGCAGCTGCTGTTGAGCTCTCGGTAATTATTCCATTCAGCTTTGGTGATTACGAGTCAAATACTAACAACATTGGCAAAATGATAGATCTCTGAAAAGTGAAGAAATGCACACAAGATTTGATTAAAGATGTGTAATAGAAGCGTAGGCGAGCGATCTCAGGAGGGGTGGAGGTGGGCAAGGAGTAAATTGAAGAAGAGTATCGATGGCGGCTATACCACGTTACCATACACTCACTGTCAGCGCTTATCTCTTAGGCTGTTATTTTTATCAGGAGCACCCAGTGCTGACACGAGTTGGTAGGGCACCTGACGTTTTCGAGAATAGAACTAAATTCACTAATGAATGATTGTTAAACAGAAAAATCTTAGAACAAGTGATCACTAGATCAAGGCCAAGGTCAAATAGTTTGTGAAATAATTTATCTCCAGGACATACGTAAAAACTATATACTGATTAACAGATTCATCGCCTGTGTTATTAACTATTGTACATGCACCATTAAATCCCAACATTTTATTTATTTTTTAAATCTGAAAATGACTTCTTTTCTTTTTCGAGAGGCAAACAAATACTCTAAAATGGCAAATTTGAAGGAAACAACATTTATAATAAATCAGAGGAATGTTTTACAGTAATGACATTCAAAAATGAATTTATGACATGCCCAATCGTAAATTTATTTAAGCACTTAAATAACTGCAAAATAAGTGTTATTGGCCTTACGTTTCGAACCTAGCAGGTTCTTCCTCAAATAACTGTTAAACCATGCACAATATTGATGTGAACATTTTAAATGATCCGTTTCCTTTTTTCAGGAAAATAAAAATTTTCAGATTTAAAACAAAATTGCCAGGAATTACTGGTGCATAGATAATATAAAGTCAGTGTGAATCTACTGAAAGAAAGATTCACGCCGACTTTGTATTATTTACAACAATTCTTGAAAGAATTTCCTCTATTTTTATAACCCATTTTATTTTGGCATCAACTATTGTGATTGCATTTTATCACTTCATCTCCTGAAGGTATTTATATTAAATTCCTTGTGAGAGGCCATTATTTTTTGTTTGCATATATCTTGCAAATGACCAGAAGGCACCATTAGTGTTCCTTGGACATCAAGATATCGTCAGATGAGTACTGGATATAGAAATGAAGCAACCGGAGTGTTCACAAGCAGTAGAAAAGGATTGGCAATTTTTTTTTTTTTTTAAATAAACACAGACTTCATATCCCTTGAAAATCTGTTTTTAAGGCAATACAATTGACTTTTTATCTCTATTCGAATGTTCTGCTCAGATGAAACCAGCAGAGTATATCAAAATTATTGAGAAAAGTTTAAAAGATGTATTACCTGTATTTTTTGCTATTTAACCAGAATTTGTTTGAAATTGTTATTTTCATCAAGGGAACATTGTTATTTTATTGAGGAAGGGAAAACAAATTCCCAGTTTAAAAGATAATAAGTGCCGAATTGAATTTTTGGTAAGTGCTTTCATAAATTACTTTTGTCATTGTCCAAAATGAAAACGAACGTTTCCAGAAAGTGATGATGAAATGACTAAAATGTGAGTGATACATCTTTATAAAGAAGAAGCTTAATTATAATGAATGGTCTTGTACCCTGTCTCTTATGAGCTCATTTGCTGACAGCTTGGACTTATTACTCAATTATGACATGTGGATCTGCATAAATTCTAAATATTATTACTTGCTTAGAGATTGGACTCTTGGACTTACTAATAATCAATTATGATGTGTCATTCTGCAAGTGTACTGCAGAATACTTTAACCTTTTGTGCAAAATATATGTTTACTGTGAATAAATAAATAAAAGAACTTCTGTTTGTATATGTACACAGTGTACATATGTATGTCTTAATGTTTGTATTGACAGTAAAACTGTGCATGAAATGTCTCCTGAGTTGTGAAGATTTTATTTAAACGTTTTAAATTGCTCATGTATTTTTCTTGTATAGATCCGAAAATAAAATATTTTAAATAAACCAAATTATATCTGCACCTGTGATTTCTTAGCTGGAAATAAAAGCTTGAATTGTGGACATTTTTATCACTATTGTGGCATAAGAAATATTGTTGATGTACTGTTAACTGCTAACCTGAAAACATGACGTCATCACAACAAGGATCACAAATGATGCCTCATTATGGTCGAGTTGTTTTGTTACTTTGAATTTTTTTTCTACCTATGCGGTCAGTACATAAACATGTACACATGCACACCAGTTAAATGCTTGATTGATATAAATTTACGTGTATTACAGGGACAGTATCGTCACGATCAACAGGGCATGGAATCGGAATGCTAGTTTTAGATTAACTCAGTGACTGCAATAATACCTCACATGATGAGGTCATGTTACTGCCGCATAAATGAGCCATTAAGTTTCAGTCACTGTGTTAACCTTAGGACATCGATTCCATGCCCTGTCGAAAGTCTGCTCTGATCGTGACGATACTGCCCCTTTAAGCATTGAACTATACACTAACTGAATTGGAAGTGAGTACTGATTGACTGAAGCTAGTCTAGTCTGTCAGCCATCTTTGTTCACCCGAGAAGCTGTATTTATAGAGACTAATTAGTAATTAATTCCAATGATTTGAGCGGTATTCATGCGGCTGTGGTGTGGCATTATGCTGTTTACATGACATAATTATTTACATTCTGTAGGTATACTCGGCGAGCGTTTGCTCTGTGGGGTTGATCGACAGTTGACTGTCGACTCAAATAGTAGCAACTAGTGACTTCATGCTTGATACGTCAGTCAGCATAATTGAGAAATCAATTAAGTTAGTATGTGGTATTATTAAGTGAATGTGCACAGTGCCTTCTCTCACCAATGAAACCTGGCACATGTTGCACACTAATTGTGAATAAAAGGATGACATATACATGTACCTCTTCAAAATCATGCACCGTAACCATGGTAACGTTTCTTACAAAAAATATTCCAGTATTTTAAAGGAGGCTGATGTGTATTTGCAATTTACATGCACCAAACTAGATACCTTACTAAATGTCCATATAGATTTACAATTAAAACAATGAGACAACATCCTATCTTTAGAAACATGAAATGCGTGAAACGTCTCGTCTTTGTCAGATTTGTTATCAGCACCATCATCATGTCTGTTAAGCAGACACTGTTTGACGTCATGACAACACACCTGACAGAAAGGTTTTCTTAATAACCGCTGTTTCATGTTTTATTTATCAGAAATTCTTATCACTGCAATTTCAGATTATTTATATGAACTTTGTAAAAAATATAAGGTACAGAATTGAAAACCAAATAGTTAAGTGATATTTGTAGCTTTGCATGGTGAAAAAGATGAGTAAAGACTTTGCGGTGACACCATGTGAAATTCTCAATTGAGTAGTAATTAGTTTTAAAAAGAACTTGTGGTTACAACTTGATGTTTCGATCAGTATGCTCTGTATAGGTTGATGAAACTCTTGCGTCGGGTGATAAACAATTGATTCAATTTGCCCTACACCAACATGTTTATAGCACTGTATACTCGGTGCTTTCCGAGTGTCTGTGGAAAAACTTCACAGGCAACTCGGGCAGGATTCGAACCCATGACCTTCTGCTTACTAGTGCAGACGTTTCAACCTCTCGACCACAGAGCTTGCCCGATGACGATTGGCCGGCTAGAATCCTATATACAGGCCTGTGAGTGGGGTTTGATAAAAAAAGAGGAAACAAGAGGAGAACCTAAAAAAGACCTTGTGTCAATGGAGAACATCGTGAGGATGGGGATCCAGGGGGCCTGCCTTAGGTCCCCTGGTGGGGTCCAGGGGCAAAGCCACGGTGGGGGTTGAGGGGGCTTATTAGCCCCCAAAGCTCCTGGGTTTTTGACACTTTTAATTAAGAGACATTTTGATGCAAACATGTAAATGAAGTCATCCAAAGGCCTCTAAAAGTGCTTAAATTAATAACACACACTTCTTGATTTCCACTATGACTCAAAACAATAAAGACTGATCCTCTTTGGACTATCGCGCATTTGTGCTGCACCATAGATCCGGACATCTTGGCGATTCAATACAACAAAACCATTCAACCATTGAAAAAATGTCGAACTCGCAAGTACTAAGTAGTAATCATGCACGTGTCACGTAGTGCACACATGGACGTAGAATACAAAATGGTGGTTGTTGTGGTGTGTCGCGCGTGTTGTTAGGCCGTATAATTCCTTGGCTACGGCCGGAAATAACACGCAAGTCTATGGGAATTGACCGCAGCCGCTAGCTATTGGCTTCCGTAGGCACACTTTCCAGCCATAGCCAACAAAGTAGGACACAGCCGAAATACGGTGTGACGATCAGCCATACCGCTGGTTCGCGCGCTCTATATCCAACAGGCGGTATCTGGTGTGGGAACCAACGCACGGATCGCCCATCGAGATCGAGATCCACGTGAAACAATAATTACACGCAATGCGCAATTTACAACAAAATAAAAAACGGAATTTTTTTTTCGGGCGGATTTAAACAAAAGCGGAAATTAAAATCGGGAGAGGAAATGAAAACAGCGGAAATCCGCTAAAACGCGGAGATTTCACAGGCCTGTATATAGCTGCGGATTCCGCGAAATATACTACTCAAAACAATTTAGGGAACACCGGATTTTTAACATCAAATAGGTTTGAAATGTTCCATGAACCGGGATTTTCATTTGCAACCCCCTCTCTCTTTCAGTAGTCATGTCATGAAATGTGTAATCACTACATGCATCCTTTATCATCTGTTTCATTGTGCAGTTGTTTCTCATCAATTCTGTGAAACATTGTGTTTATCTGAAATAAATGATCTTGCTTTAACTGAGATTATTCCAGTGTTCCCTAAATTGTTTTGAGTAGTATATATAGGTTGGTGAAATTCTTGCATCAGGTGATAAACAATTGATTTAATATGCCCTACACCGACGTGTGTATAGCACTGCATACTCTGTATGATCTAATCCTCTTCAGGAGAATAGTTGTCAAATTGTAATGTAAATCTTACTGATGATGGTATCAATCTTCCCTAGAAATATTTTGTTTCGAAGTTCTGTCATTTTAAAGAAAAGTGAAATCATTGCCAATAAATTTATCAGAAAGAGCATACTGAAGATGATCTGAGCATACTGATCGAAACGTCGAGTTGTAACTTCCAGTTTTTTCAGAACTAATTACTAGAAAGAGTACCGCTTTCTAAATTCCACATTTGAATGAATACAAACAATCTGAATGCATTTTCACATTTTCACATTCTCGCTAACAACAATGTATAAAGCTGAATTTTTCAACAGTTGGTTGTTTAAATGTATATCTTAATTCAAAGAAGTTTACTCAAAGAAGCAATTATTTTGCAAACATTATAACTGTTGTACCTTAATTTTAAATCACAGATAGTCATCAAGAGGTGCAGTGGTTTGACCAGCGGCGTAGCCAGGACTTTTTCAGTGGAGGCCACAGGCCCACAGGCCCACAGGGGCATTGCTTTTCAGTTGGGGGCGCGCCCAGGGGCATGGGTTTTCCCTTTTCTTTTTTTGGGGGGCACTAGATGAGGATTTTTCGTTGTGGGGGGGGGCAACCTGGGGGTGCACTGGAAATTTGTGGGGGGCACGTGCCCCCCCAGGCCACGCCGCTGGGTTTGACTCATTTCAAAAGCCAACTTGTAAAACCAATCTCTCAACCAAAATCTCAGCACCACAGCCCATATACAATTCAACCACTTACCCCCCCCCAAAAAAAAAAATTCATTTTGATGTAAATTAAAGCTTCACAGATTTGGTACTTCTGCAGATTGTGAACAAAACAATGACGATACAATTCTTCAATATGGATTTCGTTAATAGAATAAAAAACAAATTACAAATTTATTCTTTCATTTACAGTGTTAAATGGTCAGCCTTTTTTTAATGGCATCCATTTGCATTTTTCAGTACCCTGCTTTTATGAAAGCAATGGTCATTCTTGGTTTTTTTTCCCCACAAGGTTGAAAAACACAATGGATAACACAATGAAACAGGAAGACAATAATCAAATTAATCAACCTTCAGACAAATAGAACATATTGGAAACAAAGCAAGCATTTTTATTCCGAGACACATTTCAACTGGTCACACACAGTAAAAGGTGATGAATAATTTTACCACGCAAGCTTGCATATAGCTACACTTGTCAAACATCGTGATAAAAAGCAATGCGTGAGCTCGCATGTAGAAACATATTTTATCTTCGATCTTTAAAAGCCATTACGGCAAAGACTCCATGGATATTCATCTTTTTTTAAATACTGCACTCTGAAAGTTCACTATCGGGCAAGACAGAGACGCGACTTCTGTTCCGAGAATAAATCACAGAACACATTAAAGGGAAGGTTCAACGTAGGTGATGTTCGCAAAACTGCTTCCATGAGTATGCTCAGTGGCGCACCCAGGATTTGATTGGGGGGGGGGGGGGGGGCGCAAAATATTTTTATTTGAAATCCAATAATGAGGAGAGACATGGCTGACCCAAACCATAACCGCTGGCGCGGCTGCAGCCATGTCCCTAGTCGTGCTCGTCAGTGAACCTACGGCACATGTTAAATGTTTCCTGGTGGTTTCTAGTCATAAAAAGAAGACATTACCGGTATGGCATGATTCGGACTCGTAGGGTTTTACCTTCCATATAATTTCCTCTTGATGTAAAAAACTTGAGCTTGTTTCGTCTGCAAGATTTCTATAGTTAAATACTTTCATTGCGTGGACGTAAAGTTTGTGATCATTCCGGGCGGAGCTAAATTTTTTCAAACACGAATTTGGCGGCAAAACCAAATCCCAATATTATCCAATCGGTGTTTGCTAAAAGAGTGTCACATAATCTTTGTAAATTAAAACCCAATCCTGGGCCATTGTGTACAAACTGGAAAGGAGTTGATTATAATGCGGGCGTGTTTAAATTTTACGAGTAACCTCAACGACAGTCAACGACCTCAACAAAAGAAACGGACAACAGAAAATGAAAATAAAATTAAGTAAAGCTGCTCCCTGATCAGGGTGCACCATGGCAGGGGGGGGGGGAGAATGTGTAAAAATGCTTGTTATATATACTGGTGGCCCTTCAAGCTTACATGCACATGCATACGCAACGCCGTAAAATATAATAGTGAGTGGAATAAATGGAAAACTTTTGGAGGGGAGCTTGAGTCTCCTGAGTCCCCATCCCTTGTACCACTGCCCTATACTCCTTGCCGAACTCCTCTGTAGACAAGACTTGGGCTCAGATTTTGCTCTCTTTCCTGGCTCCTTCTTTAAAAAAAACAAAAAAACATCAGCGGGCCCTTGGGGGGGGGATCGAGCCCCCCCAAGCCCCCCCTTGGGTGCGCCACTGAGTATGCTTACTTTCTTTGAATCAAGATATGCATTGAAGGGAAGGTACAGCATTGGTAATGTTGGCAAAACTGCCTCTATGAGTATGCTTACTCTCTTTGAATCAAGATATACATTGAAGGGAAGGTACAGCATTGGTAATGTTGGCAAAACTGCCTCTATGAGTATGCTTACTCTCTTTGAATCAAGATATACATTGAAGGGAAGGTACAGCATTGGTAATGTTGGCAAAACTGCTTCTACGAGTATGCTTACTCTCTTTGAATCAAGATCTACTTTATACAACCAACTTGTACACAGTCCAGTTCAATGAGGAGTCTGAATCAAGATATACATTAAAGGGAAGGTACAGCATTGGTAATGTTGGCAAAACTGTTTCTATGGGTATGCTTACTCTCTTTGAATCAAGATATACATTGAAGGGAATGCACAGCATTGGTAATGTTGGCCAAACTGCTTCTATGAGTATGCTTACTCTCTTTGAATCAAGATATACATTGAAGGGAAGGTACAACATTGGTAATGTTGGCAAAACTGCTTCTATGAGTATGCTTACTCTCTTTGAATCAAGATATACATTGAAGGGAAGGTACAGCATTGGTAATGTTGGCAAAACTGCTTCTATGACTATGAGTATGCTTACTCTCTTTGAATCAAGATATACATTGAAGGGAAGGTACAGCATTGGTAATGTTGGCAAAACTGTTTCTATGGGTATGCTTACTCTCTTTGAATCAAGATATACATTGAAGGGAATGCACAGCATTGGTAATGTTGGCCAAACTGCTTCTATGAGTAGGGCCTATGCTTACTCTCTTTGAATCAAGATATACATTGAACTGGAAGGTACAACATTGGTAATGTTGGCAAAACTGCTTCTATGAGTATGCTTACTCTCTTTGAATCAAGATATACATTGAAGGGAAGGTACAGCATTGGTAATGTTGGCAAAACTGCTTCTATGAGTATGCTTACTCTCTTTGAATCAAGATATACATTGAAGGGAAGGTACAGCATTGGTAATGTTGGTAAAACTGCTTCTATGAGTATGCTTACTCTCTTTGAATCAAGATATACATTGAAGGGAAGGTACAACATTGGTAATGTTGGCCAAACTGCTTCTATGAGTGTGCTTACTTTCTTTGAATCAAGATATACATTGAAGGGAAGGTACAACATTGGTAATGTTGGCAAAACTGCTTCTATGAGTATGAGTATGCTTACTAATGTATGCTCAATGCAGAGTCTAAGTTGAAGTTGTGGCTCCACGCCTTTGGAATGATTTACCTCTGTACATTCTGTTTACTCCTTCAAGAAGAACTTAAAAACTCATCTTATGTGTATTGCCTATAAGGACTACTGACATTCATTTATGCATTTTTTAATCTTTTGTTTAGTATTATATTGCATTTGCTATTGTATTGTTATGCTATTGTATGATTATCTTGTTTACTGTAATTGTAAAGCGCCTTGTGCACTTCTTGGTGGATATGTGCACATTATAAATCTTCTGTATTATTATTATTACTAAGTCATGAGAAAAGGTCAAAGTTAAAAAGCACTTCCAGTTTTTACCACACAAATGTTATTTCAGCAACATTTTATAATTGTGCATATTTGTTTTCCTCTGAAATGAGAGCACTTTAGACAGAATTTATTTTCAGGATGACTGGTACCTCTACCAACTTCACATCAAGTTAGCTTTCAGATAATAATTTGTTCCTTTTATAATCGGTTTAATAATAACCAATGTTGTCACCTTCCTTTTAACTGAATGCCGGCTTAGGGAACACCGGAATAATCTCAGTTAAAGCAAGATCATTTATTTCAGATAAACACAATGTTTCACAGAATTGATGAGAAACAACTGCACAATGAAACAGATTGTTTTTATTATTACTGTATTTGTACTGAGGGCCTCCATGGAAAGCAGTGCTGTGCACTGATTGGAGTTTACCCTCATTAAAGATGACTAAAATAAAATAAAATAAAATAAAGGATGCATGTAGTGATTACACACTTCATGACATTACTACTGAAAGAGAGAGGGGGTTGCAAATGAAAATCCCGGTTCATGGAACATTTCAAACCTATTTGATGTTAAAAATCCGGTGTTCCCTAAATTGTTTTGAGTAGTATATATACACAACTTATTACACATTTTTTCATTAACGTGAAAAAAGTGAAAAATGCATTGATTCTAATGTGTATTACATCTTTCTTAAATATGAATTGAAATTAGCTTTCAAATAATTATTTGTTCCTTTTATAATCGGTTTAATAATAACCAATGTTGTCACCTTCCTTTTAACTGAATGCCGGCTTGCTGAAGTGCACTCAATGTAAAGATGAACAGCAGGGTTGAATTGTACGTATTCAAAGCAAGAATACATTAATGTTAAAATGTCATTACAATTATGCATCCATACTTAATGAAGATCAAGAAATATGTATAAAAACTCACCTTGGAAAGTCTAAGCTGTCTAAGTAGTTCTCAATTTTATGAGATAATTGTGAAAATGCATATTTCAATCTCAGATCAATAGCTCCAAGCACTTAGCAAACAATCGTTATGATGGCCATTGATTGAAATTTGCATTTAATTGTCTGGTTTTTGCTCTAATGTAAGCACTTCAGATGGAATAATTTATCAAGTTCAAGGAAGCTTTTAGATAATAACTCAGAAGCGATGTAATATTCACCGTATTCATGAGTTGGCCATCTTATGTCTTATTCCCTGAATACAAGAGGTTGTGTACCTGTCATTGGCGGATCCGGCTAAGGGGGGGCTAAGGGGGGGGGCTAAGGGGGCTAAGGGGGGGGGGGCTAAGGGGGTGTAGCCCCCCCTAAAATCATTTAAAAAAAATGTTTATAAAAAGAACAGAATCAGATACAAACAGTAAGATATTCCCCCTCATGTTTCCCCCTCACTGTGCTTTGTTTTCCTCTCCCTTTGATTATTTCATTGTATTTTTTGTAGTACTGAAAAATCGTTCTTGATTCTCAGCCCCCCCCTAAAAAATATTCTGGATCCGCCCATGCCTGTACATGCTCATTATAGTAACCTGCCTAATTGTGTCTGTTTGCAGGGGCAACCTCTCTTTCAAATGTCATTGAATTTTAAGTAAATTAATGGAAATAGCTACATCCATTTATTTATTCCTTATGTCAGGAATGAACGTTTCTTTGGAAGTATCAGGTTATTGGGCCTTCTCACTGGTGCATGCAGCATGTAATCTATAGTGTGGTTGTGAGAATTACAGCCTCACTTTTGTATTTATCATGAATAAGGCAAATTAAGGGGCAACATATCGTCACGATCAACAGGGCATGGAATCGGAGTGCTAGTTTTAGATTAACTCAGTGACTGAAAATAATACCCCACATGATAAGGTCATATTACCATTGCTGCTGTCTAAATGAGCGAGACATCTTGAACTAGGACACCGATTCCATGCCCTGTTGAAAATCTACTCTAATCGTGACGATAGTGTCCCCTTTAATTACCAACGGTGTCCAGTGCCCTTTAATCACTGTAGTAATAGTCCTGGTTATGAAACATGAATATCACCGTATCCATACATAATCCTGACTCTGAAAACATCTTTATGTTCCATTTTCAAATGACAAGGAAAACATACACTTGTTTGAAGAGAAAATATTACTCCATTAGGCTCTGTAACAAAAACAAATTGGTGATCATCCTTTCAAAAAAAAAGAAAAAAGTATTTTATTTATTTAGTTTTTTTTTTTTTGGGGGGGGGTATTTTTAACTTCTCTCCTTAGGAAAGAAAAAAAAATGCTGATCAGGAAATATTACACTCAGTCAGGATATTTTTCTGTTCTGGTATGTGGATTATGACAGAAAATGCACAGTAACTTATTTGAGTTATTATTGGACCAATTATTGGAGAAACTAAAAACAAAAATTCAGGAACGATACAATCAATATTGTCAGGTGACCACCAACCATTTTCTTTTATTACTTGGCCTTTAGTGAGTGAGCTTTCCTTTCCATAGATATTTTCTCTCCATTTTCAAATCTCTTCAATAATATAATTCTCTGCATGGGCTGAGCGTAAAAATATGTTTCAGGATTTTACCCCGAGGTCTTACGAGAAGCTATTTAATCGTCTCCGACTTCACATGTCATGCATTTCCCCAAACAACTTAAGAGTCTCGATTCCATTTTTGGCCGATAGCCAAATACAAATTGTATTTACTCTCCTGCAAGAAGAAATATTGCATGTACGGATATTTGTTTAAGGGACGGTACATAAATCGGTAAAATGTCTGTAATTGCATCCACACTTTATAAAAATGGCGATATACATGTTTATACAGAAACTAACATATGTGACAGTTTTAACTCATTTCATTGTGTCATTATTAAACAAGGAAATATGAAAAATGCATTCAGATATATTTTATGTGGATCACAACCATGTTCCATTTCCAGTTTGTAAAACCTTTTCACATTTTTCTCAAAAAGGACTGCAGAATCATTTCCAACTGCACCAATGGTACATCAAGTAAGTTTAAAATTATAATTCCGTTATTGTGTACTCGGGTACTTACCAATGATGTACACTCCTTTTAAAGGGACACTATCGTCACGATCAGGGCAGACATTCAACAGGGCATGGAATCGGTGTCCTAGTTTAAGATGAACACAGTGACTGAAAATTACTGGCTCATTTATGCAGCAGCAACGGTAATATGACCTTATCATGTGGGGTATTATTTTCAGTCATGAGTTAATCTAAAACTAGTGCTCTGATTCCATGCCCTGTTGATCGTGAAGATACTGTCCCTTTAAATTGCAATGCATTTCCAGACTTGATTCCCTGATCGGAAGATGGCCATTTATACAAGTTGTATTTGAACTCCCGCAAGCACAAATATTGCACTTAACAGACATTTGACAAAGGGAAGGTACAATACTGGTAATGTTGGCCAGATTGGGTAGGCCTTCGCGGGATTGTGGGGACTTATAAGAAAAGGGTAGGCCATGACACCGTATCTGTGGGGACATTTTCATGTCCCCATAGCATTTTTGGTCCTCACAACTGTGTGTAAAAGCGAGTGTATGTCCCCACAATTACGGAAAAAGACTGTGTGCTTTTGCGAGTGTATGCCTACTCTCTTGGATCCAAGATATATACTACTCAAAACAATTTAGGGAATACCGGAATAATCTCAGTTAAAGCAAGATCATTTATTTCAGATAAACACAATGTTTCACAGAATTGATGAGAAACAACTGCACAATGAAACAGATGATAAAGGATGCATATGTAGTGATTACACATTTCAAGACATGACTACTGAAAATGAAAATCCCGGTTCATGGAACATTTAAAACCTATTTGATGTTAAAAATCCGGTGTTCCCTAAATTGTTTTCAGTAGTATATATACATTAACAACTCTAAGAGTTTCAGCTTATTACACATTTTTTCATTAACGTGAAAAAAGTGAAAAATGCATTGATTCTAATGTGTAACATCTTTCTTAAATATGAATTGAAATTAGCTTTCAAATAATTATTTGTTCCTTTTATAATCGGTTTAATAATAACCAATGTTGTCACCTTCCTTTTAACTGAATGCTGGCTTGCTGAAGTTCACTCAATGTAAAGATGAACAGCAGGGTTGAATTGTACGTATTCAAAGCCAGAATACATTAACCCTCCTACTGTTTGACCATTTGAAACCATTCAAAATTTCCACTTACCAAAATGCCCATTGGTTTTGTACACACATGGTGATACCATTTGAACAGTGTTGGTGGCAAGCTTTACTACCATTCAAATGCATAGGGGGTCCATTGATTCACCACTTAGAAGTATCCAAACAAGGTTTTGTATTAGCTGTACTACCATTTGGAAAGATCCAAACAAGGTTTTGTATTAGCTGACCTACCATTCAAAACCATTTGGGGAAATCAATACTGTACACAGTTATTTCACCATTCAAAACCACAAAAGCGAATGGTTTCAAATGGTGCATCAACTTGTATGAAAAAGGTACCAAAAGTAGGAGGGTTAATGTTAAAATGTCATTACAATTATGCATCCATACTTAATGAAGATCAAGAAATATGTATAAAAACTCACCTTGGAAAGGTATAACAACTCTTATAGTTTCAGCTTATTACGTGTGTTTTCATTAACATGAAAAACGTGAAAAATGCATTGATTCTAATGTGTAACATCGTTCTTAAATATGAATTGGAATTATTGGCAATAATTTTTTTTTTTTAAATGACAACACTTTGGATTAGGGGAGATTAATACCATACAAGCCTTACACCACAAAAGTTTTAGGTTAAAATTTGACTGTCTAGTTATTTATTAATGACCATTTTTATCTTTAATGGCCCAATGATAGGAGTAATAATGTTATGCGCCATTTGCATAAAACTTTGCATAAATACGGGTGCAATTTATTATTATTAAATGCAAAATAGTAGTTACTGGCCTTACGTTTCGAACCTAGCAGGTTCTTTCTCAAAGAACCAGCAAGAAAGAACCTGCTAGGTTCGAAACGTAAGGCCAATAACTACTATTTTGCATTTATGCTACAGGTCCTTTAGGTTGGTAAGCAGTTTGCAACAGTTAATTCTCTATTTATTATTATTAAAGGTAGAAAGCTGAAATTTCAAATGCATATTCAACCACATGTGTAGTATTACATGTTACCGAGTCCGAGATTGTTTCCAATGACTATTAGTAGTAATTTTTCTGCTAGGATTACACTGGTCAACAATTTTTTTAAAGTTGTCTGCTTCGGAGATAAAATGTGCTATTTATTATGGATTTTGATGTGTCTTCGGGATGCTAGAAATTTCTTGTGGAATTTATTTCATTAATTTTTAATTCCATCATCAACAAGTGAGCTTTCATTAAAAACTGTGATCATGTCTGTTTTTTGAGATTACCAATAGTGTATAGTGACCCACATGAAGACTGCCATTTCTCTATGATTAGAAACTCATATTTTGGCTTGTCATGATATGAAAAATTATGTTAAATCTTGGCATATTCACAACCAGAGTTGGCACACTGATATCACCATTTAAAAATTTCTTTACAATCAGGGGTGTGAGTAAAAAATCCTGGAAAAATGGGTAGCGGGCCTGGGTCTCCCTTTGGTCTAGAGGACAAAGCCTCCCCGAACCTCCTGGATGTTTAATTTTAGAGGATTTACAGACTCTCCACATCCCCCACAAACAAGAAACTAAGAGGTTTGGACACAATACAGGCTACTTCTTTCTTTCCTTGGTGGCTACTTCTCTTCTTTCAAGAAAATGTTGAGGCAAAGGGAGATTTGTAAAAAATCCTGAAATCAGGAAAATCCTGAGAAATCACAAGCCTGTGTAAATACTAGACCCTAAATGCACTCAATGCATTTGTTGAAATATTTAATAATGACAAATCAAAGAGAGGTCAAAGGTTATACATTTCTTAATTACACATACTAACAACATATATATTTATAATTGCTGTGCCTAATATGTTGTGTTGTCATGGGCTTATTTCACAAGAGCCACGATGCAATACGACCTCTTTCCTTTTCCTTTTTGTGTTCCCCCTCTCTTTAATTCCGGACAAAAAACCTGCGCCCACCCCCCGTCTACTTCACAGACAGCAAAAATAATTTGTATTTATTAATTTATATGCAAAGTCAAAATAAAAAGTGTTAAAAAATTGTGCCCCTCAAGCAAAACTGAAATTCCAACCAATAATTTTTTTTTTTTTTTTTAAATAATTCAGGTGACTGATAAAAATGCAATATCCTCTTTTAACATACCCAGACTGTGTTGCTTAGACCACAAATTTTCTATTCTAGAGAAGGAAATCCACTGACTCATCAATGGAACTGTGATATTCTTACAAAGTTGCACTTATCACTGTATGCTGTGCAGGTTAGCACATTGTGATAATAATACATTATGTACAATTTACTGGAACAATACACATCAAAATTGGCCTATCGTCAGCAGCGCAAAACCTTCTTATCTGCTCCGTGCATGACCTGTAGAGGACGCCCTTTTTCTGAATGCAGCGGCCGTCACTAATTGGCATGAACCCTATGGATGGTTAGCATGCACTGTTGATGCCATTTGCATTCAAGAGTTAACGGTTACCAGGAAAGTCTTTCCCTGAATAAAATACTCCTATATGGAGTTTTGTATATACAATGCCCTATCCTCAGCGACAGGGTGCATTCTCACCACTAGAGGGCTATAGCAGATAAAGCGTGGAAAAACATACACAGGTCCCAATCGGGGAAACCCTTGGGTGACAACATCTCCTTCTGCCATAATACGATAGGTCAAAAAGGTCAGCTGACAGCTGTTGATTGGCCAATTCATCAGTGAAATTTACCCCTGGATTGACTGTACTATATGGTGTGCGTATCCCAGAATGCCATAGTGCGGAGCGTCCAGTCATGGTGTGGCAGTGCTTATTCCGATTATGGTGTCTCCTGAACTACATCCATCCCTTGGTGGGCTCTATAAAAATAAAATCAAATATGAATACCATTAATACCACATCACATAGTATCCTGATTGGAAGATACCTTATAACCTGATTTGGAACCCTATTCTCCCAATGAGGATACAATGGGTTACAACAGGTCTCTTTAAACCATACTATCCTGTTTGGGAGATATTTGTAACCTGATCTGGAACCCTATTCTCCCAATGAGGATACAATGGGTTACAACAGGTCTCTTTAAACCATACTATCCTGTTTGGGAGATATTTGTAACCTGATCTGGAACCCTATTCTCCCAATGAGGATACCAATGGGTTTTCAACAGGTCTCTTTAAACCATACTATCCTGTTTGGGAGATATTTGTAACCTGATCTGGAACCCTATTCTCCCAATGAGGATACAATGGGTTACAACAGGTCTCTTTAAACCATACTATCCTGTTTGGGAGATATTTGTAACCTGATCTGGAACCCTATTCTCCTAATGAGGATACCAATGGGTTTTCAACAGGACTCTTTAAACCATACTATCCTGTTTGGGAGATATTTGTAACCTGATCTGGAACCCTATTCTCCCAATGAGGATACAATGGGTTACAACAGGTCTCTTTAACCCATACTATCCTGTTTGGGAGATATTTGTAACCTGATCTGGAACCCTATTCTCCCAATGAGGATACCAATGGGTTTTCAACAGGTCTCTTTAAACCATACTATCCTGTTTGGGAGATATTTGTAACCTGATCTGGAACCCTATTCTCCCAATGAGGATACCAATGGGTTTCAAAGAGTCCTTTTCAATCACACCCGATACAGCCTTAAACCTGACTGGCTTCAACTAGATTTGTCAACCAGTGTGTTTTTGTCATCTTTATTAATATTTATACCCAATAAATATCCCCCTGAATTCCAAAAGAGGTTTCACACTTTGTACTTGTAGCTACATACATTGTGTATAATCCCTCGGCCTCTGTGAAGATTAACTGTTGAATATTTCATTGGCTGAGGGTGATGCAGTAACCATGTACAAGTTGTAAGTGATGTGACATGTTATCTGTATAACAAACAATCTGCTTTGATTTGACCAAATGGCACCCATAGGGGAACCAATAGGCACCCACTAGTCTACAATTTAAGGCACCTACGAGGTACCCACTAAGCCCCCCACAAGGTTCCCACTAAGTACCCATCACAGAAAGGTACAGACATGAGAACAATATGTTTTTAGTTATAACTATGAACTACTTTTAAACAGTATGAGTAGGTAGATACAACATTGCAAGTGCATTGAATACCAATGTTAACGATTTTAGTAAAGTATTCTAATACAGTCTGGATACTCTTCAACCCTAACTACCCCAAATCCTACAAAATCCTCCAAGGGGCACTTTTTTGGGAAAAATTCAGCACTGTTGGAAACTGGTACTTTCACCTCTTCAAATGGGACAAAATTACTACCTGGCAAGAAGTACAGGCCATAAGTGCTGAATATGAAAGATCAACGAAAATGCATGTTGCATTTTGAAGATAATTGAGCATGTTTCCAAAAAAGTGCACTGATGGATTTTGGAGGATTCAGGATGGTTCCTAGCCAGAATACCTAGGGGGTTAGGGGTTAATCCAAATAATTCAAGTCACCAATCTGGCCTGTCAATCAAACAGCACAGATTGACCAATAGGATGATGACTGTTGCTACATCGGTCAAGTACTTTGCAACGTTCATGGCGCTGTGTGTGACAGGGTAACAGTTGTCCGTATTGCTAAGGATAGGATAGGGGCACTATAGGGCCAAATCTAGATGGGTCTATATTTGTTCACACGGTAATATCAAAAATGTTACTAACACTCCAGTCAGTGACCTAAGATTCAACGAGGCATGATGCAAGAAATCTGGGCAGAGCAGCCCAAGGTTTGAACACTGACAGTAAACATTAAATTCATCTCCGAGTCTGATTTCCTCCCTGTTTGTAACCGCAGGTAATTCTTATGCACTAGTTGATGAAAGGGTTTTTACTTTCTGATCACTCACATCCGGACACAAACGGAACGCTTCACTGGGAAATCAAGAAAGGAAGCGTCGCAAGAAGATATTTCTATGCATGAAGTGGAAATCAATGCTGATGAAATCCACTGGGAAATCAATGCATTATGTAAATGTTTCCTGCAGATTGCATTGAACAAACAAATTGAACTGTGTCCTGAAGTAGACTTTTTTAATCTGCATATTTTATTTTTTTAAAAGAGGGTGATTTGGCTGCAGACACATTTCCATCTTGATTTATTGTGTAATAATAAAAATTGAAAAATTTTTTTCCAAACAAACACTTTGCAAACAGCAAAATATTTCACCCCATTTTTAAGGGGGGGGGAGATAGTTGTTCTGTGACCTTAAATAAAAATATTGACAATTTTCTGGGTACGCACGTTTGTGGCTGTATCAGAAACTATTTTATGCCGGTACTGTATAAACCTGGACATTGTGGGCACCTGTCTAATGTGGACACTTGTCATCACTGAGTCCCTTGGGTGTCCGCTATACACAGGTTTGACTGTATCTACCATTTTAACCTGGACATTGTGTGCACCTGTCTAATGTGGACACTTTTCATTGGGTGTCCACTATACACAGGTTCGACAGTACATACTGTATAAACGTGGACATTGTGAACACCTGTCTAATGTGGACACTAGTCATTGGGTATCCACTATACACAGGTTTGACCGTACATATTGTATAAACGTGGATCCACGCCTTGACCGCCCAGCAGGGTGGATATGTGCGTACTACAAATCTTTATTATTATTATTATTATTATTGTGGGCACCTGTCTAATGTGGACACTAGTCATTGGGTGTCCACTATACACAGGTTTGACCGTACATACTGTATAAACGTAGACATTGTGGGCACCTGTCTAATGTGGACACTTGTCATTGGGTGTCCACTATACACAGGTTAGACAGTACATACTGCATAAATGTGGACATTGTGAACACCTGTCTAATGTGGACACTTGTCATCAGTCCCTTGGGTGTCCACTATACACAGGTTTGATTGTACATACTGTATAAACGTGGACATTGTGGGCACCTGTCTAATGTGGACACTTGTCATTGGGTGTCCATTATACACAGGTTCGACAGTACATACTGTATAAATGTGGACATTGTGAACACCTGTCTAATGTGGACACTTGTCATCAGTCCCTTGGGTGTCCACTATACACAGGTTTGATTGTACATACTGTATAAACGTGGACATTGTGGGCACCTGTCTAATGTGGACACTTGTCATTGGGTGTCCATTATACACAGGTTCGACAGTACATACTGTATAAATGTGGACATTGTGAACACCTGTCTAATGTGGACACTTGTCATCAGTCCCTTGGGTGTCCACTATAACACAGGTTTGATTGTACATACTGTATAAACGTGGACATTGTGTGCACCTGTCTAATGTGGACACTTGTCATTGGGTGTCCACTATACACAGGTTTAAGCACCGTCGATATAAAAAATTTCAATAATCGATATATCGGAAATCCAATATCGAGTATATTCGATATATCGATTATCCCATGTAAAAGTTAAAGACCATAAATTCAACAACAACAAAAAACCTCTTATTTATCGGAAATGGAAACTGCATCCAATATGACAAACTATGCCTTCACAAATTTCCCGAAAGCGGCAGCATTTTTGAGCTACTAGTTTCCTGCAGGCTGTGAGAAAATAGTCACAAGCTCTCTCTCCCATACAAGATTTCTGGCTACGCAACCGGCAGTCCCGGACATCACAGGGGATCCTCCCTAGCGTTACCGGCGAGAACATGTGGGAAAATATCAGACAACGGAACTTTTTCAAACCACAAAAAATAAACAAATCAACTCTCACGCCATTCTCCAGAACAAATTGCTCATCATCTTTATTATTTTCATCAATTACAGCACTGGGCGTTACCGGCGAGAGAATGTGGGAAAATATATAAGGGACAACGGAACTTTCTCCAAGCCAAAAAAGGGCAGCTTCTTTTGAGGTTCTGCATTATACGGGAGACCGCGAATTCCAGCGAACGCGGAGCACAAAGCGTCGCTGCTCGGCATTTGCGCGATGTTTTTATTCTTACTCACAAACACAATTTGCCGCCGATTTTTATCCATTATGCAGCAAACGTTAAACACCAAGTAAAAGCACAAACAGGAGATTTATGTTGACGATAATCTGACGCATTTTGATATTTTCGATATCATTCCTCAATATCGAAATTTCCGATATTTCGATATGATTAAAAAATTGCTATCGGCGATATCGATATCAAAACAATATCGAATAATCGAGTAATATCGATATATCGACGGTGCTTACACAGGTTTGACTGTACATACTGTATAAACGTGGACATTGTGGGCACCTGTCTAATGTGGACACTTTCAATTTTCCCTAGGAAGATTAATTTACACAGATTTAGTCATACACTGTACGAAACTGGGAATCTTACACCGGTCGGTTAATAACACTTTTCATAATTCCCCTTGAGTGCCAAAACTTTACACATGTTTCACTAGATTTCATAGATCAACAGAGACGACCTTATAACGCCATCGGCCTTACACACGACTCAGGCTGTTTGTGCTGCCCAAAATTGAGCAGGGTGACAAAAACGAATTTAAGCACTGGAATAACTTTTGGTCACAACGTCTCGAGTCGCAGGAGAGTACGGCTTGAGTAGCGTCAACTAGTAGTCGTTGACTGTATATCCCTCGTGCCAAACTTTCAGCAATCTTCAATTTGTGATTCTACCATAAAAATGCCACAATCTTGAAAACCGATTCTAGAATGACAACGGGAGAATTCCCTGTTAGACTTACGAACGCACATATATCCACGACTGTCACCTAGCGACAGGAACCTGCAAATACTGTCAGTATCGACTATGCACAAATATACCTGGCCCAATGAACATATATCCAGTGGATCTATACCTATCAGCAAACAGGAGTGAATGATTATTTAAATACTATGAGAGAGTACAAAATGGAACAGTGGTCTGAGAATGACAGTATTGTAATATTTTGTGTTATTGACTGCGACTACAGACCGCTTATTTGGACACTGAATCAAGAAGAAAACATGTTGTTTATCCAACCCATGTGGATTGCATATCATAACGGCTTGGTTTGTTGTGACAAGAATAAGACTTATAAAGGCCATCACCGTCATAAATCCAAAGTGCAGTGGTGGGTGAACATGCAGTAGGCGGTGAGTTGATAACTTTCCACCATAAAAACCTACATTGGTGACCCAGACGTGATAAAAATCACAACAACAGCATCTGCAGATATACCATGCTTGATATGCGGCAGAGTGCCACCCCCCCTCCCCCCCAAAAAATGTCCCTATACACTAACACTGTTGTTCTATTGTTAACGGACCTCGCCCCCAAATAAATCCTCTAAAGAATTCCTAAGATTCCTGGAACACGATGAAGACACAATAATAATAATAATAATAATGTGTGGACTTATATAGCGCACGTATCCACCAACTGAGTGGTGCTCAAGGCGCATTATATCATTACCCCTGCTCATAAGGCTCATAAATCATTCCTGAAACCATCTCAGCTCCCTGGGGAGTATACAGCTCAATTGCTGCCATTACAGCGCATATAGGGCTAATCAACCAACTCTGCCCTCACAGGTACCCATTTAACCCCTGGGTGGAGAGATGCAATTATGGTTAAGTGTCTTGCTCAAGGACACAAGTGTCACGGCCGGGATTCGAACCCACATTCTGCTGCTAATACCAGAACTTGAGTCCGGTAAGCTAGACCGCTCGGCCACGACACTCCACAATGGGAGGGGAGGGAGGGGGTGCGCACTCTGTCACATATCGAGCATCATATAGCAGAACAAATGCAGGACACAGTTACCTTGACTGCTTTATATCAACAATCACCATTAACAAATCAGAGTTTGAAGGCATCAGTCTATTTACGATAGCAAAAAAAAAAAGAAAACTAAAAATGCTGATGCACGCGGGTCTGAGGCAATGCGCTGATACGTTTTAGGATGTACTATAGAAAACTAATAATGGCCGTTTCATGATAATGGGTTTGTGTTATTGTTGTTTTATTTTTGCTAGAACAATGACAGCAACGCAATGGCAAAATTTGTGTTTGTTTGTAATAATGAGCGATGGGGGTGACAAAATAATTGGACAAAATAATTGGCCAAAGCATTGTTGAAGAGTCTTTCAGTGTCTTAAAGGGACGGTATTGTCACAATCCGGAACAGACTTTCATCGGGCATGGAATCAGTGTCCTAGTTTAAGATTAACATAGTGACTGAAAATTACAGGCTCATTTATGCAGCAGCAATGGTAATATGACCTTGTCATGTGGGTCATTTTTTTCAGTCACTGAGTTAATCTAAAACTAGCATTCTGATTCCATGCCCTTTAATATAACCAGCAATGAATTTATCACACTCCATTATAAATTTATTTATTAATATAATTACTCTTTAACCGTGCTCAGTTCAATGACTTTTTCAAGTAAATAACATCCTTTCTACTAGGAAACAAGCACTGTTCAGATTTATACAAAAAAACAATAATTCACACAGAATAATCAGACCTTTAACACCACCAATCAAAACCGCATTCTGTAAGTTCAATTTTGGCCATCCTTTGTAAATATGCCAGTTACAGAAACGTGACTGTGAATTCCGGAAAAAAAAAAATTTCCTGGAGGGATTTATATTGATTCTGACCTACTTACATACAGTTAGAAGAATCCATATCAATGAATACAAACATGGTTTTTCAAGTGTCTTTTTTAGGCTTTATATTTTAAGACTGGTCATTTTGGCAAAACGGCAATATTTACAAAACATTTTGAGCATTAAATTCATGGATTATATATGTGACTGGCTCTGGTAAATCCCTAAACTTGGACCCAATTTTCAAAAGTGACCTCCCAAATGTATCATGAAAATTAACAATGTTCCCAACAACGTTTCAGGATTTTTCTTTTTCCATCAAAATTTGGAGAAAATGCTCTAAATGGTGACATAAAAACTGGTCCCTGGGGTCAGTTTTTGACCTTTTCATGGCTGTTACGCATTATGGTAAATGCCGAAAAGTTTCAGGTTTTGCCAGAGTGGGTCGCACATTTTGGTGACCAGTGACAAAAAATGCACCTATCTCTAGTTAAAGATTGCGTCTAGTTCTCAAGGAACTAGCTTCGCGGGTAAATGCCTATCCCATGATGCCACATGTCAGGCTGGGCAGGAGGAGCAAAACCCGTAACCAAGCTCATTATGCGTGCGCGCATTTGGAGTACAATGCCGTGGTATGGATTATAGCAGGCTCGCACACTTCATGTAGGTAACAGACTTCTAGTACATCCAAACTGAGAACACATTATCTTTTCACAGAATAATTCCGACTCGTGAGATTAACATATTTGATAAAATGCCTGGGTCAAACCTTAGGTAGCAGAAGGGATGGGTATAAAAACTGAAAAATTAATGATTTTGAATTTATTTCACTGTGAACAGAAATCCACCAAAAAAATAATAAATAAATAAATCATGAAAAGAAAAACACAATATTGAACTTACTTCCATATTTACTCTGATTTCAAGGCTGAGCCTGACCTTGGGGCTGAATCTGAAAAACAACAAAAGAAACCCCTCAAACTAAACAAACAAAAACAAAAGGAAATCAAAAAGAAACAAAAACAGAGGAATTTACACAAAAAATAGGTGATGACTTCACTCATTTGACATTAATATATTTTGGAGAAATCCCAATTTGTTAAACTGATTTTGAAAGCAAAAACAAAAAATTGGGAGTAACATATTGTCAAAGACAATTTGGTCTGAAATATGTTTTGTCAAGACAATGTCAACGATACACGTTACCAAATTCAAGGAAAGAAAGAAGAAAAAAAAACAAGGACGTCAAGATTGTTAAAAATACACATAAGCTGCCCCAGTCTGTAACATTCATGAACAAATTTATTTAATATCAAAACATCATGTTCCATATTATTTCTAAGATTTGTTCAATATTTCCTAACTGGGAACTTTAAGTAAAATGATGCAACTGACATTTGCATTTTATCAAATTTGTAGAAACCTCAATGTAGGCACATCCTCGTTACATGTAAATGGAGAAAAATGACCTTTTATTGAGTGCAACTTGTGCACAGTCACGCCATTCATTGATTTTTTTTGCAACGATGTGAGCAACGATTCGGAATACCCTTGCTGAAAAAAAGAAGACTGTAACTGAAAGATACCCTGAAGCAGATCCTTTTGATGGTTAGAGATGAAATTTACAAAAAAAGGTATCCGTCTTTTGTATTTAGGTTTAAAGGGACACTATCATCACGATCAGACTTTCAACAGGGCATGGAATCGGTAGAATCTAGTTTAAAGATGAACATAGTGACTGAAAATGACTGGCTCATTTATGCAGCAGCAATGGTAATATGACCTTATCATGTGGGGTGTTATTTTCAGTCACCGAGTTAATCTCATTAATTTGTGGAGTGTCGTGGCCGAGCAGTCTAGTGCATCGGACTCAAGTTCTGGTGCCAGAGTCAGAATGTGGGTTCGAATCACAGCCTGGCTGATCACGGCGCTTGTGTCCTTGAGCAAGACACTCAACCATAATTGCTTCGTCCTTCAGATGGGACGTTAAGCTGTAGGTCCTGTGTACTAGATTATGTAATGTACGCAAAAGAACCCAGAACACTTATCATGGAAGAGTAGGGGTTTACCCCGGTGTTTCTGGTTCGCATAGCAAGCGCCCTTGTTTACAGGTTTCCTCAGGCTTCCGAGCTACAGTGCTTAAATGTACTTTTGAGGCATCCTTGGTTTCATTACCAGAAATTGATGATGATGATGATGATGATGATGATGATGATGATGATGATGATGATGATGATGATGATCTAAAACTAGCACTCCTATTCCATGCCCTGTTCATCGTAACGATATTGTCCCAATATTACCAATGCACCTCAGGTAGAAATATATCAAGGGCTGTTTGATAACATCAACTCAACACCAAGATAGCTTTATGTATACACTGTTATTTGGTTATAATGCTTTTTGAGAACACTATTATTAACACTGTACCCCCATTTTGTTTATTTTAAGTATAACATGAATACAAATTCATCAAAGAGACATTGTTCCTGCTCAAAAAAACTTCTCCGTATCCAGAGGAATAGAAATGTCATCAAAACATCCACGAATAAGATTTAAAAAAAAAACAGACGTCTCGTCTTGATGGCCGGCGAGTGTGTGCAGGAGATATTGATTCAGCGGTCACTCAATACCCAATTGGTGCTCAGACCATCTTCACTCTAAAGTGGCTGTTGGCGATGCGTCTTAATGTATTGACATCACGTTATGATATTGACACGCTTGTTTGTCTTGTCGCTTATGTGATCATGCAGTTAAAACCGTTGATGAAAACAACTCAGCGATACGTGCCGCTACATACATTACGCAAGGAGTGCATTGGGAGAGGTGGCGTACACACGTGTTCTTATGAAAATTACCATCTACACTGTTTGCATTTTGGGCTTTATCGTGTGGTGACAGCACACATGTCTTTCACTCCGTTAACCCTAACTCCCTAGGCCCACTTGCTTACACATAACCTGAATCCTCCCAAATCCTTCTGTAGTAAAGCAAGCACATGACATGTATGCACACATGTGTTTCTAATCTGTGGCCAGGGACCCTCCCTGCATGCTAAAGTGAAGGATTTTGAAGGATTGAGGTTATTAGGCATACTTGCCTTTCCATGGTACATATACATCCATGTTTGTTGTAGTGATTGCAAGGTCAGTGCTTAGGTCAGTGCTTGGGTCAGTGGACACTGTTTATTGCTCCATGCATGCAGGGAGGGTCCCTGGCCATGTACATGTATCACAGATTAGGAACACATGTGTGCGTACATGTCATGTGCTTGCTTTACTACTTAATGATTTTGGAGGATTCAGGTTATGTGTAAGCAAATGGGCGTAGGGAGTCAGGAAGGATTCAGGTTATGTGTAAGCAAATGGGCCTAGGGAGTTAGGAAGGATTCAGGTTATGTGTAAGCAAATGGGCCTAGGGAGTTAGGAAGGATTCAGGTTATGTGTAAGCAAATGGGCCTAGGGAGTTAGGAAGGATTCAGGTTATGTGTAAGCAAATGGGCCTAGGGAGTTAGGAAGGATTCAGGTTATGTGTAAGCAAATGGGCCTAGGGAGTTAGGAAGGATTCAGGTTATGTGTAAGCAAATGGGCCTAGGGAGTTAGGAAGGATCTTAAGGATTGGAGCTAACCCTCAACAATTTATTAATATTTTTTTTGTTATTGAGTTCTTTTGGGTACACCATGTAATGATCTCTTTTTGGAAAAAAGTGATGGCTCTGAGAAGTGCCGGTTGGTTTTGTTCTCAACAATTTGATTAGTCTGCTCGAAACGTTGAGAACAAACCAAACGGCTCTTCTCTGAGCTATCACTTTTTTTCCAAGAAGAGATCATTACATGGTGTACCCGAAAGAACGAAAGAACATCTATCTCCACCATGCAAAGCCTCAAATCCGACACTATTGTTTTTGCAAAATAATGGTTACTGGCCTTACATTTTGAACCTAGCAGGTTCTTTCTCAAAGGCAAAATGAGCCTTTTGAGAAAGAACCTGGTAGGTTCGAAACGTAAGGCCAATAACTCCTCTTTTGCATTTATATTACAGGTCCTTTAGGTTGGTAAGCAATTTGCAACAGCTAATTCTCTATTTATTATTATTATTTTTTTGTTGTAATCATTCCTTTTTGACAAAACAATGTTATGGGCATAAATAAACAGGGATGTCAGTGACAATGGAAACAAAATATCCTACAGTTTTGTGTGGTGAAAAAGTCTGTACATGTCTGTTCAAATGCATATAAAGACCAAACTGTTGTCTGACTTTGAGATAGACCATGGACCGGAGGTTGGTTTATAATGTTGTCAGCAATCAAATTTAAAAAAAATAATAATGTATACAAAATAACAATAATACAAATAGTAATTAAAAACAACACATTATTTTTGTATATTTTTTAAATAAAAAAATAAAGAAAATAATCAAATTAAACAAACAAACCAAAATTTTAATTTAAAAAAATATAATAATAAAAAATTTAAATAACACATTTTAACTTTTTTTTTATTACAAATGGAAACTTGGAAATCCTGGAAAACCTGGAAAACTAACATCCCTGTTAAAAACATTCAGTTTTTAATCAGCATTCTACGTACTAAGTATTTTACAAATAACAATTTAGGGTAACAATAGGACAATAGTACAATAGCAGTTACCAGACAGTATTTTGCAAAAACAAATGCATGTTTCCATGGTGATAAATACAGGTACAGTATATTCATGTCACAAGACCCGACTCCCTCAGAGCTACTTGTAAAATATCGGAATCAGAGAAATGATAACAATTTAGCGTGGGTTTTTTATTGATCCAATCTAGAGAATGCCTTTAGCTTGCTAAATGTTAACAGTCTCCTGAGGACGATCAGAGCATACTGATCGAAACGTCGAGTTGTACCTCCAGTTCTTTTCAGAACTAATTACTACTCAATTGAGATTCCACATGGTGTCACCGCAATTAGTCTTACTTAAATGTTAACATATTCACAGCACTACAATGTTTGCCCGTTTTATATTCGTATTCTTACAATACACAATACACAAGTAACACATTTACACTATAAGCCCTTTTTAAAAAAAAATTAAATTTTTATTTCATTTTTTTTTTGGGGGGGGGGGCATTTCTTGATTTAAAACAACAAAAACAAACAAAAATCACAAAGTGTGTGATTAGAATCCATCTAATTAAGTAATAAAACCTGGAAAAGCATAAAAGACAAAGAGTTGCATTTGTTGTCAAACCAGAGAACCAAACATTGGAAAGGAATTGAACATTATACAGGGATGATATTGTGAGAAAATGAAAAGGTAGGAAAAATGTTTGCCATTATCATTAGGCATATACTAGCCTATAGCGGTTTACCTCTATAGCCATGTATAGCAAGAAAACTGTTTTTTTTTATCTTGGTATTTACAATAAAATGATACACAAGGAAAGTTTCCATGGTCTGAAGTTAGTCGGAACCCGGTTTCATGGTACAATGTAGGATTTTCAAAATAAAAAGGTAGGATTTCCAACAAAAGTAGGAAGAATGAAGAATATCATGCCTGATTATATTTCTTTCTAAATATTTCTAGATAATTTTGTAGTTTTTAAGTTATAAAACAGACTGTTTTGCTAACTGCGCTCTACGGTACAAATCTGTTTTGGATCCTACCAGAAGTCTATTGCCTACACGGAGTGTGCCAGTCGTGTAATAACTAGCTGGTTCACGGCAAAGTACGAGGAGAACAATGGATTTGGGGCCATTCTTAACGCTGCATGCCACAGGCTGACAGACAGACTGATGCGCGAAGTCTCAAAAGAAGCATTGTATCCTTGATAATAATAATAATAATAATAATAATAAAGATTTTTAGCGAGCACATATCCACCGTGCTGGGTGCTCAAGGTGCGGAAACAAAGAAAAACATGAATACAAACAATATACAATGATAGCATAGGAAAAAAAATTAAATAAATTATGTACTGAGATACATGTACCTACAATGCAATTACAAATATACATCATCTTTGAAGAGTTGTGACATAAGATGAGTTTTAAGCATCGACTTAAATCTGGTTATACTATGACCAGATTTGAGTTTAGTTGGAAGATGATTCCAGAGTCTCGGAGCTGCGACAGAAAAAGACCTATCACCCCAGTTCCGTTTTGAAGTTGGTTCCTTTAGGAGTGACATGTTGCTGGAGCGCAAATTGCGTGATGGAGTGTAGACTTTAAGCAGTTCAGAAATATAAATTGGAGCAATGTTATTAAAAGATTTGTGAACAATTAGCATAAGTTTAAAAACAATTCTCTGTGAAACAGGAAGCCAGTGCAGTTCTTTCAAGATTGGCGTGATATGGCATGACTTTCTGGACAAAGTCACAACACGAGCTGCTGTGTTTTGTATGTGCTGAAGACGAGATATTTGATTCTGTGGGAGACCGTAAAGGAGAGCATTCCCGTTATCGAGCCGTGATGTGACAAACGCATGTATAATTTGTTCAGCAGCACTTTTATTCAAGTATTTCCTAATTCGGCTTGATGTCTTGCTGTCGTGCTCGAGTACATTATATAACTAACACACATATGTGTACTGTGCCGTTACTGCCCAATACTGTGCATGTTGTGCGAATCTCTGCTGGCCCAGTTGTATCTAGTTTGCATCCTATTTTGTTATGCAACTAGCAAGTGGTGTCGAGCACGATGCTCTCAAGCTAGGTAGCCACACTTGTTAGCATGCTCATTAAGCATGCACAGTACTGGGTCACAGTAGGCTGACACACTTCTGATCCTACTAGTTCAAACTTAAGATTCTGACGATAAGTCCAAACAGGTGAGGCTGCCATATTATTTCCTGCATTTTTATCATCTGGTCCTAGAGATTTCATCTCGTGATATAGCATACAAAATAAGCCAAAGTGTATGACCCGACAAAGCCCTTTATGACTAGAGTTGATAACTGTGGTATTCTAGGGATTCAGAAAGACTCCTTGACCGTCCATCCCAAAAATCTCAAAGAGTCAAAAGGTGTAGGGCAAAAATTAAATTAGCCGATAATCGAGACATGTCATTATGTGGAGTGAAATCAAGATACCAGCATAATGACACTTTTTTTTATATCAATGATGATAAATTCACATTTCCTTCCAATTTTCTTTGGCACAGAATGAGTAGAAATGCTACTTGGATATGATCATCTGGGCCAAAGGTGCCCAGTAATTGTGGCTTTCAAAGGGACTGTAACTAACCATATGGGACATGAACGAGCCCCATGCTGATGTATTCAAATATAAATTAATTCAGCCATTTAGTCATACAGTCCAATTTTTCTCAAACAACCATTTTGAAAAATAAGTTACATTACAAAATAATTTGTCAATAATTAACAAATTGGAAAATGCTAAAAAGGATGATTCATGATGAAATTGTTGGAGAATAACGTACTGGCAAATCTGAAAATACTGGTAAAACACTGTGTGGAGATCACACCGACTTTAACTTAAAAGTCTGACTGTCTGAATCAAGATATGAGCAACAACAGAAATATGACGAATAGACTGATTAATTACAATATGAAAATTGTAATCTTAAAATCTCCATAACCCATAACAATAGGAACTTATTTCCTTCTAAATTTCAATTGTGTCCAAAATTAAACAGTTGATGTTTATATGGTAGATTGCAGGACAGTTTAGATTAAAATCAGAAGTAAAACCTTGACACATATATATAGGAACCTCTTTCAAATGACATCTCCCGAGACGGTTGTTGATCGATATCTGATATCTGAGTCAGGATACTGTGGACACATTCTCTATAAATGTCCTTGATTATTGACAACTGTTACCGAGTCAAAACAATTCAGCTATAGTTTACACATCAGCAAACAAACACTTGGGTGTACTGAATGAATATTTAACAAATGGAATGAAATACATGAACCTGCTGGAGGCACAATACAATCTTTCATTATAAACACCATGTAGGAAAAACGGTTGATTTGATTTGTTTTGCCTTACACAGACATATGTATGAAGTACTGTATACTCAGTGCTTTCCGAGTGTCTGCAAAAAAACTAGAGCTCAAGTGTTTGTTAGAACAAACACACGGTGTTCGTGTCAACTTCCGGTTCAATCAAATTATCATCGATGATGTCAATCATACTTTTCAAAGGTGTATCATCTTTTATTATAACAATATCAATTTCATATTCAAAAGACCTATCAATTTTGCATTATAGTGTGTTGAATTTGAACTTCCGTTTACACCGAAAGTAAAGGTCAGATCAGGTGATTTGAAGGTCATATATGTGACACGATAAAACTTCCTCATGATTTTGAAGAAAAAAAACGTTATTACCTGCTTTGGTTCAATATCTCAGATTGGAAATTATTCCCTTTTTAAAAATGTCACTAGGGGGCGCTTTGATCTTTGATGATGTCATCAAACATATTTTTTTAAAGATAAGATGTCACTAATCACTTTATTCACAAAAGTCATATTCAAATTTCATATGGTTTTTGAGATGGTAAATTATTATTTTTCTAAACCTGCTGCCAGAGGGAACTGACAGGTAATGACGTCATCAGTCACATTTTTTAAAAGGTCACATGTCAATAGTAATTTCGTCCACGGAAGGCACGCCCAAATACCATATCATGTTGGCTGTAGATCCTATAAAAGTGCTTCAGAATATTTTTTCATTTAAACTTCCAGTTTCGACCAGAAGGAGAGGTCAGATTGGGGTCATGTTTGTATACGAAATGTCACATAATTCAAGATCTGTAAGATGATGCAGAGATTGTGTAAATATCTTTTGTGGTTCATGAGATATGATTTTTTGAAATATTAAAATTTAATTTTAGTGTATTTCGATATCTGATGACGTCACCATGACATCACAACTTTCACTGAAACTATGTCATAACTTTATTGACAACTACATGTTATGGTCCAAGTATGTGTCAAGTTTGAAGGCTCTGTGAACTTTGGAACTATGTTTTTTTGTGCGATAAGTCTCATCGAGAAGAAGAAAAAAAAAAGAAAAAAAACGAACAATTTCAAGAGGTGTTCATGCGACAGCATGATGGAACTTTCAAAGGTCAGTTTTATGATATATATCTTGAAACTAGGCAAGTGTAATGTTTCCATTTCCCGAGTTGCACCTTCCCTTTAAAATAAATAACATGGTCTCCATATAGCATGCTTGACAATATGAACAAGACTTGGACAACAGACAAGTAAAAAGGGCTTTATTTACAGCAAGCTTCCTCCACCCTACGCATCCCTCGTGTCAACCATTGCATGGCTTCCTCCACCATACGTATCCCTCGTGTCAACCAATGCATGGCTTCCTCCACCATACGTATCCCTCGTGTCAACCACTGCATGGCTTCCTCCACCATACGCATCCCTCGTGTCAACCACTGCATGGCTTCCTCCACCCTACGCATCCCTCGTGTCAACCAATGCATGGCTTCCTCCACCCTACGCATCCCTCGTGTCAACCAATGCATGGCTTCCTCCACCATACGCATCCCTCGTGTCAACCAATGCATGGCTTCCTCCACCATACGCATCCCTCGTGTCAACCAATGCATGGCTTCCTCCACCCTACGCATCCCTCGTGTCAACCAATGCATGGCTTCCTCCACCATACGCATCCCTCGTGTCAACCAATGCATGGCTTCCTCCACCATATGCATCCCTCGTGTCAACCAATGCATGGCTTCCTCCTCCACCCTACGCATCCCTCGTGTCAACCAATGCATGGCTTCCTCCACCATACGCATCCCTCGTGTCAACCAATGCATGGCTTCCTCCACCATACGCATCCCTCGTGTCAACCAATGCATGGCTTCCTCCACCATACGCATCCCTCGTGTCAACCAATGCATGGCTTCCTCCACCCTACGCATCCCTCGTGTCAACCAATGCATGGCTTCCTCCACCCTACGCATCCCTCGTGTCAACCAATGCATGGCTTCCTCCACCCTACGCATCCCTCGTGTCAACCAATGCATGGCTTCCTCCACCCTACGCATCCCTCGTGTCAACCAATGCATGGCTTCCTCCACCATACGCATCCCTCGTGTCAACCAATGCATGGCTTCCTCCACCATACGCATCCCTCGTGTCAACCAATGCATGGCTTCCTCCACCATACGCATCCCTCGTGTCAACCAATGCATGGCTTCCTACACCATACGCATCCCTCGTGTCAACCAATGCATGGCTTCCTCCACCATACGCATCCCTCGTGTCAACCAATGCATGACTTCCTCCACCATACGCATCCTTCGTGTCAACCAATGCATGGCTTCCTCCACCATACGCATCCCTCGTGTCAACCAATGCATGGCTTCCTCCACCCTACGCATCCCTCGTGTCAACCAATGCATGGCTTCCTCCACCATACGCATCCCTCGTGTCAACCAATGCATGGCTTCCTCCACCATACGCATCCCTCGTGTCAACCAATGCATGGCTTCCTCCACCATACGCATCCCTCGTGTCAACCAATGCATGGCTTCCTCCACCATACGCATCCCTCGTGTCAACCAATGCATGGCTTCCTCCACCATACGCATCCCTCGTGTCAACCAATGCATGGCTTCCTCCACCCTACGCATCCCTCGTGTCAACCAATGCATGGCTTCCTCCACCATACGCATCCCTCGTGTCAACCAATGCATGGCTTCCTCCACCCTACGCATCCCTCGTGTCAACCAATGCATGGCTTCCTCCACCATACGCATCCCTCGTGTCAACCAATGCATGCTTCCTCCACCCTACGCATCCTTCGTGTCAACCAATGCATGTTCATAAGAATCAACTCAATAAACTGATGTAGCCAGGGGTTTTACTTAATTGCTAGTGTAACACTGAATTTGGATGTATTACTTAAGCTGGCCGTTGATTTGTAGAAGAGACTAACACACAAGGAGACAGCTAGATTAAGACGATCTTTGAGGATGATAAGGGAGGGAGGGAGAGGACATCAGTATATATTATTTTCCAATCTCAGAATGGTAGAATTGTTTATTACAAGTTAGAGGGTTGTTGTATATGTGATAATTGGGCTTAGGCAATTGTTTATAAATTAACAGGATGTCTAGCTTACACTAGTATAATGCCTCTGTTGTCCACAATTTATACTAGTTTATAGGTGTTCGCGTGCGCGCGAACACCTCTTGAAATTGTTCGGTTTTTTAACTTTTTCTTCTCCTTCTTCCTCGCGAAACCCATCCAGCAAAAAAAAAACATAGTTGCAAAGTTCACAGATCCTTCGAAGTTGACACATACTTAGACCATAACATGTAGTTGTCAATAAAGTTGTGAAATATAGTTTCAAGTAAAGTTGTGACATCATAGTGACATCATCAGATATCAAATTACACTAAATCAAATTTTAATATTTCAAAAATCATCTCACATGAACCACAAAAGATATTTACACAATCTTTGCATCATCTTACAGATGTTGAATTATGTGACATTTCGTACACAGACATGACCCCAATCCGACCTTTTCTTCCAGTCGAAACTGGAAGTTTAAATGAAAAAATATTCTGAAGCAGTTTTATAGGGTCCATGATATGGTATTTGAACATGCTTTCAGTGGACGAAATTACTATTGAGATGTGACCTATTTAAAAATGTGACTGATGATGTCATTGCCTGTCACAGCGCCCTCTGGCGACAGGTTTAGAAAAACAATAATTTTCTATCTGAAAAACCATAGGAAATTTGAATATGACTTTTGTGAATAAAGTAACAAGTGACATCTTATCTTTTCAAAAAATATATTTGATGACGTCATCAAAGTTCAGAGCGCCCCCTAGCGGCAATTTTAAATTATTTTCCAATCTCAGAAATTGGACCAAAGCAGGTACTAACGTTATGTTTTCATGATCATGAGGAAGTCATAATTTATATATGACTATTACTATTGACATGTGACCTTTTTTAAAATGTGACCGATGACGTCATCGCCTGTCACAGCGCCCTCTGGCGACAGGTTTAGAAAAATAATAATTTTCTATCTGAAAAACTATAGGAAATTTGAATATGACTTTTGTGAATAAAGTAACTAGTGACATCTTATCTTTTCAAAAAATATGTTTGATGACGTCATCAAAGTTCAGAGCGCCCCCTAGCGGCAATTTTAAAAAGAGCTTATTTTCCTATCTCAGAAATGGAACCAAAGCAGGTACTAACATTAGGTTTTCATGATCATGAGGTCATAATTTATATATGACCTTCAAATCACCTGATCTGACCTTTACTTCCAGTCCAAACAGGAAGTTCAAATTCAACACATTCTAATGCAAAATTTATATATTTTTGAATATGAAATTGATATTGTTATAATAAAAGATAACAGACTTTTGCAAAATATGATATTGACATCATCGATGATAATTTGATTGAACCTGAAGTTCTCGTTTTTTTTCAATATTTTTTTCTGTGCTTTATGTTTCAAAGGTTAAATAATTGTAAGCCGCTTATGGGCGGATCCAAAACATTTTTTAGGGGGGGCTGAGAATCAAAAACAATTATTTTTCAGTACTACAAAAATTACAATGAAATAATCAAAGGGAGAGAAAAACAAAGCAAAGGGAGAGAAAAACAAAGCACAGTGAGGGAATGGGAGTGCGTTCTCCCCTCCCCCTCTCTCTCTTTTAAAAAATTTTTTTAAACGATTTTTTTGGGGGGCTACAGCCCCCCTTAGCCGCCCCCCCCCCCCCTGGATCCGCCAATGTCGCTATGGTGCAGTTACTTTGTGCCACCATGTTTCACTGGGGAATTGGGGGAAGGAGAGGGGCCTGGGGAAGGAGGGGGGTCCTGGGGAAGGAAGGGGGGGGCCCTGGGGAAGGGGAACTTTTTTTTTCAATATAAATCATGCCCAAGAGAATAAGAAGCATGAGAGAACCCCCCAAGCTAACATTCATGTACTGTTAGTAGTTGGTAGGAAGTGTAAAATGATGATGAATATTACATTAGAAGGATTGATTAGATGGAGCATCTAAAAACAGAGGGAGGCAGAAAGTTCCAAAGCCTATAGCGTAAGATGCTGAATAAGACCTCTGATGTTGTTAAGTCCAAGATTATAGAATTTAACAACTACATATAGACTGCCTGGGCGAACGGTTTACTACTTTTTGTTTATCATGCACGTCAATTTACCATATGCTTAGTGTGTGTATATCCCCTTTGCAGTAGTGTCCCCCTCTTTCTCCATCATCCCGGATCCGCCCCTTTAAGGTTATCGCTGCTCATGTTCAAACATGATTAATTCCAGGTCTTACAACCAACCATCCCCCCCACCCCCATAACCTCCAATTATCCAGGCTTTGCCAAAGTCAACACAAGACAAACGCTAATGTCACGAAAATTTGTTTGCCAAACACACACAATCCATATTCAAGCATGCCGCACATGAACTGGACACGGATGTAGTTCAAAACACCAGACAGTAATTACAAATTGCATCTAGGCGATGATAGTTCAAAATGTACCCGGACAGTAATAAGAAATTGTACCTAGACGATGATAAATTTCCATTTAGACCTGGGGCTCTTTTCTTTGATAAGTGGTTTTTGTTGGCCGAGAGTGTCTTTAGTACTGATAAGCTGCTGTCATGATAAGCTGATGTACTGTGCTATTTTCTGCAGGGTCTCAAGTATCAGCTTTCATGAATAATACAGTCCATTTATCATTCTTAAAACTCTTATGCAATGTCAGCTCGGTGACAATATTCATAAATTCATTTCAGAAGCATTCCAAAATATGATGGCTGATTTCCACGTCAATATCCAGCGGCATGCCAGCAACTTATTAAAAAAAAAATATTTTCAAAATTCATTTCAGAAGCATATCAAAATATGTTGGCTGATTTCCACATAAATATCTGGCGGCATGACATGAATTTATTAAAAAATATATATTCAAAATGAGAATTATGGAAAGCCCTAGGAAGAGAATATTTGGCTTAGAATATCTTTATGCAGACAATTCAGGGGCAGATGCAGGGACTCAAAAAAGGGAGGCACACATCCAAAAGCCAAAAGAGGGAGAGAGCTCACTGAAAATAATAATTCAAAGACATGGAAATAAAAAGATTGGGGGGGGAGGGGATATCCCTGATCCGCCAATAAGATACTGCTAAAATGAGACAAAAAAGTTTATATTTGAAGTAGCTGAAATTTATTTTTTAAAATTTATAATTTGTTCTTTTGCCAAGCACTTCTGAGTTGCAGTGAACCATTGATTGGCCCATTCAGAGCTCTTATTAAGAGCCTTCAGTTTGACTCTATATTCCATTCTGTTCACTGACGGAGTTAATGTCTGTTGGGCTATTGTTCACAATTGCTCCTTTTAGGTACAACTGTTCTGTATTATAAACCAAATGTTCTATAAAATGGTCATATATTGCTACTTGAGATATAGCTCAACACTGCCTTTATGAAATGCCAAAACGCTGAATGTGCTGTTAAAATGAACATTGGCACCAACATCTACACGGTACATAAATCACTATAATGAACACCAACGTTACAGTGAACATTTTGTGAGATGGGGTATTGTACAGTACAGCCAGAGGCAAGCTACTTACAAGGTTGAAAAACTGTTATTGATTTATCAATCAATATCATTCAAATGGTTTTGATTGATAAAGGTACTATGCCAGCATATAGAAATGATCAAGTTGTCAAATGGTACTGCGTGGTGAATGCATCTAAACTGTACATGGTACTGTTATCTACACAGCTAATCCACCATTCATAAACGGACAGTCGTCAAACGGTACTGTGTGGTGAATGCATCTAAACTGTACATGGTACTGTTATCTACACAGCTAATCCACCATTCATAAACAGACAGTTGTCAAATGGTACTGCGTGGTGAATGCATCTAAACTGTACATGGTACTGTTATCTACACAGCTAATCCACCATTCATAAACAGACAGTTGTCAAATGGTACTGTGTGGTGAATGCATCTAAACTGTACACGGTACTGTTATCTACACAGCTTATCCACCATTCATAAACAGACAGTTGTCAAATGGTACTGCGTGGTGAATGCATCTAAACTGTACATGGTACTGTTATCTACACAGCTAATCCACCATTCATAAACAGACAGTTGTCAAATGGTACTGTGTGGTGAATGCATCTAAACTGTACATGGTACTGTTATCTACACAGCTTATCCGCCATTCATAAACAGACAGTTGCCAAATGGTACTGTGTGGTGAATGCATCTAAACTGTACATGGTACTGTTATCTACACAGCTTATCCACTATTCATAAACAGACAGTTGTCAAATGGTACTGTGTGGTGAATGCATCTAAACTGTACATGGTACTGTTATCTACACAGCTTATCCACTATTCATAAACAGGCAGTTGTCAAATGGTACTGTGTGGTGAATGCATCTAAACTGTACATGGTACTGTTATCTACACAGCTAATCCACCATTCATAAACAGACAGTTGCCAAATGGTACTGTGTGGTGAATGCATCTAAACTGTACATGATACTGTTATCTACACAGCTCATCCACCATTCATAAACAGACAGTTGTCAAATGGTACTGTGTGGTGAATGCATCTAAACTGTACATGGTACTGTTATCTACATGTACACAGCTAATCCACCATTCATAAACAGACAGTTGTCTAGTTTTGAATGGTCAGTCAACTCACTGGCAACAAAAATCCCGAGAGTAGGAGGGTTTTTAAAGCAATAAAGGAAATTTATCAACATTCATTTTATTTTATTCTCAAAGAGGTAATGACATAATCGCCATTCACAAATGGTGGCTAATCACAGCAACAAGTACACATCACACGACAACCACAAATCCAAGACAACAAAGGACAAAGTCCAAGCACGTGCGTTCAGTTGCGCGTTTACAATCAGCTACTTGATTAAATACATGTCTATTCAAGATTATCTAACACAAAAACTACAACATATGTACATACACATACACGTACTTTACAACAACAAAATCATGTACACTGTACATGTATGTTAAAAAAAAATAATGATTATTTCCATTTTGAGGATACGAGATCCAAGTGTTTTTTTTATAAGGACTTTCCGGGCTGAGCTCAATTAACCAGGATGTCCTTTGATGCGTACCAACCCATGGGGCTCTACATCCTCATATAAAAAACAGAGACAAATTTTACATTTACATCAAATCACATTCATGCAATACAAGTGTACAACTACATGTACAGAGGTGCAGCCAAGGAGTTATCTCCAGGTGGAGTTTGATTTGGTGTGGGTGGATAACTGTTCCGTGCATAAGCTGTTGAGGGCGCATGTCTTTTTTAGATCACTGGTTGATTGATAGGGCAAATGTGCATTGATTTGAAGGGGTAGCTGCTCCGTGCATGAGAGGCTGAGGACGCAAGACTTTAGATCACTGGTTGATTGATAGGGCAAATGTGCATTGATTTGATGGGGTAACTGCTCCGTGCATGAGCGGTTGAGGGCGCAAGACTTTAGATCACTGCTTTATTGATAGAGCAAATATGTAGTGTGCATTATGTTAAGAGTTAATGTGTGTATCTAATTTTGCCAGAGATCAGTGGCTTTTAGAAGTTAACACTCTCTTGCATCAAGAGTAATCTGTCGACCTCTGTATACCTCTATTACTGCCTTGGTACTACATTTACATCTGATTGTTGAATGCATACATGTACTTAAATATGCAGTGTTCAGGCATTTTGTCAAATTGCATGTATATAGTGGTTTGGTCACCGAGGGCACTGGACGGCATAAATAATGAATGCTTGAGTGTTGTGAAACCGTTGCATTAATGTAAAGTAAATGCGCAATGCACACTTGCGGCCACACTGCCCTATCCTCAAGACAATTAGTTCATTTTGTAAGGGCTATGATGCCTGCAGAACGGACTAGTGCCTAGGGAACTATAACCCTAACCTCCCTAGGTATTCTGGCTAGGAACCTTCCTGAATCCTCCAAAATCCATCTTCAAATTGCACCATGCATTTTCATTGATCTTTCATATTCAGCACTTATGGCCTGTACTTCTTGCCAGGTAGTAATTTTGCCCCATTTGTTGAGGTGAAAGTACCAGTTTCCAACAGTGCTGAATTTTCCCCCCAAAAAAGTGCCCCTTGGGGGACTTTGCAGGATTTGGGGTAGTTAGGGTTAACAAACATTTTTTGAGAGTAACACAAAGGGCAATGAATGGGTAATTTGGGGGTACAAATGCCCTTCTGTATCCACCCCACTGCAGGGGTGAGTAGGGGTACACATGCATCCGTTCTCCCCGCTTGCCCATCCCATGGCTGCACCCCTGTACATGGTTAAGGGGTGATTGAGACAATATGTGCTCACCTCCGTTCACACTCACATTAGCAAACTACAAGTCATCCATGAGGCAGAGGTGAAAACACACAAAGGATTAGGTGAAAACACACAAAGGATTGGGTGAAAGAATTGTAACACCTTGTTGGAGTGAAGTCTGATTACATTCAATCTTACTCATAAGTGATTATTTTTGTGTATTCTAGAATACAACGTAAAGTTAGATATGTGTATTAACTTACAGATATATCGTCCGTGTTTGGGCCGATTTAATGGAAAAAATAATAATTTAAATGTTGAATTTCTATTTTTCTGGGATTAAGGAAGTTACAAACTTTCATTTCAGACATTGAACGAAAAAAATCTGTCAAGGATTAGTACCAGTAAAATAAAATAAAATAAAATAAAAGTATTAATAAAAATGCTGGTCCACCGTTTTAATCCTCAACTAGCCGATTGGCCAGTGCAGCTATCAATCAGAATCAAGCGCATTTTAAATATCGCTTTTTATACAGTTTCAGACATCTGAATTTCACAGTTTTGTTTTTGTTCATTTAACCCTCCTATAGGTTTAACAATCAAAGACACTCAAAATTTGTATGTAACTCCCAACCCATTGACTTTGTGCAGTGCACTCAAATAAATGCAAGTACATGTGGCTATGGTAGGAGGTCAAACCAAAACCACTCATATGAGTCTGCTGCTAACTTATGCAGTACATACACAGCTCTGTGTGACTCTGCATATAACTTATGTAGGACATACACAAGTGTGTTTGACTTTGCCACTAACTCCAGTATTCTTAGAGAAAAAATACACATGTGTGAACAATTGGCAATGCAACCAAAAATACTCAAGTGACTGTCTGTGGGTGCGGTGCTTACTGGGCCAAATTTCAGCCTGGGCATAGGAGGGTTAATAACGATATTATCTTACAAAATTTGTTCACTTAAATTCTATTTTTGGGGGCCTCTTGAGCCAAACAAGAACGATATATCTTTATTGGAGTACTGGTGCACACGGTATACATACATATGTATAGTCACACTTTATTTTGATACTGATCTGCCATGTTTCAGATCACACTGTTTTCATGCCAATAAACTTGACACTGTGACTTTGAAATCATCAAGATGTGCAATACAAATATATATACAAACAATGGACACGATAGACAACTGTTCGTTCTGTTAACCCTCCTACTTTTTGGTACCTTTTTCATACAAGTTGATGCACCATTTGAAACCATTCGCTTTTGTGGTTTTGAATGGTGAAATAACTGTGTACAGTATTGATTCCCCCAAATGGTTTTGAATGGTAGGTCAGCTAATACAAAACCTTGTTTGGCTCTTTCCAAATGGTAGTACAGCTAATACAAAACCTTGTTTGGATACTTCTAAGTGGTGAATCAATGGACCCTCTATGCATTTGAATGGATTTGAATGGTAGTAAAGCTTGCTACCAACACTGTTCAAATGGTATCACCATGTGTGTACAAAACCAATGGGCATTTTTGAAAGTGGAAATTTTGAATGGTTTCAAATGGTCTATCACTAGGAGGGTTAATTCACATATTTTTTTTAAATTGACATCCTGCATTTTGTTCTCTCCACACTAGACTGTAACCTTTAAACCATAATGCATTACCTGACGTTACCATTAGCAATAGTTCTTTTTATTATGGCTCAAGCATGGTCCCATTAGACTAGTCCCCTGTCTTTATCCTATATCAAGGATATAGACAGGCTCCTAGCGTACCATTCAAGGGGTTTCATTGGATACACTGTGCTGAAGATCTGACATCACACTTTGAGGGTCGCGCGCTAGCTACCAACCAAGGTCAAAGTTGAATCTCGGGGGAAAACATGGCGGCCGCACGGCCAGTATCTAGCATGATTTGTGAGCCTCAAAGCGTGACGTTGGATCTTCAGGCTATGGTCACATACATGTAAGCTCATTATCTGACAAACTTTGATTTTGGGAAAACACACTTCATAAACCATCTGACATATCTGCTTCCTATTTTATATTAATAATTTATCAAAATAAAGTTCATAAATCATGCTGTCTTAACAATTATCAAATATGAAAGTCTAATACTAAATGCTGAGAATGTTATAAGGACCGGGCATGACTGAGCTGGATGTTTCATAAGGATGATCTGTGTCTAATGAAATGACATACACAAATTCATCTACATATTTGGGTCATTCCACCAGGTTGGGGCAAGCTTTGTGATAGGTGTCCCTTGTTACGTAGGTTAAATATACTATTTATTATCATTTATTATGACTCTTAATTAACACTATTGTAACTTCCTATTCAAGGCACAGAGATGGATTTTATTTGAAGAAGAACTGAGATTGTGCACTCATAATACGGATAATGAATGGTACATCTACCTACGTAACAAGGACACCATGTCACAAAGCTTGCCCCAACCTGGTGGAATGACCCAAGAATGTGCACTCATAATAAGGATAATGAATGGTACATCTACTTACATGTAGGTAACAAGGACACAGTGTCACAAATCTTGCCCCAACCTGGTGGAACGACCCAAGAATGTGCACTCATAATAAGGATAATGAATGGTACATCTACTTAGGTAACAAGGACACAGTGTCACAAATCTTGCCCCAACCTGGTATATCCTAAAACCTCATTTAAAGGATCCGATTTGTCCTTCTTAGTTTGTTTTATGTGACAACTTGCATACGACAACTCGTATCGTGTACATAAATTAATTATCATCACATGAATTCATAGTCCTAACTTGGGACAGCATGATGTGCATGTGTGGATGATTGCATGTGATTTCACTGTACCCTCTAAGTGTAAATGCTTAGGGGCTATTCCATGGTTACTCACGTCACATTTTTTGAGGTTTTGATCCCACTCTGAATGCCATACTATATATTTCACTCATCAGGGTTTTTTTTCACAGTAGTTACCTTGTACACAGACCTCACTCAGCACAAAACAATCATTTGTTTATATGTACCCTATATAAAGCCAACAACAAAAAGTCTTGTGTTTCTGATCACCGTGCGCGTCGCTTCGGACCCTGTGAGTCGGCATTTTTAATTTTTAATTTTCTTTTGCTATGAAACTATGTCCAATTGCAGCCAAAACTGCTGCCAGAAACCGTAGACTTTTTGGGGGGCCTAAGAGAAAAAGCTAAATTTTATGCATGTCCAAAAATGCAACATGAGTATTTTTAGGTAAAACTTGTAGCTTTGCATGGTGAGGATGATAAGTAAGACTAATTGCGGTGACACCATGTGGAATCTCAATTGAGTAGTAATTAGTTCTGTAAAGAACTGGAGGTACAACTCGACGTTTCGATCAGTATGCTCTGATCGATCAGTATGCTCTGATTCTCCTGAGGACGATCAGAGCATACTGATCGAAACGTCGAGTTGTACCTCCAGTTCTTTTCAGAACTAATTACTACTCAATTGAGATTCCACATGGTGTCACCGCAATTAGTCTTACTTATGAGTATTTTTATCTTATATTGTGTACATATAACAAATTTCTTACATTATTTTGTTGTGCTGAGTAAGATCTGGGTATAATGCAACTACTGTGAAAAAACTGATGAGTGAAATATATAAGTAAGGAAATTATGGTATTAACCCTCCTACTACTACAAGGGTCAAAATCAGTCAAAATGTTGATATACTTCCCAAGGTATATCTAGTGCACTTAAAAGTCAAACACTGTCAAACCTTACGTGTAGTACATGTAAGTACATTTATACATGTAGGTCAAAATGAGTCGACCATTTTTGACTGGTACAAGCATCGTCTGGTATTGTTCAGGGTGGTCAAAATGACAGTAAAAACCAGTTAAAAATGCCCCTGTGTGCACATTTGGGTCAACAGTCAAAACAGGCAGTTGACTGGTTTTGACCTCTGCTGCTATAGTAGGAGGGTTAAGAGTGGACCCAATACTTCCAAAATGTAACGTGTGTAACCATGGAAATAGCCCTTATCATATTATGAAGCAAATCTTTTGAGGAAAGTTAGATCGTGTAATTGAGGCTTTTTGATGAGTTTTACCCGCTGTTTACATACCACATAAAGTAAAGTCTCCAGTTCAAATAACGCTTGCCACAAAATATGTCACTAACAATGACGTAATGCTGGGTACTAAAGTGACTGGTACCCATGCGCAGTCATCTATTGTAAACACATGCACACTGGTTCACAAATCCCATTTTGAAACCCGATAAAAAAATAAAAAAATGGTTTTTAATATTTTGTTCAAATGTGAGATGTTGTAACAATAGTAATCGTGATGAAACATTTACATCATAAAGACACAAAAGTATATAACAAATTTCTATTCGAGAGGAGTAATATTAATCGAATTTATAAAAACATCCTTTTCAAAAAGCCATTGTGAATGTTTTCTGCATAGATAACCGACGGTGGGAAAGATTACAAATAAAATAAAAGCAAAAGATCGTCTCTTCAACAATGTTACAATCCTGTCTCTGCACAGCCATTGAGGGCGCCATTGCATAAACTCAGTAAATGTTACTGAGGCTGGGGCCTATATATTATTGAATTAAACATCGTATTTATCAACGTTAATTATTAATCAGGCAGGTGTCATTGTCAACAAAGGGTATCCCGATTGAGGCCCACTGGTATCCTCATTGGGAGAATAGGGTACTGATCGGGATACAGGTATCTCCCAATCGGGATAGTATGATAGGTATCATTGTCAACTAAAGGTTTCCCGAATGGGCCCATTGGTATTCCCTATTGGGAGAACAGAGGCCCAATCGGGATACACATATCCCCCAATCGGGATACACATATCCCCAATCGGGATACACATATACCCCATTTGGGATAGTATGGTTGACATTAACACTATATAAATATAATCAGTTTGTAGATATATCTTATTAACATGTCTAGTTTAGTTATAGATAATCCATGTTTATTGGTACTATTGTAGGATTTGTACATGCAAACATTTAATTATTTGCGCCTACCTTGACTTGAATGTTATTCTTCAGCATGGCTGACCTCAATATGAGAGCCTGTATGTATGAAAATGCAAAAAAAAAACATCAATAACACACTTCAAAAGTTTAATTAACCTTCCCAAATCCTCCAAAATCCTCTTTGCTAAAGTGAAGCATTTTGAAGGATTGAGGTTACATGCTACATGCTCTTTGCTAAAGTGAAAGATTTTGGAGGATTGAGGTTATTAGGCATACTTGCCTTTCCATGGTACATGTACATCCATGTTTGTTGTAGTGATTGCAAGGTCAGTGCTTGGGTCAGTGGACACTGTTTATTGCTCCATGCATGCAGGGAGGGTCCCTGGCCATGTACATGTATCACAGATTAGAAACACATGTGTGCATACATGTCATGTGCTTATTTTATTAAGTTGTTAATAAGAAAATAATGAAAATGCATTCAGATTGTCTGTATTCTTTCCAATGTGGAATTTCTGTCTGCGGATGACAGAAATTCATTTTTCAGGGATGATATTGTGAGAAAATGAAAAAGTAGGAAAAATTGTTTGTTATTATCATTAGGCATATACTAGCCTATAGCGGTTTACCTCTATAGCCATGTATAGCAAGGAAACTGTTTTTTTATCTTGGTATTTACAATAAAATGATACACAAGGAAAGTTTCCATGGTCTGAAGTTAGTCGGAACCCGGTTTCATGGTAGGATTTTCAAAATCAAAAGGTAGGATTTCCTACAAAAGTAGGAAAAATATCATGCCTGTTTTTATTATTATTTTATCTTTTTGGTCAAGATACCAAATTAAACTTCACAGTGAAGAAAGTCTAGAATGTAAGCCTAAAGAAACCTTTGAAGAGAAGACAAGATGAGGGCAGAAAACGCTAAGACAAATATTCTCGGGAAAACCCACATAATCAGCAAGGGACTGAAAAGCCAAACCCAAACATGTCGGCTCGGGTTCGAGTGGGATTCGAACCCGGGTCCACAGAGGTGAAAGGCGAGGCAAAGCACTACTGTGCCAATCTGACTCCGCGCTAATGAAACTACATCATTAACATTTTACCTTTGTTCTTCTCTGAAATGCAAGCCCCATTGCAAGCGACTTTTCAAATGTTGAGCTTCTCTGGTCCACATCTCTAGCAAAGAGGATCTAGAAACGATGAAATGAAGAGTTAAGTTACAACACTACAATTAACCTTCTTCATAGTATTAGCCAGTGGGGTGTCTGGGTGTCTTTTGGACACCCCGTTTCAATTTTGGACACCCTATTTCATCTGTCATTTACATGTAAAAGCATTGTAAGTGAACAATTTGGACACCCTGTTTCATCTGTCATTTACATGTAAAAGTATTGTAAGTGAACAATTTGGACTCCCTGTTTCATCTGTCATTTACATGTAAAAGTATTGTAAGTGAACAATTTGGACACCCTGTTTCATCTGTCATTTACATATAAAAGTATTCTAAGTGAACAATTTGGACACCCTGTTTCATCTGTCATTTACATATAAAAGTATTCTAAGTGAACAATTTGGACACCCTGTTTCATCTGTCATTTACATGTAAAAGTATTGTAAGTGAACAATTTGGACACACTGTTTCATCTGTCATTTACATGTAAAAGTATTGTAAGTGAACAATTTGGACACCCTGTTTCATCTGTCATTTACATATAAAAGTATTCTAAGTGAACAATTTGGACACCCTGTTTCATCTGTCATTTACATATAAAAGTATTCTAAGTGAACAATTTGGACACCCTGTTTCATCTGTCATTTACATGTAAAAGTATTGTAAGTGAACAATTTGGACACCCTGTTTCATCTGTCATTTTTGTAAGTGAACAATTTGGACACACTGTTTCATCTGTCATTTACATGTAAAAGTATTGTAAGTGAACAATTTGGACACACTGTTTCATCTGTCATTTACATGTAAAAGTATTGTAAGTGAACAATTTGGACACCCTGTTTCATCTGTCATTTACATGTAAAAGTATTGTAAGTGAACAATTTGGACACCCTGTTTCATCTGTCATTTACATGTAAAAGTATTGTAAGTGAACAATTTGGACACCCTGTTTCATCTGTCATTTACATGTAAAAGTATTGTTAAGTGAACAATTTGGACACCCTGTTTCATCTGTCATTTACATGTAAAAGTATTGTAAGTGAACAATTTGGACACCCTGTTTCATCTGTCATTTACATGTAAAAGTATTGTAAGTGAACAATTTGGACACCCTGTTTCATCTGTCATTTACATGTAAAAGTATTGTTAAGTGAACAATTTGGACACCCTGTTTCATCTGTCATTTACATGTAAAAGTATTGTAAGTGAACAATTTGGACACACTGTTTCATCTGTCATTTACATGTAAAAGCATTCTAAGTGAACAATTTGGACACACTGTTTCATCTGTCATTTACATATAAAAGTATTCTAAGTGAACAATTTGGACACACTGTTTCATCTGTCATTTACATGTAAAAGTATTCTAAGTGAACAATTTGGACACCCTGTTTCATCTGTCATTTACATGTAAAAGTATTCTAAGTGGACAATTTGGACACACTGTTTCATCTGTCATTTACATGTAAAAGTATTCTAAGTGAACAATTTGGACACCCTGTTTCATCTGTCATTTACATGTAAAAGTATTGTAAGTGAACAATTTGGACACACTGTTTCATCTGTCATTTACATGTAAAAGTATTCTAAGTGAACAATTTGGACACACTGTTTCATCTGTCATGTACATGTAAAAGTATTGTAAGTGAACAATTTGGACACCCTGTTTCATCTGTCATTTACATGTAAAAGTATTGTAAGTGAACAATTTGGACACCCTGTTTCATCTGTCATTTACATGTAAAAGTATTGTAAGTGAACAATTTGGACACACTGTTTCATCTGTCATTTACATGTAAAAGTATTCTAAGTGAACAATTTGGACACACTGTTTCATCTGTCATTTACATGTAAAAGTATTCTAAGTGAACAATTTGGACACACTGTTTCATCTGTCATTTACATGTAAAAGTATTCTAAGTGAACAATTTGGACACACTGTTTCATCTGTCATTTACATGTAAAAGTATTCTAAGTGAACAATTTGGACACACTGTTTCATCTGTCATTTACATGTAAAAGTATTCTAAGTGGACAATTTGGACACACTGTTTCATCTGTCATTTACATATAAAAGTATTCTAAGTGAACAATTTGGACACCCTGTTTCATCTGTCATTTACATGTAAAAGTATTGTAAGTGAACAATTTGGACACACTGTTTCATCTGTCATTTACATGTAAAAGTATTCTAAGTGAACAATTTGGACACCCTGTTTCATCTGTCATTTACATGTAAAAGTATTGTAAGTGAACAATTTGGACACACTGTTTCATCTGTCATTTACATGTAAAAGTATTCTAAGTGAACAATTTGGACACACTGTTTCATCTGTCATGTACATGTAAAAGTATTGTAAGTGAACAATTTGGACACCCTGTTTCATCTGTCATTTACATGTAAAAGTATTGTAAGTGAACAATTTGGACACCCTGTTTCATCTGTCATTTACATGTAAATGTTAAGTGAACAATTTGGACACACTGTTTCATCTGTCATTTACATGTAAAAGTATTCTAAGTGAACAATTTGGACACACTGTTTCATCTGTCATTTACATGTAAAAGTATTCTAAGTGAACAATTTGGACACACTGTTTCATCTGTCATTTACATGTAAAAGTATTCTATGAACAATTTGGACACACTGTTTCATCTGTCATTTACATGTAAAAGTATTGTAAGTGAACAATTTGGACACACTGTTTCATCTGTCATTTACATGTAAAAGTATTCTAAGTGAACAATTTGGACACCCTGTTTCATCTGTCATTTACATGTAAAAGTATTGTAAAGTGAACAATTTGGACACACTGTTTCATCTGTCATTTACATGTAAAAGTATTCTAAGTGAACAATTTGGACACACTGTTTCATCTGTCATTTACATGTAAAAGTATTCTAAAGTGAACAATTTGGACACACTGTTTCATCTGTCATTTACATATAAAAGTATTCTAAGTGAACAATTTGGACACCCTGTTTCATCTGTCATTTACATGTAAAGTATTGTAAGTGAACAATTTGGACACTGTTTCATCTGTCATTTACATGTAAAAGTATTCTAAGTGAACAATTTGGACACCCTGTTTCATCTGTCATTTACATGTAAAAGTATTGTAAGTGAACAATTTGGACACACTGTTTCATCTGTCATTTACATGTAAAAGTATTCTAAGTGAACAATTTGGACACACTGTTTCATCTGTCATGTACATGTAAAAGTATTCTAAGTGAACAATTTGGACACCCTGTTTCATCTGTCATTTACATGTAAAAGTATTGTAAGTGAACAATTTGGACACCCTGTTTCATCTGTCATTTACATGTAAAAGTATTCTAAGTGAACAATTTGGACACACTGTTTCATCTGTCATGTACATGTAAAAGTATTGTAAGTGAACAATTTGGACACACTGTTTCATCTGTCATTTACATGTAAAAGTATTGTAAGTGAACAATTTGGACACCCTGTTTCATCTGTCATTTACATGTAAAAGTATTGTAAGTGAACAATTTGGACACCCTGTTTCATCTGTCATTTACATGTAAAAGTATTGTAAGTGAACAATTTGGACACCCTGTTTCATCTGTCATTTACATGTAAAAGTATTGTAAGTGAACAATTTGGACACCCTGTTTCATCTGTCATTTACATGTAAAAGTATTGTAAGTGAACAATTTGGACATCCTGTTTTGAAAGTTTCAGCAAATTTGGACACCCTATTTCTAAATCCTGGCTAACACCTTGACCCTCTAGTCTTACACCAAGACATATATGAGAAATCTATTTTGCAATGCATATACGAAGTGGGTACAGCGTGTTGTAAACACATTCACAAAACAGCTGGGCTCAAGACTAAGCTGTACCAATTCAATTCAATTCATGGATTATTCAAACAATTTGAACTTGTAGCCGAGGGCTAAATTGAGTCAGATTTTAGGGATGTGATTTGACAACATTAAAGAACCCTAAAAAAAATGGGTAGCGGGCTTGGGTCTCCGTGGATGTTTAATTTTAGAGAATTTACAGACTCTCCACATCACCACAAACAAGAAACTAGAGGTTCGGACACATTACAGGTCCACTTCTCTTCTTTCAAGAAAATTTTGAGGCAAATGGAGATTTGTAAAAATCCTGAAATCAGGAAAAATCCTCAGGAATCACAGACCTGTAAATTTAACAATTATAATTTCCAAAGTTAAAACATTTCAGTTATGTAAAATATAAACTATTGATATTTAATAAATAAGGTATGGACCCAAAATGTATGTTTTTGTAAATTAGTTTTTCACTTTTATATTTATTACAAATTACATTTTGAATTCATTCTGTACAGATGAAAGCCAATATGGCCCACAACAGAGCAGAGCAAGAAAGAATGAGGGCCAGTGGGTCACCATCACCATGTCTCACATGGTCACCCTACCCCTCACATTGCCCCGCAATACCCTTTTCGGTGATGACACGTCAATGTCTCTTCAGACGCATGTGTGCTGGAAGTCCAGCACGAGATAGGCATACACTGCCACACATAATAATAATAATAATAATAATAATAATAATAATAATAATAATAATAATAATAATAATAATAATAATAATAATAATAATAATAATAATAATAATAATAATAATAATAATAATAATAATAATAATAATAATAATAATAATAATAATAATAATAATAATAATAATAATAATAATAATGTGGACTTATATAGCACACGTATCCACCAAACTGGTGCTCAAGGTGCATTATATTATTACCCCTGCTCATCAGGCTCATAAATCATTCCTGAAACCATCTCAGCTCCCTGGGGAGTATACAGCTCAATTGCTGCCATTACAGCGCATATAGGGCTAATCAAACACAACAACCAACTCTGCCCTCACAGGTACCCATTTACCCCTGGGTGGAGAGAAGCAATTATGGTAAAGTGTCTTGCTCAAGGACACAAAGCACCATGGTCGCGGTTGGGATTCGAACCCACATTGTGACAACTCAGCCATCAGAACACAAATCCGATGCACTAAACCGCTCGACCATGGCACTCCGGGATGATGAGGGCCTCCTTGGGTACTTAGTGTCAGACGAACAAGTACTGCAAGAGCAGCATTATACCATGGAGGAAGGGTTTCACGATAAAACTGGCAAAGTATGATTTAGCTCAGCCTAAAAATGGATACTACAAAGACCACATAACCCTGGAAAGCTTGACCGACCAAATGGCAGATAGCAACAGTTGTCAGGTATATAGTGTAACCTTATTGGTCAATCTGTGCTGTCTGATTGACAGTCTGGATAGGTGTATTTTGATCTTCCTTCAGATTTTAATTTAGTAATATAAAATATATGATTTTATTAAAATGGAGTGTCGTGGCCGAGCGGTCTAGCTTACCGGACTCAAGTTCTGGTGCTAGCAGCAGAATGTAGGTTCAAATCCCGGCTGTGACACTTGTGTCCTTGAGCAAGACACTTAACCACAATTGCTTATAGGGGCAGAGGCAGTTTAACAACTGCCTTGTTCTGGACTAGTTACCCCTCCCAGTCCTATTCGCACCGTGAAGAGGCTGGTTATTAACTTGTCTTGTTTCGGTGTGAGGGGCTGGTTTCTTCAGTTTCTTCAGTCGTTGTAACAACTCAATGACTTAGTAGCCCCCACCTTGGAGTGGCCATTGGCCTTGTGTGGGGCAATTTGCGTAAAAAAAAATAATAAAAAAAAATAATAAAAAAATTAAAAAAATGATACATACGACGGAAAGATTTCAAGGGATGTTTGATACCATCACCAACGTTACACAAAGATTTAGGTAAAAGAAATGACCCATGCCGTACTACGTCTTTAACTGACCGTCTAGACTGACCTTATTGTGGGAGTCAATCCTCGCATTGATCTGACCGTCCAGTATGAGTTGCATTAACTCATCTTCTAGTTCAGGGATGGTGGTGTTGAACGACGCGGCCATCTTAGACATTTCTGCTGACACGTAGGGACTGAAATACTGTATAGAAAATACAAATAAACAACATTTAAGATACGCATTTCTTTTTGACATATCTGGTGACATGTATGGAATTTAACGAAGATAAAAATATGTGAGTCATATGTGTAACAGACCGTAAAACATGCCTTTTCGCAATGTAAATCAAAATATAGTTTCAATGAATTTCAACCCAAAACCCTCCTACTATTGCTGCACTTTAGTGGGAAGTTGCTGCCGAGGTCAAAACCAGTCAACTGCCTGTTTTTGACTGTTGACCCAAATGTGCACACAGGGTTTTTTTTTGACAGGTTTTTGCTGTCATTTTGACCACCCTGAACAATACCAGACAATGCTTTTACTAGTCAAAAACGGTCGACTCATTTTGACCTGTAAATGTACTTACTACACATAAGGTTTTTGACAGTGTTCGACTTTTTAAGTGCACTAGATATACCTTGGCAATTATATCAAAATTTTGACTGATTTCGACCCTTGTAGTAGGAGGAGGGATAAAAGTCTTAATCCACAAGATACTGACATGTGTTTGGTAGCAAACTGAAGATGAGAATGTGCTTGCTGAGCTCACAAAATCTACAAGTGAATACATTTCCTTAGGACTCAATTTTTGTAGGATCCGGTCACATTATAGTCATTTGTAAGGTAGGAAATAATAAAAGTAATTCTGTGATTTTTACAATAAATGTTAGGCTTTTACTTCTGAGGCATTAGGAAATAATATTTATTGAAAGTGAAATAAGGAATTCTCTTGGAATGTGGTCAGCCTCCTGGAAGCTGAAATATGTGTTGCAAATTTGATTAAAAGAAAAAGAAAAATGTCAATTCAAAAATACTTTTTAAATTTAAAATTTTTTTTTTTTTTTTTTTTAAATTAGTTTATATCGAGGGCTTAAAACCAGAACTGGGTATGTCCACATTTGCCTAAAATGTGTTATGGGGAGTTTCTGATTTTTCAGAAAGATTTAAACATTTAAACTCATTTTTTTCAAAATGCCGATTTTGGACATAACCAGTTCTGGTTTTAAGCCCTCGATATGATATTGTATTGTACAATGAACAACAAAGAATCACATTTGTATCCAAGTCATAATGTCATTTATTGTTAACGTTCTGCAAAATGAGATCAAAAAGTGTAAGTTAGTCACTGACCACGTCTGTCCATCCTCACAAAGATTTTTGATAATTTCGTACAGCCGTAAAAATGTCGGGATGCGTAAAAGAACAATATCGTCACGATCAACAGGGCATGGAATCGGTTAACTCAGTGACTGAAAATAATACCCCACAGAATAACGTCATATTACCGTTGCGTAAATGAGCCAGTAATTTTCAGTCACTGTGTTCATCTTAAACTAGGATACCGATTCCATGCCCTGTTGAAAGTTTGCTCGGATCGTGACGATAATGTCTGCTGTGATCGTGATGACACTGCCCCTTTAAGTAGGTTAACCAGTTGACGTCGGGAATATTTATTTTTTTCTGGTCCCCCGTGCGGGTTTATTTTCAGTGAAAAATCTGGAAAAATTTCTAGCCATTAATAATTTTTGTTGTCAATGAAACTAAGTTCGGACACCCAAATAAACACCTTTACTCATTGACATTTCGAGAATTAAATGGCTAGTTTTTTAATTACGGTTGTGTTTGTTCAGCACAATTAGACCGTTGGCAAGCTCCGATGCAAAGGCCTATTAGCGACCAGCGCCCGGTCGAAAAGACGGCATACCTGGAGAGAGATCGAAGGCCTCATAAACAATGGATATAAATCCGTCTTTACAAATTCTTGGCTTGTACGTCAAAGGAACAGGTCTTGGATAAAGGGATTAGGCAAAAATCAATAAAAAGAGTGAACTCGTTCAGTGTTTGCAGTGCATTTTGTCCGGGGCCACTGAACCGTGACCCCATGGACTCCGAGAAACGATTGCGTGTATACAAGTCAGCCGCCACAACGGCACGCCACGTGTGGCGTGTTGACAAGTCTCCCGGTAACACACACAAAAATCGGAATGCATGTTTAGACGCTCTCCGATCCGCTGTACAAAAAAAATTGCGTGTATACACGGCCTCCGAAGCGAACTGGTTAATATAAATGTAAACCGCTTACCAACCAAAACAAAACCTGTAGTATATAAATGCAGAAATTATAGTTTTGTAGACTCACATTTATGGAAAATAATTCTTAGAAGTTAGCTCCCGGTTAACGGACCGAAACTGCACTGACCACTAACAATATTGTCCCTTTAAAGATACCTGAATGAGTGCTCTGTTCCTGATCTGTGAATACAGCGTATTGACATGAGCAGCCAGGTACATGTCTAGGAGGAGGTTGTCTCTGATGTCATCGAGGAGCTTGAGGCAAGATGCGTACTTGGATTCATAGAACATGAAGATGATGTCACGCAGCTGCGGTTCCAACTCGAGGAATAACTTGAAGGAGCTGTACGTCGATCAAAGAAAATACAAAGTGAATGTTCAATCGAAGGGTAACTTTTCAGGGGTGTGATTTGGCAAAACTAACAAATCCTGAAAAATGGGCAGCGGGCCTGGGTCTTTCTTAATTCTAGAGGACAAAGCCCCCCCTGAACCTCCTGGATGTTTAATTTAGGAGAATTTAGGAGGATTTACAGACTCTCCACATCCCCACAAATAAGAAACTAGAGGTTTGGACACAATACAGGCTACTTGTTTCTTTCCTTGGTGGCTACCTCTCTTCTTTCAAGAAAATGTTGAGGTAAAGGGCGATTTGTAAAAAAAAAATCCTGAAATCAGGAAAAATCCTGTGAAATCACGGGCCTGGGCGATATCATGAAGATGTTGAATGCTGGGACTCACAGAAAAGCAGTGGATGCCACTGAATGGGCCCACCACCCAGTTGAAATACAAAATAAATCAATGAATTAGATTTTAAACATTAAAGGACCGCTTGTTTTTTTCTTAGTGGACCTTTTCTGAATTTGAGACAAAAGCACAACTGCCAACATTTCAAAATTCCAATTAGTAATGAAACCGACCGAGACATAACAATTTGTATTAAGACTACAATGATGGTCAAGATGACCAACTGTACAAATTGGTACCCCAACAAACAAGGTATCGATATGCTATCTGACATCCATAATACTTTTTGGTAATTCGGAACTTATTTATTACAGCACACTGCACGTATGAAAATATTCGGTATGGGTACCAGATTCTGATTTTTACGATTGTTATACATGATTTTACCCAAATGCTCATAAAATGGTACTTTATCAATGGCCTTTTTTTTTCATTGGGCGGAAAACTTGAAATTCGTATTTTTTAAAGAGCAATTTGAACCTTCATAATTCCTGAAAATAAATCGTAATGTTTCACAGAATTGATGAGAAACAACTGCACAGTGAAACAGATGATAAAGGATGCACATGTAGTGATTACACATTTCATGACATGACCACTGAAAGAGAGAGGGGGTTGCAAATGAAAATCCCGGTTCGTGGAACATTTCAAACCTATTTGATGTTAAAAATCCGGTGTTCCCTAAATTGTTTTGAGTAGTATATATAAAGTAAGGAATTTATGGCATAAAGAGTGGGCCCAATACCTCACAAATGTAACGTAACCATGGAATTGCCCCACAGCTTTAATAGTATTCAAAGAATTACTCAAACAAAAACTATAACAGGCTTTCATAATGACTCTAGTGTTAGGGTGCAAACATGAGGCGATAAATCAAGTTGCGTGGACTGACCTACTGGAGATGACATTCTTCTGGAGTTCTTGTCGATCAAAGGAAGCCAGAGCACAGAGACCACCGTACATGGCGACATTGTTGGCCGATAACAACTGGGAAGAAGAAACGTCAATATTATTTTAAATATTTAACATTTTTTGAAGTTGTCATTTGTAATAAGGGAGGAGGGCCAAAGTCGTGGTACAGCCAAGCCTTTGAGAAGCCCAAAATGGTACCGTGTGGTGAATACATTTAAACTATACATGGTACTGTTATCTACACAGCTACTCCACCATTCATAAACAGACAGTTGTCAAATGGTATTGTGTGGTGAATGCATCTCAACTGTACATGGTACTGTTATCGACACAGCTAATCCACCATTCATAAACAGACAGTTGTCAAATGGTACTGTGTGGTGAATGCATCTCAACTGTACATGGTACTGTTATCTACACAGCTAATCCATCATTCATAAACAGACAGTTGTCAAATGGTACTGTGTGGTGAATGCATCTAAACTGTACATGGTACTGTTATCTACACAGCTAATCCACCATTCATAAACAGACAGTTGTCAAATGGTACTGTGTGGTGAATGCATCTAAACTGTACATGGTACTGTTATCTACACAGCTAATCCGTCATTCATAAACAGACAGTTGTCAAATGGTACTGTGTGGTGAATGCATCTAAACTGTACATGGTACTGTTATCTACACAGCTAATCCACCATTCATAAACAGACAGTTGTCAAATGGTACTGTGTGGTGAATGCATCTAAACTGTACATGGTACTGTTATCTACACAGCTAATCCGTCATTCATAAACAGATGGTTGTCAAATGGTATTGTGTGGTGAATGCATCTCAACTGTACATGGTACTGTTATCTACACAGCTAATCCACCATTCATAAACAGACAGTTGTCAAATGGTACTGTGTGGTGAATGCATCTAAACTGTCCATGGTACTGTTATCTACACAGCTAATCCACCATTCATAAACAGACAGTTGTCAAATGGTACTGTGTGGTGAATGCATTTAAACTGTCCATGGTACTGTTATCTACACAGCTAATCCACCATTCATAAACAGACAGTTGTCAAATGGTACTGTGTGGTGAATGCATCTAAACTGTACATGATACTGTTATCTACACAGCTAATCCACCATTCATAAACAGACAGCTGTCAAATGGTACTGTGTGGTGAATGCATCTAAACTGTACACGGTGCTGTTATCTACACAGCTTATCCACCATTCATAAACAGACAGCTGTCAAATGGTACTGTGTGGTGAATGCATCTAAACTGTACATGATACTGTTATCTACACAGCTAATCCACCATTCATAAACAGACAGTTGTCAAATGGTACTGTGCGGTGAATGCATCTAAACTGTACATGGTCTGTTATCTACACAGCTAATCCATCATTCATAAACAGACAGTTGCCAAATGGTACTGTGTGGTGAATGCATCTAAACTGTACATGGTACTGTTATCTACACAGCTTATCCACCATTCATAAACAGACAGCTGTCAAATGGTACTGTGTGGTGAATGCATCTAAACTGTACATGGTACTGTTATCTACACAGCTAATCCGTCATTCATAAACAGATGGTTGTCAAATGGTATTGTGTGGTGAATGCATCTCAACTGTACATGGTACTGTTATCTACACAGCTAATCCACCATTCATAAACAGACAGTTGTCAAATGGTACTGTGTGGTGAATGCATCTAAACTGTACATGGTATTGTTATCTACACAGCTTATCCACCATTCATAAACAGACAGCTGTCAAATGGTACTGTGTGGTGAATGCATCTAAACTGTACACGGTACTGTTATTGACACAGCTAATCCACCATTCATAAAAAGACAGTTGTCAAATGGTATTGTGTGGTGAATGCATACTGTACATGGTACTGTTATCTACACAGCTCATCCACCATTCATAAACAGACAGTTGTCAAATGGTACTGTGTGGTGAATGCATCTAAACTGTACATGGTACTGTTATCTACACAGCCTATCCACCATTCATAGACCGTTGTCTAGTTTTGAATGGTCAGTCAACTTGCTGGAAACTTGTACCGAGAGTGAGAGGGTTAATAACTGATCACCGATTGATCAATAACAATTTGCGGGGCTTACATCAGGGAATTCACAGTTGTCAAAGATTGCCTGTAGGAAGTATTTAGCTGCTGGTTTGTATTTCTTCATAGCAAGTTCAGCCAGACCGGCGGCACACTTCAGCTTGGTGAATATGGTCAAGTTATCCTTAGATTCTCTCTGTTGACAAAAAAATTATCAACATATATGATGAGAAGTAAGACTAATTGCGGTGACACCATGTGGAATCTCAATTGAGTAGTAATTAGTTCTGAAAAGAACTGGAGGTACAACTCGACGTTTCGATCAGTGTGCTCTGATCGTCCTCAGGAGAATGCCGGACTCTGGGGAATGCTGCTGCTTAAGTAGGCTGCTGGAGGATTCCGCGATGACAGGATGCTGGTGGATTAGTGCGTTGAGGCGTGCAGCCGGGAGCTGTGGATCCTAGGGGTAGGGGGAAGGAGTGTGTGCTCACTGAAGTGAATCAGTTGTAGACAAGCACTATGGGAAGGAGGGTGGTTGACTTAGGATATAGGAGATCCCTCAGTCTGGGGTGGGTTGTGGACTTTGGATATAGAGGATCCTTCAGTCTGTAGTATTGGTCGCCAAATGTCGCTGATGTGGAAGCCGATGTCCTGTGGCACGGTGTCGTGTTTGACGATCTCGATGGCCTCTATATATGATGAGTACGACAAAATGCATTATTGCTTTACTGATGAGTGCTCGCCACTGTGATTCTTTCCGTTTACAAACAAAATGAGAACAGAGGAAAATTTCAACAGGTTACAAGCCATATGGACTAATCCGTCGACCAGTTCACTGGGCCATAACTGCGGAGGTACCTACATTCTGCATCAAGCGTTCATTTTCTACGCAGTCCAGTGCTTCTTCAACCAATCTGTGCACTCTATTTGATGAAACGCTAGCGTAGCGTGTATTTAAGAATGCGCATGGCGCACTCGTGCAGTTTGGTAACACTGTAGTAATGGCGGAAACCAGTGGTCGTCGGATTAGTCTATATATCAAGTCTGCACTAGTAAGCTGGAGGTTGTGGGTTCGACTCCCATCCGAGTCACCTGTAAAAAAAAAATACATGCATTTTTGGCAGACACTCAGAAAGCAGGCTGTCCAGTCAAAACGTCCACTGGTCAAAACATCCACACCGTCCACAGTCAAAACGTCCACAAGTCAAAACGTCAAAAGGTCAAAACGTCCACACATGGTGATTGGTTCTATAGTCATGATCGTTCTATGCTTGGCATGCTTTGCATTTGCGACGGGTCGCATCGTAAGAGCTTTGTGAAATTGAAACCCAAACCTGTCGTTAATGAACAAAGAAAATCCTAATTACTGGCATTGTACATAAAAGAACAATCACCGCATAGGCGGCCGCACTGTGGCAAAGGCCCACGGCAAATCACAAAGGCCCACGGCATATCACAAAGGCCCACGGCAAATCGATTCCAAACGACGCGCAGCTTCCGTCGCATCGCTAGGTTCCGTATCCGGGAGCGGTACGCAAGAACAAAGAAAATCCTAATTACTGTTTTAAGAAGGATGATATTGTAACCGTTTTGAATAATCAGACATGGCGTTAATTGACTGAATTATCACACATTGACAAGATAATTTGAGAAGTAGTCAAACTGGTAGTGTATATATAAGGTGATAGATTTCCACCAGAAATCATTCTTCTCACAGCTATTACGAAGACTACACACGATACTGCGATATTCAGAGATTCAAAAATGCCAGACGTCGACTTATGCATCTTTTGCAAGAATCCTGTGAGGGCACGAGAGGGCCTGATGTGCAATGGCTGCAACAGATGGCAACACAGGACTTGTCAAACGGGGATCAGCCGAGAAGATTACCGAAGAGCCGTGAAGAACAGAACCGATATTGCCTGGAATTGTACAGAATGCCAGCTTCCACACATTGACCTCAGCAATCCAGTAGCGGAGAGCAGCTGTCTATCACAAGCTCTCGATGATTATTTGGCCGAGCCAGGGATGCGGAGAGATTTCGAGGAGGAAACGGAAGTGGACTCTGAGAATCCCATCGTAGATTCCTTCGAAGTTCCACGACGCCTAGAGGAATCTTCCCTGCAGGACGACACGCCACTAGAATACGATGACAGTGACGAAGCGCCGACCGTCATGCCGACGACATACGAGATGATCGACTCAGGATCGCAGAAAGGGAAGGAAAAGCTGGCAGACAGCAACGGCTACACCTACACAGTCAAGATTCGCAGGCCAAATGGAAACAAAGTCTGGACATGCAGTGTACGTAGCAAAACTCTCTGGTGCAAAGCCAGCGTCTACCAATCCGGTGGTGACTTCATCCGAGGCCCTCAAGACCATTTACATCCCCCGCAACTGGGTGCAGCCAAAGCAATCAAGATCAAGACCGTCGTTAAACAAGCTGCGTCTTCAGATATCTTCACATCAGCGGCGGAAGTCGTTAATAAAGTCATGCTGGAAGAAGGACTAGCTGCTTCAAGAGAACCTCTTCCCGCCCTTCCGAAGCCAGATTACTTAGCGAGGGCCGCCAACAGGCACAGGCAGAAGTTGAGACCACAGGAGCCGACATTGTTGGATTTCGATCTTGACGAAAATTATATCCTGGACAGTTTCTTTCGGAATTCGATTCGAGTCGATAATAATGTGTATTCGCCACAGACAACATGATTCGCTTGCTCTCTTGTGCCAAAACGTGGTATATTGACGGGACATTCAAACTTGTCAAGGAGCCATTCACGCAACTGCTGTCCGTTCACGCATTCGTAAAGAGCGGCGACAACATGAAGCAAGTACCGCTGGCATTCGTCCTTATGTCCGCGAAACGCAAGAAGGATTACAAGAAAGTGCTTAAAGCACTGAAGCAGATGGTGCAAGATATGAACGGGGGAACCGGGACCTTAAACGTTGCCAAGATTGTGATAGACTTTGAGGCGGCAATGTGGCGGGCGATTCCACATGTGTTCCGTGACATTCGTGTTGTGGGTTGTGCCTTTCACTGGTGCCAGTGTATCTGGCGGAAAATTCAAGAACTTGGACTAGCACCCGCATATAAACATGACAATGACACATACAAACTCTGCCGGCTATTTATGGCGCTCCCATACCTCCCGGCCGAGCACATTGGACCCATGTTTGAAACTCTCGAGAGGAAGGCATCTACTCCTCTGCTTGCTGCCTTAGCGGAATACATTCGAGGTACGTGGATCGATGGAGGACTCTGGCGACCGGAATCATGGAGTGTTTTTAACGAAGCCATTCGGAACGAACAATGACTGTGAGGGGTGGCACGGTATGTTTAACCGTCATGCCAAGAAAGGAAACTTGGCATTTTATTTGATGATCAAGTTGCTTCACAAACAGGCGAATATCGTGGACCTGACAGTACGGCTGGTGTCAGAACATAAAGTTGAGCGACGGCAGAGAAAGCAGTATCGGCAGCTGCAATTATTTGACATCTGGGATTCTTACATCGCGGGCGACAAAAGTCCGAAACAACTACTACGTAAATGCACACATCTCATCAGACTGAATGTGGACATTGATTAAAATATGTGATTTGGACAAAGAAATTTGCATATTTGTACATATATTTGCAAAAATTAGCATACATAATTAATGAAAGTACATTGACGCCACATTTGAAGTAAGAAGCATTTGATTTGGACAACCGTAGATCTTGCAACAGAGCAAATAATGCACTTATGAGCAAATAATGCACTCTAATTTACATACATTTGTTTGATGAATGAGAAAACAAAGTATTAAAGAGTAGGCCTACACCAGTTTGTACAGTAAAAATCTAATGTGTTTATGTGAATCACTGTCTTTTTGTTTTATTTTTTATTTTACAAATGATCCATTTTTATTAATAGGAATATCAATATAAACCTCAACTTCCACAACTTACTCCCACACACACAGACAAAAATTAACCAAGTAACCAACATCACAAAAAACCAAAGATAATTCAAGAGATACAATTAAAGATTTATTAAACTTGGATAGCTCTATGGGTTCTCGATTTTCACGCCTTTTCAAAATTACTCCCTATTTACACAGAGCATGCACGAGACTGCCTCCACGAATTAACAGCGATCGCCTATGAATACAGCGCAATGCATCTGCCACACACGTACAGCGTATGCATGTACGTATGCGAAGTGGCATTCACGGGTTGCACGACATCGAGGTATTAAAACTTACTTTTTGTTTTAACCATGAAATAGATCTATATGTTTATTTTTCTTTACAATACACTAATTATTGTGAGAATTAAACTTTAAAACCAATATTTTAAAGCAAGGAAAACAGTTTGTAACAAATTAAGGACGATATCTGATTAAATGATTATGACCCGTGGACGTTTTGTCACGTGGACGTTATGACTGGGTCTGTGGACGTTTTGACGTGTGGACGTGTGGACGTTTTGACGTGTGGACGTTCTGACCGGTAAGCGAAAGCAGTGAGTATATAGTACTTCATACATAATCGGAAGTGGGAAGAAAAAAAAATCAAAAACACCTATTTTTGGAAAAAAATTCAGTGCTGTTGGAAACTGGTACTTTCACCTCTTCAAATGGGGCCAAATTACTACCTGGCAAGAAGTACAGGCCGTACGTGCTGAATATGAAAAAAAAAAAAAAAATGCATGGTACATTTTGAAGATAAGGGCATGTTTCTCAAAAGTGCACTGATGGATTTTGGAGGATTCAGCAAGGTTCCTAGCCAGAATACGTAGGCGGTTAGGGTTAATATCGTTGTGTGCCCAGAAGAAGGTTGTAAGGGTCTACGACCTTCGTCCGGGCACACACAGTACAACTTTTTGTCCCAGCAGAAGGTCGTAAGCAATAAAATGGCTCCTTTGAAAAAAATTATGGCATAACTGTTATATATTTGTTGCTAGAATTACTCCCAAGACATGTTTTTCAATTCCCATGCGGAATTTAACTTTCCTACAATGACTTATAAATGGCAGAAAAACGACCAAACTTTCACACTCAGTTTTCTTGAAACACAATTTTGCACATTAATTGCTTACGACCTTTTTCCAGTCACATTTTCACTACTTCCTTCTTCCGGGCACACGATGATGTAACATGTGGTTGGCCATGGTTGCCTAGTCACATCAAACCTTGATTTATTTTTATTCAACATTTCTAAAATTCAATCATTTTAACTCTTTCTAGCTGGAATTATTGCACGTGTATGGACGGAATTGTTTACATTATTGTAATTTGATACTGTAAACAATCAAGGTCAAGTGTGGAAATTATTAATAATTATTTATTTATTTTTCCAATTGAAGAGAGTAAGGTATCAAAATAAAGGTTATGACTTACTGAGTGTGAATATTGAGATGAGGATCATCTTGGGATTACCCAGGATGCATTACGGCCATACAAATATAAAATATTGTTTATCGCTCCCTAGGGAATAGGCGTAAAATCTACCAAGTTATTGATTGAAAGTCTGTAAATATGCATTGTACCACAAACAAATAAGGTTTGTTTATGTCAGAATACATCAGGGCATAATAATATTACCCATAATGCATAATAACATCCTGTATATATATAAAAAAATCATAAAATACAACCCTGATACAACATACTGTATGTTGTTTTCTGTTATGCAATAATGTAAACAATCAAGGTCAAGTGTGGAAATTATTAATAATATTTTTCATATTTTGCCAATTGAAGAGAGTAAGGTATCAAAATAAAGGATATGACTTTCTGAGTGTGAATATTGAGATGGGGGTCATGTTGGGAATACCCATAATGCATTGCAGCCATCCAAATGTAAATTTATGTTTATCATTCCGTAGAATAAATATCAATAAATCAACAAGGTATTGGAAATATGCATTGTATGATAAACAAAGGTGGTTTATTTATGTTAGAATATGTCAGGGCATAATAATATTACCCATAATGGTTTGAAACCCACTGTTTACGTAACAAAAATCATAATTTACAACATTGATACAACATACCGTATCGCTATATCACTATTGTACTTGGTACATATGACCTCAGATTAACAGCTTTTACGGTCGTTTTTTCCCTAAAAATCAAAACTTCCATCACTGTCAGGGTGTTCAAAGTCAACATCATCAGCATAATCACCTCCATCAGTACTTCCCACTTTATAATTCCATGAAAATATCGTGTGTTTCGCATCTTGTTGTGAGTTCCATGGAGGCCGCCATTTTTAATGCAACGTGTGTGGTAAACCGCATAGGGTCATGTGTAATTAACGTAAACAAAAACTTGACACAATCTGAGCTCGGATCGGAGTGTTTCGTCAGTTCTCGTAGTCATAAACATCATCAATAATCAATATTTATTAGCTAATTTGCATTGAAGGTACATGACCTCGAATTCTTATTGGTTATTTGCGTATTCTGTTGTCAAAACAAGTCAAAACACAACGATGTTGTCAGGTGATGACGTCGGGCCTATGTCGTGTACGTGTTGGGCTTCTAAAAGGGCGCGCCGTCCGATTACGACGCGCATATGGGCTTCTAAAAGGGCGCGCCGTCCAGAAAGAGTTAAAAATAGAAACACCAAATAGAATCATCAAACCATTATTCAGACACTTACATGAACATCGGATATTTCAGGCGTTGCTTCTGCTTTGTTGACATAGCTCAGCACATGTGACCAGTTCTGAAGGTGAATACTGACCTGTTATAATTCACAAACAATCTTAATTTTCATTTGGATTTGTGGATTTTTTTCTCATAAAACTGACAGGAGAAAAATGCAAATACTTTGACCTTGAAACATACTGTGTTTCTGTAAGGTAATATAATCAATTTAAACTAACGTTAAAATATCAGGTAATAATAAAGAGAGAATTAGCTGTTGCAAACTGCTTACTAACCTAAAGGACGTGTGCTTATGTATACACGTTGTTTGTATTTCGTCCCATTTTGCCTTTGAGAAAGAACCTGCTAGGTTCGAAACGTAAGGCCAATAACAATTATTTTGCATTAAAATATCAGTTAACCCTCCTACTTCTGGTACCTTTTTCATACAAGTTGATCCACCATTTGAAACCATTCACTTTTGTAGTTTTGAATGGTGAAATAACTGTGCACAGTATTGATTTCCCCAAATGGTTTTGAATGGTAGGTCAGCTAATACAAAACCTTGTTTGGATCTTTCCAAATGGTAGTACAGCTAATACAAAACCTTGTTTGGATACTTCTAAGTGGTGAATCAATGGACCCTCTATGCATTTGAATGGTAGTAAAGCTTGCTACCAACACTGTTCAAATGGTATCACCATGTGTGTACAAAACCAATGGGCATTTTGTTAAGTGGAAATTTTGAATGGTTTCAAATGGTCAAACAGTAGGAAGGTTAAGATAATTCTACTTTAACCCTTCATTTAATTTTTCTGCTATCAAATAATTGCCAATTCATTAACCCTAACTCCCTAGCTATTTTGGCTAAGAACCTTCCTGAATCCATCGAAATCCAACACCATACAATAACACTACCACCCAACTGTTGGACATTAGTGAGTGAATCAAAATACAACAAACCCAGGTGTTGGAGTTTGAATGGTTTGGGATGGTTAGGGTCAAGTAGGGTCAAACAAATTATATACTACTCAAAACAATTTAGGGAACACCTGATTTTTAACATCAAATAGGTTTGAAATGTTCCATGAACTGGGATTTTCATTTGCAACCCCCTCTCTCTTTCAGTAGTCATGTCATGAAATGTGTAATCACTACATGCATCCTTTATCATATGTTTCATTGTGCAGTTGTTTCTCATCAATTCTGTGTAACATTGTGTTTATCTGAAATAAATGATCTTGCTTTAACTGAGATTATTCCGGTGTTCCCTAAATTGTTTTGATTAGTATATAACTACAGCTACAGCTCAAATTGAGTCAATGCTTACTTTTTATGGTAAGTACATGTATGCATGTACAGTATGGACCCAAAATGTATGTTTTTGTAAATTACAGTTTTTCACTTTTATATTTATTACAAATTACATTTTGAATTCATTCTGTACAGATGAAAGCCAATATGGCCCACAACAGATCAGAGCAAGAACGAATGAGGGCCAATGCCCTCCATCACGCAGCAGTATATTATGAAAATTTGAAAATTCTGTAGGGAAAAACTTCCTTCATCTTTCCTGATTATTAATACAAAATTGAGGAGATATACCTTAATAACGTTGAGACACATATTGACTACATGCTTAGCACTGGTGCAGTAATCCCTGGCCCTGGAATAACACTTGAGGGCGCTGCTCAGGTCTCCCTGGTCAAGGTAGTGATCGCCGAGGTCATCATGCCCTCTCCTGTGTGGGGTCAAACCAGAGACAACTGATCTCATCTTGACATTACAAATATATCCTCTCTGTGCACGACGTATTAACCCTCCTACGTTAGCTGCACTTTAGTGGCAAGTAGCTATAGTGGTCAACTGCCTGTTTTGACTGTTGACCCAAATGTGCACACAGGTGCATTTTTTTGACTGGTTTTGACCACCCTAAACAATACAAGACAATGCTTTTACCAGTCAAAAATGGCCGACTCAAAATCTTACGCTAGCGGAATTTTTCTCAAGGAACCTACATGTAGTACACTCCTTGTGTGAAACGATCCGTTGTTTATTGACCAACGTCCTGTGCGAAAGCGTTCGTACTGCGCATGTGTGAAGACCAATCGTGCGCGATAGACTGCATGCACTGCACCCATGCACTGTATGTACTGTACAACTAGCGGTGGGCGGCCAAGATGATAACGCACGTGGTGTAGGCTTAAGCGATATTGATTTTTTTCATCCACGATATATCGTCAAAAATATATCATGATTTTCGATAATATCGCGATTATTATTATTTTTTTCACGCATGAGTACTTTAGAGCCGTTAATAACAGGAATGTACCCATATACACTCGTCACAATAAATTGCCAGTGCTTACATGAGACATGTGGAATCGCGCCGTTCACGAGTGCACCATGGCCATTGGCAAATTTGTTTGCGTAATAATTATGTGGGACGGTTACTGCATCGTGCGTCCCAATCAAATCATCAGCCCGAGTTCACGTTCCACGTGACTATGTCGTAGTATAAACACGTGACTAGGTTTATTCCTGCATAGTCTAGTACTGTGGAGAATAAACCCATGTGATTGTGACACGTCATTTGCACTTCGAAAAATGTGACCGAGTTTGGATTGTACTCTATTGTACACTATTTTAAATAAACGTCACGTGGTTTATCATGAGTAGTGTATGTGTTTTGTCACCAGACAATAGTCCCAGTATGGTATAATAGAATAGTGTCCTAATTCCCCAACTTTGATCAAATCCACTGTCGATCCATGCTTTGTTTTATTTCATGACTAATGTGAGCACAGAGCACCTGCAATTACTGCAAATGTTATTATGTTGTTGATTTTTAAGGTAACGCCCATATTCTGCATATATATTTAAATGTATGATATAATGTAGTCGCACATGGTGCGCCAGCCAGAGTCACAGACCACCACGGATAGACAGTGAGACGTAAACATTGTCTACACATTGTTGGATCAAATACCCCATTTAATCCCCAACACTTAATCCGTCTGAATAGATTTCTTTGAGTGGCGGTGGGTTTTAAACAACACCCTGTCAGGCGGCTCCTTTGTGATATGACAGTCGGCTTACAACAGAAGTAGTTCGATTTTGTCCGAAAGCTGAAAAGACTTCCAAAAGTTTTTTCCATGGAATTTCTGACCCGACTGACAATCGTGGAATTTTTTTTAATCGCGATATATTTTTTTTCATCGCGATTTGCCAATATCTTGATAATTTGAAAAGTTCTCAATATCATAATCGAATAAAAAAAATATCGCGATATTCGATATTATCATGTCATCGCCTAAGCCTAACGTGGTGTATCAATATGCACAACATCGGTCCTTCACGATCGCTCTACATTTTTCGATGTATCTCAAACAATTGTCATATGTTTTCACTCATGTTTTCGTTATTAGTAACCTAGATATCAGCACACATAATGCTGAAATGTTAAGGCCAATTCTTTTACAGAATTAGAGTTCTGGTTTAATTTCTTTCCACTTGAACAACTTTTTTGTCGACACAGATTAATTAATCGCTCTACATTTTTCTACTCGTACAGTTGTCGTGCATTTTAACTCAGGTTTTCGATGCTAGTACCCTAGATATCGTTACTCATAACTCTGAAATGTTAAGGTCAGTTCTTTTACAGAATTAGAGTTATGATATAATTTGTTTTTACGTTAACAATGTCTTTTGTCGTCACAGATTTATGTGCGGCAAATTTAAATGAACATATAGTGCATGACCAATGATATTAATGTGTGTACTCTAATAGAATGTTGGTTTTTTACTTTATTTGTGTGAAAGCTTGTGAAAGCAGTCACTCGTGGGATAAGAAAAACAATCCTCGCTCGTAAAATTTGTCTCGAGGAATCTGTGTTGTTTTGTTTGGTCGTGTGAAAAGGGCTATAGAAGGGTTTAACCTTGCAACGCACTATGACACTTTTACGTACACCGCTGTGGTATCGCGCTTAATTTTTCAGTAGGTGTGAAGGGGCGCTATAACTTCTGTTGCGTTGAACACTACCAACTCCCAATGGTTTTAACAGATGCCTAGAGGTCCTCTAGACCCTAGACAACAATTTGAAGCAAAAAAAAATAAAAAATGTAAGGGCCCTTTAGGTTGATGTTTATTTTAGTTCTGATAACGCTCTGATAACGTTTTTTTCCCCTACCCCAACTCGACATAAAATATACCCTATTATGTGTACCCATAGCAGTTACAGGAATAAACATGTCTCCCCTCTGGCTGATGTCACCAGGATGTCTCCAGAATGTCTGGAATGATGGTCTGGCACAACATAGTGGGTAACTGATAGCCTTTGATAAGACGCTTAGGAGCTGAAGTCAATGGCCTTGTGTTGACAGATGGGATTAGGATTTGTACACGGTCCTATGGGACCATGCTTTTTGCAGTAGGATTTTTTGGAATCAAGGGTTCAAAGCAGGCTAAAGGGAGTTAACCATGCTATTTGGGTATACTTCAACAGTGAACTTTAAAGAATCAAGATATGTATAAACACCATCCAATAAAATTTTCAGCTTATTTAATTGTGTCATTAAGTCTCCTACTGTTTCACCATTTGAAACCATTCGAAATTTTCCACTTACCAAAATGCCCATTGTTTTTGTACACACATGGTGATACCATTTGAACAGTGTTGGTAGCAAGCTTTACTACCATTCAAATCCATTCAAATGCATAGAGGGTCTATTGATTCACCACTTAGAAGTATCCAAACAAGGTTTTGTATTAGCTGTACTACCATTTGGAAAGATCCAAACAAGGTTTTGTATCAGCTGACCTACCATTCAAAACCATTAGGGGAAATCAATACTGTACACAGTTATTTCAACCATTCAAAACCACAAAAGCGAATGGTTTCAAATGGTGGATCAACTTGTATGAAAAAGGTACCAGAAGTAGGAGGGTTAATGAGAAAAATAGTGAAAAAAGCATTCAGTTTGTTTCCAATGTGGAATTTCCATCTTCAGATGCCAGAATTTTTTTTCCTGTCCTCCCCCAATACATCAGCACACAAATTTGAATAAATTAAATCAATTTCCTGCAAAAAAACGTCATATCTCCTACCATAGTCTTTGCATGAACATCAAGGAACGTTTGGAGGAGACACTGTTCTTACTGGGAAAACATTTGGCACTAGCAACAAGGTTATGTCTAGAGCTATGACCTGGTTGACGGTTTGTGAAAATGTTGACCGCTTTTAGGTGGTCTCTTAAAGGGACAAACAATATCGTCACAATCAGGGCATGGAATCGGTGTCCTAGTTTAAGATGAACACAGTGACTGAAAATGACTGGCTCATTTATGCAGCAGCAACGCGAATATGACCTTATCATATGGGTATTGTTTTTGGTCACTGAGTTAATCTGAAACTAGCACTCTGATTCCATGCCCTGTTGATCGTGATGATACTGTCCCTTTAAACGGGCAAAATCGTCATGATAATCAGGGCATGGAATCGGAGTGCCAGTTTTAGACTCAGTGACTGAAAATAATACCCATGTGATAAGGTCACATTGAGCGCCCAGCAGGGTGGATATGTGCGCGCTACAAATCTTTATTATTATTATTATTATTATTATTACTGTTGCTGCTGCATAAACGAGCCAGTCATTTTCAGTCACTGTGTTCATCTTAAACTAGGATATTGATTCCATGCCCTGATGAAAGTCTGCTCTGATTGTGATGATACTGTCCCTTCAAGACCATGCTGACCTGATGCTCTCTTTGATCGAGTTGCTCTTGTAGTTTTTCAAATCGGTATCAAGTTTCTCCAGTTTCAATGCTGCTTTCTTATTGGTCGATTCCACCCACTGAGTGTCGAAGGGCGGCACATTGAGAACGACCCCTGCGATGGCGTCTGGAAGGATGGACGTGCTGGACCTGAGGAAAATGAACAATGTTCACCATATTTCTTTATCTGCATTGCGCATTGAGCTGTTGAGGGTGCATAATATTAGATTATATCTTTATCACTTACATGGAGTGCCATGGTCGAGCGGTTTAGTGCATCGGATTTGTGTTCTGATGGCTGAGTCGTCAGAATGTGGGTTCGAATCCTGACCGCGGCCATGGTGCTTGTGTCCTTGAGCAAGACACTTTACCATAATTGCTACTCTCCACTGTGGGGGCAGAGTTGGTTGTTGTGTTTGATTAGCCCATATGCGCTGAAATGGCAGCAATTGAGCTGTATACTCCCCAGGGAGCTGAGATGGTTTAAGAAATGATTTATGCGCCTGATGAGCAGGGGCAATAATGTAATGCGCCTTCAGCACCAGTTTGGTGGATACGTGCGCTATATAAGTCCACATTATTATTATTTAGGCAAAACGTCCCCAGTGGGAAGTAAGGTTGTGTCGGGTATCCAGATACCCGCTCGAAACTATCATTACCCGGTTCCACTTTTCGGTTCCAATAACCCGTAAACGACTTTCAAAACTCTCAACTGAACATTTAAGCCACACAAATGTTGTTGTTGTTGTTGTTGTTGTTGTGGGGAATGGGGATGCTACGAGTCATTTTAAATATAGAGATGTGAAAATTATTACAGTAAGTCCACATTTATTATGACTCTAATTAAACAAGAGAAACTTGTGTTCGTATTGGTTATTTTAAATATTTGTGAGTATTTATGTGTTTTTACAAAATGTTTACGGGGTACCCAGGTATCCAAAGATTTCCAATTTCGGGTATCTGGTTCCTGAAATAACCGAAAATACACAACCTTAGTGGGAAGGTGCAACAATGGTGGTTCCCAAATTATCAAAGTAACAATTTATTACATAAAAACTTACTTTGTGGAAAGTGTATAAATCATCCTGACAAAATTGTTTTGCCTGAAGAGTTTTAATCTTACAGAAAAGAAAAATTGTTATGTCAAACTAACAAAAAACTGCTCTCTGGCAACATTTGCAAAACATAAAAACATACCAAAAAAACATGTTTTTTGTCATTTTCTCAAAAACGTGATGAAACTTTCTCAAGTTAGTTTTAAGATATATGTCTTAACAAGAGGGGATAAAATGAAGATATGTTTCCAATAACCAATATTTTACCTTCCCATTAACCCTACCCCCAAGGTATTCTGGCTAAGAACCTTCCTAAATGCGCCAATATCCAACACCATGCAGTAACACTACCACCCAACTGTTGGACTTAGCTGGAATTGGGACACCCGGCCCCATGCAAAGTATCCCTGTCTGGGCTATACAGTACTGAGTCCATCAAAATCCAACACCATGCAGTAACACTACCAACCCAACTGTTGGACTTAGCTGGAATTGGGACACCCGGCCCCATGCAAAGTATCCCTGTCTGGGCTATACAGTACTAAGTACATCAAAATCCAACACCATGCAGTAACACTACCAACCCAACTGTTTGACTTAGCTGGAATTGGGACACCCGGCCCCATGCAAAGTATCCCTGTCTGGGCTATACAGTACTGAGTCCATCAAAATCCAACACCATGCAGTAACACCACCAACCCAACTGTTGGACTTAGCTGGAATTAGGACACCCGGCCCCATGCAAAGTATCCCTGTCTGGGCTATACAGTACTGAGTCCATCAAAATACAACACCATGCAGTAACACTACCACCCAACTGTTGGACTTAGCTGGAATTGAGACACCCGGCCCCATACAAAGTATCCCTGTCTGGGCTATACAGTACTGAGTCCATCAAAATCCAACACCATGCAGTAACACTACCACCCAACTGTTGGACTTAGCTGGAATTCGGACACCCGGACCCATGCAAAGTATCCCTGTCTGGGCTATACAGTACTGAGTCCATCAAAATACAACACCATGCAGTAACACTACCAACCCATCTGTTGGACTTAGCTGGAATTGGGACACCCGGCCCCATGCAAAGTATCCCTGTCTGGGCTATACAGTACTGAGTCCATCAAAATCCAACACCATGCAGTAACACTACCACACAACTGTTGGACTTAGCTGGAATTGGGACACCCGGCCCCATGCAAAGTATCCCTGTCTGGGCTATACAGTACTGAGTCCATCAAAATCCAACACCATGCAGTAACACTACCACCCAACTGTTGGACTTAGCTGGAATTGGGACACCAAGCCCCATGTAAAGTATCCCTGTCTGGGCTATACAGTACTAAGTACATCAAAATCCAACACCATGCAGTAACACTACCAACCCAACTGTTTGACTTAGCTGGAATTGGGACACCCGGCCCCATGCAAAGTATCCCTGTCTGGGCTATACAGTACTGAGTCCATCAAAATCCAACACCATGCAGTAACACTACCAACCCAACTGTTGGACTTAGCTGGAATTGGGACACCCGGCCCCATGCAAAGTATCCCTGTCTGGGCTATACAGTACTGAGTCCATCAAAATCCAACACCATGCAGTAACACTACCACACAACTGTTGGACTTAGCTGGAATTGGGACACCCGGCCCCATGCAAAGTATCCCTGTCTGGGCTATACAGTACTGAGTCCATCAAAATCCAACACCATGCAGTAACACTACCAACCCAACTGTTGGACTTAGCTGGAATTGGGACACCCGACCCCATGCAAAGTATCCCTGTCTGGGCTATACAGTACTGAGTCCATCAAAATACAACACCATGCAGTAACACTACCAACCCAACTGTTGGACTTAGCTGGAATTGGGACACCCGGCCCCATGCAAAGTATCCCTGTCTGGGCTATACAGTACCGAGTCCATCAAAATCCAACAAACCCAGCTGTTGGAATAATAATAATGTGGTGTGCCATGGTTGAGCGGTTTAGTGCATCGGATTTGTGTTCTGATGGCTGAGTCGTCAGAATGTGGGTTCGAATCCTGCCCGCGACTGTGGTTCTTGTGTCCTTGAGCAAGACACTTTACCATAATTGCTTCTCTCCACCCAGGAGTAAATAGGTACCTGTGAGGGCAGAGTTGGTTGTTGTGTTTGATTAGCCCTATATGCGCCCGAAATGGCAGCAATTGAGCTGTATACTCCCCAGGGAGATGAGATCGTTTCAGGAATGATTTATGAGCCTGATGAGCAGGGGTAATAATATAATGTGCCTTGAGCACCAGTTTGGTTGATACGTGCGCCATATAAGTCCACATTATTATTATTATTATGAATGGTTGGGGGTGGTTAGGGTTATAGGTATAGTCTGTCTGACACGGATAGTACAACACTTACACTGCTTCCGTTAGTTTACGCTGAATAATTTGATACATCTGTGTGTTGTAGGTTGATTGTGTGTAACTCAGAGCCATCCGTAAGGCTTCTGTTTTCAGTGATGGACAGTGGGTGGCCACAAACAGCAAGCGATTGATCTTAGCCAGTCCTGTGTAACTAGACGCATAGCCGTCCAAATCCTGAAAAAAACAACTAATTTTGTTATTTAAATATCATAGTTCGTCGTGTGCCCAGAAGGACAAAACGAAAGTGTGACCGGCAAAAGGTTGTAAGCAATTAACCCTCCTATAAAAATTGCAGTTTTGGGCCTAGAAACTGCACCTTTCAAAACCTGTCCGTCGGAGGGTTTTGAAAGGTTATGTAGTTGCTTTACTATGCACTACACTGGCCGGTTTTGAAAGGTGGTGTAGATATACTACTATATGTACTATACATAGTTTGTGTACATAACTGTTTACTGTTAGTCACTGCACATTTCAAATCCCTTTGGCAAGTAATAGACTGATAGATGTGTATCTTGGGGATTACTGTTTCTGTACAGGGTAGCTCAGGCACCTTCTGAAAGGTTTTGACAGTTGGGTGAACTTTATTAGACTAAGACTTAGTGCCAATACCTTTCAAAACTTTCCAACATGTTTTGTGTACTTGCTACAGACTTAGCTTCCTTTATGACTTAGTATCTTTTAAAACCCTCCAAACCCTCCAAAGGGTTTTGGCATGTGGATGTACTTACTATACAAGTGTTATGACATGCATTGGCAGGTTAATGCTGTGGGCCCTATGCTTATTACACAGTGCAAATTTGGCAGGTTTTCGCATGTACAGTAACAGGAGGGTTAATGTGCAAAATTGTGTTTCAAGAAAATTGAGTATGAATAGTAGTTTTTCTGCCATTTCAAGTCATTGTAGGAAAGTTACATTCCGCATGGGAATGGAAAAACATGTCTTGGGAGTAATTCTAGCAACAAATATATAACAGTTATGCCCTATTTTTTTTTCAAAGGGGCCATTTTATTGCTTACGACCTTCTGCTGGGACAAAAAATTGTTCTTTGTGTGCCCGGAAGAAGGTCGTAAAGCCTTATGACCTTCTTCCGGGCACACAACGAGTTTACTTATATCGGATCATTTATTTAACATTTTAACCCTAACTCCCTAGGCCCATTTGCTTACACATAACCTGAATCCTTCCTAACTCCCTAGGCCCATTTGCTTACACATAACCTGAATCCTTCCTAACTCCCTAGGCCCATTTGCTTACACATAACCTGAATCCTTCCTAACTCCCTAGGCCCACTTGCTTACACATAACCTGAATCCTTCCTAACTCCCTAGGCCCACTTGCTTACACATAACCTGAATCCATCCTAACTCCCTAGGCCCACTTGCTTACACCATAGAGCTACAACCTGAATCCTCCAAAATCCTTCAGTAGTAAAGCAAGCACATGGCTTGTATGCACACATGTGTTTCTAATCTGTGATACATGTACATGGCCAGGGACCCTCCCTGCATGCATGGAGCAATAAACAGTGTCCACTGACCCAAGCACTGACCTTGCAATCACTACAAACAAACATGGATACATGTATCATGGAAAGGCAAGTATGCCTAATAACCTCATTCCTCCAAAATCCTTCACTTTAGTAAAGAGCATGTAGCATGTAACCTCAATCCTTCAAAATCCTTCACTTTAGCAAAGAGGTTTTTGGAGTATTTGGGAAGGTTAAGGTTAATTCAAATGAGCAACATTTCAGGATATTTAAAGGGACAATATCGTCACAAGCAACAGGGCATGGAATCAGAGTGCCAGTTTTAGATTAACTCAGTGACTGAAAATAATACCCCACATGATAAGGTCATATTCTGTTGCTGTTTCATACATGAGCCAGTAATTTTCAGTCACTGTGTTCTTAAACTACATGTAGGACACCGATTCCATGCCCTGTTGAAAGTCTGTTGTGATCGTGATGACACTGCCCCTTTAAGTAGGTTAATATAAATGTAAACCGCTTACCAACCAAAACAAAACCTGTAGTATATAAATGCAGAAATTATAGTTTTGTAGACTCACATTTATGGAAAATAATTCTTAGAAGTTAGCTCCCGGTTAACCGACCAAAACTGCACTGACTGTTTAGAAATTTGCCAACCAACTTACTGAAATCAATATTTTAAAATATATGACCAACATTTTTGGAAGAATTTGTCGCCATTTTGTTGTTCTAGATTTAAATTTTTGCTGCATTGGTTATTAGCCCTAACCCCCTAAGCATCCTGGCTAGGAACCTTCCTGAATCCTCCAAAATCCATCAGTGCACTTTTGGAAACATACCCTTATCTTCAAAATACACCATGCATTTTCGTTGATCTTTCATATTCAGCACTTATGACCTGCATGTACTTCTTGCCAGGTAGTAATTTTGCTCCATTTGAAGAGGTGAAAGTACCAGTTTCCAACAGCGCTGAAATTTTTTTCCCCAAAACAAGGTGCCCCTTGGAGGATTTTGCAGGATATGGGATGGTTAGGGTTAAACAATCATCACAGGAAACTTATTTATGCGGTTTGATTGAAAATTTATACGCATTGTGCCTTTTGCAGATGATCGAGTTTGTGTGGCCATCAGGTGTCAACTTTCGGGACAATATCGTCACAATCAACTGGGCATGGAATCAGAGTGCTACAGTTTTAGATTAACTCAGTGACTGAAAATAATACCCCACATGATAAGGTCGTATTACTGTAAATGCTAATAATAATAATAATGTGTGGACTTATATAGCGCACGTATCCACCAACTGAGTGGTGCTCAAGGCGCATTATATTATTACCCCTGCTCATAAGGCTCATAAGGCTCATAAGGCTCATAAGGCTCATAAGGCTCATAAATCATTCCTGAAACCATCTCAGCTCCCTGGGAGTATACAGCTCAATTGCTGCCATTACAGCGCATATAGGGCTAATCAACCAACTCTGCCCTCACAGGTACCCATTTAACCCCTGAGTGGAGAGAAGCAATTATGGTTAAGTGTCTTGCTCAAGGACACAAGTGTCACGGCCGGGATTCGAACCCACATTCTGCTGCTAACACCAGAACTTGAGTCCGGTAAGCTAGACCGCTCGGCCACGACACTCCTATATCATGCTGCAGAAATGAGCCAGTAATTTTCAGTCAATGTGTTCATCTTAAACTTAGGACATCGATTCCATGCCCTGTTGAAAGTTTGCTCTGATCGTGACGATACTGTCCCTTTAAACCGGTTAACCGACCATGAATGTTTCGGCTAAACAGTCAGCAAACTAACCGGTAATTCCCAGCATAAGGAACAATAGAACAGCGTTGGCGGTTAGGGTCTACACTGTACTTACCAGTGTAGGATTGTCCACTGTGTAAGTCAACTCTTCTGGGCTATCACTTCCTTCTGGTTGCATATCGACCTGCATTGCCTCTACCTGAGCCTAGTATCAATACACAAAGTCATATATTCAGTACTAGTTTAAACTACAGTTAAGTATACTATTATTACTAGACACATGTTGGGTTTGGGTGGTTTTCTCAATGTTAATGGGGAAGAATGTCGTATCCAACCGCCACTTTTAACCCTCCTACTACTACAAGGGTCAAAAATCAGTCAAAAAGTTTATATACTTGCCAATGGTATATCTAGTGCACTTAAAAAGTCAAACACTGTCAAACCTTACGTGTAGCAAGTACATTTACAGGTCAAAATGAGTTGACCGTTTTTGACTGGTAAAAGCATTGTCTTGTGTTGTTCAGGGTGGTAAAAATGACAGTAAAAACCAGTCAAAAATGCCCCTGTGTGTACATTTGGGTCAACAGTCAAAACAGGCAGTTGACTGGTTTTGACCTCTATAGCAGCTTCCCACTAAAGTGCATCGAGAATAGGAGGATTAAATGGATTTTTTGGACAACCACTAACCAGTTAAAAGGTGATTTTATCCATTTCTGAGGGTACAGAAAGTGAAAACTATCTTTAAATTCCACTTTTATGATGGTTTCAGACTTTATTTCCCTTCTAAAAAAATCCCCTTCAGAAAATAGAAGGATCCTATTATAGTTGCCACTGCACATGTACAATGACCATGTTGGTCACTAAAGCCCTTTTCACACTACAGAGCCAATTCCCGGGAAAAAAATTCCTGGGAAATTCCCGGGAGTTTTTAACCCCACCAACACCCCAGCAACCGTTCACACTGTACCTATCTGGTTGCTCCTGGGAACATTTCCCGGGAATATGCACGGTCATTTCACACTCACGATCAAATCCCGGGAAATGCGCTAACTGAATCGGCCCATACGGAAGTTGAAAATGTTGTGGGCGGAAGTCCAATCCCAGAATGCCATGCGCTCAAGCACCCGCCGGCGCGGTGACGGCCGGGTTGTTGTGACTGTTTCCCATGCATCGCGTCGTGTCCAAAATGGCTCCTTCAAACGTGTCATCACATCATTTTCACATGCTATTATTAGGCCTATACCAATATTTGTGTATTTTACAGAGGAAAAACCATGCGGACATTATAAATACACGTAAATTATACGGATGCTTAACATGGCCTTGTCCGCGACAATTCGTTTATTCAATTCTAAAACTGTTTATTTGGTCACATTCTAGAAAACTAAATATATAAGCCTTATCGCTAATAGCAGCTGCAAGGAATTGTGGGATATCTGTGGGCGCAACAGCGCCACTGCGTGCCGCGCGGACAAACAAAATATTATTGACGTCACAAAAGCTGCGCCAAACAGATGCCCCTTTTTGTATCCCTGTATGCTTTGCGGCAGTTGCTTCAGTGCTATTAGCGATAAGGCTTATTGTGTTATTTACAGATGTAGACATTTATATTTTAAGAAGGAAAGTTTCAAAAGTACTGATCGAAATACAACACTGGATATTAGCGCGTGAGCTATTTGGCGCGCTATTTAAAGTGACCTTGCTGACCTTTCAAGACTTGACGTCCCAACATCCACGACGTGAAAGTGGGGAAAGTTAAACCCGCTTTCGTTTCACACTAGTTGCTATTTCCCGAGAAAAACACTATTCCCGGGAAAAACTCGCTTACCCCTACTCCCGAGCAGGGGTAATTATTTCCTGGGAATAAGCTACTTCCCGGGAATTTCCTGGGAGTAACTTTTGAAGTGTGAACAGATTTCCCAGGAATTTCCCGGGAAATACGTCTAGTGTGAAAGGGGCTTAACAGGGAATTAACAAGATCAGACTGACATGACAGAGGAAGTCATTGTATCCCAAAAATGCCTAATTTTTCCTTAAACAAATATTCTGACTGGGTCCCTGGGTGGGGTTACGACTTATGATGTGTAAATTAGTAAAGTTGGTCCAAAGGATAAAAAATGTCATTACACCGACGTCTGAAACAACAAAGTGGCTAACATTAGGCAGGTCAAACACACTCACAGCACAGCTTGCCGTGTGCACGTTCCTCGTAAATACACTTGGTATGAAAAAATTGCCAACTTTTGACATGTTGTTACGATGTGAAATATAAATAAAATGAAGAAATAAATACCATTATAGTGATGTGTGTTGTTTTATCATTCCATCGTGTGTTTTTGGGGTTGATTGGGTCCGAAAATCTTGTACTAAACACCATATGAAAAACACCTCCGAGCGACCGTGAATCGCGGAAGCGCCATTTATCGTTGAGGGACTTCAGCACCGGGCGCTTCAGCCCTCGCAAAATGGTAGATTCCGATGCGTTCCTGTCAACGTAAGCGATCCAGAATCTAAAAATAGACTCGGAAAAGCCCAAGCTTTTATGGGTATGGTCCGAGAATTTTCAAAATGGCGTCCCGGAGTGGCAAACGACGATTTGATAAGGAATTAATCTTTTTCCCCAAAAATACCTCGAAATATAAAATTTTGGAATAATTATGTTAAAGTAGAGTTGAACTTTATTTTACTTTTTAGTTTGTAAAGAAAATCAATGAAGAACGCTACGAAATCAAAGGCCAAACATGGGAATGCGTGATTTTTTTTTCAGTTTCGGAAACCACTGACCACGACGACGAGTTGGATTTTTGTAACGCAGTCGAGCGCGTGTCAGGATGGAGCAGCGATGAACTCGAGCTTCTGCTCTCAGAATATCGACTTCCATGTTATTTTTTCGTTTTTAAGTGTGCAGTTACTTGCAATCTTGTATCCTAGTTCAACACAGAAAATAAGATTAAACGAGGAAAAAAAAATCAGAAAACGTTGTTTTTCATACTGCATGGGGGTCATGCACAATAAACGAAACGGCAATGTAAGGAGTCACGTGATATCTTGTAACTACAAACGCAATGCATACGTCACCGTCATTGATTTGTCGGCTGTTCTATCCTGTAGTGTTACTCCTCGTAAGTTTGATTTTTTTTTTTACTGGTTATTAAAATTAAATTTTAAAAGGCAGAATTTTTCATCATAAAATTAGCTTTGTTTCCAACATGTATTGTTTAAAATTTAAAAGGAATTTTTCACTTATGGAAAAACGATGTTCTTTTTGAATTACCTTGACTTATTAAGTCAGAGTTTCGTTTATGAAGTTGGAGAAAAAAATGGAATTTTTAATTGTTTTTCTTTATTTTTTTATTTTCAACAGATCACTGGCAAGGAGTTCCAAACTTAGCTTTTAGTACAAACAATACTTGTGCCAAATTTCAGGCTTGTCACATGAACCATTCTCAAGTTAGAGCATTTATGCATATTAATGAGCTGGACTTAGTCATTTTTCATGAAATCCATCTTGTCCCGTGATGGCACCATAGCATAATGGACCATCTTTAACGAGCCCTATGTCCAAAACTAAAAAGAAATGTGGCATTATTTTTTTGGTTTGATTAATTTCCCTGCCCAAATATTGGTAAAATTTAAAACTTGATTGACCAAATCTGCTAATTGATGTTGAAATATAAAAGTAATAATGTAAAATATTCAAATTTCCTCTTTTTTGACCAAAATGGCTAAAATCGCTAATTAATTTTGACCTCATTAATTTGCCATAACTCAAGAACGGTAGGTCCGATTTCAAATTTTTTTTCTTCAGATTTGTGTTTCTTTCATCAAGCCCTTCATGTTAAGATCCATTTGAAATGATTTAGGCACAATATTAAAATTTGTGTGACCTGCCTACTAACATCTCACTAGATTTTTATAACAAATTCTTTGGTGAATATTTCCTTGAATTTTGTTTCCAATAAACAATTTCACAGTAATATGCGCCATGTTTTTGATGGGGCAAAATTGTTCATTTCTAACACTTGTTGCCGTCTGCGACCCAGCGCTCAAACTTCAAGCTCCCTCCAGACGTGTGCGTGAAGTTCGAGCAACAGGTCGCAGACGGTAATGAGTGTTTAAAATAAACATATTTGCCGTGTCAAAAACATGGTGTAACTTATAATAATATGTACCGTGACTGGGTTTATTTCAAACCTTACTTGACTAACGACATTAAATTTTCCTATCGTTAATGTAGTTTGTCATCCATATTATTTTGTAGGTAATTTGGTGATATTTGTCATATTTAGAGGGAAAGGGGGGGGGCTGACTTTCTTTTCAATATATTGCTTCCAGTTCCACCTTTTCGAAGGTTATTGACTTGGGGCCGAGTTGACAAGGACCGACATGACCGAGTCACTTGATATTTCGTAGGACTGAAGGAGGAGTTCGACAAAAGTCAAAACAAATCGACCAGCATGCTGACTTACCTGTCCGAACATTTGTATGGGTTGCGGCATACTACTCTGACGCACTTTTCCCCTTAGTTTAGTTAGCTGAAAACTAACTAATGCCTGGCCGGTGGGGTTAAGCCGTTAGTGTAAAACATACAAAGAAAAAACTCTAATATTTGGATACAAAAATTATCAATCTCATCGATGGTGAAAATGGAAACGACTGACATGAGGACTCCCTCTATCGACCAGCGGGTATTCCATCCAGTTATCGATCTCAGGTAACTATTGAGGGCGTCCTTTTGCTCACAGTACACACACGTGTTTGCACTTGCAGTGGTGCATGGATTGGAGTTGTACAGTACTTTCAACAACAACAACAACAACAACAACAACTTGAGGTAGGATTAGAAATGCTGACCTCCTTCCAAACTCTAAAAGACGTATCTTTTAAGGGGTAGAATGTCGTACCCGACCGCCACTTTTTCTTATTGAATTTAGAAGGGAAATAAAGTCCGAAAACCATCATAAAAAGTGGATTTTAAAGATAGTTTTTGCTTTCTGTACCCCCAAAAACGATAGACATGATAGAATATTTTTTTAACTGGTTAGTGGTTGAACAAAAAAAATCCAAAAATCCCCTTAAAAGGTGGCGGTCGGATACGACATTCTTTCCTATATTAATAAACAAAATGATTGCAGAGCTAAGTTTAGGGCCCTTTAGCGGGCCTCTAACCCCAGCATCACAATGGTTTTTTAACACTCCTATTCTCATCTAAAACAAAAAAGTCAAAAAGTTCAGTGGATCCTTATTAGATTACAACATTTTCCATCTGCAGTCTCTCTGTCGTACCCCGTCATCAATGATATACCAATTGATATGGTTACTCATAAGCCTTATCGCAAATAGCAGCTGCAAGGAATTGTGGGATGTCTGTGGGCGCAACAGCGCCACTGCGTGTCGCGCAGACAAACAAAATATTGACGTCACAAAAGCTGCACCAAACAGATGCCCCATTTTGTATCCCTGTATGCTTTGCGGCAGTTGCTTCAGTGCTATTGGCGATAAACCTTATGGAGGAAGGAAGAGCTGTTCCTTCCTCCATGGGTTACTGCTGCTATCCTAATCCCCCTCCCCAAGCACACCAAATCTTATGTAGGCCCCTGAAGTGGGTAAACAACAATTGAATTGTAATCGTCTACTATAATGATATTGCTAATATTCCGATAGGCCCTAGGCATGACAACAGAGGTTGCAGTTGGGAAAGGATGTCGAATACAACCGCCACTTTCCTATCAAAAGTATGATAAATATCACACATTTTCTTTCAAACGATGATAGAGGGCGCACTTCAGGAGAGGAAAGTGTAGTCAAGTGAGGATTGGAAATTATATTTTTGGAGATTTTGAGCAATGAATGTATGCACATCCATGATCCAGTGAGACATTGGCCATTCTGTCGTCTGCTGTAACCACATGCTTAGACATTGTGCACAAGTGGCAGTTGTATTCTACATTCTTTCCTGCAGTTGAAAGTAACCTTGGGCCATAAGTGTTTAACATTATCCAATCAATGCTCAAGTATTAGTACAACTTCAGCAACATTGCAATACAAAAATCAGTTTAATTGGTCTAACTATTCTGCAGGTTGACTCCCCCCACCCCTCCTCCAATCACAAAGTAATTACACCATGGCTGTGCCAAATAAGGTTCTGACATTGGTGTTGATAAGAGAAGCCAGTCGCATCCTCCTAGGAATGAAGAAACGAGGCTTTGGCGTCAATCGATGGAATGGATTCGGAGGCAAAGTTGAACCAGGGGAGAGTATTGCTGAAGGAGCTAAAAGGTTTGCTTTTGTGTTCTCCAATGATGAATTTACCAGTAAAATGGCAAAAGAACACAATTGATCAATGTCTACAGAAACATTTGGATTAATTGTGAATTCATTGTAATTCATGATTTTCTTCTATTTCTCCCAGGGAAGTTGAGGAGGAGTGTGGACTTATACTGACAGAATTTGAAGAGGTTGGAAGAATAGACTTTGAGTTTGTTGGAGAGCCACAGATTATGGAGGTACATGTCTTCCGTGGTGACGAGTATGAAGGACAGCTACAGGAAACTGAAGGTGTATTTCTTTGTTGTGGTTTTTATTTTAAAGATTCCATACTTTTTTGTAGTTTAAATTTTAAAATTTTTTAAATTATTAAAGGGGCAATATCGTCATGGACAGAGCAGAATTTCAACAGGGCATGGAATCAGTGTCCTAGTTTAAGATGAACACAGTGACTGAAAATTACTGGCTCATTTATGCGGCAGCAACGGTAATATGACCTTATCGTGTGGGGTGTTAATTTCAGTCGTTGAGTTAATATAATAGGGAATAGGGATATAGAAGATCCCGTATCCAGTCTACTAGAATTACTCCCAAGGCATGTTTTTCCGTTCCCATGCGGAATTTAACTTTCCTACAATGACTTATAAATGGCAGAAAAACGACCAAACTTTCACACTCAGTTTTCATGAAACACAATTTTGCACATTAATTGCATACAACCTTTTGCCGGGCACACAACGATATACAGCTCTGTGCTTTCTACAAGAAAAAGTGAGTATATAATGTGTAAATGCCAACAAGCCTCCCGTTTTTTCTTCAACAGAAATGAGACCTCAGTGGTTCGCCCTCGATGCCATTCCATTCAAGGACATGTGGCCTGATGATGACATGTGGTTCCCATGGTTTCTCCAAGGGTTAAAGTTCAGAGGTTACTTCAAATTTGAAGGTCATGACAAGATCCTGGAGCACAGATTAGAGAAGATCGAGAATTGAATCGCATAATAGACAATTGGCGTAGTATTCGACTGGATATGCCGCAACAAATGATTCCTCCTCCCCCCCCCCTATCTCCCCAGTGTAAGTTTCCCTTCCCAAATGTCAACTTTCAATTCTTGTGTTCAAAAAAAGTCTTCAAGAAAAGGGGACTTCCTGTTTCCATTTGTTGATCATTCTTTAAGCCCCTGCACCTTTCATACATTAACCCTAACCCTCCACGGTATTTTGGCTAGAAACCCTGCCAGACGCAACAGATTGCATCGTTTGTCAAAGTGACTTGACTGCAGAGTGCAGCAAAATCCATCAGGTCACAAATCTCAAGGCCGAACTGCCTCAGAGTCTGTGGTCACCAAACGCAGCAGGATACAACTCTGGCATTGTTCAATGGGACCAGCTCTCAATAGAAACAGACTTGGCTGCTTATGCACTGGTGTTGACAGCTGAATCCATCAAAGTGCACCAGACTTTTCCACCTGATGCACTTTGCTGCGTCTGGCAGGGTTAGTGTTAATGAACTTTCCTCCTCAAAATGAATAAATGATATGAAATTAGAGTCACTTATTTCATAGTTTCAAACTTTTTTATGGTTTTGAAAATAGTGTTATTAGTACTGACAAAAAATAATGTATCATTCCAAACATGTCTGGTGTATCCACTCTGTACACAAACTATTGAGGGTGCCCTTCATGCTTGTTGCCAGGATGTAAATTTATCACTGGCATATGCTATGGTACATTCAAATGTCAACGATTACCAGGGTAGAGGTTTTTCTCTGGATAAACACCAAGAATTTTAGTGTACACAAACAATAGCATGTTGTACTCACAATTCTATATAACATGGTGCCGAGAAGTGCCCTAGATGGCAATCGTTTTCACTGCAAGGTGGCTACAGAGTGGTTTCAAGCAATGGCATTTTCATGAACTTTTTTGTACAACAATTTTTAATGTAAATAAATTATATTTAAAAGTATATTTTATTATGGACTAATTTGAGGTTTTTGTAGTTTAGCAGATGTACTGTACCTATTGTTACTGATATCTTTAGGGGCTAAAGTGTATAATTATTTCTAGTCATTTTTCAACGTATACAGAGATGGAATTTTTATGAAATGTTTTTTTTATGTACAGCCAAATCTGTTTAGGGTGGACTACTCATGTATCAATGAAAGTGTCTACGTTACACAGGTGCCCACAATGTCCAGGTTTATACAGTACGTACGGTCAAACCTGTGTATAGTGGACACCCAATGAAAAGTGTCCACATTAGACAGGTGCCCACAATGCCCAGGTTTATACAGTACGTACATGTACGGTCGAACCTGTGTATAGTGGACACCCAATGAAAAGTGTCCACATTAGACAGGTGCCCACAATGCCCAGGTTTATACAGTACGTACGGTCGAACCTGTGTATAGTGGACACCCAATGAAAAGTGTCCACATTAGACAGGTGTTCACAATGTCCACGTTTATACAGTACGCACGGTCGAACCTGTGTATAGTGGACACCCAATGAAAAGTGTCCACATTAGACAGGTGCCCACAAATGTCCACGTTTATAACCTGTGTATAGTGGACACCCAATGACTAGTGTCCACATTAGACAGGTGCCCACAATGCCCAGGTTTAAACAGTGCGTACAATTTCTTTTCAGTAGGTCATTAAATGCTGCACACGCCACTACAAAGTGTCCAGTGTGTATATTTGATCGGGGTATTATTGGAAATAAATCTTGGCATTTTGTCCATGTCAAGTCAGGTAGTGGAATTATCAAGATGTTACAAAAGCTGTGATTTTACATCATATATGATGTTTATAATATTTTGAATGGTTTCGTTAATAAACCGGTTTTCGCTCACCGTTTTTTATTCTAAAACGAATGTTGTCATTTGAGCTTTTGTTTAAAGGGTATGTACAGTACATCATTGTTAATTATGGCATCTCATACAAATGGGTGGGGGACAACATCTTTGAAGCGAAATGCAACCCCCAAGAACACCAACATCTGTGGCGTAAATCCGTGTTGAAATGTGTGGGGGTGATATTGCAATTTGTTTACATAATATGCAATGAAGTGCTTGATCTCAAACGTCCTCAACGGGAGATACCCTTCCCCTGCCCCCCAAAAAAATAATTAATAAATAAAAATAAAAAATAAAAAATAAATATATAATCACCAGGCCCATGGGAGGTTGAAACCCCCGACCGCCCGTGGCGTACAACCAATCAGAATCCCAAGGCTATCATTGGCGAAGTGTTCGTTTATTTTATTTTTTGTTGTTTTTTACAAATATTTTTGGCCATCCCCGGGCCAAAACGTGGGTATATAGATAGATAGATATCGATAGATATAGATAGATAGATTATTATATATATATATATCCCATACCCCAGAATTTACGCTTGTCAACAACATTCCCACCAACAATCTGCCAATCGGCCTATGATATATCGACGTGAAAGAAGCAACGCGAATAATAATAGTGTGTCGTGTCGTGATTTGCCACTTAACACTGGTCGTGGTTTCGTGCGTAGTGTATAAACCATCCGAGATGACTAAAGGCTATCCAGAGATACGGCTCGGGCGCAGATGTTGTCCCAATAAACTCACTTGACACCAAAGCTGTCATGATACTTTGTATTTTAATTTCAAATGATACACTTTACAAAACTGAACTGAAGTGTTACACATTTCATTTTCACATGTTGGTAGACCTACGAGGCCGCCTACATGTCTGTTCCCAAGGGTTTCGAATTTTGACCGTGTTAGATGAGTATCCCGTTCCTTTCTATTATTAACTCTAACCCCCTAGGTATTCTGGCTAAGAACCTTCCTGAATCCTCCAAAATCCATCAGTTCACTTTTGGAAACATGGCCTTACATGTATCTATAAAATGCACCATTCATTTTTCATATTCAGCATATATGGCCTGTACTTCTTGCCAGGTAGTAATTTTGTCACATTTGAAGAAGTGAAAGTACCAGTTTCCAACAGTGCTGAATTTTCCCCAAAAAAGTGTCCCTTGGAGGATTTTGCAGGATATGGGGTGATTAGGGTTAAAGATGTACCGCATCAGGAATTTGTTGGTTTCAGAACCAGTAAATTTAACAACTTTGTATCTTCAAAACCCTGTTTTTGCCATGTTCAATTAATTGCTGTAACATGTTAAACCAGATGTTAATATTAAATGTTTTAGAACGTAGGCCTAGCCTATATACGTTCGACACAAAACACGCTTGTAGGCTTACACTTCGTGTGCCGGCTATGCACAACATTTGTTTGATATTTCATCAGTGTATTTAATTCATACAAAACACACCACCTTAATTCCATGTCAATCAATAAAAAAAACTGTGAAGCCGGCCGTACCAACCCACCTGAGTATATAAGCCAGGATTTGCCATTTGTTAATGTTTGAAAAACAGGTTATCCAAATACTGATCTTGAAATATTTTTGAATGTGTATTAGAAATAAAAAGGGGTTTCCATCTACAACTTAAATATTAATTCATCTTGGACAACAGATTATTATTGTCTTGTGTCGTCATGTACAACGTAATGCAATGTTTTTGATTCCAAAACGGGTTCCAAACTCCACTTTCATGTTGTTTGAGCAACCAATCGAATCTCACAACTCGTAGAGCTAGTGACTGACAGCTGTGGTAGTAATGTGGTTATCATAGTCAGAGGTAAAATTTGCAACAAGATCGCTAAAGTCTGGTGTATCTTGCTCCGTAACCATGGCAACATGAGGGCTGAAACTAAGGCCACCGTTTGCAACCTTGCGTGCCAGTCCCCTTGATCCGGGCTCCACAAAGAAGCTGGTGGGGAGAGATCGCTTTCTCCACGGTATGGCTTTGAAGCATTTCCCGGTTGTATCTTGATGATGCGGTTGCCACTGTACCTCACTGATCTGTTGCTGGTTTATGTGTACATCGTCCATGCTTCCTCCAAGAGCAAAGTCAAACAACTCTTTCAATGGTCCCAGTCCTTTGCAGCCATAGTTGCCGTCCATTGGGTCAATGTTGTCGGTTGAAGATGATGTTGATGTCCGAGGTGACAAAGACGTGTCAGTCCTACGACCTCGTCCTGACGTGTAGGGCTCGGCTGTGTCGCCATTTTGCGCCACCCGCAATAAATCTGCGTAGTATAGCTCTCTTCCCGATTTTCCCGACGCGAAACGGTCTTCGTACACGGTGCCCAGGGACTCGGGTTCGTGTGTGCCTTTCTTACGGCCAAAGTACTTCTGAATGTCCTGATTGACGGATTCAGCGAACTCGAGAAGCTGTTCGGCAACGTTTGGCTCCGAGTCCTGGATATCCTCGCTCGCTAGCTCCGAGTCCATATCGGCGGTAGTGTACAAGGACTCGTTGTCGCTATCTTCGACATCTTCGCCGAATTCTTCGTCGTAGTCTTCCTCTTCCTCCCCGTGTCCAAGGATGTGATCATGGTAGCTCCTCTGAGGGGTGTAGTAATCATATCCGCCCATCTGATGATGTGGATGACGCGGGTAGCCATGGGCGAAGTTCACCGCTGTCATACCCTGATGGTGAGCGTAACCCACTGCCATCTCAGTGGCCATCATGTCGGGGCAATGGAATTAAGTGGTACTCAGTACCCCCAGATTCTAACTAGATCTTTCTTCACCGACGAGTAAGCCGACTCTTGAAGACGCTTGTATTAACAGAAGCTCATAGATGCAACAATCTGAAAAAATGTAAACATTAAATATTAGATGAGATAAGGTAAAGGGAACAAGGTGCGAGCAGTCTTATGGCGTTCACAATGCTCCTTTAACAGTACTAGAACGTATAGACATCTGAAAATACAAATCAGTTTCCAACCACAGAGCACACTGTCGCAACAGAAATAGCTGCACATTTCAAAAACGATACACGTAAATTACCCCATACGAACTCGAATAGCGTTAATGGGAGTTTATAGGTACGAGTCTCGGAGATGTTTATTATAATGGTTGCAATAGCAAATTCGTGTATTAATCATTACCAGTTCCAAATCTATGGTTGAAATGTAACCGTTGGCCATCCATGCGACACGCTCACCCGGATTAGATTACTGCCGTGAAATTAAGGGCGGGAGTTTTTTTTTTTCGTCTAAACACACGGTGAAAAAGAAACATGCTCCAAAACGAACGAGTCATCGAGAGTATCGTTCGCGATCATCAAAATAAAACGTCGGGCTACTGTTTGAGAAGCGTAATGATGCGATCATGGCGGGGGCCGCTCAGCTAGACTTCAGTCGGCGCGTCTCATTTTGGCTGGCGACATTTTCTAACCACGCTACCGTACCTGAACTTTGGACGCTAAATAGGAAATGTCAACTCGCCGCTCGATGCTCAAGTAATTTGGCTCTCTCTCTCTTGTTGTAAGTTTGCAGGAAATGTAGTATATTTAATTGTGGGGTGTGGGGGGTTGTTGTGGTTGATGCTGCGTGCACTTTTACTGAAGAATTTCAATGAAAGTGCATGGTACCATCTAGACATAATGACTACGCATGGACATCTTTTCTTGTCTCGATTGTGGCATAAATCCTCCCAATGGGTGGATATCAGTTACTTCAACATTCTGAATTTACCCGACACCAGCCAGTTTTCCACATTTTTAACCATTATAAATTTATGATATAAAACTCACTGCATAATACAAAATAATATATGCTAATAATTATGATACGCTGGTCTAATTCTTTACAAACAATTGGTCTTGCAAAGTCTACAGAATTAGGCTCCTATATAGACCACAACCTCAATTGCCAAACGAATTTATTACGGGACCAGCTTAAATTTAATTGGGACATAGGCCTATTTACTGTGAAGCCAGGCTTTTCAAGAATATGTTTTAATTTTTAAAATATTTGTGTTTCCTTATTTTTAATAGAAATGTTCCGATGGAAGTGCTGAGAAAATTGCCGATAAAATAGCGGGGGAAAATACATCTTTAACTGATGAAATGAAATAAACTATTTGGACAACATTATGTGATTGGCTCTAGAAAAACCCTAAACTTGGACCCAATTTTCAAAAGTGAGATTTTGGTACAGTTTGATTTTCTAGATTTTCCTCTTTCATGTGATACCAGATTTGTAGAAATCAGATTTTCCCCAATTTCTACAAATCTGGTATCACATGAAAGAGGAAAATCTAGAGAATAAAACTATACCAAAATCTCACTTTTGAAAATTGGGTCCAAGTTTAGGATTTTGCCAGAGCCAGTCACATATAGTAGGCTCATTTTCTATGCTGCACTGACGTACAAAATACCCCACAGTTCTCAAAAGCCATTAACATGCATGCATTACCGGTATTACACAAAATAAAATATTTGCATATTTGAATATGTATTTTTTTTATTTTTTAGTTGTCATTGGGTTGACAATTCATTGATTTCACATCCATGCTTTTTTATTGCAAGAGTAACAAAAGTCAGGCGACTATATGGGCGTTTGAGGTGTTGATGTATAAGCGTTTAAGTCCCCGCCGTTATAATGACTGTTCCATCTTTAGGTCTCTGTAATATGCCAGACGCTATTGAACTTGGCAGCCTGTCAACGACCCACCTCGCTGGTTGCTGCCCACCGCCGATGTCGAGGCGGGCAAATATTAATGGAAACTCCATCACCCCGTTCTTCCCGCGGCCCGGTGTGGAGAACTGAACAAACACGTATGCAAACGAATTAACGTCAAACCTCAGTCATATATCACCCTGGTTTTAGTCAAAAAAGGACAAGTAGTTATTAATGCTCACCCTAAACCCGGCTGGATTATTATTGCCGTTATTGAACGGAGCGTCAATAGCTACTAAGTGGTCTGTTGTCGATGGTTTTTAGAGGAATATGCCTTTTTTGATGAGGCAGTGCTGCTTAGCCTACTCAAGTCGCGAGGATGGGGGAATATCTCATCCAAGAAGCTAATTATTTTGTGCCACCAGCTTTTATTCATGAAGTCAAGTGGTTAGAAAGATCATAACACCTAGGTACTCGGCACTCACAGAAACCAGCTGATTTCCTATTCCGTAAAAAGGGCCGGCTTAATTGTGACCAAGGGTGCTTGAAAAGAACACGCTTTACGTTGCTAGAAGAAGTCAAAAGCCTCACAGCGGCCACTTGTGAAAATGCACTTTGCCAATTTGTGAGAAGCATGAGGGGACAGTGCACTTTTTTGGTCTGCTTCTTCCTTTTCGTTCTGTCCGCTCCCGTGCACATCGTAGCCCTCTAGCGGTGGAAATTCACTACAGCACCATGTACAGGGCATGTTATGGTCCATACGTACAAATGTATACGGTGATATCGTCTCAGTGCCGTCGCTTGAATGATTAAATAAAGTCATTTTCAATACAAACCAGAACCTATACATTATCGGCTGCACCCCCATCCTCTGACACACCTCTTTCTAAATATCATCCCCCTTTGTTTTGGAATACTTTGCTGGATGTATTATTACTGAGTAATAAAAGATAGTAACTACCTTTAAAAAAACTGTTTTCTTCCGCATTTTCGTAACCCCCGAATTACATAAAATGTCTTCCCTGGTAACCGTTAATATGAATACATACATCCACAAGCAAAACACGAACCAGCGACTTGCTGGAGACGGCTGCTTACGAAAATGGCGCCCTCATGTTCAGATAATGGCACGCTGATAATGTGTGGAAAAAGCAACATTTACTGAAGGAATAACAGTTTATCGCGCGGTCGTTACTGCAGGTTAATGGCCACGCACAAAATTAAACACGTCATTAACCTTCGGTAAAGACCAAGTGACTAACTGTTATTCACATTCTTAAATGCCCGTATCGACTTCGTTTTCAAAATGTTTTAAAAAAAATGTAATTTTTGTTGAATAAAGCCAAATAGAAAATGGGTAAATTCACGTTTGGGGGACACACGAAACACTTCACAAGTACATGTGTTAGGCGCGTGATGCAAATCTTCGTCACTCTGATCTGATTGGTTGAAATCCGCGCGTCGCACAAAACGGCTGGCTCACAGCTGGCACGCGCACACACGCGTTGTTCTGATTTTGATAAGGCCCTGTCTTTACTATCCGTTAATATTCACTGATCACGCTTTGTCCAATCTGATTGTCTAAACTGTCTTGGGCATTTATGAATTATCTACAACGAAAATGAATCATATATTGTACATGCTGACCTATACATAACAGCAAAAGAAACGTCACCCCTAAAAATATTTATTATTTTCATTTTATAATTAATATAATTTGTTTAATGAAGAATATTATGAGTATGGAGTGTAACACGAACACAATGTGGCAAATTTGGTTGACCTCAAAATTCGTCATGCATGACGTCTGAGGACACATAAGCTAAACATATTCTCAGACTTATCAAAATTTAGGGGGTGACGTTTCTTTTGCTGTTATGTATATATTAAGATATTTATTTCCAAAGTAACCATCATAAGTCATTCATTTTTCATGCCAAAGCTGGGGTGTTCGAGTTTACAATATTGCTACCTTTCGCTCTTTTTGAAGTTTCACTGGTGCAACATTAACACCCCATGTTTGGTTCATGTACAGTTATTTTATGTGTTGTATATTTAATTCATTGTAAGCGCTGTGATTTAGTTATACTAAAAAGAGCGTATTTAAATGCTAGTTATTATTATTATTATTTTATTTTTTATTTTTTTATTTTTTTACCTAAGTGGCCATTCCTGTTTTCTTTGTGCAGAATTATTCGGAACACTCTCTTTTCGTTTACGCAATATACAACAATATACAACAAAAAAATTGAATGCATCATTAAGTTATTATCTTTTCTATTTAAAAAAATTGTTTATCATCTTTAAGCATTTTTTCGGCGCAATTGTGTATTATTATTATCGGGTAATTTTTTCAGCAGATAAAATGTATCACCTTTCTTATTGCTAAAACATGATAGCCCATTAAGGATGAAAATGTCCAACCGTTCCTAAACTGTAAAAAAAATATATATAAAAAAATAAAATAAAACAATAAAAAACTGGCGTAAATTTAAGTTGCAGATGAATAGTATAAAAAATCCCTTGGAATATATATCTGTCTGGGGAGCTATTATGTCAGCAAAACTGCATCCAAAATAATTCTATGACCAGTGGAAGAAGTTTACATGAATTGTTGCACTTTTCCCAAAAACGCATAAATAAATTGAGCTGAAATGTCACGTGTTAATTTATCTTTATTTGATGTGCATGTTTTACATAAAAACTCGAAAAACATGATGACAGTTTTACATAAATCTTACTTGATGTAAAGTTGATGATGGTATTAGTGACCCTCCTACAATAACTAAACTTTAGTGGAAGTAGCTATACATAGAGGTCAAAATCAATCAACTGCCTGTTTTGACTGTTGACTCAAATGTGCACACGGGCATTTTTGACTGTTTTTTTACTGTCATTTTTGACCACCCTGAACAATACCAGACAATGCTTTTCCTAGTCAAAAATGGTCGACTCATTTTGACCTGTAAATGTACTTACTACACGTAAGGTTTGACAGTGTTTGACTTTTAAGTGCACTAGATATACCTTGGTAAGGAGATCAACATTTTGACTGATTTTGACCCTAGAAGTAGTAGTAGTAGGAGGGTTAAACATCCCTTCAAATATTTATGTCTCAGGTGATATCATGGAGTAAAACTAGTAAAATAATCTCCAAAATGAATTTCTATCATCCAAATTTATTTTCAATATCATATCGTTAACAACTCGGACAGATAAGTTGAAACTGCAACAGGTTGGTTTTTATATAGGTCTACACATATATATCTTGATTCTTTGAGAGTATAGATGGATTTTTCCGGTCTTTTTCACCCACATTATAGACTCCCTTTATAAGAAAAAGGACTGAAATAGGGGTCAATTTGTCAGTTAATCAATAAGTCGAGATAAAACCCTTGGTTGTTTGATCTGACTATGCCACAACCTGAATATTCTGATGGGCAAGGATTGTGTTGTGCAGAAATCACATCATTATCGGAAGTGAATCACAATGTTCACAAAATCCTTGGTTACATTTTTCTTGTATCCATGTGCGTGTAACTATAGCAATCGTCCCTGTACCAATATTATATTTGTCCCAGGCCAAATAATAATCAAGTTTTGAGAGAAAATCTCTTCTTTTGTAGATATCGTGAATAAAAGACGGTGTGATATTTAACGGTGCACGGCATGGCGCGGCATAGGTCATTGCTGTCAGAGATGTATTGAGATAAATAACTCGCATTGGTTTTGCATTCAGTTTATACCTCAAGAAAGGAAGAACAAATCGTTTAGAAAATTGTCAATCTATCAAGTTAGTGTCATCCGAAGATAATTGAAGATCACGGGCTGGATTAAATCCATGGCATATGGTCTGCACACTTAACCATTTGATACAACAAAATTTACGTTTTATGGGACCACAGATTCAAGCCAGGCCTATGTAAATCAAAGCCTGTTTTCTTCCTCCATGATAATACATAGTACATGTGCATACAAGTGACTTTAACATACATGAATCACACCTCGCTCGCGAGTGACTTACTGGTAAAATGTCTACGCTAATTTGGATTAATTTGTTCGCATGCATAAGACGATTAAATAGCCTATCGTCGATAAGTATTTTCACTACTTATGAAGCCAAGCTGCAAAGTAAATGGCGCCTAAAAATTAATTTATTTGGCGCCTAAATGCAACATAGCAATTTTACAAGATATCAGCAATGAATTTATTACATACTTATGGTAATACAAATGTATGACAATTATGCATTTCATGCACACATTGTATTTACTCGGTAAATTGCAATGTTGCATACTAACGTCAGTGGCGTAGCCAAATGGGAGAGGGAGAGGGAGAGGGAGAGGGAGAGGGAGAGGGAGAGGGAGAGGGCAGGGGAGGGGGAGGGGGAGGGGGAGGGGGAGAGGGAGAGGGGGAGAGGGAGAGGGAGAGGGGAGGGAGGTTCATTTGAGTTTTGTATCGGTCAATTTACACCCCAAAATATCCCTCAATCTGAAAATCCTGGCTATGCCACTGTACTACATACAGTGTTTCGCTAAAATGCGTTTTCGTTCAAATTGTTGTGTTAAAAAGGGGAAATACCGGTATACAAGGCAATTAAAAACTAAAAAGATATTATTCTGTTACGCCTAGGTTAACGTGTTCTGGGGCGTACTCCTAACGATTCATCCATGCATAAACCTATAGGTTTAGGCTACGTGTTTTTGAATACACCTTTTTGTATTAGCTCTGGTCAACAATTCTGATGTGACATCATTTTACTCATTACCAAAGCCCTATCACAGTATCCCCGGTATACAAAGGATGTTAATTCAACTTCTTTAGGCTGCAAAGTAAAACCTGTAAAAGCATCATCATATTTTTATAATTTCTTTGATGAATCTATTAGCAAGTCGTCTAGGGCTGTGCCGGGTATCCGGGTATCCGGATACCCGACCGAAACGGTCATTACCCGGTTCCATTTTTCGGTTCCACTTACCCGTAAACGACTTTTTAAAATTCGGACTTAACATTTGAGCGGTGCGGACAGAAATCCGTGACTCTTGAACAGACAATTATCTTTAAATTCAAGAGATTACGCTCTAATAAAGAAAAGATCGATAGTATGGTATCCTCTGTGTTATAGTCAATTTGTTACCATTTACAGTACATGTATTTGTACACCACCGGAGGCATGTTTTCAACAAAAATGAAAACGGGTATCCGGATATCCGAAGTTTCCTGATTTCGGGTATCCGGTTCCAAAAATATCCGAAAACGCACAGCCCTAAAACCTTAACTAGGCCGTCGGTTTAGGTTTTAAAAAAAATTATTTTAACCTTTTTTATACCAGTTATTTAAAATTAAAAGGTAAGGTACTGGATTAGAAATTTAAAAAAAATATTAATGTAATATTACTGTCAAGCAGATGACGTTATTAATCCTACCTTTAAATAATAACTAGGTCTACCCCAAGTCCATCAAAATCCACCACCTGGTTTTTGCCAAATTTTTGGTGGATTCATTAGTTCACAGTGTAGCCCAGTGAATAGGGCATGAAGCCATGTGTACAACATACATGGAGGATTTGGGATGGTTTCTAGCCAAAACTGTGTGCTTTGTGGGTTAGCGTTTTAATCTTTCTTTTAAAGAATTTGGTCCAAGGTACGTGCTCTCATTTTTATGGGAAAGAATTAACTAATTTCCAGTTTGAATTTAGTATTTATAATGAATATTATATTAATGCATATCTACTATTTTCTTGTGAACTTTAAGCTGGAACTTTCATAGGATGGTTGCTTACAGGGCCTCACTCGACCTTCAATATTTTTATAGCAATAATTTTATCTGTATAACTGAATATTTGATAGATCTTCCCCTCTGATAAATCGATGGGAAGAAACAAAAATTAATAACCATTTCGTTTAGGACGATGCGTTATCAAAGTTAAGAGTCCGTGATTTGATCTTGGGACATTTATTTTAGAAGATATTATATCAACTCCCCACTGTAACTGCATTCATGGCAGTTCGACATCACTACCGTCTATCAATGTCATTTGCAATAATTTAATTGAATGATTTGCAAACTTACTTTTTCTTTATCACCAACGGTGGGTTTGGCGTTCGCGGTTCAGTAGCGCGTAGTCCACCATAAGATAAGCCTTACAATACCGATCACAGCTCCATCAACTGCTGCCGTCGTCTGTAAAAGTGCATAGTTCTAAAACCCTCATTTGTGTTTTATATCTAGAACTGGGCCAAGCACCTGCCGAAGTGACATTTTTTCTCTTGAAAGCAATAGTGTATGTGTGTGTGTGTGTGTATTCATACCGTCATCTAGCGAACACACACTCACTGTTCCGTCAGTGTGCAGCAGACGGCTGGGCAGCCGTTATGTGATTGGTCGATGTCCGGCTGGCGTGACGTCATTATATCTAATCCGATTGGTTGATTCAATGAGGTAAAATTATTATTTGCACGTTTGTGTGTTCAATACGAACAGACGTCATTTCTTCGTTTAAAAAGTTGGTGAAAGTGCATGTGCGCGGTTCAAGCTTATCGGGCCCATCGTGTAAAACATAGGAGGGGTAATTTTTGTTCCGTACCAATGAATTTTCAGGTTTTTTTTGTATTGACATAAAAACTAACATCAATCATTTCCCCTATAACCAGAGGGAAATATTAAATTGTGTTGAGATACACAGCTATAAGTCTACGTGGAATGCGCTGTATAAGAAAGAATTATTAATAAACGATTAGGCCTTGGAAATTAAACGATTATACTTGGAAATTAATAGTAAAACAATTCTTGAAAGATTTGGGGCTCTGCATGCACGATGGTCGGTTCGGTTTGCGGTAACACCATGCTGGTTATCTCAAAACAATTCTTCAATAAACCGAATCTCTTCAACTCGAAATCTCGCGTCAGAAATATCGGCTCTCGCCCACTGTTGAGTAACATGGTGATATAGGATAAAGATGATACGATTACAACACTTTGAACCAAAACCCAACGCCACGTCGATTTTGGTGATAGTATTCAGGAGCTATCTCCAATTTTAGTACACCCCAACTTTCCGGCCCCATTATTAAACACTTTCGTTTTTTGTTTGCTCCGCTCCCACTATGCCTTTGTTTCCAACCCAGCCCCTCGTTTGATATTGTTGCTTTGATCTTGTAACATGCTGTGTGGGGGAAAAATCGGCTTTTACTGTTCACGACAGAAAGCTTGTAATTCTGTAAGCGCCAGCTGAACAATATTCCACGATTTGCATGTAATATTACGGGAAAATAGCGCACCTAAACCAACACGTGGTGAACAAACCTATAATGTAAGACGCTTATGTCTATATATTGTGTGACTCAAAGAGAGATAACGATTGCTAGTCTTGGTAATTGTTTTGTGAATTGTTCTGAAATTCCACGCCTGAGAAATCTTTGGGCAGTTTGGATAAATACACCGGCACTTTCTTTTTGGGCCGGTCCGTCAGGGATTGTCCAACAAATCCGTAGTGAAAACATCGACTAAATTGCATTGTTGAGGACACACGGATTAAGTTAGTACGCTCAGGGTACTGTGGTTTGCTCATAATGCATTGTTTTGTTTGCGAAGAAAGAGAAAAGAACGAAAACCTTAAATTAATCAGTAAACAGATCGCAGGCGTTCGAACAGAAAATCAGAGGGTCTAGTCTAGGTGGTTCCTGGTGTAGGCTGTACGGCGCTTACTCTCTTAATGCATTCAATCGTCCAGACTTATCCGGCGCCATCATCTTGGCTGATAATCCTTCACTCGAGGTTTCCATCCAGTGCAAATATCACCCTTTTCACAGCAGGAAAAAGGGTTTTAATATACACTCATGATTAGACACATAAAATAGGATTTGAAGCTTTGCATAGTGGATGAACTGTATTAAAAAGTTTGGGTGCATAGCACTATGTAATCGGTCTATAGTGAGTTGTAATAGAGTATGGTCTTAATAACCGGTGGTGATTTGTCAACTCGACGTTTCGATCAATATACTCCGTTCGTATTCAGGAGAATGCTGACGACAATGACTGATCGATTTGTCAAACCACCCGTCTTCTCATCAGGTTTGCTTAGTGGCAATGTCCTTGTCTTTCACCTCTGTGGACCCGCGGGTTCGAATCCCACTCGGATCCGAGCCAACATTGAATTTCCGGTCCCTATACGTGATTACGTGGGATCCCCCTATTGTCTCGGTTTTCCCTCCCACATCTAAAACTGAACAATACTTAAACGTTTTCTCTTCAGACTTATGAGCTAAAATCCTTGGTTTCATTCTCAGGAAGATATACAAACATTAATAAAACGACAGAATATTAAAACTCCTCAGATATATAACATGGTTCTATACCGCAAACTACCGGTAACTCTTAGCCAAAAAAATTAATGAATTTCGCAACTGACAAAGACAATTGATTTCTTGTCTGTTTTCTTTGGGATGGGATTGGTAGGCCTATTTCCCTCTTCACAACATTTCAAACTATAATTATGTACACGCTCATTGTACATTGCAATGTCGTTATAACGAACACCATTTTATCGAACATTTTGACTCAATAATCATCATGACCATTGCTCCAATTTGTATACCGGTAGTATTTCAGCCATGCATGCGTGAACCATTTTAACGCATGACCGCTATTGTGCGCAAACAGAATGTTTGTTAAAGCGACACGGTTCGACATTGTACCCAAGTGGCTTTTCGATAATATAATCACTTAAAAGAGTTTCCTTTTCTATTCAATTCAGGACCATTGGTGGATCTAGGGACCAAATAATAGATAAGCCTAGAGCTATAGACGCATTTACATAATTCGAAATCTTAATAAAAGTAATGAACGATGTTTATCGCTTCCATTAGAAATAAATATCAGTATAGCCATTGCGTTTTGATTTATAAATTTGAATAATTTGCGAGCTCGAGTTTCGTTAAGAAGCAAGAACAGAAGAAAAGCTAATTATGAAAGTATATTTACTCTCACACGACTTAATGTGTACATTTAATTTCTAGTCACGCCTACAGCGGTTCTCTGTGACTTCGTGCAGAGCATATAGGCCTATCCCCACATTAAAACATCCACGCGTGAATAGCTTAATCTTGAAACTACATTCACACCCACGCCCAAATTATATGGTGTTAGTAAATGCGCTTTTTTGGAGATTCATTAGAATTGTGTTTTCTATCAAAATGATCAATGCATTTTAAGCAAACGCTACAAAGGCACTAGATTATGTATTATAGCCATTTGTCTCCATGTGTTAACGTTCATCTCAATTAAATTCAATAGTAATTTCCACATTGGATACATGAACAAGAGACAAAATAGAGCAAGTATAAGTTTGTAATAAGACAACAACATGTTTGAATGATTATAAAACAGACAGGCAATGTATAAAGCAACATGGAGGCATATTCAAAAGACAAGGGCTTGCACTAGTGAAATTTCTTAGACCGTTTTAACAATAGATGGATAGAACTTTGAACACTTCATTCAAGGTACAACATTATGTAGTATGTTGACAAAACTGCTTATATGAGTAAGCCTATAAGCTTACTTTTTTTTTTAAATCAAGCAGGACTGTGATTTGACAAAAGTAAAAAAAAAAAAAAACCTGGAAAAATGGGTCTGGGTCTCCTTTTGGTCTAGGGGACAAAGCCCCCTGAACCTCCTGGATGTTTAATTAAGGATTTACAGACTCTCCACATCCCCACAAACAAGAAACTAGAGGTTTGGACACAATGCAGGCTACTTCTTTCTTTCCTTAGTGCATGGCTACTTCTCTTCTTTCAAGAACATTTTGAAGCAAAGGGAGATTTGTAAAAAAAATCCTGAAATCAGGAAAAATCCTGAGAAATCACAGGCGTGATCAAGATATACGTTTAACAACCAAACTGTGGAAGTTTCAGCCCTATGCAGAGAACTCAAAGTCTCGAAAAAAGTGTGAAAAGCAATCATATTTTATTTTACAGAAAACACCTGGAGCAAAACGTTTCCACCGTTCCCAAGCCAGGAGCGAATTTTGTAGAGATTCTAAGCAGAAAAGTTTGATAAGCAAATATTTATGCTAAGCAATATGAAACAGACGACCAGCCAAAATACATTAAGTTGGTATTAAGGTTTAGCTGGTAACCATCAACATCTGCTAAGCATGTTTTTTTTCTGATAAGCAATTTTTTTTGTTCATTTGCCAAGGATACATCGACACTAAATGAGTGCAGAGGGTTTTATGATATAAAGAACTGAACACGGCTGTTTATCAAAACAGAATGGAGGCACTTTGTTCCAAGTACTTCTTTGCCTCTCCGGGTCTCATAATGAGATCATATGGGCCAGAACACGAGAGAAAAAATCAAGGTATAACGGCGCCATTTATCATAAAATAAAAATGAAATCATATGAGAAAGTGTACTGCATGCATGCACTTGTACATGTACCTTAAATACGATTGTGAACATTTACAGTCGCTTGTTTTTGAAGGAACTTGAAAGCAAACATTTGGTGTGCACGGTCGTTGGAGATAAAATCTTAGCTACAAACCTCACCAGCTGCACTTTTTGTTCACAATATTGCACTTTTTATGTATCACTTAGGCCTATATACGAACGTTTTTTTTTAACCAGCCAGCTGTTTATTCATTATCACAAACCGAATCGAAATGGAACAATTATTTGTTAGGAAACATTCTGGACAGTGAGGTGTTTTGTGTATTATCATATTGATATACGAGCTCGTCGAGCGAGTCGTAACCGTACCGGGCTGGTGGGCATGTCTAATTGTCTCCTCGTTCATCATTGACAGTCTTTGTACATCAATCATTTCCTATTTGCATCTGTGTATTTATATCCCGAGTGCTCTTTTCCGACTGCTCTCAGCGGCTTGGAGACGATACATCACGCGGCGTCTGTGGTGTCATCACACGGCGTAACTGATCTCCGTCCTGCCCGCTGTAAAAGTATCCCCGTAACTGATATGCTCCCACAGACAATTTAGTAATGATTTGCTTTAGGCTAGGTTTTTCTTTAAAATAGTTGCTTATTTTGAAACGGTCTTTGTGCAGTGGTTCGATTTGGTTTTGTTTTTTATTAGTTGCTTATTTGTAATGTAGGCCTATCCACCTTTCATTTGAGTACATATCCTGTATATCTCCTGAGGACGATCAGAGCACACTGATCGAAACGTCGAGTTGTGCCTCCAGTTCTTTTCAGAACTAATTACTACTCAATTGAGAATTTCACATGGTGTCACAGCAATTAGTCTTACTTAGGGTTAATATTGATTTAAAGAGGGTACGCATACTCATAGAAGCAGTTTGGCCAACATTACCAATGTTGTACCTTCCCTTCAATGTATATCTTGATTCAAAGAGAGTAAGCATACTCATAGAAGCAGTTTGGCCAACATTACCAATGCTGTACCTTCCCTTCAATGTATATCTTGATTCAAAGAGAGTAAGCATACTCATAGAAGCAGTTTTGCCAACATTACCAATGCTGTACCTTCCCTTTAATGTATATCTTGATTCAAAGAGAGTAAGCACACTCACAGAAGCAGTTTTGCCAACATTACCAATGCTGTACCTTCCCTTCAATGTATATCTTGATTCAAAGAGAGTAAGCATACTCACAGAAGCAGTTTTGCCAACATTACCAATGCTGTACCTTCCCTTCAATGTATATCTTGATTCAAAGAGAGTAAGCATACTCACAGAAGCAGTTTGGCCAACATTACCAATGTTGTACCTTCCCTTCAATGTATATCTTGATTCAAAGAGAGTAAGCGTACTCACAGAAGCAGTTTGGCCAACATTACCAATGCTGTACCTTCCCTTCAATGTATATCTTGATTCAAAGAGAGTAAGCGTACTCACAGAAGCAGTTTGGCCAACATTACCAATGCTGTACCTTCCCTTCAATGTATATCTTGATTCAAAGAGAGTAAGCACACTCATAGAAGCAGTTTGGCCAACATTACCAATGTTGTACCTTCCCTTCAATGTATATCTTGATTCAAAGAGAGTAAGCACACTCATAGAAGCAGTTTGGCCAACATTACCAATGTTGTACCTTCCCTTCAATGTATATCTTGATTCAAAGAGAGTAAGCACACTCATAGAAGCAGTTTTGCCAACATTACCAATGCTGTACCTTCCCTTCAATATATATCTTGATTCAAAGAGAGTAAGCACACTCATAGAAGCAGTTTTGCCAACATTACCAATGCTGTACCTTCCCTTCAATGTATATCTTGATTCAAAGAGAGTAAGCACACTCATAGAAGCAGTTTTGCCAACATTACCAATGTTGTACCTTCCCTTCAATGTATATCTTGATTCAAAGAGAGTAAGCACACTCATAGAAGCAGTTTGGCCAACATTACCAATGTTGTACCTTCCCTTCAATGTATATCTTGATTCAAAGAGAGTAAGCACACTCATAGAAGCAGTTTGGCCAACATTACCAATGCTGTACCTTCCCTTCAATGTATATCTTGATTCAAAGAGAGTAAGCATACTCATCGAAGCAGTTTGGCCAACATTACCAATGCTGTACCTTCCCTTCAATGTATATCTTGATTCAAAGAGAGTAAGCATACTCATCGAAGCAGTTTGGCCAACATTACCAATGCTGTACCTTCCCTTCAATGTATATCTTGATTCAAAGAGAGTAAGCATACTCATAGAAGCAGTTTGGCCAACATTACCAATGCTGTAAATTCACTTAAATGTATATCTTGATTAAAAGAGAGTAAGCATACTCATAGAAGCAGTTTGGCCAACATTACCAATGCTGTACCTTCCCTCCAATGTATATCTTGATTCAAAGAGAGTAAGCATACTCATAGAAGCAGTTTGGCCAACATTACCAATGCTGTACCTTCCCTCCAATGTATATCTTGATTCAAAGAGAGTAAGCATACTCATAGAAGCAGTTTGGCCAACATTACCAATGCTGTACCTTCCCTCCAATGTATATCTTGATTCAAAGAGAGTACATGTAAGCATACTCATAGAAGCAGTTTGGCCAACATTACCAATGCTGTACCTTCCCTCCAATGTATATCTTGATTCAAAGAGAGTAAGCATACTCATAGAAGCAGTTTGGCCAACATTACCAATGCTGTACCTTCCCTTCAATGTATATCTTGATTCAAAGAGAGTAAGCATACTCATAGAAGCAGTTTTGCCAACATTACCAATGCTGTACCTTCCCTTTAATGTATATCTTGATTCAAAGAGAGTAAGCACACTCATAGAAGCAGTTTTGCCAACATTACCAATGCTGTACCTTCCCTTCAATGTATATCTTGATTCAAAGAGAGTAAGCATACTCACAGAAGCAGTTTTGCCAACATTACCAATGCTGTACCTTCCCTTCAATGTATATCTTGATTCATAGAGAGTAAGCACACTCGTAGAAGCAGTTTTGCCAACATTACCAATGCTGTACCTTCTCTTTACAATAAAGCTGTACAGGGTTTTATAGGATATCACAAAATCCTCACACACACAAACAAGACGCAGTTTTTTCCCACGTATAACAACAAATAGGCCACAAAAATCATAACAAAAACAAATCAATGGGGTAAGTCTACAATTTATTATTTTGACAGAGTGACAATAAAAAAAGTACGTGTCAAAATACCCGGTAGCAAGACCAGCGCGTGGCACACGCTAAACACCTGTGTTGGACACTCGTTTAATAGTGTGGGGTTTGTCACAATAGCCCGTCCCTTTTCATAAACGGCACGCGTAGATCTGTCGGACTATACAATTCTTATCTTTGTAACGGCAGTAAATTAGCTTTTTTTTTAAAGCGGTTTTTTTTGTTTTGTTGTTAGAAGTATACAACAGCCAACGCGACTGTAACACTGTGGCTGTCAGTAGGGTTTACTTGGTTGATTCTTATCAGCACGTCTAGCCTATTTATAAACGGCGCAAAAGAGATTTTGATAAATGGCTGTTTTGTATCCTGTTATCTGTAGCGCTAGTTCTTTGTTCATAGATTTCAGACAGTAAGTATGGGCCTTTTTTTTTTTCTTTTTTTTTTTTTTAATAATATCGCACGCGTGCTGCCGTTAAATGTTATTCGCCAATTTGAAATCAATGCATATAAATTATGCCGATTATTAATTGGTGTTGTTTTTCTTGCGATGTGTACTTTTTCATGACACAAAAATAGCCGTTAAAGGGGCGGTATCGACACGATCAACATGACATGGAATCGGAGTGCTTGTTTTACATTAGTGACTCGGTGACTGTAAATAATACCCCACATAATAAGGTCATATTACCGTTGCTGCTGCATAAATGAGCCAGTAATTTTCAGTCGCTAGTGTACATCTGAAACTAGAACATCGATTCCATGCCCCGTTGAAAGTCTACTCTGATCGTGACGACAGTGCCCCTTTAATTGCTAAACTTTTCGACCCTACCAGGGGTGTCGTGGCCGAGCGGTCTAGTGCATCGGACTCAAGTTCTGGTGTTGTCAGAATGTGGGTTCGAATCCCGGCCTGGCCGGTCACGGCGCTTGTGTCCCTAAGCAAGACACTTAACCATAATTGCTTCGTCCTTCGGATGGGACGTTAAGCCGTAGGTCCCGTGTACTAGATTAAGTAATGCACGTAAAAGAACCCAGAATACTTATCGTGGAAGAGTAGGGGTTTATCCCGGTGTTTCTGGTTCGCATAGCAAGCGCCCCTGTTTACAGGTTTTCCTCAGGCTTCCGAGCTACAGTGCTTAAGTGTGCTTTTGAGGCATCCTTGGTTTCATTACCAGAAATGTATTATTATTATAATAATAATAATAATAATAATAATAATAATAATAATAATAATAATAATAATAATAATAATAATAATAATAATAATAATAATAATAATAATAATAATAATAATAATAATAATAATAATAATAATAATAATAATAATAGACCCTGGAACACAAACATTGAAAAAGATTACACGGAGGAGCAAACAACAAACAAACAAACAAACAACCGACTAGGCAAATAGTTCCAGTCCAATAGAATACGGTATGAATCCTTATTATAAAAATGCATCGCCCATGTATTTATTTGACTATTTTCCCGACATTTTTTGTTTTTATTCAGAAAATGTAGGCCTATATATTTTCCTGAAAAAGGGGGAAAACGAGTGGCTTAAAATGAAATATTCACAAAAAAGTTGTCAAAACATGGTTAAACAGTAATTAGACCTGTCTAAATGAATTTATGACACACTGCAAAAACTGGTGTTCAAAACTACATCAGTCTGTTGTGTTCATTACTGGGCAACGCCCCGAATATGAATATTGGGCAATGTTTCAAATATGATCACCATGAAATAATAATGTTGACACCCCCATTTTTTGGTAGGGCAATGCCCGCTATAAATTCACTTAATTACTACAAATCATGCCGCTGAAGTGTTTTTATTTATTACTTTTATTTTGGGGGAGAGTGAAATTTGTCTTTTTAAAAGTAGGCCTATTTTGTTTGCCTTTCCACAAAGAAAATTACAGGGAAGTACGGGTTAAATAGTCAACAAAATCCTGAGTGCATAATGACTGATGCGTCGTGTGATAGCAACTGCCTCTAGTATACTTCTATTCTCCCATGAGGACACATTTTAATCTGAAAGCCATCTCTCATCCGCTGATATACACGTAGCTTAGAAAAATAACACTCGGTAAATCAGCAGGGAGCAGTGTTATTAGCCCTCGTGACAGATTGCTCACTTATTATAAGGGGATACCTCGTTAAGTACATGGCTTTCTCGTCTCTGAAATATATGAAGATTTCACTCAATTCTCTCTTTCGAGTCGATTCTTTTCCCTAGAAGCGGTACTCCTTAGGGACTAGCATCACTCAGCCTATCCCGCCATTAATCAACCGACAGCTAAATAGCCTGTCAAAAAACACATCTCCATGTTTCTTTTATAATAACAGGCTTCGCGTGTACGGTAAAGCTAACACCGACGGCGGGGGAGCGATATGAACTGGGAGTCGCACGGCAGTAGCCCGGGAATCCCCAAGATGGCTCTTGGTATGCCGACCGGCAACGGTAGAGTACAAGCCCCGGGACTCGCCGCAGCTGACGCGGTGGTCTCCGCGCGGGTTAACAGTGGATCACTTATTGAGGACACGAGGCGTGTTCATTTCGGCGCTCGATCGGACAGCACGCGTAGAAGGATGTGATCCGTACACTTGTTTGTATCTCAACACATCATCAATGTCTCGTCGGATCAAAGACAACCGACGTCATTTTGGCGGTCCAAGGGACAGCTTCAAGTGGGGCAGGAAATGTAGAGCCGTAGAGAGGATACATGGGAATATGAAGACGGTGAACTTGAAGTGATTAATGGCAACATGTCGTGTATTTGCCTAGCTTCAAAATAGCTACACCGAGTCACCACTCGCCCTCAAAACGGTTATAGAGGATAGTTTGGCTGCCATAGCATTTTACGCTGTGACTTCTTTATGCGGTGTTTTGATTAACTTCAATGCGCAGTTATTCATCCATTTGGTGTAATAGAACCAAATAAAAACCTTACCAAACCCTTCTGAAACTGAAATGTTTTTATATCTGGATATCAATGAACATCTTAAATATCACTACAGTGAAACGGCGCTATAACGAAAACCACTGTAACGAATAGTGGCTCAAACTGAACATGGCTCCCATAGTATGCATTAGCATTTGCAACCCTGCATTTCACGAACTACCGTACCCTCTATAGTGACCACTTTGTATCAACCCATGATGATCATTATAGCGGCGTCCCAATGTATTTGCCCATTATTAATCCAATATGCATTATAATTAATGTTAAACAAAGCTTCAGACAAATACTTTTTGTGAAAAAAACCTCATTTAAAAATAGGCCTATGGGTTTTTCTTTCTAAAAGGAACGGAGGAAATTATCAATGTTCCAATGAAAACACAAATTGCCCGAAAACAAAATTTGGAAAACTACGAGCAATAGATCATTCATAAAGAGTATTTGTTCAACTGAAAACAATGGTATGATTTCTCCACCGAATGAACTTCGAAATTTAGATTTTATGATAATCAAAATAAATAAATAGAAAATTAATTTAAAAATCGACGAGCATTGGACGTCCAATATAATTGGAATGAGGAAATAATCGTTTTATCTTCAAAGTAACGTTTTTGTTTACTTGTTATTCAACACGCCAGTGTAAATGCGCGGCACGTAGCCTACGTGTTATTTGAGAGTTTAATCGCATGGCGTCTGTGTGGATCGAAAAGTGTGGATCGAAATATTGTGGATCGAAAAGTGTGGCGATTTTACCACCGTTTTCCCGAGAGATAAACAAGCAAACGGAAATGTAGGTTTTTCTTTTGATATAATTGTGTTGCTTTATTCTCAAGACGTTCAAATAACGCACAGGCCTATATATTATATAGGCCACTAATTAAAACTACGTTTTATGAATGATGTAAATCACTTTTCTGCAAACACAATTTGACACAATTGTCTACACTAGTTAAAAGTCATGGCTTATCAATAATTGTATTTAAAAGTTAACAAAAAGCATTACTAAAACATTTGGAATGTTTTCTATGAATACACAATGTAGGCCTACACATAATGCTTTAGGGCCTATACATTATAATACAAAACATTATAACACCATTAGGCTTCTCCTGAGGACGATCAGAGCACACTGATCGAAACGTTGAGTTGTACCTCCAGATCTTTTCAGAACTAATTACTACTCAATTGAGAATTTCACATGGTATCACTGCAATTAGTCTTACTTACCATTTAACTCTACTGGTTTATCCCTGCTGTTTGATTAATAGGCTGGATTGTTGTACTGATTAACAAGTGGAAAACTTGACTGAGCATTAGTGACTACAAACTGTCCCTGCCCTTCAAAGGTTTTACAAGTAACATTCTGCACAATAAACATACTACAGTATTACCAAAACATGGCAAGTTCACACTAGTTGAAACAACAAGGAAATGACTTTTAATTCACCTGTTCCTCGTCTACAACAGTTGGGGCGTTTCAAGTCCCGTGACTGAGTGAATCAGAGCGGAGCGACTGCCGGTCTCTCATGGGTTGAGCGGCTACCGAGGCCGCCAACTCTGTTGGGCTACCGAAGTGCACCTACTGGACTTTTCTGTCTGGGCGGTAACATCTTCTGTAACGTCTTCATTGTCTTCAACCACCTGTAATGAGTTGAACGTTATTTTGTCAAGAGTATCTTTTAACCCTATTCGTTTTGTACCCTGCTAAATCAACCAAAATCCAACAACAGCACCAGTAGCGGAACAAGTTACCGCCGGGCCGGGGGGCAGAGCGCACGGTCGTCGCCCCCCCCCCTCCCCCAGGCATCATTCCCTAACCACACGTGATTTCCGAGAGACCCGTCATGATTACGCTTCATGTTTTCAGGGGAGCTCAAAATAAAGAAAGGGCCCGGTTGATTTGTGTAAGTTCCAGCTCGGGCCCGGTCCCCCAACCACCCCCACCCCCCCACCCCCACCTCCACCCCCCTCCACCAGAATGTTAAAAAAATATATATATATATAAAAAAAATCTTTTTTTTTCTTTGGGGAGGGGGTCCGGGGCCCCCCTCCGGGCCGGGGGACGGCTGCCCCCCCCAACCCCCCCTGACGGTCCGCCACTGAACAGCACACCTGATTGCAACTGAAATTCAACGGCAAGAACAACAGGTTTGTTCACTGTGGTGCCATTGGAGCTTAGGGTACACAAATTCTCATCACTGCACTCGCACATTTGGGGATGGGAACAATTATTTTGTGTAGCCACCAGACACCACCATATCACCCCACCATATCACCCCCTTACAATTTATTTAATGATCAATGAAATAAAGGTACAAAATATTTGTTGCCAAATTTATTTATTAGTTTTTTTAAATTATAAATGGAGGGTCGCCATTAAGTCAAAGTTATTGTGGCTATAGGCCTGTACAGGCATTTCGCAGCACAAAATTTGACTGGATATATCACAGTACAACCACGTATCAGTGGCACCGAGAACCCTTGAATATGAGATACGAGAAAGACAGGTGGAGAATGGGGAGTGGGAACGCAGGAAGGGAAACAAAGGAGTGGGATAGATGGAACAAAGGAAGAGGGCATCAGAGAGGCGTTGATTGAAGGAAAGAGACGAGGTGAAGAGAGCAGAGAGGGAAAGCAGGAGGGGGGGGGACAAAGGAAGAGAGTAACACAGGAGAGTTGATGATCTTGGAAAGAGTATTTTATTAAGCATTTTTTTGTTGTAAAATTGTACAGTATTTGCCACACCTTGTTCGTAATTTTAATATTAGTTGATTATACCCTCCTGTTTAAACTATCATTTCAGTTTAACTGTACATTATTTTTTTATTGACATCCTTCGGTTGTTTTTTGTGAAATTGTTTCAACTTTCTAAATATTACTTTTCTAGTCGACCGTTTTAATTTTCACGTGCAACTTCAGTTGTTTTGTTTGTGTAATTTGTATTTATCTTTTTTGTTTGTTTGTTTGTTTGTTTGTTATATAATAATATTTTATTAAGCATTTTATATTGTAAATTCACTTGCAATTCAGCAGATGCCGCGATTTGTGAATATTAATAAACCATTTTTGAATTGAATTGAATTGAAAAGAGATTGGGTGGAGAGAGCAGAGAGAAAAGCAGAAAGGGGGAACAAAGTGAAGGGATGGAAAAGAGGAAGAGGGCATTAGAGGAGGGTTGATAAAAGGAAAGAGACGGAGATGGAGGGACAAGAGGGTAAGCACGAAGGGAAACAAAATTTAAAGGAAATATTCCACAGTAAACCACAGCCGACTCACCAATAAGCATTATACACACTAAATCTGTTGTTAATCGCTGGGGTGTTATGAATGTCACCTGTGCCGTCCAAATCCTTCACAAACATAGCAGGTCCCCTATTCCTTAGGGTCCTCATCGGGGTTCTATTGGAGACCTTCGAGCCAGGAGGCGGTCCACGGCTCCTGGCGCCACTGTGGGACCTTTGTCCCGCTGCGACTTGGCCATGGACTTCCTGGAAGTGGGCGGCTGTTCATCTTCACTGTCTAGAGGAGTGAATTTTTATGAACAGAAATACCATGTCAAATGCTGGCTGTCTCAACTCTTCAGTCAGGTGGGCTACGTATACATTGCCGCTGTAACGAACACGTGTTCGCTATAACGGTCATTCGTAATGGTGAACAATGCCAGTAGAAAATCTTGAGACAAGGCTCAACCCTTTTCAGCCTCCACAAAAGGGGCGTGTCCAGCATGGCCAAACAAAGGGAAAGAAAACAAAAAGGGGGCCGGAAAGGACATATTAGGCACAACATGATAGCAACGGCGGATCCAGGGGGGGGCCAACGGGGGCCATGGCCCCCCCCAAAAAAAACCGAAGCTGTACGCCCCCCCCAAAAAAAAAAAAGAAAAGAAAAGAAAAGAAAAGAAAAGAAGAAAAAAAAGGGGGAAAAAGAGAGACAAAACAAAACCCCACAACTTTACGCCCCCTCCTTGTGCAGCTAAGTCTTGCTTATACGTTCAGCTTTTGTTAAAGTATGCAAATTACAACACACTGATTGGCTACATGAATGTGTTCATAATCCTACTCACGATCCAACATTGCCACAACATTTGCAATGGTAGTTTGTGCAGTTAAGCCAAGCTGCATTAGACGAGGCGTACACGGTGATTGTATGCATGGCTTATGCACACGCGACTGGTTGTGTGGGGTTTCCTGGATATTAGGTGAGCCATGCAACGTCCGCAATGTAGGCCTACGTTTAGACTTGGCGCGAACATCGCGTACCCTGACTGCTTTGCGTTCAACCATGAGAGAGGATCGCCTGGAGTCTCTCATCCTCCTTCAAGCTCATCGTGACCGTCTCCCAACCACCACTCGGGTTATTGAGTACTTCGCCACAAGCGGTGTCCATCGATTGAACTTTAGTTTCTTGCTTTAACTGATTGTTGTTGTTTCCTCCAATAGCCACATTTTGCCATACAGGTATTTCAACGACCATTATAGGGCTCATATACAGTGGAAAAAGCTAATCTATTTATGAATAATATTTGTCCGCTCAGAGCAACCAGAAGCTAAGCATTTCCGGAAACCCTGCATTAGTCAAGTGGTTAGACCGCAGGACCTAGCCTACAATCACAAGGTTGCAGGTTCAAATCCAAAGCTTATCACTGAAATTTCATACTAAATCAAGTATTGTCGTCTAGACCCACAAAACAAACAAACCCCACCAGAAACGTTTTGCGCTCGCAAATACGCCCCTCCACTGAGCATTTGGCCCCCCCTAAACTTTGGGCCTAGATCCGCTGTTGCATGATAGAAGTACGATTCATATGTCGATAGAGCTAATGTATGCTTTACTAATTTTACCAAGTATAGAACATAATAATAATACATATGATAATATTACATTATTGTTCAGTTTACCATACTTACTCTTTGCACCGCCAATATCGGTAACACCATCAGTACTGGTACTAAGCACCGCCAGCCGCCCTACTGGTACCACCTCCAGTAAGCGTACCGGTAGCTCCGCCTGCTCCAGTACCATCACCGTTGCCACCGCCTGGCTTGATGGGGCTCTTCGCGCCGCTCTTCGCACCGCCAGTACCCCCACCAGTACCGCCAACAACACTGGCAGAAAGTTCAGCCAGTTCTTGTTTTTAATCTAAAGATGGAAGAGAAATATTACATGATGTATATACGCGGGAACAGGTAATACAGACATACTCAAGTCCTCTTTAATACATTCAGTACATCAGAAATCTTAAAGGGAAAGTTTTTTTCTAATAATTACTATTATGGGGGTGGGCCCATTTGGTCCCCCTAATCCGCATTTTTTTTGTTTAACAAGGACGACAAAACTGCATCTATGAGTAGGCCTATGATTAATCTACTTTCCCAGAATCAAGATATTCATTAACCAACCAATCTGTAAACATTGGCAGATCCAGGGTGTCAAATGTTGGAATGTGCGACCCCCCCCCCCCTTTCAATTGCCGGGCATGTACATTTTTTGAGAATTTGGCTCCGCCCCTGCCAGTATAGGTTCAGTTCAATGATGAGTCAATAAGTCATTAGGAAAATGTAACAAAACATTCACATTTCTTTTCTTTTTTTACGGAAAACTCTTGAAAGTGTGAAAAAGTTATAGGTTTACGTTAAACATGAAATCATTTTATCCTGTCATCTTAAAATAGAATCACGAGTGATAAAAATCCACAAAAATGTAATCCCAAAAAAGTGGAAAATAAATAATTAAAATTATAATACATTTGCGTACTGTTAGTATGGTGCCATTTCCACACACAAAACACTCATTATTTGTGCGAAAGCCAAGAAAAAACTGGTTCTACAAAAGTGCACGTTAAAAACATTTCTGTTAAAACAAATTAAAAAAAGTGTCCTTCGAAATAATGGTGTTGAAACAACTCTTGCAACTCGTATTTGTCAACCTCAATCCGTGACCGCATGAAAAAAAAATTCCCAATAGAAGGATACAGAACAAAAAATATCGAAGGTGGTTTTATTTACAGGGTAAATTGTCAGTGAAAAAGCTGCACGCTCCACCACTTTAGTCGACTATTACTTCATTGATCCTACGGTAAATGTCAATAAATACGGGTAAATTATTACAGGAATCAGGTACAATATCCGCTTTCACGAGCTCTGTCGGCTGAAAATAATGATTTACAATTCATAACCGTACTTAATGCATATTTAGACTAATAATAGGCTGCACTTTGGTGGGTGGTGTGTCCGTGTAACAACTGCCGTCAGCCAGCTTGCGTCGAGTCATTCATGGTGGGCAGACCGAGACGGAACGCGCCGACCAAATGTCGCCAGCAACGACGGTTTACTGCCGAAGACCGTCGGTGTGAATGTCCAGCGAGCACAGGCTAATTTGACGTTAAATGTGCGCGCTGAAATCACTGAATAAACAACTTAATGGTTGCTGTCAAAAATGATTTGACACTATTTAAATCTATCATAAAAGAAAACAATTAAAAAATAAATAAACAAATAAAAAATTAGAAACACATGAAAATTATTATCTCTATTATCTCTAGGCCTGTTCAAAAAAATAAATAATGATACAAATAAACCGTGTTCACAATATTACCTTTATAAGACGACGACTTCGGCACGGTTGACATATTTCAAACATATTCTGCTCGTTAACTGTTCAAAAACATACAGCAAAATACACAACGAACAGACAAACATTTAACTGAAATTCTTTATTAAAAAAAAGGGGGGGAGAAATACGAAGTTATAGCAATAATATAAACTGGTTATCAATACCAAGCCTTTTCAGAAGTTCTGAGCTTGCCACTGAAACCGAGGGAAAATGTTCAATCTCAAAAAACAAAACAAAACAAAAACTAAAACAAACAAACATTTCTTTCTTCAGAATTTGGGACCTATTCTTTGAAGAAGAAAACATCTAGAAAACCAGAAGCACATTAGCCTTGATCAAGGCGCGTCGGAACGGTTTGGTCGCATAATTTTGCCACACTTTATAGCTATCCAAACTCCAGCGCACATGGACAAAGTGTACGGATTTTCATATGTATACTGTATACCTTTTACATATTCATGTACATATATGTATGTAGTACAATGTACATAGATGCACAACCGTAGCCACAACTCAGTTATTGATCTCTCTGTACAGTGTACATGTGCGGGGCCGGGGACGGCGCATCAGCCGTGTGTGCTGAATTTCTCCGGCCAGAAATCGGTATAGGGTGGGAGTACCGTGGTTAAATGCACTCTACGACAACAGCCTTTTTCAAGGCTAGAAGCACATTTTGAGGAAAGAAATTAACTAATAAAGTTAACTGAAAAAGTGAAGTCTTGGAGGAAAGTTCCCCCATCTACACAAAGATTGCTTATGACATTATTTGACCAATTATTATACTCTTTTGGGGGAGGGGGTAAAAGAGGGGAAGGGGATAAAAAGAGGGGGACTTTTATAACATTAAAACTAAATACTACTAGTATCATACTAAATCTATGTATCATATTGGGCAATTATTTTTGTTTTATAGACTGTAATTACCAAGTGACAATACTGAAAGAGTTGGGTGGTTATATCCACTTTCTTATTATAGAATCCAAACTATTAATTCCTGAGAAATGCCCGATTTATAATTTGATAATTAAACCAACATGCACTTTAATTAAAAATGTCACTATAAATTAAGAAATTTTTTTCTGTAATCACTGGAAGATTGTTATAATTTATTTCCTTGAGGAAGAAATGTCATAAATATTCTACAAGATATTCTTTTAACATTTACAACATTTTTCATCTTAACAGTGTGAAAAAATAATGAAGTTTAAATACTTTAACTTCCCTAGCCACAATTCTTCAATAAATTAAATTAGTTTTTCATTTCCCATCTGTTCTTATTCATTTCATTTCTTTGAGTTATTTTGGGCATTTGAAATTTGGCTCCCTCTGCGGTAATCAGATGATGTTTCATATAATCTGTTTTACTTCAAAACAAACTGTGTATTTAACAAACTGTCCTAGTTTAAGATGAACACAGCGACTGAAAATTACTGGCTCATTTATGCAGCAGCAACGGTAATATGACCTTATCATGTGGAATATTATTTTCAGACACTCCAATTCCATGCCCAGTTGATTGTGACGATATTGTCCTTTCATCACGATCAACGTGGCATGGAGTGCTAGTTTTAGATTAACTCAGTGACTGAAAATAATACCCCACACGATAAGGTCATATTACCGTTGCTGCCGCATAAATGAGCCAATAATTTTCACTCACTGTGTGCACCTTAAACTAGGACACCGATTCCATGCCCTGTTGAAAGTCTGTTCTGATTGTGATGATACTGTCCCATTAAGTTCATAAAATTACATTCTTCCATCAGGGATGATATTGTGAGAAAATGAAAAGGTAGGAAAATGTTTGCCATCATCATTAGGCATATACTAGCCTATAGCGGTTTACCTCTATAGCCACGTACAGCATGGAAACTGTTTTTCATGTTGGTATTTACAATAAAATTATATAGAAGGAAAGTTTCCATGGTCTGAAGTTAGTTAGAACCCGGTTTCATGGGAGGATTTTCAAAATCAAAAGGTAGGATTTTCAAAATCAAAAGGTAGGATTTCCTACAAAAGTAGGAAGAATCTCATGTCTGTTCCATATACATCTTGCTTGCTGCAAGCCATTTATACAAGGCACAATCAGTATTTATATTTACATGTCATGTACAATTTATAGGAGGGAAAAACACCATAATACATAGAGTTGTTACATTTCAGCAAACTAAAGGCATCACATAAGTCACTCAACCAATTAATTTGTTCAGCAAGAAAATAAAGTGAATTTTGACCAAGAAGAAGCAATACAATGGAAGCTGAGATGAATTAAAATATTACAATGAAATGATAAATATAAGAATAATGATTATAAATTATTTGGTGTATCTATTTTTTGCATATACAAAGGCAAATAACCATGGCTGGAAAGCGCTTTTAGACTGCCCTCACTCGATTCCCCAATTGATATGATAAGTTTCATGTTTTGAGTCCACTGGTATCTTGGGATATGACAGTCAATGCCCACTGGTATCTTGGAATATGACAGTCAATGCCCACTGGTATCTTGGAATATGACAGTCAATGCCCACTGGTATCTTGGGATATGACAGTCAATGCCCATCGGTATCTTGGGATATGACAGTCAATGCCCACTGGTATCTTGGAATATGACAGTCAATGCCCACTGGTATCTTGGGATATGACTGTCAATGCCCATCGGTATCTTGGGATATGACAGTCAATGCCCACTGGTATCTTGGCATATGACAGTCAATGCCCACTGGTATCTTGGGATATGACAGTCAATGCCCACTGGTATCTTGGCATATGACAGTCAATGCCCATCGGTATCTTGGGATATGACAGTCAATGCCCACTGGTATCTTGGCATATGACAGTCAATGCCCACTGGTATCTTGGGATATGACAGTCAATGCCCATTGGTATCTTGGGATATGACAGTCAATGCTCACTGGTATCTTGGGATATGACAGTCAATGCCCACTGGTATCTTGGGATATGACAGTCAATGCTCACTGGTATCTTGGGATATGACAGTCAATGCCCATTGGTATCTTGGGATATGACAGTCAATGCCCATTGGTATCTTGGCATATGACAGTCAATGCCCACTGGTATCTTGGGATATGACAGTCAATGCCCATTGGTATCTTGGGATATGACAGTCAATGCCCATTGGTATCTTGGGATATGACAGTCAATGCCCACTGGTATCTTGGGATATGACAGTCAATGTCATTCCAAAATAATTAACATCAAAATAAAGCCTTAAAGGTTTGCGTGGTGGAAAGTAATAATGAATAGAGTAGGTTTGCGGTAACACCATGTAATAATCTCTCTTGAGTCGTGTGTTCTGTCTGAGAAGAACCTGTGGGTTAATTTGACATTTCCTGAAGACGGTCAGAGCACACAGACCGGAACGTTGAGTTAACCCACAGGTTTTTCTCAGAACCGTACAACTCGAGAGAGATTATTACATGGTGTTACCGCAGACCTATTAATTATCAAAATAAAGAATAACGATACAAATTAGAAGCAAGGCATGAGTTGGTTATGTAATTCAATAAATCATTTTTAGGCATTGATTTAGTTCAAGGTAGGTACACAAGGTACAAAAGGAGTTGATTCAAGATATCGGTTTGTTCATCTGAGATTGATCGTGAATGCTACACAGCGACCAAAGTAACACACAAGAAACTTTGGACAATAATGTTTCTTTCAAAATTGTTTCATTTTCTGTTTTGTCAAGTAAGCCATCATGTAAACCATAGTTTTAAATACATTGTAAACCATCAAGTAAACCACAGTGTTTAAACACACTGTTAACCATCAAGTAAACCACAGTGTTTAAACACACTGTTAACCATCAAGTAAATCATCAAGTAAACCAAAGTGTTTAAACACACTGTTAACCATCAAGTAAACCAGTGTTTAAACACACTGTTAACTATCAAGTAAACCAGTGTTTAAACACACTGTTAACCATCAAGTAAACCACAGTGTTTAAACACACTGTTAACCATCAAGTAAATCATCAAGTAAACCAAAGTGTTTAAACACACTGTTAACCATCAAGTAAACCACAGTGTTTAAACACACTGTTAACCATCAAGTAAATAATCAAGTAAACCAAAGTGTTTAAACACACTGTTAACCATCAAGTAAACCACAGTGTTTAAACACACTGTTAACCATCAAGTAAATAATCAAGTAAACCAAAGTGTTTAAACACACTGTTAACCATCAAGTAAACCAAAGTGTTTAAACACACTGTTAACCATCAAGTAAACCAGTGTTTAAACACACTGTTAACCATCAAGTAAACCATCAAGTAAAACACATTGTTAACCATCAAGTAAACCAGTGTTTAAACACACTGTTAACCATCAAGTAAACCATCAAGTAAACCAAAGTGTTTAAACACACTGTTAACCATCAAGTCAACCATAGTGTTTATACACATTGTTAACCATCAAGTCAACCATAGTGTTTAAACACGTATTTAAAACCTGCAAAACACTCTGATTTAAAAATTGTTAAATATTAACTTCCTTTTGTAAACATGTTATTTCAAATATACATAATTTGCTGTTTCTGTTTTAACATGTACATTAAATAGTTAACTTATTGGCTCTTAGTTTTTGTCAGCGGTGGTTAAGATTTGTTCCCCTTTTTTCAAATTAGTGGTCTTCCCCCATCAGCTTAAATCCACATAATGCTACATTTAATAATTGTTGCCTGGTGTGATGGGGGTCCATGGCGTTTTGTACACCCGAGGGGGCTGATGGCACCCGAGGCGAAGCCGAGGGTGCCATCAGCCCCCGAGGGTGTACAAAACCCATGGACCCCCATCACGCCAGGCAACAATTATTTTGTTATACCATGGTATTAGATTACGTTACCGAAGAAATCTTCCAGTAAACTGTCTAAGTCTGTAACTGGAAGTGTCTGGAAGTTGCTGTCATCTCGTCCCGTTTCATTGCAGTATTCGCGAACTATTCGTACTGCATGGTCGAAGCGAACAAATTCACACACAGCAGACAAGTTGTTTAGCTGGTCCCTACAGTGCATCAAATTGAAATATAGCGTGTTCTGCGGAGTACCAGCAATATAACAACCTCGGTCGCTGTTTTCACTTCTTGCAATCAAAAGTAGCACTTGTGAAAGATATATGGGGATGATACTCCCGGGGACGATCAGGGTGATGTACCACTTTTGAGAGGTTAACATCACTTTTTGAGTGACATCACGAGGGTAACATCACTTTTTGAGTGACGTCACGAGGGTAACATGAAGATTTGTGATTTGTCATGTGACAGGCTTTCGACCAATGAAATTACACAATCTAAGACCATGATATAACAACAACTATTGGATGAGGCAACTGAAAAAAAAAATATTGGAGATGGCCCTCACCTAATCTAGTCGATTACACCCAACTTTATCTCAAAAAATCTATTGGTCCAATAATTTTGTCAAACGCTAACTGTAAAAAATCATATCATTGTCTTCTTCCCATATTTACCATAAAGCAGAACAGGAAATTATCCCTAGACCCTTATCCCCAGCCATGATAGCCATGAAAACATTTTTAAAAACCTTCCCTCCTCACCTTATTTGTGTTTTTAAAAGAATAACCAATTTATATTTTTTACATGGCATTCATATTGGGGAATGGGGGGGTAGGGGGGGGGGTAGTTACGTGTTGCTGTTACTACCCTGAGCTGGTATACTCTTCCCAGAATCCCTCCCACTTCCTTTCCTACTCCCTGACCCCTGTCCGTTCTCCTTGTTACTCGGTGTCTGGCGGTTGTCCGAGGCCTTGTTGTCATCTAGTAGAGGAGATAGCCGACTCTGGAGGTCCTCAAACAAGGCTTGAATGTCCTGTGCTTCCTCCCTCCTCTGATCAGTGTAAGTGAGAAACGAGTGAGAAACGAGTGAGAAACGAGTTAGAAACGAGTTAGAAATGAGTGAGAAACAACACACACATACATGACCTCATTAGCATTAGTATGCATTAGTCACTATGAATGACTACCCTGAAAATGCCCTGAAAATCCGTTTTACCGTGAAATAAATAGTTCACGGCAATTTCACGACGACACGATACCATGAAAATGCCATGAAATACTCTTGGGATTCCTTCGCCGTGAAAACGCCGTGAAAATGACATGAACTTCTCGTGGCAGTTTTGGGGCAGCTCATTAATTCTCGAGAGCAATGTGAATTTGCCGTGAAATCACCGTGAACATTATTGCCAATATCTGAGAGGAAGAGACACCGTGAAATTGCCGTGAAATTATGGTCAACTGTTATTTCAAGACAAAACTGATTTTCAGGGTGAAGTTGTTCATAGTGAGTGCGGTATAAGACATGGCAGTTAATGTGTACAAAGTGAACATTTTGCACGGATTCAAATCTTTCACTCTAACAAGTTGGGCGGTAGTGGACAGGCAGTGTTGAGTCAAGACGGCCTCTGTGGCTGCTTAGTTTGAACCGAGCATTTCATTAATCATGATGAGGATGACTTCCATAAATCTGATTTCTTAACTTTTTCTTATTGTTTTTAAATATCACTTTTCTTTTTTTTATCATTTTTGTTATGGCATTACACAGAAGGACGTAACTAATTCAGGAGAATTGCTCCATTTGTCCTTCTGTGTAGGCATAGATACTATGGTAACTGCATTTTGACTTCATATGTTGTTGAGTTGTTACTCTCTTTGCATCGTAATTCATTAACCATAACCACCCCATATCCTCCAAAATCCTCCAATGGGCACTTTTTTTGAAAAATTCAGCACTGTTGGAAACTGGTACTTTCACCTCTTCAAATGGGGCAAAATTACTACCTGGCAAGAAGTACAGGCCATAAGTGCTGAATATGAAAGATCAACAAAAATGCATGGTGCATTTTGAAGATAAGGGCATGTTTCCAAAAGTGCACTGATGGATTTTGGAGGATTCAGGAAGGTTCCTAGCCAGAATACCCTAGGTATTGGGGTTAGGGTTGAAATACATACAAATATTTACAATTCCAAATGAAAAGCACACATGTCACAATCAGTGCATTGGTATAATTATGTGCTGATCATACAAGGACAAGACAGGCTTACCGCTTTAGTCTCCAGATCTAACTTCCTCCCTAGATGAACACGGACCGTCTGAATGCTACTCTCAACCGTGCCTACCTGCTCCTTAAGCTGAGAGGAGAAATAGAAACACAGAAATCAATCACATGCCTACAACATAAATGCAATATATGTAAAAGGCCATGTTATCCGTTGCCCTGGTCTTGGCCTTGGCGCCCCTTTAAACTGTTCCCATAGACATTTTTGGTATTCTAATGGATGTACCCTTTACCCAAGAAAGTGGCATTGATTCCAGGCTCGCTCCTCATGATTGGGACCCCAATGATATATACGGTCATTTTATTTTTGTGCACAGTTGAATGGGGCCATTGCTTTGTGCACACTACGCATTCAACCAATGAGTGTGCGGTGTGGTCAAAGTAGGTGTGGCCAGCAGGTCCAAGGACACCACAAGAGTTGGATACCGCAGAGACACGGGCACGCAGCAGCATAGCGTTCACTCACAGACATCCTGTGTGGTCCCTAGGCCCATTTCCTTACATATAACCTGAATCCTCCAAAATCCTTCAGTAGTACAGCAAGCACATGACATGTATGCACACATGTGTTTCTAATCTGTGATACATTATACATGGCCAGGGACCCTCCCTGCATGCATGGAACAATAAACAGTGTCCACTGACCCAAGCACTGACCTTGCAATCACTACAACCAACATGGATGTACATGTACCATGGAAAGGCAAGTATGCCTAATAACCTCAATCCTCCAAAATCCTTCACTTTAGCAAAGAGCATGTAGCATGTAACCTCAATCCTTCAAATTACTTCACTTTAGCAAAGGTGATTTTGGAGGATTTGGGAGGGTTAGGGGTTAACAAGGAAATTCGAGAAAGAACGAATCAGTGTCACAGATATTCTTCACAAATGTCGACTAAAATGGTCATATCTAGCGTCTATCAGAAAGCTGCCTTACTTAAGGGACAGTATCATCACGATCAGAGCAGACGTTCAACAGGGCATGGAATCAGTGTTCTAGTTTAAGATGGACACAGCGACTGAAAATTACTGGCCCATTTATGCAGCAGCAACGGCGATTGTGTTACTCTAAAACTAGCACTCCAATTCCATGCCCTGTTGATCGTGACATTATTGTTATATTAACCCATATCCGCCGATCTACATGATAACCCGTAGATATGTAAAACGCTACAAACGCCGACCTATGTGATTTTCTGTACCGTGTTTTTGTCCAATTCCAATTTACTACGTCTTTCCGATGACTGTATTTCATGATTATAGATATGAAATTAGACAAGTCTGACATCATAATAAAGTGCATGTTCTCCTCTTTCCATCAGTATATAAATGTGTCTGTGTCAGTGATTGTAATATTCTCTAAATAAGGAATCTTTCTGATTGTGTGCAAAAACAATGTATCTCTGTGCGGGGGCTTGGGCACATACAGTCTTTTGTGTGTTTACATAGTCAGGCGGATATGGGTTAACCTATAAAGTATTAAACATTATGGCTACCAAAAGGGAACAAAATTAAGATGTAGACAGAAAACAAGACGGAGAAACAACACTGAGAAAGATCGTATCGGCACAGAAGTATGCTAGCATCACTCAGGATGCATGCAAGCTGTACAATGACAGACTGGATGATGAAAACTTTTCGGCACCTCTTGCACCAGTTGGCCCATGGGAGCAACTAAGTCTAAGTTGTTGTCACCCAAGGGTTTCCCCGATTGGGGCATGTTGGTATCCTCATTGGGAGAACAGGGTTTCAATCAGGATACAAATATCTCCCAATGGGGATAGTATGGCAGAAAGTGTTGTCTATAAAAGATTTCCTGATTGGGGCCTGTTGGTATCCTCATTGGGAGAACAGGGTTTCAGTCAGGATACATGTATCTCCCAATGGGGATAGTATGGCAGAAAGTGTTGTCCATAAAAGATTTCCTGATTGGGGCCTGTTGGTACCCTGATTGGGAGAATAGGGTTTTAATCAGGATACAAGTATCTCCCAATGGGGATACTATAGTTGACATCCCGATCAGGGTCTATTGTATCCTCATTGGGAGAATAGGGTTTCAATCAGGATAGAAGTATCTCCCAATCAGGATAGTATGGCAGAAAGTGTTGTGTATGAAGGGTTCCAGATTGGGGCCTATTGGTATCCTCATTGGGAGAACAGGGTTTCAATCTGGATTAAGTATCTCCCAATCAGGATAGTATAGTTGATATCAAACATTTTCAGAAATGTTTTTTTAAGGTTAAAATTTTCATCGAATATTTTGCTGTGGGGGCAATTTTTGGTTTCAACTTTTATTATATTATAATACATATATATAATAAAAACCTTGGATATGCCAACGTTTTAGAATTTTAAAAACGTTTTGACATCCATGGAAATTAACAGAGATGTGAGATACAGGGAGGGGATGGGGATTAATATCAGGTTTTATCGGATAGAGATGGAAGAAGGTTAATTATATGGGAAAATGAGTGGGAAAAACAGTGTGCAAGGAGTCAAATCAGTAGGATGTACATGTAACTGTACAATAAATAGACTCAAATGTTACACAAACCTCTTCATATTTTTTCCGTTGCTGAAATATCGTGGGGGAAAACAAAATAGGTACGTTAATGAAATGGTATGTTTAAATACACTTACAAACTGAAATACAAACTCCAATCAATTATGTGAACTACAGGTATGTAAAACATCAATTCGTTTCAGAATGTTAACGCAAATACAGTAGTCCTATGTGACCACAATTATATAGACAATAGCCTATATGTTTGCAGTCACATAAATATATTTATAATATGTGACCCGCTCTGTGAAAATTAGTCACAAGTCGCAAATGTGAAAAATTTAGATTTCTACGTGGCTGGAAAGAGTACATCATCAGTTTTTATTCGATTACGATATCAAGAACCTTTTTAAGTTATCAAGATCTTGGCAAATCGCGATTAAAAAAATATATCGCGATTAAAAAAAAAAAATTGCCATTGTCATTGTCAAGTCAGAAATTCCATGGAAACAAAATTAGAACACTCTTTTCAGCTTTTGAAAGTGAGAAACAAAAGCAAACTACTTCAGAAGTACATACACGCTATGCAAACGAATTTGGGATTTATTGTGATGTTTGTAGAGGGGGTACATACTTGTGGTTATCGGATCTAAAGCAATCATGCATGAATGAAAAAAATAATGGCGATACTATCGAAAATCGCGATATATGTTTGCCGATATATCGTGGATGAAAAAAGTCGATATCGCCACGACTGAATTAAATCTTATATAAGAGTGTCTTAACCACTATACCTTATTGATGACCTCTTCCACGTCATCAATCCGTGCCTTTGTCGCTTCGTCCACTTTGCCTCCCTTCCCAAGCTTCTCCTTCTGAGAGATTGGAATCGCAGGCACAGCCGCCGCGCCGCCGCCGGCAGCTGCTGCCTGCTTGGCTTGCTCAATGTCTTGTGTGAGCTGACCGTACTTGACTTGTAGATCTTGCCGAACCATCTGAACATCCCGAATCCTGACATAAAAAATAAAAAAAGCGGTGAAAAGTTGGCTGTCCGTGACAATAAAGCAAAGGGATATATCTGCATGACATATTTAGGATATATGGGATTCTAGCCGGCCAAACGTCATCGGGCAAGCTCGGTGGTCGAGAGGTTAAGACGTCTGCACTAGTAAGCAGGAGGTCGTGGGTTCGAATCCCGCCCAAGTCGCCTGTGAAGTTTTTTCACAGACACTCAGAAAGCACTGAGTATACAGTGCTATACACACGTCGGTGTAGGGCAAAATTAAAATCAATTGTTTATTACCCAACGCAAGAATTTCATCAACCTATAAATATCGCGAAACCCGCTGCGATATAGGATTCTAAGCCAGCCAATCGTCATCGGGCAAGCTCGGTGGTCGAGAGGTTAAGACGTCCGCACTAGTAAGCAGGAGGTCATGGGTTCGAATCATGCCCAAGTCGCCTGTGAAGTTTTTTCACAGACACTCGGAAAGCACCGAGTATGTAGGGCAAAATTAAATCAATTGGTTATCACCCGACGCAAGAATTTCTCCAACCTATATTTAGGATAGGAGCTGAACAGTGGCGACCACACGTGTGCAATTTTCTTTCTAATATTTTCGCTTTTTTTTTTTACGAAACAATAGTCTGACTTTTTCTTGACAGTTGTGAAATAGTTTGTTATCTGTGATGCAAATGTAGTATTTTTAATAATTGTTTTTATGTAATTGCTTAGCGGGAATATTAATTTCATTTCTTTTTAAATGTGACGAATAAATGAATTTGATTGAAAGAGACTGAAATGAACTGATGCAATTATCAGGGGGTGTGATTTGACAAAATTAATAAATCCTGAAAAATGGGTAGCCGGCCTGGGTCTCCCTTTGGTCTAGAGGACAAAGCCCCCTGAACCTCCTGTGGGTAGCAGGCCTGGGTCTCCCTTTGGTCTAGAGGACAAAGCCCCCTGAACCTCCTGTGGGTAGCATGCCTGGGTCTCCCTTTGGTCTAGAGGACAAAGCCCCCTGAACCTCCTGTGGGTAGCGGGCCTGGGTCTCCCTTTGGTCTAGAGGACAAAGCCCCCTGAACCTCCTGTGGGTAGCGGGCCTGGGTCTCCCTTTGGTCTAGAGGACAAAGCCCCCTGAACCTCCTGTGGGTAGCAGGCCTGGGTCTCCCTTGGGTCTCGAGGACAAAGCCCCCTGAACCTCCTGTGGGTAGCAGGCCTGGGTCTCCCTTTGGTCTAGAGGACAAAGCCCCCTGAACCTCCTGTGGGTAGCAGGCCTGGGTCTCCCTTTGGTCTAGAGGACAAAGCCCCCTGAACCTCCTGTGGGTAGCAGGCCTGGGTCTCCCTTTGGTCTAGAGGACAAAGCCCCCTGAACCTCCTGTGGGTAGCAGGCCTGGGTCTCCCTTTGGTCTAGAGGACAAACTCCCCTGAACCTCCTGGATGTTTAATTTTGGAGTCACCACATCCCCACAAACAAGAAACTAGAGGTTTGGACAAGATACAGGCTACTTTGTTCTTTCAATTTTGGCTACTTCTCTTCTGTGAAGAAAAATTGAGGCAAAGGGAGATTTGTAAAAAAATCCTGAAATCAGGAAAATTCCTGAGAAATCACAGGCCTAAATTATGTAGTGTTTCTTGTTACAATTGAAGGGATGGTAGGGAGTAGGTCCCGTGACCTTTTTTTGTGTTATTGCTTACAAAATTAATAATATCCAACCAAAGTCCCTTGTGGATTTTTTCCACAGAAACTCGGAAAGCACCGAGTATATAGTGCTTCATACGTACATCGGTGTAGGGCAAAAATCTCATCAAAATTTAATTGAAATTAAGGTGCGTTTCCAAAAACCAATGTTGTAAGTTCAACTTATAACTATCTGACTAAAAATGATCTAGGCTTTGGCTGCATGGCTTTAGCAGAAGGGTTCATTAAAACCCTAACCCTCCCAAATCCTCCAAAATCCTCTTTGCTAAAGCGAAAGATTTTGAAGGATTGAGGTTACATGCTACATGCTCTTTGCTAAAGTGAATGATTTTGGAGGATTGAAGTTATTAGGCATACTTGCCTTTCCACGGTACATGTACATTCATGTTTGTTGTAGTGATTGCAACGTCAGTGCTTGGGTCAGTGGACACTGTTTATTGCTCCATGCATGCAGGGAGGGTCCCTGGCCATGTATATGTATCACAGATTAGAAACACATGTGTGCATACATGTCATGTGCTTGCTTTACTACTGAAGGATTTTGGAGGATTCAGGTTATGTGTAAGCAAATGGGCCTAGGGAGTTTAATTGTTAGCCAGGGTACTCCCCAATGGTACCCAGGCAATCATAAAAGTCCTGTAATTTATACATGGGATTGAGGCTGCCTGGATACCATTGGGTGACAACAACCCCTTATGCATTACTAATGTACACATAGGATTGGGATTGCCTGGGTACCACTGGGGGAGTACCCTAGGTGACAACGACCCCTTCTGCATTACTAATGCAAACATAGGATTGGGATTGCCTGGGTACCACTGGGGGAGTACCCTAGATGACAACGACCCCTTCTGCATGACTTACCTGTCCTTTGATTCTGAATCGATCAGACCTTTCATGTCTTCCTGTAACGATTCATTGGTTCGATTCATCTGACGGATCTGTCGAGATAAGAATATACATAATAGTACCTTAACAGTGAGACAGGAGAGAGGGAGGGGAATCCGTTGTGGGTTATGAAGGACAGGGCCAAAGCTAAAGGGGGGGTTGTGGGGTGTGACATCCCCCTCCCCCCAAATATCAAGCCTCACTCAGCAAAACAAGCCTCAATCAGCAAAGAAACCACCAACTCAAATCATCCAAGCAGGCTTGTAGTTTTTGCAACACCCACCCGCCCGTAGCTCGATGATTTTTTTTCAGGGGAATTTCTTTCCACGTCTACCCCCTTCAAATATTTCTCATGCCCAACCCTCCCCTTGTCCAGCAATTTTGAAAGTGTTCAAATTGTTTACCACCGCTGAAGTCAGTCCACCCCCCCCCCCCCCCCCCCCACCCCCCCCCCCCCCACCCCAAAAAAAAAAAAGATTTTGCTTCACTCTGGCCCTGATGAAGGAGACTACTGAAATGATCGCAGACTAACCTCAGGTCCAAGTTCATCCATGCGTTCCTTGATCTGTTTGAGTTTCTTCTCTGCGCTGTCTCGCCAATCATCCATCTGCTCGAGCTTCTCACTTTGGCTATCCAACAGGGCTTTTGCCGCCTAAGATAAACCAACGTATTTGAATCATTCATTTCAGGTTTTTTTTATGTGTTCAGTTATGTGCATAAAGATGACAAAAGTCAAAGCACACATTAAATGTATTGCCTGTGTTTTTTGCTATATTAAAACCCTCCTACAATCAGTGCAATTTTTGAAACAACCCATTCAGGCCACTCCAAGCCATTAGCTGTTGCCAGTGGCCTCCTGTGGTTACCCTTCTCTGCACTGTCACACCACTGAGATTACAGGGTAAGGTGGTCTCCCATTGATACATTGTAGACTATACTAATATGTGTGGCAGTCGGGGGAAAACCCGTCGGAAGTCGCCACGCACATTTTGTAATTATGGACCGATTTACGTAAAAATTTACCATAGTGTCATTTTTGAGATTTTGGTTCCAAATGGAAGTTGTTGTCTTTAAATTTCCTCTTAAAATTTTTTTAAAGGAAAATCAAAGTATAAAATGTATTTTTGGGATGTTTTTGAACCCAATGCATTTTAAAATAATTAGAAGATTTAAAAAATTCACTCTAAAACAATGCATTTTTTGGCCGACGCTCATGAATTCTCCCAAAGCACGCCCCCCTATGAATAACCCATCAATGGAAAGCTCTACACTAGTCCTAATCCTGTCCTATTAATAGTTCAAGGGATTTACGTTTACTGCATAGCCAACTTTGAAGCCTAATTTCTCCGTTTGTGGGTTTTAGAATAAACCGTCTTTGAAAAGTCATAACTTTAGTTGTGGTTTGAATATTGAACTCATTAAAACTGTTATGAGATCAGTAAAGGGTGTATTACTTGATTAAATGCTCAACAAGAATTGAAAAAATTTGACCATGTGTTGGGTTTTCCTGGACCGCCACACATATGTTCAAACATTTACATTAGCCTTGGGTGGCACACAGTTGATTTTGTAAGATTAGTTGGAAAGAACAGCAGGCTTGTACATGTATGTACTGAAGGTTGCTTAAGAACAGAATTTTGTGGATCGGAGTGGCCTCCATGTGTAGGAGGGTTAACGTCAATTTCCAGAAATTCTCTTTTTCATCAAAACAATGCTCTTGTACTTGAGGAAGTGAAAACAAATGGATTAAAAAGGAGTGCCATGGTTTAGTGCATCGGATTTGTGTTCTGATGGCCGAGTCGTCAGAATCCCGGCTGCGACCATGGTGCTTGTGTCTTTCAGCCAGACACTTTACCATAATTGCTTCTTTCCACCCAGGAGTAAAAGGGCACCTGTGAAGGCAGCGTTGGTTGTTGTGTTTGATTAGCCCTATATGCGCTGTAATGGCAGCAATTGAGATGTATACTCCCCAAGGAGCTGAGATGGTTTCAGGAATGATTTATGAGCCTGATGAGCAGGGGTAATAATGTAATGTGCCTTGAGCACCAGTTTGGTGGATAAGTGTGCTATATAAGTCTAAATCATTATTATTATTATTATTATTAAAGTGACACATTTCTCAAAATAATTGTGAGAAGCATGGTTCTACAGTAAATTATGCACCAAAATGAATTTATAAATAAATAAATTTTGGCACTTTTTGTGACGTATTTCATTCAAAAGAATTTGTTTTCCTTTCTAAAAGGAAGTTATCAATATTCCCAAGAAAACAACAATTTCTGGAGTAGCCAGTAAAACATCTTTAAGTAATATCTGAAGGAACGCGAATATGTGAAGGAACAGAGGAAGTTTACAGTAGCCCCATTTGATATCTCTAATGAGTTCTAATGAGTCATCGTGTGAGTTTTTGAGAAAAGCTTGTGGGTTTGACAGCTCCAATCACAGCCCATATCAGTTTTACCCCTCATTTTTGATGCAACCTGTTTTAGTTTTAAGGATTTGTACAGGGTCCAATTTCATGGAGCCACTTAGCAGTTGATATTTTGCTTACTGTACGTTTTTCATTTCATAGCGCTGCTAACCGTTAAGCATGGAGTGTCGTGGCCGAGCGGTCTAGCGCACCGAACTCAAGTTCTGTTGTTGCCAGCAGCAGGGTGTGAGTTCGAGCCCCGGTCGTGACACTTGTGTCCTTGAGCAAGATACTTAACCATAATTGCTTCGTCCTTCGGATGGGACGTAAAGCCGTAGGTCCCGTGTGTTGTGTAATGCACGTAAAAAAGAATGCGCCTTGAGCACCACTTAGTTGGTGGATACGTGCGCTATATAAGTCCACACATTATTATTATTATTATTATTATTATTATTATTATTATTATTAAAGGCACGCTAACTTGCTGGCCGCTATTGCTAGCAAATAAGTGACGCAACAATACTAATCCAACGTGCACGCGGCGCTCCGAATTTTCTTGCTAACCTGAGAAATACGCTTATGCTTAAGCTTATGCTTATTTTTCTGCTAAGCGAAAAATTTGCTTACCGGTAAGCGGCGCCAGGGCTGCGTTCCGCTTGCGCGAATGTATCGCGAATGTATCGCAAACGTTCGCACGAACGTTTGGGGACGGATGGGTCAAAGTGGAACCGATTGTGAGCGCAACATTCACACAACCGCGAACACCTCAAAATTACGTTGGCCAATGTTGGCCAACGTTCGCCAACGTTGGCAGCACACAATTGGTTCCACTCGAAATTGTTTGCAAACGTTGGCAAGCGGAACGCACCCCAGGTTTCAACAAGTATCTTTACTTTATGAATCAAAATAACAAGGATATTGGGAATACTCATAGTATGAATTGTGTGCCCGGAAGAAGGCCGTAAGACAGATTAGGTTAAGTACACGCTTACGTCCTTTTACCGGGCACGCGACAAAATGTGGCACGCTCACACCAAGCAAATTAGTGTTTATTTATCACATGCAAAAGTATATTAATTCAAATGGAATTAAAGTATGGTTCATACAGCAACGATGATGTTAATATAATGTTAATAGAGAAGATTTGCATATATGCTTTTCAGACATTGATCATCACGTTAGAACTTACTAATCATTCTTCATGTAAAACTTACTTCGCACATAATGCACTCACGGCTGTGGTTAAGTCTGGTTCATACTTCATGCGAATGCTAAAGCGTATTTCCATGCGTCGACAACGGTCAAAGAATGCAATTTCATTACCAGGGTCGCAGTAGTTCGCTTCGCACTCGTATGAACCAGCCATGAACCAGGCATGGAAGTACACGTTGTGACTTTTCGGAAATGTGTTTAGTAGAAGTGCAAGATAGAGACAATTTGTAAAAAGGTAAAAAGGTGTGGAGTATATGTGGAAGGGAGATGGAATTCTAAGACTATTCACACAATTTGCACACAAACTGAAAAGACATAGCTACCTTGTCATTCTGTCATGACGCAATACAATGAATGAAAAATGCAAAGCAAATAAAAAACAATCATGCAGAAGAAAATATAATTATTCATTAAAGTCTTCGTCTACACTGTATGAGGAAGAACAAAGGGGCGGATCCAAGACTCAGAGGGAGGGGGGTGACAACGATACAAGAGGCAGGGACATTCTGCCCTGCCCATATTTTAGAGTTTATACATGTAGATCCTTTTCATGTTGTCTGTGATACTGGGAATGGTTCGTTATGATGCTAGTGCAAAATGACGCAATACAACGCAAAGCAAACAGAAACATACATTACTATTACGCTTGACAGCATACAGACTTCCTCTAAGAGGAAGACTGAAGAAGCGGATCCAAGATGCCTCATGGGGGGTTGGGCATGATAAAAAAAAGGGGGGGGGTACTTTGCCCCGCCCACATTTGAGACTCTATAGATCCTTTTCACGTTGTGTGTGATATTGGTGATGGCCCGTTGTGGATTGCATGCACAATGGAATGATACCACGGACAATGCTGTGTTGTAAATGTTTTCCGCATTTTCCTCCTAATTACTATGAACACTATCGCCAGTGACGTCACAAAATGTTGATTCTGCCATTATTACAACGCACACAAAACATGTCCGAGGTGAATTTACATTTGGGAAAAACACAAATTGACGTTGGCAGGCAACTCCAACAAAAGGATCTCAGCACAGACGGTCAATATTAGCAAACAGCTTTTGATCAAGTAAATTAAGGGTCACTGCCCTCTCTGCCACTCCCTAGATCCCTGGATCCACCCTTTGGGAAACCTAACACTTAGGGTAAGGTAAAAAAAAGTCTCCAGTTTCTGATCCAAGGTTGACTTCCAAATTGGTGCAGTGACACTAAATTTTGATTTTTTATTATTTATTTATTTTTTATTTATTTTCAAATGATGCATGTATACAGGATTATTGGAACCAGACCAAATTTCCCATAAACATAGTATGGTGGCTAAGAGAGGATGCACAAATCGGGCAAACATTCATACTCCTACACTGTGTGTGAAGAAATCATTTAAAAGCACAGCACGGCAGTATTCCAGCAATTATGGCTGCAAGTGAACATCGTTTCATAGCCCCCACCCCCTTCCCAAAAAAAAAAGAAAAAGAAAAAGAAAACTAAAAATGCTGATGCATGGGTCTGAAGCGACATGGACGGGGTCCCGTAAACTGGAATTTTTTTGTTGTGGCCTAATACACCAATGCAGAAGACAATGACCATCCCTAAATGACACAACAACAATGATAACCATATTTAGCATCTAAGAAAGCAGCGATTGATACCATTAATATTGCTACATTACCTCTGGTTGTTCAGTTAAAAAAAGCTTCACAGCAACAAAGAGAAAGGTTAGTAAATGTTAGTAATAGCATTGTTCAGAATGAAACCAAGATAAATCGACTAGAGCGGGACTTGAACCTGTGACCTCCAGGGTTGGCGTGCCGGTGCTCTACCAACTGAGCTATCAAGCCCTATGTCAAACTATAAATATCGCGACACCCGCTGCTATAATAGGATTCTAGCCAGCCAATCGATATCGGGCAAGCTCGGTGGTCGAGAGGTTACAACATCTGCACTAGTAAGCAGGAGGTCGTGGGTTCGAATCCCGCCCGAGTCGCCTGTGAAGTTTTTTCCACAGAAACTCGAAAAGCACCGAGTATACAGTGCTATACACACGTCGGTGTAGGGCAAAAATTAAATCAATTAAAATCAATCAAGCCCGATGTAGACGGTCGCTATTTTGTCAATGTCTTTGTTCGGGAGGCACTAGTCAGATGTCTAGAATCTAAGAATACACAGGCGTAAATCCCGGGGGATGAGGGATACATGTACATCCCCCCCCCCCCCCCACACTTTTTGGACCGGGGCAGGGGGTCGGGGGAATGGTCCATAGGATCATCCCCCAGAATTTTCCATGCATTGAAAAAAATATATAGGTGTAATCTGTACTGTAGCCGCAAGATTCTGAATAGTTGTCGACTGCAGAAATTTCAAAATCATCTCTCCCCCCCCCCACTTTTCATCATGGATTTATGCCAGTGTAAGAATACCATGTAGCCAGGGAACACGCCCATGTAGCTATAATAGGATGTTTCAGCTGATCAAGGGCCACTTTGCTGGTGATGAGTGACTTTTGCAACGTTGACCTATCCCTAGGCGTATTCCAGCAATACAGTTGAAACACGATGCGACCGACCATCTTTGTCTGATCCCCTACGTGCAAAGCACAGTCATAGTGCTGATTCTCAATACACAATAAGGGGACCAGTCTATTTTCCTTCCAGCCTCGGTTTGGTCACAGTGGATATGTATTGACGAAAACTAGATGTCTGCAGCATGATCATAATGGTCTATAAACTGGGCAATGTCACTGAGCATTAATTTAGGGAGTTATTGATAATTCAAATATGAGTTGTCGTACTCATACTCAGTTCAATTTTTTGTACTTGAACTCATGAAAAAGTACTCAACTATAACTGCAGAGTTTGGGTATGAGTACTTGTACACATTTTTCTGTACATGTACTCAGACTCATGAAAAAGTACTCGACAATAAGTCGGATTATATATATTTTAACCCTCCTACTACAGCTGCACTTTTTGGGAAGTTGCTATAGAGGTCAAAATCAGTCAACTGCTCATTTTGACTGTTGACCCAAATGTGCACACAGTGGCATTTTTGACTGGTTTTGACTGTCATTTTGACCACCCTGAACAATACCAGACAATGCTTTTACCAGTCAAAAACGGTCGACTCATTTTGACCTGTAAATGTACTTAACTACACGTGAGGTTTGACAGTGTTTGACTTTCAAGTGCACTAGATATACCTTTGGCCATGCATATCAACATTTTGACTAATTTTGACCCTTGTAGTAGGAGGGTTAATAGAGATTAGATATTTCTAGAGTTTATATCTCTCATCGATATCGGCTTACCTTATCATCCATGGCTTCAGTTATAGCCTGTACAGAGAAAAATGGACAGGGAAGAAAAAAAAATCAACATTGAATAACACTGTCATGATTTATGGTAAGAATATGATTTAAAACAATCGGACAAGGAAGATTACCTACTTTGTAAGGTTAAATCCAGGATATACTTTTGTTTAACCAGTCGACGTCGGGAATATTTATTATTTTCCGGTCCGCTGTGCGGGTTTAATTTCAGTGAAAAATCTTTAAAAATTTCTAGCCATTAATAATTTTTTTTGTCAATGAAACTAAGTTCGGACACCCAAATAAACACCTTTACTCATTGACATTTTGAGAATTAAATGGCTAGTTTTTTAATTATGGTTGTGTTTGTTCAGCACAATTAGACCGTTGGCAAGCCCCGATGCAACGGCCTATTAGCGACCAGAGCCCGGTCGAAAAGACGGCATACCTGGAGAGAGATCGAATGCCTCGTAAACAATGGATATAAATCCCTCTTTACAAATCCCTGGCTGGTACGTCAAAGGAACAGGTCTTGGATAAAGGGATTAGGCAAAAATCAACGAAAAGAGTGAACTCGTTCAGTATTTGCAGTGCATTTTGTCCGGGGCCACTGAACCGTGACCCCATGGACTCCGAGAAACGATTGCGTGTATACAAGTCAGCCGCCACGACTGCACGCCACGTGTGGCGTGTTGACAAGTCTCCCGGTGACACACACAAAAATCGGAATGCGTGTTTAGACGCTCTCCGATCCGCTGTCCAAAAAAAAATTGCGTGTATACACGGCCTCCGAAGCGAACTGGTTAAATGTCTGTGAATGCATCAATACTTTTTCTTAGAATGAAGAGGCACACATGTCTGTATCAACATATTTCATTGTGTTAATCCCTTGCGTACGGTATTATTTTTACCGAGAGTGAAGGTGGTTGCGGCCAACCACAGAACATCTGTGGGGCAGTGGAGCACCGGGTCAAGGACATATGCACAACTCCGCTGTTCAGCCAAGCGTATAGACAGAACAACAAGCAGGCAAGCTAAACCGGGCATACCCTATTCATCGTACGTGAAGTCCCCACATAGCGTAATTGAAAGGCCGGTGTTAAGAAAGCTCATGAAAAGGCTGTATTCAGAATGCTCTCGAAAAGCCCAATCTATTATATAACACTCCATTTCAAGAACAATATGGTCCACCAAACTATCAGCCTTCTTGAAGATTTCTATTCAAGGCGAATTCTCAGCAAATACAGCTGGAAAATCAATTAATTCACCGACCGCGGCTATAGTCGTCAACCGTACGCAAGGGTTTAATAACAAGAAATTAGTGAAAATGCATTCAGATGGTTCATATTAATTTATTTGTTGTTGTAAAACACTTGCACCCGGGAAAGAAATGTTTCACGAGATGTTTGATACCATCATCACCTTTACACCAAGTATGTTTCATGTAAATCTGTGATTGTTTAAGTTTTGGGAGAATATCAAAAGTGTAGAGGGTTTCAGGATGCCATTTGGAAAAGAAAAAAAAAAAAACACCCCACACTGAATTTAAAAAAAATTTTACGCAAATTCGCCCCACACAAGGCCAATGGCCACTCCAAGGTGGGGGCTACTAAGTCATTAAGTTGTTACAACAACTCCACACTGAAGAAACCAGCCCCTCGCACCGAAACAAGACAAGTTAATAACCAGCCTCTTCACGGTGCGAATAGGACTGTGAGGGGTAACTAGTCCAGAACAAGGCAGTTGTTAAACTGCCTCTGCCCCTATAAGCAATTATGGTTAAGTGTCTTGCTCAAGGACACAAGTGTCACGGCCGGGATTCGAACCCGAATAAAGACTTTGGTTACTCATTGTATCAGATCTTTGCTCCAGTGATTTCTGCAGCCAAAAATGATGCTCTAATTAGGTGTCACTTAGGTTTAAGGAAGTCCACAGCGGTGAACAAAAGCTCGCCTTGCCATGCATAATTAATAGTTGGTTGGTTGATGGTTTGTTATCTTTTTGTCAAGATTACCTAAGTCCATAATAAGTAAGACTAATTGCAGTGAGACCATGTGAAATTCTCTATTGAGTAGTAATTAGTTCTGAAAAGAACTGGAGGTTACAACTCGACGTTTCGATCAGTATGCTCTGATCTTCCTCAGGGTACTCTGATCAAAGCATACTGATCGAAACGTCGAGTTGTAACCTCCAGTTCTTTTCAGAACTAACTACTACTCAATTGAGAATTTCACATGGTGTCACCGCAATTAGTCTTACTTATCCTCTTCACCATGCAAAGCTATATAAGTCCATAAAAATTTTGTTTTTCAGACTGTCTCCTCTAGGTCGAGACACAACCATCTTACCTTAGAGATGGTTTGTTGTAATGCCTCCTCCTGTGTTGCGACCTTTGCCTGTAAGGTCGTGACCCTAGCATCGAGGTCAGCCAGGCCCCGTAAGCCACCTTGGCCCTGATCCTCAATCATCTGTTGTACCTTGCCTTGATACTACAGGAGACAGGATGATGACGAAAAATAACATCAACATGCATATAATGACACAATGATGTGACCTCTGTAAGGAGGGAACGGGGGTTGGGGTGGGGGTGGGGGGTTAACGGGATACATGTCCTGTGCTAGAGGTACCTCCACCAAATTCCACCACCCTGCACACAGCCACCCAACATTTAGACGTCATCTTTACGGGCAACTTGGATTCGTCTTTGAGCTGCATCAAGCATTCTAATTTTTCTACGCAGTCTGAAAGCGCTTCACCAACCAGTGACGCACAGAATTTGTTGAAACACCGCTTTCCGCACACGGTGAATACCACGCTTTTTTTTTTACACATACCCGTGTTCCGCGGATATGTGTTGAACATGCATAATCTTCGTCCAAAAAGATGGCCGATTCTGCACCGTGTAATGTCAAGAGAAAAACTATAGACCAATCGAGATTTGGCCCTCTTCCCTGCCCGTCCTAAGCAATGCTCAGAACATAAGCAGGAGGTCGTAGGTTTGAATCCCGCCTGAGTCGCCTGTGAACTTTTTTTCACAGACACTCGAATAATCAATACTGAGAACAGTCTGTCATGCTATCTGCACCACCAGGAACATTACAAAGCACTTGACCGACATAGCAGCAGTCATCATGGAAAAGTGTAATCCTACTGGTCAATCTGTGGTGTTTGATTGACAGATTGGATCATAGTACACCAAGTCTAATGCAAGGTATTACTGACTGGGCTATAGAGTACTGAATCTGACTGAACTGAATCGAACAAAATCTGCTTCTCGAGTTTGAGGGATTTGAAGTAGTTCAGAATCTGAAACCCAATTAGAATGTGAAAGGGAAACACCTGAAGACATCAAACAAGTTTTTAGGAAAGCCCCAAAATAAAGGAGGATATTTATAAGTTAATATTTGAAAGATAGACATAAGAAGTGTGACCAGATGCTAGGAAGTGAATGTTAAGTACAACACAAGTAACACCATTTACCAACACACAATTATTTTTTCTACAAAAGTGATGTACGAATTTTGACAATTATAAAAGGGAATATACAATATTAGTATTTGGAAACAAACATTAATTTCAAACCTCTAGTTTTCAAGATATATATTATATATCTCATCACAATAGGTTCTAATGTGTTTTTTTAAATGCTGAAAAACATCTGTATGTTTTTTATGTGTTTATTTTTTCAAAAAGTTTCCAGAGGGCACTTTTTTTGTAAATCCGATATTACAATTCCCTTTTTGCTCTTAGATTAAAGCACTTCAGAGAATAATTTCTTTGGTTGACTGAAAGTTGTACAACACTAAGTAAGCATTCAGATAATCATTTGTGATAATCATTTGTGATAATCATTTGTGATAATCATTATGTGATAATCTTGTGATTATTAGTGTTGTAACTGCCCTTAAAGAATTCCTATTTATTTTTGCTACAGTCGTATAGTCAAGTTGGAACCACCAGTTCTTTTCAGAACTAATTACTACTCAAAAGAGATTTTTTACATGGTGACACTGCAAACGGCCTTTACTTGTAGTCATATTGTTCAAATGTTTTGGCGAGATCTGGTCACATATGAGAAACTGACAGTAACATTGAAAGGTTTATCTCAGACCTCTGTAAACCTCCGGTCTAGTGCATCGGACTCAAGTTCTGGTGTTGTCAGAATGTGGGTTCGAATCCCAGCCTGGCCGGTCACAACTCTTGTGTCCTTAAGCAAGACACTTAACCATAATTTCTTCGTCCTTCGGATGGGACGTTAAGCTGTAGGGTCCCATGTACTAGATTAAGTAATGGACGTAAAAGAACACTTATCATGGAAGAGTAGGGGTTTACCCCAGTGTTTCTGGTTCACGTTACAAACGCCCTTGTTTCCTGGGCACCTTTGAAAAACAGTGTTTCACTGAAAGGTATCCCCAGGTTAAATAGGAAATAAATAATAACCAAAATGCATGCAAACAAGACTATTCACAATTCTAAACATTCCCAGTGCCCAGAAAGCTTATTTAACCCTAACTCCCTAGGCCCATTTGCTTACACATAACCTGAATCCTTCCTAACTCCCTAGGCCCATTTGCTTACACATAACCTGAATCCTTCCTAACTCCCTAGGCCCATTTGCTTACACATAACCTGAATCCTTCCTAACTCCCTAGGCCCATTTGCGTACACATAACCTGAATCCTTCCTAACTCCCTAGGCCCATTTGCTTACACATAACCTGAATCCTTCCTAACTCCCTAGGCCCATTTGCGTATACATAACCTGAATCCTTCCTAACTCCCTAGGCCCATTTGCTTACACATAACCTGAATCCTTCCTAACTCCCTAGGCCCATTTGCTTACACATAACCTGAAACCTTCCTAACTCCCTAGGCCCATTTGCTTACACATAACCTGAATCCTTCCTAACTAGGGCTGTGCCGGGTATCCGGGTATCCGGATACCCGACCGAAACTGTCATTACCCGGTTCCGTTTTTCGGTTCGGAGTACCCGTAAACGACTTTTTTAAATTGGGACTTACCATTTCAGCGGTGTGAACAGAAATTTTTGACTATTGAACAATGTACTGTTTACACTTTTAGGAGCAATTTTATTCAAGATAACGCCTTTGTAGTATTTTACGGACATTTTCCATACACTTTTGTATCCAATCATGATCCAATCATTAAGACTCAAATAGCCTGGCTGCGGCATGCTACAAACAAGTATCAAACTAGCTGCTCAGGATGGAATGTTTGCCTATTGTTCACAGTAATTGGATTAGTGGGACAATAACTGCTGGTTTATGTCTGCACTGGAGTGTGCACCATGATGTGTTAATAGAGGGGATTTTATTATAGGGGACGTCCACATTAATTGTTGTCGTAATAAAAAAGTAGTGTTGAAATTGGTTTTGTTGTGTAATTATTTTGATGTGCCACTGACCATCCCTCAGCATATCACCAACATTTACATTTATTTACCCGCCGATACCGAGCTCTCTTGTGTATTACATTTGCCGACAAGGTGACAGTTTGTTTCAAAAGAAAGACATAAAAAAGGAGGTGTTAAGTCGGTCATTGTCTTTGAAACCAACAGTAGGATCCATAATCAGTCGGATTTGAAAGGTATTATTGGTTGCGGGTTTGATCCTTTCAATTGGGCAGCATATTTTTACAATCACCTAATCTCCTATCAGTTGAAAAGACGTTTATGAGGGACGAAATGCGGTTGCTTATGATGAGCTGCGAATTATGGATCGTCAAACATTGATGGAGGGGACAAATTGGCTGAATACTAATTAAAAAGTAGACAAAACTTACACCGATACGTTTTGTTAAGTTATTTTTTGATGAGTGCGCATCCTAAATTTTAGACTCATTTCATGACTGACCGATCAACACGATGCCACGTTCAACAGGGAATAGTCAAGTTTGGTCCCATTTTGAGAAAAAGGGGCCCAAATTGGTAAAAATTCATTCTTTCAAGAAACAATGTTTATTGACAGGTTTATTGAACATATTAATATTCAAGTTCTGATTTTAGATTCGTTAATTTTGCAGTTTGTTAGTTTAATAATATCAAATATTATTTTTAGTACGCAAAATCATGTCCTTATCCAAAGCCAACATGGCGTACGGGATATCCTTATTTAGAATGCAGGGGCGCGGCAAGGCGCAAGCACATGAATTGTTTTCTCACAACGGGTTAGTTCCGCCCACATCGCCTTTGACCAATGGCATTATTCAACACGTGTTTTGTGACATGAACATTAAAGTCAACTTGCTATACGCATGCGCTCTGATCCAAAGCCAACATGGCGTACGGGATATCCTTATTTAGAATGCAGGGGCGCGGCAAGGCGCAAGCACATGAATTGTTTTCCCACAACGGGTTAGTTCCGCCCACATCGCCTTTGACCAATGACATTATTCAACACGTGTTTTGTGACATAAACATTAAAGTCAACTTGCTATATGCATGCGCTCTGATCACGCACGCACCAGTGATTATTGTCTTCTGATGATGGTAGTCACTCCCTGACACAGTCACGTGCGAGGCCGCTGTAGCTGCGTGATGCACGTGTGATCAATTTTTACGGTTTTATTTCAGAAATAACTTTCCGTAAATACAATATTTTGTCACCAAGATGTTATACTTTAATAAAGATCGAATTAAATATGGTATCCTCTGTATTATAAAGGTCAATTTTGTTAACGTTTACATGTATTTTGTACACCAAAGGAGGCATGTTTTCAACAAGAATGAAAACGGGTATCCGGGTATCCGAACTTTACTGATTTCGGGTATCCGGTTCCAAAAATATCCGAAAACGCACAGCCCTATTCCTAACTCCCTAGGCCCATTTGCTTACACATAACCTGAATCCTTCCTAACTCCCTAGGCCCATTTGCTTACACATAACCTGAATCCTCCAAAATCCTTCAGTAGTAAAGCAAGCACATGACATGTATGCACACATGTGTTTCTAATCTGTGATACATGCACATGGCCAGGGACCCTCCCTGCATGCATGGAGCAATAAACAGTGTCCACTGACCCAAGCACTGACCTTGCAATCACTACAACAAACATGGATGTACATGCACCATGGAATGGCAAGTATGCCTAATAACCTCAATCCTCCAAAATCCTTCACTTTAGCAAAAAGCATGTAGCATGTAACCTCAATCCTTCAAAATCCTTCACTTTAGCAAAGAGGATTTAGGAGGATTTGGGACGGTTAGGGTTAATAACCAAAATATGCAGAACAAGAAACTATATACATTGCATTTTAAAGTCATTCTTAGCTGGTGTGCTGGAAAGCAGAAAGGAAAATTTACACCTTGAAAAATCGACTGACCTTTTGCAGCGTAGAATCACGTAAACGCAACAAACGAAACACTGCTAAATCCCATTACTATACTTGAACACGCAACGTGCGAAAAACTATACGAAAAAAAAAAAATCAGCCAATTTTACACGGGTTGTCTTCGGGGCTTGGACAGTGGTCAATACAGGTACTGAAATCAGCAGAATCTACAGGACACAATCTGTATCTCCATTTGTCTGAACCATCTAGGATAGCTAGTGCCTTGGGTAGCAGGAGTTTGGGAATACTTGCTTGGGTTGGGAGGATGGGTAAACACTTGAGTGACTAATTCTAAATTGAAATGCCTTGAACCACTAAAATGCCTTTGAACCACTGAAATGCCTTTAACCAGCAATTTTAGTCCTATCTTTAATCAGTATGGTAGACTGGGAGGGGGGTCTATTTGTGCAATTTAGTCCTTTACGTTTTATTTCGTATGTAATTGTCCATTAACCCTAACCCACCAGGGTATTTTGGCTAGAAACCCTGCCAGACGCATCAGATTGCATTGTTTGTCAAAGTGACTTGGCTGCAGAGTGCAGCAAGATCCATCTGGTCACAAATCTCAAGGCAGAACTGCCTCAGAGTCTGTGGTTACCCAATGCAGCAGGATACAACTCTGGCATTGTTCAATGGGACCAGCTCTCAATAGCCTCAGACTTGGCTGCTTATGCACTGGTGTTGACAGCTGAATGCATCAAAGTGCACCAGACTTTTCCACCTGATGCACTGTGCTGCGTCTGGCAGGGTTAGGGTTAAGACTGTTTTATCATTATTATTAATTCATCTGTACCTCCTGTAATAACTTTTGTATAATATTGATATGTTTTTTATATAATATGAGGGCCCCAAATGATCAGCTGTGCTGGATGGGTTACCCTCGTTAAAGATGGTTTTAAATAAATAAATTAACACAGATGTCTTTAGGACCCCTTACTCTTGGTTTCATTTGTAATACACATGCAATGGAAACTTATACACACTTAGAATGTATAGAGGTATATGGAATGTACAGAGGTAATATACCACAGACATGTGCACGAAAATTATACTGATGAATCAGTACAATTAACTGCATCAGTACAATTAGTTCAAATCTATTGAAAATAATCACATGTTTATACTGATGAATCAGCACAATTAACTGCATCAGTACAATTAGTTCAAATCTATTGAAAATAATCACATGTTTATACTGATGAATCAGTACAATTAACTGCATCAGTACAATTAGTTCAAATCTATTGAAAATTATCACATGTTTATACTGATGAATCAGTACAATTAACTGCATCAGTACAATTAGTTCAAATCTATTGAAAATAATCACCTGTTTATACTGATGAATCAGCACAATTAACTGCATCAGTACAATTAGTTCAAATCTATTGAAAATAATCACATGTTTATACTGATGAATCAGTACAATTAACTGCATCAGTACAATTAGTTCCAATCTATTGAAAATAATCACATGTTTATTCTGTGCTCAACAGTTCCTAAAGCGTGTTTTCTGTTTCATAAGTTCAACATCCTGTCTTCACACCCCATCATCAAAATCCCGGCCAATAGACTTGGGTGATCTATAATTTCGTTCAGAAATTTGTTATTTGTTTTTTTTCAGAGACCCCGCGATTTGTTCCAAACAATTACTGTCAACATATGGGAAAAAGTTACACAAATTCAGCTGCAGCCAGTCACATATGCAAAGCAGGTTCATACAATGCAGAACAGAGCAAAAAATACATCTAAAACCTCACCCCATTGTGTCCTTTTGGCTTCAGTTTGGAATAAACAACGTTCAAAATAAGAATACATTGAATCACGACTTTTCTGATTTCTAAATCAGAACAATTAAGGAGAGACATAAAGATCTATCAATACATGGAACTGTTAAGTTAAGAGGCTTTCCATGTTCATGATATCAAATTTATGCACTAGCCCTAACCACCCCAAATCAACCTTCAAAATCCTCCAAGGGACACTTTTTTGGGGGAAAAATTCAGCACTGTTGGAAACTGGTACTTTCACCTGTTCAAATGGGACAAAATTACTACCTGGCAAAAAGTACAGGCTATACGTGCTGAACATGAAAGATCAACGAAAATGCACGGTGCATTTTGAAGATAAGGGCATGTTTCCAAAAGCGCACTGATGGATTTTGGAGGATTCAGGAAGGTTCCTAGCCAGAATACCTAGTGGGGTTAGGGCTAGAGCACTGGACTCCCAAGCCGAAGTAAAGTCTGTCCCGAGCCATGTTGAATGGCTCATCAGGCCGGTGTTTATCTCTGGTTTCGTTGGCATGAAATGACTGAGAATACTTCTATTCTCTCTGGATGGGATGCTAGTACATGTATATCGCAGGTTACTTCCCCGGCTATCGCTGGGTACCCATACTCCAATTAGGGTAAAGTGTTGCTCAAGGACACAAAGCACCATGTTCATGGCCATGATTCAAAGTAGAATTCCATGATCAAATACAATGCATCACAACAAGGTTTGAATTTCAAGTTTTTATTAACCCTACTATAAGGGTCAAAATCAGTCAAAATGTTGATATACTTGCTATGGTATATCTAGTGCACTTAAAAGTCAATCACTTTCAAACTTTACATGTATGTGCAGTAAGTACATTTACAGGTCAAAATGAGTTGACCGTTTTATGACTGGTAAAAGCATTGTCTGGTATTGTTCAGGGTGGTCAAAAAAACTAGTCAAAAATACCCCTGTGTGCACATTTGGGTCAACAGTCAAAACAGACAGTTGACTGATTTTGACCTCTATAGCAACTTCCCACTAAAGTGCAGCTAGAGTAGGAGGGTTAATGAAATAAATCCCAGATTTAACGTTAAAGAAATTCTCCAGTTTTTGATAGCCAAGTTTAAGCTGCCCTCACACAGGTGAGATTTCAACAATTTAGAAAATGAAATTGTCCGTGCTGATCGACCTTCGGGTTATTGGACTCTGTTTCAGTGTTCTAACTGTACCTGTTGGGTAGCTGTCATTACTTGTTCATTGATACCTCCAATGGCCTGCTGTAATGTAGAGATAGCTACGCCCAGTTTCTCCTGTACGTCCTCGATCTTGTCTTCGATTTGTTTGTCTTGATTTTGCCTGAAACAAAACGCCCCGTAAAAACAACAATTCAGTTCAAGTATGCTCACCCTCTTTGAATAAAGATTATGTACGTTAAACAACCATCCTGTGACAGTTTCAGCTTATTTCGTTGTTTTTTATTTGTGGCGAAATAGTGAAAATGCATTTAGAGTTTTCGTATTTGAATTCAGGACAGAGCACTCTTTCCAAGATACTAAATTATTTAACTTTTCTTTGGACAATAATATTTATAAAGAAAATTGATACCATCCCTTGAAATATTTCTGTATGAGGTGCTATCATTTTTAGTACAATTAAAAAGAAAAAAAAATTCCAAATTAATTTTTGTCAACCGGAGACGGAAATTCCATACTGAAATTAACCCTCCTACTGTTTGACCATTTGAAACCATTCAAAATTTCCACTTACCAAAATGGCCATTGGTTTTGTACACACCTGGTGATACCATTTGAAAAGTGTTGCTAGCAAGCTTTACTACCATTCAAATCCATTCAAATGGTTTTTGAATGGTGGATACGCTTCACCTTGGTGTGTTTCCATAGCCGAATGGTTTCAAATGGTGAATGTACTACACAGTGGTTTATAAATCATTCAAATGGTTTTGAATGGTGGATACACTACACCTTGGTGTGTTTCACAAAACGAATGGTTTCAAATGGTGAATGTACTACACAGTGGCTTATAAATCATTCAAATGGTTTAATGGTGCATGGATACACTACACCTTGGTGTGTTTCCATAGCCGAATGGTTTGAAATGGTGAATGTACTACACAGTGGCTTATAAATCATTGAAATGGTTTTGAATGGTGGATACACTACACCTTGGTGTGTTTCACAAAACGAATGGTTTCAAATGGTGCATCAACTTGTCTGAAAAAGGCACCAGAAGTAGGAGGGTTAATACGAACAAATCTGAATATATTTTCACTATTTTCTCGTTATTGTATGACACAATAAGCAATTTAAGATGAAACTTCCACAGGTTATTCTGTATACATATCTCTTGATTCTTATAAAGTATGGATGTATTCACAGACATTTTAGCCTAATACTGGCTTTAAATAGGCAATATCGTCATGATCCATGGGGCATGGAATCGGAGTGCTAGTTTTAGATTAATTCAGTGACTGAAAATAATACCCCACATGATAAGGTCACATTACCGTTGCTGCTGCATAAATGAGCCAGTCATTTTCAGTCACTGTGTTCATCTGAGACTCGGACACCGATTCCATGCCCTGTTGAAAGTCTGCTCTGATCGTGACGATACTATACCTTCAAGTGAACCTTATAAGTGACCGTTACAGATCTCATACGTCATAGGTCATGTTTAGGATTTTCTATGGTTAAATTCTGACCTCGATTTGATCTCAGCTTTCATGACGGCCTCTAGTTGTTTCTTAGTCTCGATCTGCATCTTCTCCAGTTTGTCCATGTACTCATTCACTTTGCTCATGCCTCCCACGTTCTTGTGTCTCTCCAACTGAAATACAACCACGGAGTTGTTACATCTTTGCGATTCTATTGACCTTACGCATGTGATGTCACAAACTTGAGGGCGCCCTCACTCAGAGGTTGAAGAAGATGAACTCATTGGTTTATGTATGCGCACTGTGTGTCACCTGCCACACAGTTGATTTCGTTCCCATCATTGTTAGCCCTCTTACATGACTGCGTGATGACATCATAGTTTCATCGCCTATATTCTTCTATATTTTACCAATTTTTTTGAACACTGTCTTTTTCATCGGAACACTGCTGTTTTACTTGTGGAAAAAAAAAAATGCTTTAAAATTACATATTTATCAAAATAATGAAGAGAAGCATGGTTTTACAGTAAATAATGTATAATAATAATAATAATAATAATGTATAGATTTATATAGCGCACGTATAGATTTATATAGCGCACGTATCCACCAACTAAGTGGCGCTCAAGGCGCATTACATGTATATTATTATCCCTGCTCATAAGGCTCATAAGGCTCATAAATCATTCCTGAAACCATCTCAGCTCCCTGGGGAGTATACAGCTCAATTGCTGCCATTTCTAGCGCATATAGAGCAAACCATCTCTGCCTTCACAGGTACCCATTTAACCCCTGGGTGGAGAGAAGCAATTATGGTTAAGTGTCTTGCTCAAGGACACAGGTGTCACGGCCGGGGCTCGAACCCACACTCTGCTGCTGGCAACACCAGAACTTGAGTTCAGTGCACTAGACCGCACGACAATCCACTTTACGTGCATTATACAACACACGGGACCTACGGCTTTACGTCCCATCCGAAGGACGAAGCAATTATGGTTGAGTACCTTGCTCAAGGACACAAGTGTCACGACCGGGGCTCGAACCCACACCCTGCTGCTGGCAACACCAGAACTTGAGTTCGGTGCGCTAGACCGCTCGGCCACGACACTCCTGTATGTCCTGAAATTAATTCGTTTCAGCACTGTTTAACCCTCCTACTTCTGGTACCTTTCTCATACAAGTTGATGCACCATTTGAAACCATTCGCTTTTGTGGTTTTGAATGGTGAAATAACTGTGATTCCCTCAAATAGTTTTGAATGGTAGGTCAGCTAATACAAAACCTTGTTTGGATCTTTCCAAATGGTAGTACAGCTAATACAAAACCTTGTTTGGATACCTCTAAGTGGTGAATCAATGGACCCTCTTTGAATGGATTTGAATGGTAGTAAAGCTTGCTACCAACACTGTTCAAATGGTATCACCATGTGTGTACAAAACCAATGGGCATTTTTGAAAGTGGAAATTTTGAATGGTTTCAAATGGTCAAACAGCAGGAGGGATTATCTTGTGAAATATCTCACTTTAAGTATTTGTTTTGTCTTTTTTATTAAGGATATAATCGTGTCAATGAGAAAAGAAAAAAAAAAAAAAAAAAAATTGCCAGTAAAACACACGGGCGATACATCTTAAAGGTCTGGTACATAATGTTAAATGAAATCAATTGTCGCTGAACTGCTAGCTTTATTTTCCTATGTATCACAGTCCTTGGCTAAAATTTCAAAGCGAATATAAAAACTCTCTGAAACAACTGTAATTATAAAAAATATATCATCAAATCATGATCAAGCATGGGCAAATAAAAAGAATATCAATCATTATTAAATAATAATAATAATAATAATAATGTGGACTTATATAGCGCACGTATCCACCAAACTGGTGCTCAAGGCGCATTATATTATTACCCCTGCTCATCAGGCTCATAAATCATTCCTGAAACCTTCTCAGCTCCCTGGGGAGTATTCAGCTCAATTGCTGGCATTACAGTGCATGCAGGGCTAATCAAACACAACAACCAACTCTGCCCTCACAGGTACCCATTTACCCCTGGGTGGAGAGAAGCAATTATGGTAAAGTGCCTTGCTCAAGGACACAAGCACCATGGTCACGGTTGGGATTCGAACCCGCATTTTGACGACTCAGCCATCAGAACACAAATCCGATGCACTAAACCGCTCGACCATGGCACTCCAGATTCTAGCACAGAAGAATAGTACAAATGTTCTGCTAAAAGAACAGCATTCAGTCCGAGGTCAAATGAACACAAACATACAAATAATCGTAATAAAAGTAGGGCTGTGCCGGGTATCCGGGTATCCGGATACCCGACCGAAACTGTCATTACCCGGTTCCGTTTTTCGGTTCCGAGTGCCCGTAAACGACTTTTTTAAATTGGGACTTACCATTTCAGTGGTGTGAACAGAAATCTTTGACTATTGAACAATGTACTGTTTACACTTTTAGGAGCAATTTTATTCAAGATAACGCCTTTGTAGTATTTTACGGATATTTTCCATACACTTTTGTCCAACCGATACATTGTATCCAATCATTAAGACTCAAATAGCCTGGCTGTGGCATGCTACAAACTAGCTGCTCAGGATGGAATGTTTGCCTATTGTTCACAGTAATTGGATTAGTGGGACAATAACTGCTGGTTTATGTCTGCACTGGATTGTGCACTATGATGTGTTAATAGAGGGGATTTTATTATCGGGGACGTCCACATTAATTGTTGTCGTAATAAAAAAGTAGTGTTGAAATTGGTTTTGTTGTGTAATTATTTTGATGTGCCACTGACCATCCCTCAGCATATCACCAACATTTACATTTATTTACCCGCCGATACCGAGCTCTCTTGTGGACATTTGCCGACAAGTTTGTTTCAAAAGAAAGACATAAAAAATGAGGTGTTAAGTCGACAAGTTTGTTTCAAAAGAAAGACATAAAAAATGAGGTGTTAAGTCGGTCATTGTCTTTGAAACCAACAGTAGGATCCATAATCAGTCGGATTTGAAAGGTATTATTGGTTGCGGGTTTGATCCTTTCAATTGGGCAGCATATTTTTTACAATCACCTAATCTCCTATCAGTTGAAAAGACGTTTATGAGGAAAACTTGTAGCTTTGCATGGTGAGGATGATAAGTAAGACTAATTGCGGTGACACCATGTGGAATCTCAATTGAGTAGTACTTAGTTCTGAAAAGAACTGGAGGTACAACTCGACGTTTCGATCAGTATGCTCTGATCGTCCTCAGGATTGAGATTCCACATGGTGTCACCGCAATTAGTCTTACTTGTTGATGAGGAACGAAATTTTTACAATCACCTAATCTCCTATCAGTTGAAAAGACGTTTATGAGGGACGAAATGCGGTTGCTTATGATGAGCTGTGAATTATGGATCGTCAAACATTGATGGAGGGGACAAATTGGCTGAATACTAATTAAAAAATAGACAAAACTTACACCGATACGTTTTGTTAAGTTATTTTTTGATGAGTGCGCATCCTAAATTTTAGAGCTCATTTCTTGACTGACTGATCAACACGATGCCACGTTCAACAGGGAATAGTCAAGTTTGGTCCCATTTTGAGAAAAAGGGGCCCAAATTGGTAAAAATTCATTCTTTCAAGAAACAATGTTTATTGACAGGTTTATTGACATTTAACTAAAGTTCATTGTGATAGAAACATATTAATATTCAAGTTCTGATTTTAGATTCATTAATTTTTTGCAGTTTGTTAGTTTAATAATATCAAATATTATTTTAGTACGCAAAATCATGTCCTTATCCAAAGCCAACATGGCGTCCGGGATATCCTTATTTAGAAGGCAGGGGTGCGGCACCTTTGACCAATGACATTATTCAACACGTGTTTTGTGACATGACATTAAAGTCAACTTGCTATACGCATGCGCTCTGATCACGCACGCACCAGTGTGATTATTGTCTTCTGATGATGGTAGTCACTCCCTGACACAGTCACGTGCGAGGCCACTGTAGCTGCGTGATGCACCGGCCATGCGTGCGCGCGTGTGATCAATTTTTACGGTTTTATTTCAGAAATAACTTTCCGTAAATTAATACAATATTTTGTCACCAAGATGTTATACTGTAATAAAGATCGAATTAAATATGGTATCCTCTGTATTATAAAGGTCAATTTTGTTAACGTTTACATGTATTTGTACACCAAAAGAGGCATGTTTTCAACAAGAATGAAAACGGGTATCCGGGTATCCGAACTTTTCTGATTTCGGGTATCCGGTTCCAAAAATATCCGAAAACGCACAGCCCTAAATAAAAGGCATGTATTCACCAAGCATGGCGTTCACGGCCCGTATATGAAAGGAATTCATTTTCACAGGTAAACAATGACAGACCAGCTGGGTTTTGAAAGATGACGACTTCAAAAGGTTTATTCAATCGGAAGGATGTTTATCAAACTAGAAGCGTGGCGTGCAAGCCAATGGATAAATTTTCCTTGCATTATTTAATGGAATTATTGCGCCAGGATATCAAACAATTTGATTTTGCAGTTCACCTACATACATGTATCTGTGAAGCACTGTTTACTCAGTGTTTTCCAAGTGCCTGTGGGAAAAAAAACCTCCACATTTATTTACACCGGATGGGTTTTGAGGGATAATTTGAGGATGACAATTTGAAAAGGTACACTAAATTGGAATGTTTACAAAACTAGAAGAATGGATTATAATTGTCGTAAAATTCACTATCCTCTTACATGTAAAGAAAGAGTTATCCTGAATGGCTACATTTTTGTTTTCATTTTTTGATGTAATTCTAGCATCAGGATATTAAACAATTGATTTGATTTTGCAGTTCACCGACATATCTATAAATCACTGTATCCTCAGTGCTTTCCAAGTGTCTGCATGAAAAAAAAAAATACCACATTTTTTTTATGTCTCAATTTCTTCAGATGCAACGTTATTTTATTATTATTATTATTTATTTTTTTGGCAGTTACCTTCTGGCCCTCTCTGACATGGAGTACTTCTTCCTCGGTGAGTTTCTGGAGTGACGACCATCTCTTCTCGTTCTCTTCTCTCATGGCTTGCTCGTGGGCAATACGGGCCACTTGCTCAGCATGTAGATACTGTAAACGAAAACAAACTAAGCGATTTATTCAGTCCTCGGGCTAATTTCACAGAGCTGCTTAGCAGAAAATACAACCCACATTTAGAGAGGAAGGCCAAAGTCATGGTACAGCCAAACCTTTGAAAAGCCCTGGCCAGGCCCAGGCTTTGCCCAGGCCTATGGGCCTATATAATCCCCTAGCTGAGCACAAATGACTCTTTACTGATGAATAGATCTCAAATAGCTCTTATTGTTAACACAGGCTTGACTGACACCTCAGCTGTCTTTTGTTCACAACTGCAGCCATTATAGGTAAAACTTGTAGCTTTGCATGGTGAGGATGATAAGTAAGACTAATTGCGGTGACAGCCATTATAATGAGTTCTACTTGGCTGGGCTAGGCCCTCCAGAAGCCCAGGTTATGTTGATTGGCAGGTACTGTATTGTTACAGGATGAGGACTCACAAAAGACAAATTAGGAGGCCAGTTAGCCTGGGCCTGGCTGGGCTTCTCAAAGGCTTGGCTATACCATGGTTGAATTTAGTCCTCCTCCCTGAAAATCAAGGAATTAATCAATAAAACCAACTGCATTTGCATTCAGTTATAGATAAACCCTGTTTAAAAAACTGAGAAATAACATCTATACCTTTTCTATATTGCCAAACTTCTGCTGGGCTTCCTCCCTCAAACGGATCTCCTTGGACAGGATTTTGCGGCTGACTTGCTCGGCAATCTCGGCAATCTTGCCTTGCATCTTAATACGCTCCGTATCGGCGGCGTGCTCCCTCTCTCTCTGGACAACGTCTATCGTGTGCATGGACTCATCACGCTTACGAGCCTGCTCGTGCACTTGGGCCTGGACTTCATTCAGTCTATATCGATAGAGCGTACGGATAAAAACAAGAAATGAGAATAGAATTCAGCGTGGAATACGTACTACTGAAAATTCAGCTGGCTTGGGTTCAGGTTCCATTTCCAGGCCTGCAATTTCAACAGAGACCATGTCCCCCGCTTCCATGATCTTGTCCTTTGTGACCCTTAAAAATGTTCCCATAGACATTCTAATATTATAATAGTTGTTGTGTGCCCGGAAGAAGGACATAACGAAAGTGTGATCGGGAAAAGGTCGTAAGCAATTAATGTGCAAAATTGTGTTTCAATAAAACTGAGTGTGAAAGTTTGGTAATTTTTCTGCCATTTATAAGTCATTGTAGGAAAGTTAAATTCCGCATGGGAATGGAAAAACATGTCTTGGGAGTAATTCTAGCAACAAATATATAACAGTTATGCCATAATTTTTTTTTCAAAGGAGCCATTTTATTGCTTACGACCTTCTGCTGGGACAAAAAGTTGTACTTTGTGTGCCTGGAAGAAGGTCATAGAGCCTTATGACTTTCTACCCGCACACAACGAAGTGTCCTTTTACTCAGGAAAAGTGGTCTTTCCCCTCCAAGAATGAATTTCCCAACAAAATGCCTTTTGCCTTTGAGAAAAAACCTGCTAGGTTTGAAAGGCCAATAACATTTATTTTGCATTTATACTACAGGTTCTTTAGGTTGGTGAGCAGTTTGCAACAGCTAATTCTCTGCTAAAAAAAAAAAAATGAGGTTTGGTTTCACAACTGACACACATTATAAGACATGCATTAAAATCAATAGTGGCTGTCTAGGTATTATTTCTCAACGATCATGATTGAAATGCATTGTAGACTGTTGCTAGGCAACTGTCTGTTACATGTACCATGGCAATCTGTAACATCATTCTTACTTGAGGAAGAAATTCTGCTCCTGTTGTCTCCTCTCCGTCTCCTCTGTTGTGACTCGATTCCTAAGATCCATCAGAACGTCTCTCACTTCCCCAAGTCTGAATAAATTCATATTTTGAAAATGTCAATGCACGACAATTTATGCATGGCAATGCATGACAATAACTTGCAGACTATACAAGAACAAGTCATACATAATAAATGGATGAGTAATATTCTATAAAAAAAATATGACAAATTAATGGCAAGTGCCAAAAGATGTAAAATGATGGCATGATGAATAGATTTAAAAAAAGATGGTTAATATGGGATTTTTCCATGCAAGAAGTAAATTTGTTTGATGAAAAGACAAATTTCCAAGCAGATTATGAATAAAAATTGTTCATTAAATTCATGTTACTGATTTGTTTCTTGTATCATGTGCTCAAACGTAATGCAAATGCTACAATGTGTATCTACACTTTTACTTTGACAGAGACAGCTAAAAATTTCTATCTGCTCCTTTCACAACCCATCGAGGGCGCCCTATGCGCAAGAATGTTAACAGTCGGCAGGATGTGAGCATTTCACTGGTAAGCACGCACTATTGAATCCATTAGCACTGAACTGTTAATGGCTACCAGGAACGAGTTTTTTAAAATGGCGATTCAGTGATACGATTCCATGATACTTTTGTCATAAGTATTAGAAGAAAGACAGTGTTTGTTGGGAACAGCAAACCAAATTTCACTCCTGAGGCAGAGTGCATTTTCAAAGCTAGAAGGATTCACTGCGCAATGAAGCATTGTATCTTGTGCATTCACCCATGAAAATCAGTCACTCTTTGCCTAGTGATCACTTAGGGAGCAGGGCCAAAGTCATGGTACAGCCAAGCCTTTGAGAAGCCCAGCCAGGCCCAGGCTTTTCCCCTGCCTACTGGCCTATATAATGAGCTCTGCTTGCCTGGGCTAGGCCCTCCAGAAGCCCAGGTTATGTTGATTGGCAGGTACTGTATTGTTTCAGGATTAGGACTCAAAAAAGACAATTAGGAGGTAGCCTGGGCCTGGCCAGACTTCTCAAAGGCTTGGCTGTACCACGACTTTGGCCCTCCCCCCTTACTTCCCCCTCCCCTAAATGTTTGTTATTTTGCCTTGCCGTTTACGATATGTGACGTGTTCTCCCGAAATCAGACACTTTTGGGCAGGTTATCAAAATTGAGTTAGTTATTGATTATGAAAGTAGAGATCCTCAGCTTTACAATGATACCTTTTTTTTTTAAACTGGACTCCCCAAAGCGGAGTTACATAATTTTTAGGTTTGTCTTTACGAAAATTACAAACGGAGATAATCGACTTTAAAGTTACAAGTTTCATTTGGTATGTTTTAAGTATGTTTTACTGCGGAAATACCTAATAAATTATTCATTACTATACAAAGTGGGAATCCTGACCTTTCCGACGATACCAAATTTGTACAGGGGGGAGGTTGCTTTCCTGTCGAAACATACTGCGTAAAGTTGGTAAATTTTGCTTCATTTTGAAACCAAATTAGAACAAATTCATCATTTTCTGAACTGACATGCCCTTCTAAATCGGTAAAAACTTGTACTTATCAATGAATTTTTAATCTGAAACTCGCACAAGATGTTATAAACATTATAAATATTGATAATTTACAAGAAACTCAAATTCCACAAAAAACACCCCCAGGCATATTTTTGCCCATTTCTCAGTTCCGAGCTCTGCCCAAAAGTGTCTGATTTCGGGAGAACACGTCACATATAATCTACAATGTGCAACGAGTAATCACCAGTAATACTTTCAGTTACATTATTCATCAATGCTGCATATTTGCATAATGCAAGACATTATTGGTCTCAAAAGTGCAACAGGACAATGGATAGCCTTGGATGTCAGTCAGCGGAAACCTTTTAACAGAAAAATGATGAATAAAAGAGCAACCTTGTTGAAATGTTTATCAGGATGATGCCAGGGTGATGGAGTTTGTAAATTTCTATTTATAAATATTATTATTATTATTATTTTGTAAAAACTGACTTCGTGTGAAGTTGGTACACACATCAATCGTCCTGAGAGATTATTGTCTGAAGTTCTTTCATCTTGGAGAAAACAGGAATTGTTTTGTCAAATTTACAAACAAATTGAAATCTGGCAACTTTCTGTAAAACTTATAACATTTTTAATAATAATAATAATAATAACTACTGGATTTATAGAGTGCCAAATTGCCAAAGGATACAAGGTGCTTTTACATTATTATCCCTGGTCATTGGGCCAATATCAATCCTTAACCCTAACTCCCTAGACAACAAAAGCAGTTGGAGGATTTTGAAGGATTTTTATTGTTCAGTAACAATGCTTAGGGAGTTAGGGTTAAACTTTCTCAGCTCCCTGGGGAGTATACAGCCCCGAGCTACCGTAGCGCATCGGAAGCTTTTTCAACCACACTAACAACCTCTACCCTCACAGGTACCCATTTATACTCCTGAGTGAAGAGGGGCACTGTACAGTGTCTTGCTCAAGGACACAAGTACCATGGTCGCGGCCAGGATTCAAACCCACATTCTGACGAGTGAGCCATCAGAACACAAGTCTGATGCGCTAAACCGCTCGACCATGGCACTCCATTTTTTTGGTCATTGTTATCTCTCAAATGTGACCACCATAATAAATTAATAATTTATTAACTTATATTGCGCAAATTCCATAATGAGATGTTCAAATGCGCATTACAAATTTACAATTTCAAATGTACAATACAATAAAAATATATTAAAAAATATCAATAAAAGCACATCACAAAAATATCAATAAAATGCCATACAGAAAAAATGTGTTTTAAGTAATTGTTTAAAAACAGTCAAACTAGTCGATTTCCGAATATTTAATGGTAAAGCATTCCATAATTTGGGAGCAGCAAACTCAAATGCCCTATCACCCAGTGTGATTTTAGTCCGACACACCGGGTAACTAAGGAGCATGTCGTCCCTGGCACTTCTAAGATTATATTGAGATGAAGATTTTTTTTTGATAAGTTGGCATAAATATAAGGGAGCAAGACCATTTAAAATCTTATAAGTTATTAACAAAATTTTAAAATCAATCCTGAACCTCACCGGAAGCCAGTGTAAGTCAATGAACAAGGGTGTAATATGACAGTATTTTAAAGCATTACAAACCAATCTAGCGCAAGAATTTTGAACACGTTGCAGCTGGTTAATTTGAATATCAGGCAATCCATAAAGGAGACTGTTACAATAATCCAATCGGCTGGAAATGAAAGAATGAATTAATGTTTTGGTACATTGCCTAGATAAGTACTTCCTGATACGTCTAATATTATGTAAGTAATAAAAAGCAGTAGCACAAGTTTTTGTAATATGAGTAGCCATTGTCATGTTTGCATCAAACCAGGCACCAAGATTGTGATGAAACTTTCAAAAGTTAGTTTTATGATATTCTTGAAGACCAGAGGGTTGAAATAAACGAAGGTTACCAAATACCAGTGTTTAATAACTCTCTGTTTTAGAAAATCATGCAGAAAATTAGAAGGAAGTCACAACATTGGTATATGGAAATGTTCATTTTTTTGCAAACACCTAGTTTGTCAAGAAATGCATCATAAAACTAACCTTTAGACGCTTCATTACAATATGTGACTGGCTCTGGCAAAACCCTAAACTTGGACCCAATTTTCAAAAGTGACCTCCCAAATTCATCGTGAAGACTAACAATGTTTCCCAACAACGTTTCAGGATTTGTCTTTTTCCATCAAAATCTTGAGAAAATGCGCTGTATGGTGACATGAAAACTGGTCCCTCAAACTGGTCCCTGGGGTCAGTTTTTGACCTTTTCATGGATGTTACGCATTATGGTAAATGCCGAGAAGTTTCGGGTTTTGCCAGAGCGGGTCACATATAAGCGCTCAAGTTTTTAAAAGAGGCATCATCGTCACGATCAGAGTAGACGTTCAACAGGGCATTGAATCGGTGTCCTAGTTTAAGATGAACACAGTGACTGCAAATTACTGGCTCATTTATGCAGCAGCAACGGTAATATGACCTTGGTAGGGAATAATTTTTAGTCACCGAGTTTCATTTAAAACAAGCACTCTGATTCCATGTCCTGTTGATTGTGACGATACTGCCCCTTTAAGAAAATGGTGACAAACTTTTACGACATAAAAAAAAGTTGTTTATGTTTTCAAAAAGATAAAACGCTTTATCTCACTATGAACAACTTCACCTTGATAATACCCTGAAAATCTGTTTTGCCTTGAAATAACAGTTCAGGGTAATTTCACTGCAATTTCACAGTGTCTCTTCCTCTCAGATATTGGCAATAATGTCCACGTTGATTTCACGGCAAATTCATGGTGCTCTCGAGAAAATGAGCTGCCCCAAAACTGCCACAAGAAGTTCATGGCAATTTCACGGTGTTGTGTCGCCATGAAATTGTCGTGAACTATTTATTTCACGGTAAAACAGATTTTCAGGGCATTTTCAGGGTCAAGTTATTCATACATGTAGCGTCTAAGATGAGGGTACTTCAGACTGATTAATTTCTCAGAATGATTGATATTCGTACCAACTTGACACCAATTTTTAGGTAATAACTGTTAATTTGATCATCTGGTAAATAGCCAATGTTGTACCTGCTAAGGTATTAAGTCTCAGGTTTCTGGTTTGTGCACATCAGAGCCACGCATCGGCATTTTTTATTGGGGAAATACCTAATAAATTATTCATTACTATACAAAGCAGGAATCCTGACCTTTCCGACGATACCAAATTTGTACAGGGGGGAGGTTGCTTTCCTGTCGAAACATACTGCGCAAAGTTGGTAAATTTTGCTTCATTTTGAAACCAAATTAGAACAAATTCATCATTTTCTGAACTGACATGCCCTTCTAAATCGGTAAAAACTTGTACTTATCAATGAATTTTTAATCTGAAACTCTCACAAGATGTTATAAACATTATAAATATTGATCATTTACAAGAAACTCAAATTCCACAAAAAACACCCCCCAGGCATATTTTTGCCCGTTTCTCAGTTCCGAGCTCTGCCCAAAAGTGTCTGATTTCGGGAGAACACGTCACATATAATCTACAATGTGCAACGAGTAATCACCAGTAATACTTTCAGTTACATTATTCATCAATGCTGCATATTTGCATAATGCAAGACATTAATGACCTCCAAAGAGCAACGGGACAATGGATAGCCTTGGATGTCAGTCAGCGGAAACCTTTTAAGGTATTAAGTCTCAGGTTTTTGGTTTGCGCACATCAGAGCCACGCATCGGCATTTTTTAAATTTCTTTTTTTTTTTTTTTGGCTATGAAATGATGTCCAATTGCAGCCAAAATTGCTGGAGCAATTGGTATTCTGCCGTGCTGTGTTTTAAACGACTTTTTCACATAGGGGTACATGTATGGACGTTTGCCCGATTTGTGAGGCCTCTCTTAGCCACCATACTTTGGGTATGGGAAATTTGGTCTGGTTCCAATAACCGTGTTAGCCTGAATATTTGACGTCATGCTTTGAGGCTCACGAATTACGCCAGATACTCCCCGCGGCCGCCATTTTATTTTCCCAAGATTCAACTTTGACCTTGCACACAATGATGGGCATCCATGCGCAATATCTCCAGTGATATTTCGATGGCAGAAGTATGCGTGATGGTAGATGGTATCCAATGGAATCCCTTGAATGGTAAACCCGGAGCCTGTCTCTATCCTTGATAAGGTAAAGACGGGGGACCAGTCTATAACCGTGTACACATGTATCACGTATTTCACTGGTCGGCAAAAAAAAAAAGGAAAAAAAAGTGCATCACTGCACCAATTTTGAAGCCGACCTATGACCAGAAACCAGAACTTTTATTTTTTGGCCTTAGAATTAATACAAAGTTCACGCTTGCTAATCAAGTTCCTGAATGCAATTTCACCATTTTCTCGTTAACAAACAACATAAATGAGCTGAAACTTTCACTGGTCTACTGTTGAATACCATGATACAAATCAACATAATGTCAGTGTACCAAAGGGAAAAAAAATAGTCCATCTCTCAAGTTATTGGCTTTGATCTGTGATCATGGTGTGCCATGGTCGAGCGGTTTAGTGCATCGGATTTGTGTTCTGATGGCTGAGTCGTCAGAATGTGGGTTCAAATCCTGACCGCGACTGGGGTACTTGTGTCCTTGAGCAAGACACTTTACCATAATTGTTTCTCTCCACCCAAGGGTAAATGGGTACCTGTGAGGGCAGAGTTGGTTTTTGTGTTTGATTAGCCCTATATGCGCTGTAATGGCAGCAATTGAGCTGTATACTCCCCCAGAGAGCTGAGATGGTTTCAGGAATGATTTATGAGCCTGATGAGCAGGGGTAATAATGTAATGTGCCTTGAACACCAGTTTGGTGGATACGTGTGCTATATAAGTCCACATTATTATTATTATTATCACCAGGTTAATTAAATAATCGGAATAGATGGTTATCACTCGACATCACACCATGTAAAATGGGCCATCTTTACGGACAATGACTATAACCATATGAGACCTGCTCCCACAAAACCAGAACAGAGTCACCAGAAATACTTTTTATACATTTTCAGGGTGTTCTTAGAGTTTTTATCACCTAGTCCCATCCCCAGTGGGTGATACCCAAACTGGGGATGGGACTAGGTGATAAAAACTATTGATTAAATTTTTGCCCTACACCAACGTGTGTATAGCACTGTATACTCGGTGCTTTCCGAGTGTCTGTGAAAAAAACTACACAGGCGACTTGGGCGGGATTCGAACCCACGACCTACTGCTTACTAGTGATAAACTCTTAAAATACCCTGAAAATTTAGGGGAAAAAAAGTATTTCTGGTTACTTCTGTCCTGGTTTTGTGGGAGCAGGTCTCGATATGCACAACTATGCATTAAGAAATTTGTATTTCAACAAATTGGTCGTTGAAGCAAGTTACTGCATAAAATAATAAGAACGCTCAAAAGACAAAATGCAAGTTGCCCGCAAAGATGGCGTCTATATCAAGAAGTGTTAAAGAAGCCAAGAGTGTTACCTAGCATCGAGCTGCGTCCTGAGTAAGGACGTAGCCTGCTCTGACGAATGCTGACTCTCGTGCATTTTGCGGTGATGATCCATCTTAATCGCAGCGGTTGCAAAGGATTCAAAGTGAATACCAGACAAAATGAATAATGCAAGCAAACACATCAAGGCAGCAGCGGCGTAGCCACGAGGAGGGGGGAGGGATGGAGGGGGGAGGGATGAGGGGGGGATGAGGGAGGCTGGGGAAAATGGAAAAAAACCTTACCTTCTGGGCCCCCCACTGAAAAGCAATGCCCCCCCCCCTTGTACCCCCCACTAAAAAAGTCCTGGCTACGCCACTGCAAGGCAGGGTAATTTACACTCATAGTAAGACACCTGTGTTACCCATAGACTTTTGCAAATACCGCAGTGCGCACGCCCAGGCCAATTTGATCCAGCTAACGATGAAAGTACTGCAATACCGACCTTGACTCCCAAAGATATTCTCCATCAATGTTATGACCACACTGAACAACAATTAGCTATGGTTTTTCTTCTCTTTAACGTGTTCAGTGTAATAACTCAACTACGTAGATTGTTCAATTGTTAATTTCCTAGTAGCATCCGGTAGGGCTGTGTCTGTTACATGTTCAGGGTACCCGGATACCCGACCGAAACTGTCATTACCCGGTTCCATTTTTTTCGGTTCCAATTACCCGTAAACGACTTTTAAAAAAATTTCGACTGAACATTTATGCCCCACAAAAGTCTCAAGTTTTTTGTTAACAAAATGTGTGTGGGGGAATGGGGATGCTACGAGTCGTTTTAATATAGAGGCGGAAATTATTACATTAAGTCCACATTTATTATGACTCTAATAAAACAAGAGAAACTTGTGTTCATATTGGTTATACATTCGGGAGTAGTTATGTGTTTTTACAAAATTATTTACGGGTAACTGGGTATCTGAAGATTTCCAATTTCAGTATCCCGTTCCCGAAATAACTGGAAACGTACAGCCTAATAGCATACAGGAAAATGTGAACAATGATCGCTAGCTATAGCCTGAGATGCAACATGTGCATATATTTGCAAAGTAGTCTATGGAAACCTCAGCAGTTATGACTCAAACTTTGGATACACCGATCTTGAAGTGTCATCAATCGTGTCAACATTATAGACAGAAGCACACAATGCAAACTTTGATTTCACGATGCGTATGAGTCTGTCTGCATTTTCTGCATTGCATTTGTTTGGTTTGAATATGTGCATTTATCTGTTCCACGTAGAAAGAAAGTAATTCCTGACTAAAATCCAAATTGAAATAGCAAAACACAAGAAAGATGCCTTTTTAGAGATATGTGACTGGCTCTGACAAAACCCTAAACTTGGACCCAACTTTTCGGAGGGACCTCCCAAATTTATCGTGAAAATTAACAATGTTCCCAACAGCGTTTCAGGATTTGTCTTTTTCCATCAAAATCTAGAGAAAATCAGGGCTTCAATTTATAGGGATAATTAATATAGGGCTTTTTTTTCTAAAATATAGGGCCAATATAGGGCTTCACAAGAAAATTATAGGAAAAATATAGGAATTTTACAAATACAACAGCTGCACAACAACAGTGCTCATTCGATTTTTAACACCATTTTCCGTATGGGAAATCAAAAAAATATAGGAAATATAGGGACACTTGAAGCCCTGCCACTTGAAGCCCTATATTTATCCCTATAAATTGAAGCCCTGGAAAATGCTCTCTATGGTGACATGAAAATCTCAAACTGGTCCCTGGCTATGGTCAGTTTTTGGCCTTTTCATGGCTGTTACGCATTACGGTAAATGCCGAGAAGTTTCGGGGTTTTGCCAGAGCGGGTAACATATGATCCGTGTGTTTTCCTATTTCACCAGAATTTTTGTTTATCACTTCCATGTAATAACTGTACCATGAATGTTACCCATAAGATTAAGCTTTAAAAATGGGGTTATTCACTGCAAACCAACATGTTAAACGTACACAAATGTATCAAATGTGATGTTAGTTTGTTATGGCTTACAAACAATGATAAAAAAAATGTCATGAAAAGCAAGTTAATGATGGGGAAAATAAGATTTCAAACAATACAAATGTGGTATTATTGTTCTGTTGTCATTATCTCGAAATATAAGACATTATTCATGGTATCTCTTTGTACAGCTACGAAGTGGATTGAGGAACCCACTGCAATAAAAAAATTAAAATTGTAAAAAAATTAAAATAAAAATTAAGTAGGAAGAAATATATTGGAAGTGTACATGTATACAACTACATGTAGATATTGAAAGAGAAATTGTGTAGCTTTTTACAATAACAACCAGACATTGAAAATTAGTATTTCCAGGATTATATTATATAGAATGAAAAGGGGGATTTTTAATTGTATTACAGTACAATTTTTCTCTATGTGCTGGTAAATTAGGAGCTTGTTAAAATAAGCTCCGACTCTGCAATGATATTTCTTCCAAGACGATGAAAAGCCGATTTGAATCAATTGACGTCACTGGGATGTGGACAATATCTATGCAGACAAAAGTGGTGTGCAGTTATCAAATGTCATCACTGACTGTCCAAGACTGAGATTTGCACAAATGATTCGCAAAAGTTGAACTCCCCAAAAAAATTTGTGACATACACAATTTTCTGTCATGTTCGCGTGAAAGTATAAACCGGCCTTAACCCTAACCTTCCCAAATCCTCCCAAATCCTCTTTGCCAAAGTGAAGGATTTTGAAGGATTGAGGTTACATGCTACATGCTCTTTGCTAAAGTGAAGGATTTTGGAGGATTGAGGTTATTAGGCATACTTGCCTTTCCATGGTACATGTACATCCATGTTTGTTGTAGTGATTGCAAGGTCAGTGCTTGGGTTAGTGGATACTGTTTATTGTTCCATGCATGCAGGGAGGGTCCCTGGCCATGTAACATGTATCACACATTAGAAACACATCATACCTGTACATGTCATGTGCTTGCTTTACTACTGAAGGATTTTGGAGGATTCAGGTTATGTGTAAGCAAATGGGCCTAGGGAGTTAGGAAGGATTCAGGTTATGTGTAAGCAAATGGGCCTAGGGAGTTAGGAAGGATTCAGGTTATGTGTAAGCAAATGGGCCTAGGGAGTTAGGAAGGATTCAGGTTATGTGTAAGCAAATGGGCCTAGGGAGTTAGGAAGGATTCAGGTTATGTGTAAGCAAATGGGCCTAGGGAGTTAGGAAGGATTCAGGTTATGTGTAAGCAAATGGGCCTAGGGAGTTAGGAAGGATTCAGGTTATGTGTAAGCAAATGGGCATAGGGAGTTAGGAAGGATTCAGGTTATGTGTAAGCAAATGGGCCTAGGGAGTTAGGAAGGATTCAGGTTATGTGTAAGCAAATGGGCCTAGGGAGTTAGGGTTAAAGCAGCGCCATGAAAATTGGCCCAGGGGTTCAATATCATAGATCTGCTATAAGCAGAAAATATGGCTTAGCAAATTTATCTGCTAAGCAAAATTTAGCTGAGAACCATCCAGAAGCAATTATACTTAACATGCCAATTTGGCTGGTAACCTATTTTTTGCTAAGCATAACTTTTTCCGTGCTCAGATAATTTGTGTGCTTATTTTAGCAGCTCTGTGAAATTGGCTAATAAGCGGATAAAATTGCTCACCAGAAACGTTTGCTTAGCGGATTACTTTGGTTACCAGCCCAACTTTCATACAAATTGTATGCATTTTGGCTGGTAGTCTGTTTTATATTGCTTAGCAAAAAATATCTGCTTAGTAAAATTCTCTGCTTAGCAGCTCTCTGTGACATTGAAGGGACCGTACTCAAGTTCCCTCAGCCTTATGTTCCCTCAGCCCATGGAGGAAGAAAACTTCCTCCATGCTCAGCCCTATGTTCCCTCAGCCCTAAATAGACCCTATGTTCCCTCAGCCCTATGTTCCCTCATCCAGTCTTAACACTCCATGAGGGAACATAGGGTTGAGGGAACATAGGGTTGAGGGAACATAGGGCCTAATTTGGATTTTAAAAAAATGTTAGGCATTGAGGGAACATAGGGCTGAGGGAACATAGGGCTGAGGGAACATAGGCATGACCCCACATTGAAGCCCAGGGTCACTGGGATAGGGAGAACAAAGAGCCATTAATTAAAGCTACTAGTGGAATGGCTGCGTAATTAACAGCTATTCATTACCAATGAAATCATTCAGTTATTGAACAGTTATCTTCATTTATACTGCAGCCATTTTTGTCTGGTTTCCTGAACAGGCAAATTTTGATTACAGTGCTAATTCACTGTACACAAAAGGGACCAGGCTATCTTTCCTTCCAGCTTCAAGTTGGTTATGTAGATTTGTATGAGAGAGAAAAAAAACAAGATAGCTGCACAGTGGTAAGAGTCTACTACTGACCATGAATAACACGCCGCCTGATATTCCAATACAAGGACAACCACGTCAATTAGTCATTATTATGAGTGCACACAAATCGTCACTAACCGCTTCACGCCAGGTTTAACAGAATTATTTTAGACTTAAGTCACCATGGATACCACAGTTGGTCGAACAGCAGTCTTGGTCTTCATTTACAATACCTCCTCTTTGTTATGTCGCCATGTATGGATATTTACCAAAAATATTGTGTGTGCCTCGCTTTCTTTTCTCCCTGGTTACTCCCTTTATCTTCACTGACAATTGACACCGTTCTGTTGCAAAAACTTTCTTCTTTTTATCAGTGGTGTTTTATGAACAACCATATGGGGTGCCATGGCCGAGTGGTTTTAGTGCACTTGTGTTCTGATGGCCAAGTCATCAGAATGTGGGTTCGAATCCTGGCCGCGACCGTGGTGCTTGTGTCCCTGAGCAAGACACTTAACTATACTTGCTTCTCTTCACCCAGGAGTATAAATTTGGGGACCTTTGAGGGCAGAGATGGTAATTGTGTTTGATTGAGCTCGTTGCGCTACAAATTTGGCAGCATGGGCTGCATACTCCCCAGGGAGTTGCGATGGTTCTAGGAATGATATAACTAGACCGATGACAGGGGTGACAATGTTCATGCGCCACGAGCGTCAAACTTGGCAGATACCGGCGCAATATAAGTGTCCATTATTGTTATTATTATTATTAGTTAAAACTGACCTTTAGTCTGAAAAACGATTGGTGTGCATTAAGAACCGTAAAAAAAAAAAACTATCATGGCTGTACTGTCATTGGATTCTGACACCGACCCTGTGTGAAGCAGATAGTGACGAATGACTATATACTCCTTGTTTGACACTGGTTCCATACCAGTGTGAATACCATACAGTACCTGGCGCTCATCTGTAACCGGAGTTGAGTCAAAGTCTTTTCTGAGTTCATTTCCTGTTCGTTATTTTGTAGGCGATACCTAGCAATCTGTGAAAAACGTGCAGAGTGTGTGTGGACAGTACAATACAACACGGCAATTTACACGTCAAGAAAACAGACACTGTGAACGTCACTTTAAAATGGGAGGGGGGGGGGCTTTTACAAATGAGAATCCATTTTCTGTCTTTAATGATTCAGCAATTTATATCACTAACTGATAACTATAAATGTGACTGGCTCTGGCAAAACCCTAAACTTGGACCCAATTTTCACAAGTGAGATTTTGGTATAGTTTGATTCTCTAGATTTTCCTGTTTTATTTGATACCAGATTTGTAGAAATCAGAAGAAATTTTTTTTTTCTTACAATATATGAAAAAAAAAATTGTTATGATTTCTACAAATCTGGTATCAAATGAAAGAGGAAAATCTAGAGAATCAAACTATACCAAAATCTTTATAAAAAAAAAATAATAATAATAATTTTTTTTTTTTTAAATCTGATTTCTATAAATGTGGTATCAAATGAAAAAGGAAAATCTAGAGATTCAAACTATACCAAAATCTCACTTTTGAAAATTGGGTCCAAGTTTAGGGTTTTGCCAGAGCCAGTCACAAATGATATGGATAGAAATACTGGTAATGGATGGTAATGGAGGAATAAATGACTAATGGATGAAATATTATTACAGAAAAGTCTGCCAAACGGAAATTTATGCGACAAAATAAAAAACATATTTATGCTTTTACATGCTTTCAGATAATAATTTGTATTTTTCATTACGTGAAATCATCTTGAGAAATTATTTTGTCTCAAGTGCTTTCATCTAAGGGAGGAGGGCCAAAGTCCTGGTACAGCCAAGCTTTCGAGAAGCTCAGCTCGGCCCAGGCTACCTGGCCTCCTAATCTGTCTTTTGTGAGTGGGCTTAGGATTAGGACTCACAAAAGATAGATTAGGAGGCCAGTTAGCCTGGGCGGACTTCTCAAAGGCTTGGCTGTACCATGACTTTGGCCCTCCTCCCTCAGACAAAACTGGAATTGTTACATTGAATACTTTTTGTTTAACGTAAAAAAAACAGAGCCAAAAACGTAACAGTTTTTCCTCGTTTTCTTAAATATTAGCGTACATTTCTATAAAAAAAACTAATGTTGTACCTTTTTTGAACACACTACTTACTTGGTTTTTACTTATAAGACATGTGTCCTCATTCAAGTCTGGTTCTCACAGAAGAAGGAACATTTTTTTTTCTTTTCTGAAAGCCTCTGATATTCAAACAGACCATTTTTAAATCCAATATTTTTATTTTCATCACTTAAAAAGTTGATTTTGTAAACGGTTACGGGTGAATTGTTGGTATTTTAGCATGGCAACTCCGAACAACACAAAGCACACAATCCACTCGGTTGTTGATAATGAGAATGATCGGAGGATGAGGGATCAGGGGGGTGGGATGAGGGATCGGGGGGGGGGGGAGGGAGGGGGGAGATAGTGATGCCTGTATCTTACCCTCTATCAGTCCAGCAAAGAGGTACAGTAATATAACAAAAAGATATATAAATAACAATATCAATATGCTATGGGCCCAATTTGATGGCTCTAGGCAAAACATTATACTATAAGTCAAGGAAGTTTGGAGTGACACCATGTACAAATTCTCTTTTGAGTAGTAAAATAGTTCTGAAAAGAGCCAGTCTGTAGCAGGACATTCTGTGCTTAACACAGCAATGTAGCCAAAGGGTGGCAGGTTGGCCGTTTGGTTTTATGGAGAGGGGGGAGGGGGGGTGGAGTGTGACAAGACAAATTGCCGGTAAGGGTAATTTTCACAGTAAGGTTGCATAATCTGTCCCATCAAGCTTGCGTTGGCCAACAATGCCCAGAAACATTTCGCTTTTTGTGGTATATTCTGCATATGTGTGTTAGGCCCCCCCAAAAAATCTCTGGTTTCTGGTCTCGGAGAGCGTCGCCTCAGACCCGCACGTCGGCATTTTTAATTTCCTTTTTTCCCCCTATGAAACGATGTTAAATTGCAGCCAAAATTGCTGGATCGATTGGAATTCTGTCATGCTGTGTTTTAAATGACTTTTTCACATAGGGGTATGAACGTTTGCCTGATTTGTGAGGCCTCTATTAGCCACCATACTTTGTATATGGGAATTTTGGTCCCTGTGTATACAATGTGTCACGTATTTCCCTGTTGGCAAAAAAAAAAAAGAAGGGCATCACTGCATCGATTTTGAAACCGACCAATGACCAGAAACTGGAGACTTTTTTTGGCCTTCTCAAAATGTTGTATCTGCTGGATTTTGAATGTGTGTGGGTTTAAACTTAAAATGTGCAGGCACTATCAGTGTGCAAAATTAAGACTTGTCCAATTACCAGAGGCAACCTACAATTCACTGCAGCGACAAAGTTAACTGATTATCGTTTTGGTCAAATCAAAATATCAGTTTAAAATACCAGTTATCAAGTACTGTTTATAAGTACTGATTTAAAAAATAAATAAAATTACAAATCTTTTTTAAAAATTTTAAAATGTGAAAATCTCATTCAATATAGACCATATTACTAATGTAGCCAAGTTTGCAAAGCTTGCTTTGAGGGGTAACCGAAATGGCTTTGGGGAAACCCTAGATTCAGTTGGGGCAACTAGCTTCAAAATATCTTAATTTTGCATCCTGAATATTGCATTACCACCAACACATTTTGGTTGGTAGTGCACAACAAAACAGAAAGTTTTTTTCCCAGATATGGTCTTCTTCTTCGAGATAAATAATCCTGTAAATCACAAACATTTCAATTTCAGAGAAATTCCAGACAAAAAACGGAAAGAGAAAAGTGTTATTCTCACCAGCGTTCTGTTATCTTCTTCTAGTCTCTTGGTTCTCTCCTTGACATCATGCACGATGCTGTTAGACTCCATGTGATGGGTCTCTACCTTGCCTTTGACCGCCCGGACCTCATCGACTAATGTCGTCGTCACTCTCTCGAGCTGTTCCCTCAGCCGATTGGCCTCGTCTAGATCGTTGCGAAGCTCGGCTATTCTATAGGAGTTAAATAATGGCAACTGATTTCAAACACAATGTACAATATTGTTGATGTCAGGTAAGGTGGCGCTAAGTCTAAAGTGGCACATAGTCTAACGTGTCGCACTGCACATTTTTCCTCATGTGGGCTTGATGAGCAATATTTCTACACCAAATTGCAAAAGAATCAAGATTTTTTTTACTAACTTTTATAATTAACAAATTTGACATTTGACACATTTTTGAGAAAACATTCTTTTTGGCATGTTTCTCAAAACTTTTTCAATATAGTGCGGCGAACCCATTCTAAAACTGCTAGAAATATTTGAATTACAAATGATTTAATGTTACAATGCAGGGAAGAACATATGATGAATCATTTTTTTTTGTAAATGTTATAAAAATATTTCCTGATACAGCTTATTTTACGGAACAATTTTAAAAGTGCACCACGTGATGCAACGTATGGGTTTACTTGCGAAGCATTCTGACAATAAAGATGCCATCTAACATGAACTACATGTAAGGATATCTGATCAATTTAATAGCACATAGGCATAATAGGCCATGAAACAGAAACAAAACTGAGGTGAATTAAAAGGGCAGTATCGTCACGATCGGAGCAGACTTTCAATAGGGCATGGAATCAGTGTCCTAGTTTAAGATGAACTCAGTGACTGAAAATTACTGGCACTTTTATGTAGCAGCAACGGTAATATGACCTTATCACGAGGGGTATTATTTTCAGTCACCGAGTTAATCTAAAACTAGTACTCCGATTCCATGCCCTGTTGATCATCATGATATTGTTACTTTAAACCTCCTACTATAGCTGCACTTTAGTGGGAAGTTGCTATAGAGGTCAAAATCAGTCAACTGCCTGTTTTAACTGTTGACCCAAATGTGCACACAGGGGCATTTTTGACTTGGTTTTTACTGTCATTTTGACCACCCTGAACAATACCAGACAATGCTTTCACCAGTCAAAAACGATCGACTCATTTTGACCTGTAAATGTACTTACTACACGTAAGGTTTGACAGTGTTCGACTATTAAGTGCACTAGATATAGCTTGGGAAGTATTTCAACATTTTGACTGATTTTGACCCTTATAGTAGTAGAAGGGTTAAAGCGACCACCTACTTAGTTAGTTGTTGGTCTCGTCTGGCTACTAGCTCCTGTTGACTTCCGAGGACAGCCTGCTCCACCTGCTTGGTGTGATTCACCAAGGCTCCGACCGCCGTCCTCTCATCAGACACCCGCTCCTCGGCACGCTTCAGTCTCGCCCCTAACTGACCGATCAGATCGTTGCTAGCTCGGATGCTATTGGACAGTGTCTGGCGTGACTGCCGTTCGCTTTGAATAGCTTCCTCTGTGCGGTGATGGGACTGCTTCATCTCTCCTACAAAAACAGGTAAACATTTCAGGAAATTTAGATTTTTGTTTAAATAAATTCTAAGTTGCATAAAATGTAAGAGTACCGTCTCAGTTTTCTGTAGAATTTTTTTTTTTAAATCAGTGATCTGATCATCCTTTAAAAACTGATAAATCAGTCAGGTTACATTTATTGAATTTTCTTAATATTATTTTGTTTTCCCCCATTACAACTGTCAAGATTAGAGATAACTTATGGGGAGAAACCTTGAGAGAACTGCAAAGTCCATAGTTAAATGTAAGCTATAGGATTGTTGTTTTTTTCATCCACGATATATCGGAAAACATATCGTGATTTTCAATAATATCGCGATTAATATAAATATCGCAGCACCCACTGCATAGGATTCAAGCCAGCCAATCGTCATCGGGCAAGCTCGGTGGTCGAGAGGTTAAGACGTCTGCACTAGTAAGCAGGAGGTCATGGGTTCAAATCCTGCCCGAGTCACATGTGAAGTTTTTTCCACAGACACTCTGAAAGCACCGAGTATACTCGTCATTGTAGGGCAAAAAAATGGAATCAATTGTTTAACACCTGATGCAAGAATTTCATCAACCTATAAATATCACGATTATTTTTTCCATTCGTGCATGATTGCTTTAGAGCCCGATAACCACAGGTGTATCCCTCTACAAACGTCACAATAAATCGCAAATTCGTGGATGTACTTCTGAAGTAGCTTTTGTTTCTCACTTCCAAAAGCTGAAAAGACTGCTCTAATTTTGTTTCCATGGAATTTCTGACTTGACTGACAATGGCGATTTTATTTTAATCGCGATATTTTTTTTTAATCGCGATTTGCCGATATCTCGATAACTTAAAAAGGTTCTCGATATCGTAATCGAATGAAAAAAGGTATTGCGATATTCGATAATGTCATGTTATCATGTTATCATGACATATGGTTAGCGGGCATGCATGGACAGAGCCCCCTGAATGTTTAGTTTTGGAGGATTTACAGACTCTCCACATCCCCACAAATAAGAAACTAGAGGTTTGGACAGGCTACTTCTTTCTTTCCTTGGTGGCTACTTCTCTTCTTTCACGAAAAATTTGAGGCAAAGGGAGATTTGTAAAAAATCCTGAAATCAGGAAAAATGCTGAGAAATCACAGGCCTGACTGTTAAACCAAGCTTTTTTGTGACATTTATTTTTTTAATTTTCAACTATTTCTTTTCTTTTCTTTCCTTTCTGGAAAATAAAATTACTCTGGGAGAGTAAAAACAAAATTCCCAGTCAACTGTGAAATACAACCAAAAAATGAACTAGAGGTATAGAGTTTGTAAAAAACAAACACAAGGTGTTTGGGGGTTCATCATGTTGTTTAAAAATACATTAATTTAGTCTATTGGCTATGGCTGTCGCTCGAACACCTAAAAAAAACAAGAGTTACTTCAGGAGATGTGTTTTTATGATATATAATGAAAATAACATATAATGTGCTGAATACATTAACTTCCGGTTCAGTCATCCCATATAATTTTAAATTCCTCCAACCGAATTAAGTCTGAACTTGGTAAATATGGTTTTCTCTTCAGAAAGGTTTCATGACAAAACAAGTGCGACTTGACAAGAGACTATGGCTACGGGAGTTAAGTTCGGCGTGTGACTTGACTTCAGACTACTAGACCACGGGGTGTGCAATGAAAATGTGTTCAGAAATTGAGTTTTGTGACACATATCAGGCATGAGCATGGAAACAGTAGATCATTACATGTAAATTGCTAATATATAAATCCACAATCACGAAACATGCCCGTTTGGCAGATATTTGCATTTGAATGACATGAAAATAGCGCCCTCTTTCGGCCATTTTTAGAAATGTACATTTCAATTTTGTATAATTTGAATAGTTCACATGGGCTATGTTTTTTATGTTTGGAAGAGTTTGGAAAGGGGATTCCATATTTGGGGAATATTTGTCATTGTAAAAAATTTACCAGTTTAAAAAAAAATTGCCTTGAATAAAAGGTCTGAACCCGACTGCTCCCTGAACGTCTGATCCTCCAGTCCTCTACCCCTTACTCCCAGGGTATGATCCATGGTGTCGTGGGGTAGTATTCCAATTTAATTGATCATGTGAAAACATTCTAAATTGACCATACATTTCAATATTTTGGGGTTTCGTTTCCCATCCCCCATCTCCTTGCCTTGAGCCCCACCCTCTTTGGGCAACCCTGTATCTAACCCTGCCTACATCAAAGACCAATTTGTAAATCTTTTATCATCTTTAAAAAGTTCAGTATTGGTTATTAATTGTCAATGTTTTGTGTAAATATTTAAATTGATAAAACACATTCTTCGTTAATACACACAATTAATAAGTTATTTAAATAAAGGAAATGCAAAACAAATTTATCTTTTGTATGACACTTCTGCTTTATTTTGTCATGGTCATGATACTCCTTTTCCATCCATTTTTGCACCCATCAATAATAATCCATTTTATACAGGATAAAGGTTATCCAAACTTCAAGGTCTAATTTGCAATGAAAAGAATAAATTTTTTCTGAAGTACTAAATATTCCAACAAGTGAACCTGTAGTCCCTGGCATTAATTGGTTTTGGCTAGTATTGTTGAACCTTTAGCACACTTTAAAAAAAACATTTACTGGTGCATGAAAAGAAAGTCAACAGAATTTTTCAATTAAAGATAATGGTTAAAGGGGCAATATCATCTCAATCACAGTAGACTTTCAATGAGTCATGGAATGAGTGTCCTAGTGTAAGATGAACAAAGCAGGCAATTGAAAATTACTGGCTCATTTGTTAAGCAGTCTGCAATAATAATAATAATAATAATAATGTGTGGACTTATATAGCGCACGTATCCACCAACTAAGTGGTGCTCAAGGCGCATTCTTTTTTACGTGCATTACACAACACACGGGACCTACGGCTTTACGTCCCATCCGAAGGACGAAGCAATTATGGTTAAGTACCTTGCTCAAGGACACAAGTGTCACGACCGGGGCTCGAAGGATAAGTCATCTGCAAGGATAAGTCATCTGAAGTTGATGGCCAGGGCAGCTGTAATGCCATGTGATTTCTTCATTATAAGTGTATTATATAGTACAGCTGATGCATTGAAGAGTGTGTGAAGATATGCACTTTCATGTAAAAATCTCTCTGCTTCTCCAGCACCTTCACTGCTGTCTATATCAGTATCAGTACATAATGTATCTGAGCCAACTGCAGTCTCTATACCAGTTCTTTTGCAGCGAGAGATTGGCTGTACACCAAGTCAATTGTATTCTTAGTAAATAATCTATGAATTACCAGCGTAGGAAATGTACTTTTCAGACGTGTTTTCAGATTGTGGGTCAACTCCCTCCACTTCTTGTACATACTTGATGAACTTACGATGTAATGACTTTGTGAAAAGAATTTCATTGTTTTTATTATTCTCTTCTGGATGACTTCTTCACAGAATTTTATTTATGCATCATTGTACCAAATAGGTATTTTATCTGATGGATCTGGCCTTGTCAAGAATTGGGTACATACTCATTATAGCAAAGACAATGATAGCAAACAAGATCTTTATCTTCGATTTGCAAAAGTAACCTCTCATCTTTCCGTTGGGCTGCTTCAAACAGTTGGCATGCAATCAAGGTTTGGCACTGTGAATACTTATCAGTTTTTTTTCTCAATTTTTCTCGGTTTGTCAGGGAGTAACTCTGATGAAGACCACGGTTTTCTTCTCTGGGGTTCAGTGCTGCATTCTTACTGCTCGACCTCATATTGACCTGAATATGTATGAAGAAAGAATGATAAATATTTAATAGAAATAGAGGAATAAGTGAGTAAGGGGAATGGGCATTGTAGACAAAAAGAGAGTGAAAATTAACAAAAGTAAACACACAAGACAAGGTAAACAGATAGAAAGAAACGAAAAAGCAACATATAACTAGAAACAATTTTACTGCATACTAAGCTTGGACAATAAACACGATATCGAATATTGCGATAACTTTTTTATTTGATTACAATATCGAGAACCTATTTAAGTTATCGGCATATCGGCGAATCGCGAATACAAATATATCACAATAAAATATAAATCGACATTGTGAGTCAAGTCAGAAATTCCATGGAAATAAAATCATTAGTCTTTTGAGCTTTTAGAAATGAGAAACAAAAGCAAACTACTTCAGAAGTACATACACGCTCTGCAAATAAATTTGCAATTTATTGTGACACTTGTAGAGGGGTACATACCTGTGGTTATTGGCTCTAAAGCAATCATGCATGAATGCAAAAAAAGAATTGCGATATTATTGAAAATTGCAATATATGTTTGCCGATATACATGTATCATGGATTAAAAAAAATCGTTATTGCCCAAGCTTACTGCATACTTGAAACTTGATTGAATTTTTGGAAAGAATGTCGTATCCGACCGCCACTTTTTAAGGTTTTTTTTGGAATTTTTTTGCAACCACTAACCGGTTAAAAATTATTCAATCGATTTTTGGTGGTACAGAAAGTGAAACTATCTTTAAAATTCACTTTTATGATGGTTTTCGGACTTTATTTCCCTTCTAAAAAATCCTCCCCTTCAGAAAATAGAAGGATCCTATTATAGTTGCCACTGCGCATGTACAATGACTGTGTTGGTCACTAATTGTGGAGTTTACAACATCAGACTGACACGACTGAGGAATTCATCGTATACCAAAATGGCTGATTTTTCATGAAATAAATATCCTGGAATAATTTGAAGTATATGTCCATCATCATCCATATGTTCTCCACCTTACGAGGTAGGTAAGATTACTTTATTGGTTATATTGAATGAGAAAAAGTGGCGGTTGGATACGACATTCTACCCGAATTTTTCAATATTTGCCTACCTTGATGTTTCCGTTTCTTCTCATTTCTTCCTCTCAGCCCTGCAAATGGCATGGAAGCATTTGTACCACTCAGAGTGGTACCCATAAATCTGTAAATCAAATGGTAATTAATTTTAGGAATGTCGGCTATTCATCCATACATGTAAAATAATAAATAATTGGGTCAGCATCCATCTTCATTGTACACATTATGAAAAAATAACCCAAAACTTTAGTTCAGCTTGAAGTTCATTTCCATGCTTATTCACACCGCCAAAGGTTGAATATTCTTGGCTCATGTACACAGTTATGTTTGTGCAACTAATTACTTTTAAGTATCTGATAAAACTCCATTATAAAGATCCCATTTTTCAACAGTGCTGATTTTTTTCCCAAAAAAGTGCCCCTTTCAGTTTCAGGATTTTGATGGATTCGGGGTGGTTAGGGTTATCAGCCTTATCGCTAATAGCACTGAAGCAACTGCCGCAAAGCATACAGGGATACAAAAAGGGGCATCTGTTTGGCGCAGCTTTTGTGACGTCAATAATATTTTGTTTGTCCGCGCGGCATGCACTGGCGCTGTTGCGCCCACAGACATCCCACAATTCCTTGCAGCTGCTATTAGCGATAAGGCTTATAGTTTATTTTGTTGGTCAAGGTTATTTTGTTGGTCAAGGTATTAACATGGTAACTATTGAAAATAATCACCAGGAATGATCTTTTTTTGAAATTGTCACTAAAAAAGTATGATAATAATGTCAACAACAATAGACACGATAATGAGGGACAGACGAGAATGAGATATTAAAAGTCTGACGGCATATGTTAAATTGTCAAGGATATTTTTCATATTAGTGATATAGGCCTAAGTCCAACTATTTTACAAAAAATATGTAGTCTGATTAGGTCCAGATATTTTTCAAATTCTTTTAAAAATAATTCCTACATTACCTGTAACGTTAGCTGTAACAGAGATTCTGAGAGTTGTTCGTTACCAATTCCAACGACATGGCGATCGCTTACATTATACATATGTTGTGTACGTTAGCTCCAGCCCTAACGTTAGACCATTCCTTGCTCCATGGTTAGACATGGTTTATTGGCAATATCACACTCAACCATACCATCTATTTCTTCCATCCACTTGCACATGAAAGAAACTTTGTCCAACTCATTTCCGAAAATGATAACAATTTGGATTCCATGCTAGACAAATGCATAATAGTACATTTTCTGCACGGGCCCAACCAACAGGGAAGCCATTGTTGTTGCTGCTGCATGCGCAATGCGCATGCATGGCGGGTCATGACCTTACAAGTGCAACAGCCACCACTGTCGCTGTGCGGTCTTGTAAATGAATTTTTGAAATATTAAACTTGCAGTTTCGACCGGATGGAGAGGTCGGATTGGGGTCACGTCTGTGTACGAAAAATCACATAATTAAAGATCTATAACATGCTGCAAAGATTGTGAAAATATCGTTTGTGGTTCATGAGATATAATTTTTTGAAAATATTAAACTTTGATTTAGTGTAATTCGATATCTGATGACCTCACTATGACGTCACAACTTAGTATAAAACTACATGTTAAGTTTTAAGTTTTAAGTTTTAAGGTTCTGTGAACTCTGCAACTATATTTTTGTCTCTGGATAAGTCTTATTGAGAAGAAGAAGAAGAAGAAGAAGAAAAAAACAAAACCGAACAATATCAAGAGGTGTTTGGGCACCAACCCAAATACCTAATGAAGTAGGTCAGGCAATGACAATCACCAATCAATTTCCTTCACATGAGCTATAAGGTTTCATGCAATGTGCCAATATCTAATAACATCGTCTCGTCACACAGAAATGTAGGCTGTAGATAGACTTCACATGACGCTACATACAATGCAAAATCAGCAATGACAACCCATTGTTGAATACACCCGCAGGCCCCCGGTGCGACACGTGGGTGCTTCAACAAATGCCACGCATCATTAGTCATTGAAGCACTTTACTGCTCAGACAAAATAAAACCCTTGACGCAGTTCTGAGCCAAATCCAAGTTGCTGTTAAGATGGCATCTATCAGGAACTACATGTATCTACAGCTGGGGAAATTTAAGAGCCGGTTGCAAAATGCGAATGGTGCTGACCAGCCTACAGAAGCTACGAGTCCCTACATCTAGAGTCCCTAATCTAGGGGAAAAAAACAACTGTGTGGTTTATTGTGATGTGTCAAAGCCTCTGCAGTTTTTGTACTCTCAAGCGAAAACTTAAAGGGAATCTACAACATTGGTAATGCTGGCAAAACTGCTTCAATAACGTATGCCAAGTCCCTTCCAAGATAAACATAAAACAAGCAACCTGGGAAAGCTTATTACGGTGTGTCGTTTACAAGACAATTGTGGAAATGCATTCTGATAAAGCTTTCAGATAAAGTTTTCATTCTAAAGCAGACTTCAGGTAATAATATGCTTTCCTAAATTCAAACACAAAATTATTTCACTTTTCTGAAAAGTGACAGCACCCCTGACCCAATTATTTCGAGGGAAGTTTGACACCTTCATAAGCTTCACACCAAGTAATAGTTTCACATTACAATGGGAAAATGTTCTCATTTTTGAATTACCAATCCTATGACTTAGGGGTGAATGATATCACGATAATATCATACCGATAAGATATTCAAAAAAAATTATCGGCTAAATCGGTTATGGTTTTGAAGATATAGAAATATCGCCATATTGATGATATTCCAAAAATATCGCCAAAAATGTAGCCAATATCAAATTTATATCGCTCTTGTGACAAATTGTGATAAATTGTTTCCAAATTTCATGTCATTATATGGTAAAATCAACGAAGTTAAAAAAAACAGTTCGAAATCACGACGCCGCGCCGCTCATGTCCCCAGGACAGTACCATTATGAAAATGCCATCATTGGAATGGGGAAACATTATGAGTGGATCAATCAAAAGTCGGCCGAGAATTGCAGACACAGCACCAACAGGTACTCGGCTCATTTTGGAACGATTCAATTACATTTAAAAAAAATTTGTAGAACCATTTATTACCTATTCAATTCCCTTGCATGTAAAAGTAGTCCATATTTCGGTGTCCAGCAATGTCATTAATGTACGATATATACATTTTTCATGTATTTCAATCCACGTATTGAAATGATAATATCATATATCGCCGATATCATCACCCATTCATTCAATATCATCACCCCTACTATGACTTACCCTTTAATCAATTACATCTTAGGAAATTACCCCAAATCTACCAAGCATGTCTTACCTCTTAACCTGACAACTTCCTCAAGTAACGCCCTGCATGACTGCTCGGACATGTTTAGTCTGTCCTCCACCTGTCGTAGTCGGTTCTCGGCGTAGTCTCCAGCGTAAGCCGGTATCGTTGTGACATTGGAGAGCTGTGAGCGCCGTCCCATCGGTACAATCTGGTTGTATTCAGTGGGCTGTGGAGTCTGGGAGGTCGGGATTGCTGGAAGAGGTGCTTGCCCATACTTGTTAAATGGTCTGTTGAAGGGAAAGTACACTATTGGTAATGTTCTGTGACTGCAAGGATCAAAATCAGTCAAAAGATCAAAGTCAAAAAGATCATCTAGAATTATGTCCCAGTCCTTATCATAGCAGCTTGTAGTTTTTGCCTATTATACTCTGCCATTAGAACTAACCCTCCTACTACTACAAGGGTCAAAATCAGTCCAAATGTTGATATACATGCCAAGGTATATCTAGTGCCAGTCCTATCATAGCAGTTTGTAGTTTTTGCCTATTATACTCTTATGCCATTAGAACTAACCCTCCTACTACTACAAGGGTCAAAATCAGTCAAAATGTTGATATACATGCCAAGGTATATCTAGTGCACTTAAAAGTCCAAACACTGTCAAAACCTTACGTGTAGTAAGTACATTTACAGGTCAAAGTGAGTCGACCGTTTTTGACTGGTAAAAGCTAGGGCTGTGCGTTTTCGGATATTTTTGGAACCGGATACCCGAAATCAGGAAAGTTCGGATACCCGTTTTCATTCTTGTTGAAAACATTCCTCCTTTGGTGTACAAATACATGTAAACGTTAACAAAATTGACCTTTATAATACAGAGGATACCATATTTAATTTGATCTTTATTAAAGTATAACATCTTGGTGACAAAATATTGTATTTACGGAAAGTTATTTCTGAAATAAAACCGTAAAAATTGCTACAAAAGTGTCTTTAATACCCCAATTTACAAAAGAAAGCCTAATTGATCACACGCGCCCACGCATGGCCAGTGTATCACGCAGCTACAGCGGCCTCACACGTGACTGTGTCAGGGAGTGACGATCATCAGAAGACAATAATCACTGGTGCGTGCGTGATCAGAGCACACGCGTATAGCAAGTTGACTTTAATGTTCATGTCACATGTACAAAACACGTGTTGAATAATGTCATTGGTCAAAGGCGATGTGGGCGGAACTAACTCGTTGTGGGAAAATGATTCATGTGCTTGCGCCTTGCCGCGCCCCTGCCTGTTAAATAAGATATCCCGTACGCCATGTTGGCTTTGGATCAGAGCGCATGCGTATAGCAAGTTGACTTTAATGTTCATGTCACAAAACACGTGTTAAATAATGTCATTGGTCAAAGTCGATGTGGGCGGAACTAACCCGTTGTGGGAAAACGATTCATGTGCTTGCGCCTTGCCGTGCCCCTGCCTTCTAAATAAGAATATCCCGTACGCCATGTTGGCTTTGGATAAGGACATGATTTTGCGTACTAAAATAATATTTGATATTATGAAACTAACAAACTGCAAAAAATTAACGAATCTAAAATCAGAACTTGAATATTAAGATGTTTCTATCACAATGAACTTTATGTAAATAAACCTGTCAATAAACCTTGTTTCTTGAAAGAATGAATTTTACCAATTTGGGCCCCTTTTTCTCAAAATGGGACCAAACTTGACTATTCCCTGTTGAACGTGGCATCGTGTTGATCAGTCAGTCAAGAAATGAGTCTAACATTTAGGATGCACACTCATCAAAAAGTAACTTAACAAAACGTATCGGTGTAAGTTTTGTCTACTTTTTAATTAGTATTCAGCCTATTTGTCCCCTCCATCAATGTTTGACGATCCATAATTCGCAGATCATCATAAGCAACCACATTTCGTCCCTCATAAACATCTTTTCAACTGATAGGAGATTAGGTGATTGTAAAAATATGCTGCCCAATTGAAAGGATCAAACCCGCAACCAATAATACCTTTCCGACTGATTATGGATCCTACTGTTGGTTTCAAAGACAATGACCGACTTAACACCTCCCTTTTTATGTCTTTCTTTTGAAACAAATTGTCACCTTGTCGGCAAATGTAATACACAAGAGAGCTCGGTATCGGCGGGTAAATAAATGTAAATGTTGGTGATATGCTGAGGGATGGTCGTGGCACATCAAAATAATTACACAACAAAACCAATTTCAACACTACTTTTTTATTAGAACAATTAATATGGACGTCCCCTATAATAAAATCCCCTCTATTAACACATCATGGTGCACACTCTAGTACAGACAAAAAGCCACAGTTATTGTCCCACTAATCCAATTACTGTGAACAATAGGCAAACATTCCATCCTGAGCAGCTAGTTTGATACTTGTTTGTAGCATGCCACAGCCAGGCTATTTGAGTCTTAATGATTGGATACAATGTATCAGTTGGACAAAAGTGTATGGAAAATGTCCCTAAAATACTACAAAGGTGTTATCTTGAATAAAATTGCTCCTAAAAGTGTAAACAGTCCATTGTTCAATAGTCAAAGATTTCTGTTCACACCGCTGAAATGGTAAGTCCCAATTTTAAAAAGTCGTTTAACGGGTACTCGGAACCGAAAAAAGGAACCGGGTAATGACAGTTTCGGTCGGGTATCCGGATACCCGGATACCCAGCACAGCCCTAGTAAAAGCATTGTTTTGTATTGTTCAGGGTGGTCAAAGTGACAGTAAAAACCTGTCAAAAATTCCCCTTCAAATGTCCTTCAAAGTCACGATGAACGTATAAACAAATCTTGAGAAATCACAAGCCTTATCAAAGACTAATTGCGGTGACACCATGTGAAATTTTCTATTGAGTAGTAATTAGTTCTGAAAAGAACTGGAGGAACTAATTACTACTCAATAGAGAAGTTCATACGGTGTCACCGCAATTAGTCTTTACTTATCCTCTTCACCATGCCAAGCTACAGGTTTTACCTATATTTAAAAACAATTGAAATGTGAAATTCTCTATTGAGTAGTAATTAGTTCTGAAAAGAACTGGAGGAACTAATTACTACTCAATAGAGAATTTCATACGGTGTCACCGCAATTATCCTCTTCACCATGCCAAGCTACAAGTTTTACCTATATTTAAAAACAATTGAAAAATAACCCACAAGTAACTGAAAGATAAAAATGAAAGCTGGTCCAACCTGTGAACAGTTGATGGGAGTACATTTTGCATGCCATAAATACATGTACATGTACACGTATGTTATGTACAACAATGTAATGTTAATTGATTGTTCTGCATATATATGTACTACGGTATTTATTATACACGTAAGCATGTTATTTCTGTATTGAGTTTTAATTAGTTAATCATCGGTTCTGATGCCAATGGCCATTTAATTAATATGAGAATCAATAGCAAGGCCGGTTGTACAGCCGCTGTTAATTTACGCATGTCTGTGCATGCATGCCGGCATCTGTCGTTCTGTTACTAGGGGCAACTGTACACAATACAAATTTAAGGTGGACTTGCAATGTACAGTTTGCAAATTGCATAGGAAGCCAGCTGCAATTGTTGTTGTTTTTCTGGTACAGGTACATTGAAACTATTTAAGTTTTTATTATGTTTAAATACAAACAATATTAACTGACACAATGTAATATCAAGACTGCACAGTACAGTCATAAGCCTTTGCTCTGTGAAGATAGGACACTTGTGTCCTTGAGCAAGACACTTAACCATAATTGCTTCTCTCCACTTAGGGATTAAATGGGTACCTGTGAGGGCAGAGTTGGTTGATTAGCCCTATATGCGCTGTAATGGCAGCAATTGAGCTGTATACTCCCCAGGGAACTGAGATGGTTTCAGGAATGATTTATGAGCCTTATGAGCCTTATGAGCCTTATGAGCAGGGGTAATAATATAATGCGCCTTGAGCACCACTTAGTTGGTGGATACGTGCGCTATATAAGTCCACACATTATTATTATTATTATTATTAGGGACATGGAAGTACACATGTACATGTACATGTGTAGGAACACTGGAGAAGACTTATACATACATGTACAGTGTGTACATGTTTACTTGAAATATCCTGCGCGATAATTTAAAAACTATGAAACTAAGTTCTATAACATTGTAAACTGACTAAGACTATAAATACATCTGTAAATAACCTCATATTTTTCTACATGTACTTGAACTGTACATAATTTGTTTCAATGGTTTCTTTAGTGTGTATTCTTTTGTTCAAACCCGTACTGATAAAAAAAAAATAATAATAATTTTTGGGTATAATAAATTTTCTTCATTTCTCATTCACCATCTGAGATAACATGTTATTTTGTTCATTTTATGTGTGAACTTGATACTGTATTATTGTCAATTTGATTGCATGTTTTACCCATGGAGTGCTATGGTCGAGCGGTTTAGTGCATCAGATTTGTGTTCTGATGGCCGAGTCGTCAGAATGTGGGTTCGAATCCCAGCCGCAACCGGGGTGCTTGTGTCCTTGAGCAAGACACTTTACCATAATTGCTTCTCTCCACCCAGGGGTAAATGGTTACCTGTGAGGGCAGAGTTGGTTATTGTGTTTGATTAGCCCTATATGCGCTGTAATGGCAGCAATTGAGCTGTATACTCCCCAGGGAGCTGAGATGGTTTCAGGAATGATTTATGAGCCTGATGAGCAGGGGTAATAATATAATGCGCCTTGAGCACCAGTTTGGTGGATACGTTCACTATACATGTATAAGTCATTATTACTATTATTACTATTATTACTATTATTACTATTATTACTATTATTACTATTATTACTATTATTACTATTATTACTATTATTACTATTATTACTATTATTACTATTATTACTATTATTACTATTATTATTATTATTATTATTATTATTATTATTATTATGTACATTATAGACCTGTATATGATACATGTACACTGACACTGGCATTGACAAGTATAAAGATTTTTTTATGTACAAACCTTACTTGTAATTCTTGTTTCCAATCAGCAATGCAGTAAATGGATTAATTGTTTTAATTTATACACAATAATTTATTCATACATGTACATGTACGTTGTTGTGCTCTTAAGAAAAAGAAAGGCCAAAAGAAAAAAGTCTCCAGTTTCTAGTCTCCAATTGAAGCCAAAATTACTGGATCGATTGGAATTCTGCCGTGCTGTTTTTAATGGCTTTTTCACATAGGGGTATGAACGTTTGCCTGATTTGTGATGCCTCTCTTACCCACCATACTTTGTGTATGGGAAATTTGGTCTGGTTCCAATAACTGCGTTTACCTGTATCACGCATTTCACTGGTCTGGTTCCAATAACCACGTACAACAACTATCTAAGATTTCTATTCCAAATATTGTTATTGGTGACTCATGTGCAATCTTCTTCTCAAGCAAGGAACTTTGGAGTTATTTTCGATGCAAACATGACACTTAAACCTCATATTTCAAATGTTACTCGCACCGCAGCATTTCACCTTAGGAACATTGTAAACAATGCAACAGAACAAATTGTTCATTCCTTCATAACATCTCGTCTTGATATGGCAAATTCACTGCTTTATGGACTTCCTCAGGATCAACTACGACGACTTCAAAAGATTCAAAACACTGCTGCACGTATTGTGACTCTCTCTAAAAAATCATGTCATATCACCCCCATCCTGAAAGATCTGCATTGGCTGCCAATATCATATCATATTATTTATAAAATATTGCTTATCGTTTTCAAATCTTTGAATGATTGTGCACCATTATATATATATATGACTTGTTGAAATGCTATGCCCCCTCTCGCAAGTTACGTTCCAGTGCAAAATTTCTGCTGGCTGAACATAAGTCTAAACATTCTTAGGGTGACAGATCTTTTGAAGTTGTGGCTCCAAGCCTTTGGAATGATTTGCCTCTGTACATTCGTGAATCTCAAACTGTTTACTCCTTCAAGAAAATCTTAAAAACTCATCTTATGTATATTGCCTATAAGGACTACTAACATTCATTTATGCATTTTTTAATCTTTTGTTTAGTATTATATTGCATTTACTATTGTATTAAATGCTATTGTATGATTTCTTGTTTACTGTAAAGCGCCTTGAGCACTTCTTGGTGGATATGCGTGCATTATAAATCTTCTGTATTATTATTATTATTACATGGGCAATTCTCCATGCAAGACAAAAAATTGTCAAAATTTTACATTAGTAATAGAGGAATATTTCATATTGATTCTAGACCAGAATTTCATAGGGAATCCAATCCAAGTGGTTAAAATTCGAAAAACCCGTGTTTTCTGGGAGAAATATGGATTTTTGTGTAGTAAGTCTGAAAATGTGGAATTTTCGTTAAAAATTCAGATTTAATTCTCTTGGACATTGTGATCAGTGGAGGCCTTGCGGGAAAATAATTGTTTGTGTGTCTAGATAGCCTTTGTACCAAAGATTACTTTTGTATGTAAACAAATTAAAATTATTTTTCGTGTTCTCCAAAAATTTTAAAATAAAACTGAGAAAATCACACGTAATTCCGTTACCAAAATAATGCACAAAAGTAATTTTTTTGGACAAAGAAAATAAAAATCCCAACATTGTTTTTTTCTAAATATACTTCCCTACAAGTTTTATAAAAAAAAAAATCACTTTCGGACATTTGCTTAGTACTTTAATATACGGTAACGGAATTATGGTAACCATGGTTATGGATTTGCACTGCACTTACTTAAGTTTTTATTACTGTTACAATGACTTTTACTGTTACTTTTGACATCTTCTGTGACAAACTTTATTTAATGTTAATTAATAAATATTTTTCAATAAAAAACTTTAAAAAACACTGTTTCCTAAAAAATATGACACAATGTTTAGTTTGAATGCAAACGTATGCTATTGTACATGTATTTGTACAGTGTTTATGGGCAATACTTGTAGTAAACGCTCATTAATTAATTTGGTTGGAAATTGTTAAGTTGGCATGATTTAATTGGATTGTGTATAATAATAATAATAATAATAATAATGTGTGGATTTATATAGCGCACGTATCCACCAACTAAGTGGTGCTCAAGGCGCATTATATTATTATCCCTGCTCATAAGGCTCATAAGGCTCATAAATCATTCCTGAAACCATCTCAGCTCCCTGGGGAGTATACAGCTCAATTGCTGCCATTTCTAGCGCATATAGAGCAAACCAACTCTGCCTTCACAGGTACCCATTTAACCCCTGGGTGGAGAGAAGCAATTATGATTAAGTGTCTTGCTCAAGGACACAAGTGTCACGGCCGTGATTCGAACCCACATTATGTTGCTAACACCAGAACTTGAATCCGGTAAGCTAGACCGCTCGGCCACAACACCTCAGGATATGTACAGGTGTGAAAACATTATTGCATATCATACATTATTGCATATCATAAAAAAACACAAAATGGATATGCCTAAATGTAGAAATTCAAGTAAAATACTGTTTTTTATTACTGTTTTTGCCTTGCATTTAGCACTATTTTTAGACCTGTACAAATACAATACGTAATTCCGTTACCGTCCTGACATAATTCCGTTACCATGATTGAAGGTCATTTTTTTAAATAAAGGAATAATATTTCAAATTTTATTTTGCATTGTAGTTATTAACCCTACTAAAGTCTATATACTACAAATAACACCCCTTTTGGAAATTACTAAACTTCAGAGAGATTTGTTAATTTATGCAAGACCTAAAAACTGCTTGTCCTTTGCTGTAATTCCGTTACCGAAATTTTGACCTCCCTAAAGTGACCCAACAGGTGTTTTTTTTTTCTTTTTTTTCCCATTTGTGTCCAATAAATCTGTTGGATCTTGGCTCCCATTTCATACACAGATTAGTTGTCTAGTATAAAACATATTTTCTAGGTGATGGGCAAATGTTGGCTGGGTCATGAACGGACGTCATTCCGTTACCTGAGAATTGCCCATCTACATTTATCATGTATTTCACTGGTTGGCCAACAAACAAACAAAAAATTATGAAGACAATCAGAGCACACTGATCGAAACGTCGAGTTGTAACCTCCAGTTCTTTTTAAGAACTAATTACTACTCAATAGAGAATTTCACATGGTGTCACCGCAATTAGTCTTACTTAAAAAATTATTTAAAAAAAAGAAAATTACCAGAAATTGAAGTTAAAATAACGAAACAAAAAAATACATGTTTAAAGAAAAGTAAATCAATTAACTTGACAACTTGGTACATGTGGAGATCTGAAAGAGGTTTGAGTAAGGTGATACATTTGTACATGTGGTGAGGTGTAGTGTCAAGAAAGATGTGACAGATGGAACAGATGTGACCTTAGGAAGGCTGGTAGTGTGAAAGTTTCCCTACTCTGGATGCTCTACAGATCCTCTTAAGGACTTGAATTTCATTAATTAATGGGTGAGCAATTTTTCCCCAAGGTCAAGGGCACTTTGATCCATTATCAAATTGGAATGTCTGTGGGAACGTTTCCAAGAGACACCAAAACAACGAACAGGGGGGGAACGGAGGCACAATTGCCTCAGTGAAGACCAATGCCTGCTCTCTTCACTAGCCAACAGCGAACAATGTAGAAATGACGATCTTGAAGATAATATCACGAGTCATGGTGCCGAGTTGGAATCTTTACAAGGTGAAATTTCTGCTCGTACACTTTGTTACAATTACATTGTTCCTGTATTTGTTCGGGGGGGGGGGGTAGAGGGGGTAGAATTTTGTCCCCGCACAAAATTAAAAAAAAAAAAATTAAAAAATCTAAATTCACCTCATGAGGGGAGCTTCTTTTCCATGATATTTTATACAGCATAGGGAAGGGGTGTTGGGGTAGGGAGGTAGACTTAACCAGTTCGCGTCGGAAATAAAAAAGTTTTTCTGGGCCCCTGTGCGGGTTTCTTTTTCCCACACACACGTTAATGGAAGCTTCCACAGCGCGTGGCCACGTCTTCCGAGCATGTCACCGTACACACGTGGCTCAACCGAGCATGCATACAAATATTCCGGAGTTTCCTATGGCGTGTTTAGACGCTCTCCGATCCGCAGTGAAAAACAAAAATTGCGTGCATACACGGCCTCCGACGCGAACTGGTTAAGGGGCTTAAGTAGGGAAGAGGGGGCCTGAACCTTCTCCTGTGCCCCTCTCCTTTCCCTCCTTGTATCCACCACTGTAAAATTCACAACAAAATTCACAACAAAAAATTCAGGGCAAAATACAATCAACCATTTATCACCCGATGCAAGAATTACATCAATCTATATAACAAAACTTTAGTACAATTATATCTACATTATAAATTTGACACAAATCATGAATTATCAACCCAAATAGTAGGGGACCCAAATAGTAAAAAAATTTGTAACTTACACTGGCTCTTCATTGTTAGTGAAGCTTCCGTTCATGCCCCACATATTGATGGAAACGCTGAAGCACACCTACTCTCTAGGCAACCGTCGTCAGTATACGACCATCAGTCACAGAACCCATGCAGCAAACGTTGTGAACGAAACACTGTAATTACCCTGCAGGGAGGATTTTCTAGTTGAAGTGGGAATTACAGTTTCTGAGGTTTTTGCTTGCTGGGCACATGTTCAGTCCAATCTGTATGGAAACGTGAAATGTATTTAAAATCAATTTTAAGTAAAGACTGTTTGCGGTGACTAAATTCTCTTTTGAGTAGTAAATAGCTCTGAAAAGAACCAGTTGGTTACAACTCGACGTTTCGATCAGTATGCTCTGATCGTCTTTAGGAGTTAAAGAAGGGCCCTAAGGTCAAATTCAGTTTTGTGATGCACTCATTTTCCAATAGACAGAGTCCTTATGAAAGTGGAAAAAAAATCACAAGTCTCTTACCTCGCATTAAAATGGTGTAAAATGCCATTGCATTTGATACCCTTCCAGTGCGAAATTTTTTAACATCCAAAGACATCCAATGACGTCACATTTCAAATATACTACTCAAAACAATTTAGGGAACAAAACAATTTAGGGAACACCGGATTTACTGCAAGAGGTGGACACACGCGTTATTGAAATGTTCCATGAACCGGGATTTTCATTTGCAACCCCCTCTCTCTTTCAGTAGTCATGTCATGAAATGTGTAATCACTACATGCATCCTTTAGCATCTGTTTCATTGTGCAGTTGTTTCTCATCAATTCTGTGAAACATTGTGTTTATCTGAAATAAATGATCTTGTTTTAACTGAGATTAGTCGGGTGTTCCCTAAATTGTTTTGTTCCCTAAATTGTTTTGAGTAGTGGGTCTGTACATTTTTGTACAGGGAATTTTTAGTTCATTCCTGAATCTCCATGATACTCAATCAAAACGGCGTTGAATTTGACTTTTTGACGAACGAAAAATTCCTGTATGGAATGTACAGACCCATTTATTGTTGACATCCAATGACGTTATGTTTAAAATTTTGCACTGAAAGAGTATCAAATAAAATGACATTTTACACCAGTTTAGTGCGAGGTGAGAGACTTTTGTGATATTTGTCCACTTTCATATTAAGGACAAGCTACAAGTTTTACCTATATTTAAAAACAATTGAAATGTGAAATTCTCTATTGAGTAGTAATTAGTTCTGAAAAGAACTGGAGGAACTAATTACTACTCAATAGAGAATTTCATACGGTGTCACCGCACTTTAGTCTTTACTTATCCTCTTCACCATGCCAAGCTACAAGTTTTACCTATATTTAAAATCAAATTGAAATGTGAAATTCTCTATTGAGTAGTAATTTGTTCAGAAAAGAACTAGAGGAACTAATTACTACTCAATAGAGAATTTCATACGGTGTCACCGCAATTAGTCTTTACTTATCCTCTTCACCATGCGAAGCTAATGTACAAGTTTTACCTATATTTAAAAACAATTGAAAAATAACCCACAAGTAACTGAAAGATAAAAATGAAAGCAGGTCCAACCTACATGTACAACAGTTGATTATGCGAGGTTAGAGACTTTGGTGATATTTGTCCACTTTCATATTAAGGACAAGCTACAAGTTTTACCTATATTTAAAAACAATTGAAATGTGAAATTCTCTATTGAGTAGTAATTAGTTCTGAAAAGAACTGGAGGAACTAATTACTACTCAATAGAGAATTTCATACGGTGTCACCGCACTTTAGTCTTTACTTATCCTCTTCACCATGCCAAGCTACAAGTTTTACCTATATTTAAAATCAAATTGAAATGTGAAATTCTCTATTGAGTAGTAATTTGTTCAGAAAAGAACTAGAGGAACTAATTACTACTCAATAGAGAATTTCATACGGTGTCACCGCAATTAGTCTTTACTTATCCTCTTCACCATGCGAAGCTAATGTACAAGTTTTACCTATATTTAAAAACAATTGAAAAATAACCCACAAGTAACTGAAAGATAAAAATGAAAGCAGGTCCAACCTACATGTACAACAGTTGATTATGCATGCCATAAATACATGTACATGTACACTGTAATGTTAATTGATTGTTCGGCATATATGTACTATGGTAATTATTATAAGCATGTTATTTCTGTATTGAGTTTAAATTAGTTAATCATCGGTTCTGATGCCAATGGCCATTTAATTAATATGAGAATCAATAGCAAGGCCGGTTGTACAGCCGCTGTTAAAATTTGTTAACATCCAAAGACATCCAATGACGTCACATTTCAAAAATATTGTTGTTGTTGTTGTATAACGATTTATTCAAAAAAGAATACAAGGTCAATATGACCTACACACAATCTACAGACAACAGCAAGGCTGAATTCTGATGACAAGGGGAGGACACCCAAGAAGATTACTGGGAGGAGCGGGAGGCATAGATAACTTTTTCAAGTTTAAGGAGCTCAATATCATCGAAACCCACAGAATCCGCTAAAACGCACTCACAATGCACACTCACAATGAAAATTTTGCATAATGGCCGCCACTGTGGATTGTCGTTTTGTTAGCACCGGCGTAAATTCTTGTAATTTTCTGCCGAGTGCAACTCTTAGTCTTACTCACATGTACGATCAAATATATGGGTCTGTACATTTTTGTACAGGGAATTTTTAGTTCATTCCTGAATCTCCATGATACTCAATCAAAACGGCGTTGAATTTGACTTTTTGACGAACGAAAAATTCCTGTATGGAATGTACAGACCTATTTATTGTTGACATCCAATGACGTCATGTTTAAAATTTCGCACTGAAAGAGTATCAAATAAAATGACATTTTACACCAGTTTAGTGCGAGGTTAGAGACTTTTGTGATATTTGTCCACTTTCATAAGGAATCTATCTATTGGAACATGAGTGTAGCACAAAACTGAATTTGACCTTAGATCCCCTCTTTAAGTACACTTACTACATGGTGTCACCAGTCTGTACTTGTCCTCTTCACCATGCAAAGTCTTACGTAAAATAAATTTTGTTAAAAATTTCACAAAAATGGAACAAATAAGTCAGGTCCTTCAAAAACAAGCCATCAGAAATTATATTAAATTACTCAAAATAAAAATTCACATCAAGACTATCACATCAAGACTTCTAAATAAAGAGAGAAAATTTTAATATTTTGAATGTTTTAATGTTGTTCATTCTTCACGTTCATCCCCATCCCCTATTTGTAAAACAAATAAAAGTTTGATACATTATTTTGCAGTTTTGAAAACTAAAGAATGTTGACTAGTCATTTTTGTCCAAGTCAATAGTCATTTTTGGCCAATTCAATAGTCATTTTTGGCCAAGTCAAATCACTTTTCACTTTTGTCCAAGTCAAGTCAAAAGTGTCCAAGACAAGCCAAAAGTCATTTTTGTCCAAGTCAAGTCAAAAGTCATTTTTGTCCAAGTCAAGTCCCTACTCATGCTTGTCCAAGTCATGTCAAACAAAAAATTTCTTGACGTTATCAATATTATGTGACAATATTATGTGCCTGCTGTGTAAATACAACAGCAGGCACAAAAGTGTTACTTAATAACAACCTACCCATCTTTAACTTAAAGATCCTTCCAGTGTTACATTAACCATGCAAAACGGGACTGTAACGCATGATGCATTGTGTGAAAAAAGGCAATATATCATAAATGCTCCTTTGTGATGAGTGACTGGAAACATGTGCCTCACCACTTGACAATGCTAATTTGAATTGCTGTGTTAGTACAGAGCTGTGTATCCAACATGTTGACCTGAACTGAATCCTTAATCAATATCATGCGGGAATTCTGACACATGCATATTGGTGTAATTCTCCTAGTGGAAGCACCGTCTCACTGACAGTAGGCATCATTTAAAGGGAAAATACAACACTGGTAATTACCAGATCGTCAAATTAACAAATTATTATCTACATGTATTTGAAGTCCTTGGTGCTAAGTTGGTAGGCCTACTAGTATCAATCATCCTGTGAAATTATTCTGTCTTTGGAAGTGCTTTCATCTCAAATAATGATAATGATAATGATAATGATAATAATAATAATGATAGTAATAATAATAATAATAATAATAATAATAATAATAATAATAATAATAATAATAGTAATAGTAGTAATAGTAGTAATAGTAGTAATAGTAGTAATAGTAGTAATAGTAGTAATAGTAGTAATAGTAGTAATAGTAGTAATAGTAGTAATAGTAGTAATAGTAGTAATAGTAGTAATAGTAGTAATAGTAGTAATAGTAGTAATAGTAGTAATAGTAGTAGTAATAGTAGTAGTAGTAATAGTAGTAATAGTAGTAGTAATAGTAGTAATAGTAGTAGTAATAGTAGTAATAGTAATAGTAATAGTAATAGTAATAGTAGTAGTAATAGTAGTAGTAATAGTAGTAGTAATAGTAGTAATAGTAATAGTAATAGTAATAGTAATAGTAATAGTAATAGTAGTAGTAGTAGTAGCAGCAGCAGCAGCAGCAGCAGCAGCAGCAGCAGCAGCAGTAGTAGTAGTAGTAGAGCCTCAGGTGTCATCCCCCCAAAGTTACACCACAATGTCTAAGACATTTATAGAACTTTATAATGACCACTGATGGTTTCCAAACTGTATTGTGTGAAATATGCATGTGTACACAATATACTATATACTTGGTTGTCTGTTTTCTATCCATTCTTCATTTCATTTTAATATTTAATATTTTAATTAAAGTCAATATCAATACTCTTATATAACTGAATCTTTAAATATAAATGATCATATCTATTTTTATACTGTAATTGTAATATTTTTATTTTGGATATTTTATGTTAAATTTGACTCAATTTAGCCTTTGGCTACAAGTTCAAATTGTTTTAATAAACCATCAATAATAAGATATTGTAAACAAAGAAATTTGTTATGTCGAATTTACACGTAATAGACGAATTTCAAATTGACTCCGTCTGCGCACTGCCGCATTGAAACCGAGGCTCTCTGTGTCAAGTCACAACACTGATGCGAGTAGGCAATACAAAACATTTTCAGATCCCAGAAAGTCCTGTATATTTCCACACATCGAACAAGTACTTTGAATGAATGCTGCATAACGTGAATTTTAAGTTGACACAGCAAACATTCATAAACGTTTTATGGCAAAATGACTTGGGGGGAATGTTATCGTAAAATGAGTTGATTTTTTTAGCTTAACGTAGCTGCTGGTTTTCGTGATATTATATCTGATGCGGAGGATCTGACTATTACATGAAGATTTCACACATCGAAGTCAAGATTTTTTTGCTCGATTTCACCGGGCACAGTGGGCCAAGGCGAAACCAAAGTGTGCCAAAAGGGGTCATTTGCGTATGTTCCAGATTTCTTTTATATGATTTAGGTTTCTAAGACCCGTTATGACTATTTTATAAACAATTTAAACTCAAATTAATATTTAATGACTGTAGAACTGCCTTACAATCTCAAAAAACTGAAGAAAAAAAAATGATAAAAGCCGGTTGCTGGTAATAAATTTAAAATTTCCATTGTGGGCTTTTGACAGAAGCTATCGTCATGTAAACCGAAGTAAACCCAGTGCATGATCTATATTCTATCAAAATTAAGTCGATTGTAAATTAGCTTTTTGATTTCATCAGTAAAAACCGAGGAATTTGGCAAATTTGGCATATATATCACATAACATTCAACACTGAGATCCTCGTTATCAAACCCGGAAGTGCGCAGATCGACGTTAATTTTGTCATCATGGGATTTGTTTATAGTTTTTCAGCATTTTTTCAAACACTTGCTCTTTTTGTGATGAAATTTTCACAGGCTAGTTTTATGAAATATTTCGTGAAAATTAGAGGGTTGAAATGAGCGTATGCTTCCAAATACTATAGGGAGGACATCGAATTCTAACACGAGGTAAACCTTGAGGGTCCTCGAGGTAACTCAGGGTAACTTGGGTCTGCAGAGTTTATGAATGGAAGAGCTGGAGCCATGAATAATCAATAATGCAAGAGGTCAAACTGCTGCCACACAATGAAAATGGATTTCACTGGGCAACAAAGAACTTTGTCAACCTTTTGACAACTTACAACAGTAGAAGATTATGGTGAGATAAATCATAGGTTGGTGAAATTCTTGCGTCGGGAGATAAACAAACTCTGCTAAAACTGATTGTACTTAATTGATAATTAATTACTTTTTAAAAAGATTTTGCATTACTTCACATTTGGCGCTGTCACGACTCCCAGACAGTTAGCTCAGTGGAAGCGCCGGTGGCATGATTGCCATAGTTCGGCAACATTGACCGCGGTCAGTACTTGGATGGGAGACCATTCCATGAATTGTTTGGGATTGTGTGGCTAGTCTAGGGGCATGGTAGGTCTTTATTTTATCATCAGAGGCTGCGTTCTTCAGATGGGACGTAAAGCTGTAGGTCCCGTGTATTGAGTGATTTAAATGTTTTATTTTAATTTTGTTTTAATGTATATTTGGGAGTTTCATGGCCGAGCGGTCTAGTGCATCGGATTCAAGTTCTGGTGGCAGCAGAATGTGGGTTCGAATCCTGGCCTGGCCGGTCGTGGTGCTTGTGTCCTTGAGTAAGACACTTAACCATAATTGCTTCGTCCTTCGGATGGGACGTTAAGCCGTAGGTCCCGTGTACTATGAACATCAGTGCACGTTACAGAACCCTTAATGACACTTATCGCGCAAGAGTAGGGGTTTACCCCGGTGTCTCTGGTAGCTAATTAAGCAACACTTGGAGAGGAGATGGGTGCCACCAAGTGTAGTAGTATCACCTACAGAAACGACTATGAGCCATCAAGATGTCACCCAATTGATTTAATTTTGTGTATAGCACTGTATACTCAGTGCTTTCCGAGTGTCTGTGAAAAAACTACACAGGCGACTCAGGCGGGATTCGAACCCACGACCTCCTGCTTACTAGTGCAGAGATAAATCATGGTCCTTTGTGGGGCTGGCTGGCTGGATCTGTCAGCTCTAGCACTGCCCATGAAGATGCCCCTGATGAAACCAATAATGTGCACTGACCCATAGATTATGACCTCCTTACTTTTCAGCAGGCATGTACCTTGTGGTACCTCGAGGTACCACAAGGTTTACCCCAGGTTAGAATTTGATGTCTTCCCTAACTGTAGATTACCCCTGATGACAGCTACATGTAGCACTGTTCCAAGATCTAACATGGGTTCATAAATCATATGCATCCTGATATACTAATAACAATGACTAGCCCCTGTGTCATTGATTTATTGACAAGAATAACATGTGCATTTAGTTCTCCACAGGGTTCATGTTTATACTGTCAAGGTAGAAGAAAACACTGAACAATAGGGTTGCGTTACCATAGAGATATATGCAGACGGTTAAAATATGAGATTAATTTCTAGTACCACCGTCAGTATTATAAACTGCCCTTTAGCGGGTGGGGAATTATCATGGCAAAATTGTTTTGTGTGCCTCTAGTCCAACCAAGGTTGGAAGGAAATCAGACTGGTCTCTTTTTTTGGTACCATATTGAGAAACAGTGCTTATGCAACTGGGAATCTCACAAAAATATGTCCACAATGCGATCAAGGTTCATTTGGGGACAGAGCATTCTGTCCTGGACCCAATGTCATAGAGCTGCTAAGCAGCCGATTTGTTGCTTACTGTACGTTTTCATTTCATAGCGCTGTTAACCGTTAAGCATAGAGAAAGGCACGCTAACTTGCCGGCCGTTATTGCTAGCAAATGAGTGACGCAACAACACAAACCCACGGTGAACACGCACGCACCACTCTGAATATTTTTGCTAACCTGTGAAATACGCTATATGCAAAAGCAATTTTTTTTCCTGCTATAGTTAGCACGAAAATTTGCTTACCAGTAAGCAGCGCTATGACATTGGACCCAGATCATGTGCCCCACCCCCACCCCACCCTCTCATCTTGGCCCAGTTCTTCATTTCTCAATGCCCTGGCACTATGAACAACTTCACCTTGAAAATACCCTGAAAATCCGTTTTGCCTTGAAATAACCGTAATTTCACTGCAATTTCAGTGTCTCTTCCTCTCAGATATTAGCAATAATGTCCACGGTGATTTCACAGCAAATTCATGGTGCTCTCGAGAATTAATGAGCTGCCCCAAAACTTCCACGAGAAGTTTATGGCATTTTCACAGCATTTTCATGGTGAAGGAATTCCAAGAGTATTTCATGGCAATTTCACTGTGTTGTGTCGTCATGAAATTGTTGTGAACTATTTATTTCACTGTAAAACAGATTTTCAGGGCATTTTCAGGGTAAAGTTATTCATAGTGTGGGTATCCCTGTATACAGTGTGCTTGTGCATTGATCCATGTTTCCTCCAATTTACCGCTTTGGTACTTCTAATCTGAACAAAAGTTACAACCAATTAAACCATTCACAAGGAACACTTTGCTAGTTGTTAAATATGTTGACATGTCAGAATGTAATTTATAGTGTAATTTAATTTTATACATTCAATGCTCCAGTCTAATTAACTTTTTTAATTTCATTTGCATTAAATGTACTAATTACTCTTTTTGTTGAGTATGAGAGAATTATTTTGTTTGTGTTGTATCTGAGCTTGGGCGATAACATGATAATATAGAATATAATCGCGATACCTTTTTTTATTCGATTACAATACTGAGAACCTTTTGAAGTTATCGAGATATCGGTAAATCACGATTAAAAAAATATATCGCGATTAAAAATTTTTTTTTTAAATCGCCATTGTGAGTCAAGTCAGAAATTCCATGGAAACAAAATTAGAACAGTCTTTTCAGCTTTTGGAAGTGAGAAACAAAAGCTAACTAGTTCAGAAGTACATACACACTATGCAAAATGATAAACCTACGTTGATCAGCTCTAAGGCAATTGTGCATGATGAAAAAGTAATTGTGATATTATCGATATGGATGAAAAAAAATCGATATCGCCCAAGCTTAGTTGTATCTCATGCTAGAGAAATGGTACAACACTGGCAATGACCCAGATTACAAAATTCAGGGGAGTGATTTGACAAAAGAAAAAAAATCCTGAAAAATGGGTAGCAGGCCTGGGTCTCCCTTTGGTCTAGTGGACAAATGCCCCCCTGAACCTCCTGGATGTTTAATTTTGGAGGATTTACAGACTCTCCACATCCCCACAAACAAAAAACTAGAGGTTTGGACACAATACAGGCTACTTCTTTCTTTCCTTGGTGGCTACTTCTCTTCTTTCAAGAACATGTTGTGGCAAAGGGAGATTTGTGAAAAATCCTGATATCGGGAAAAAAATCTTAGAAATCACAGGGCCTGAAGATTACTGACTTTTTATCCGAAAGTTAAGAGGCACCCCAAAATATGCACATTTAAAAAACAACAAATAGTGAATACTTTTTCACACTTTTCTTAAGACTTTAACCAGTTCATGTCGGAGGCCGTGTATACACGCACATTTTTTTTTGGACAGCGGATCGGAGAGCGTCTAAACACGCCACAGGATTCTCGGGAATATTTGTATAGATTCCCGGTCGACGTGGCAACGAGCCATAAGCATTACGGTGGAAGACGCGGTCTCCCCGGTCACGCTCTGGTGAGCACCATTGTTCGTGTTTGTGCGGTAAAAATAAACCCGCCACGGGGGTTTGGAAAAACTTTTTTATTCCCGGTGCGAACTGGTTAAGACTTCGCATTGAGCAGAAACTTTCACAAAAAATGGTTGTTTAACCCTAACTCCCTAGACAACAAAAGCAGTTGGAGGATTTTGAAGGATTTTTATCGTTCAGTAACAATGCTTAGGGAGTTAGGGTTAATGTAGTAACCATACCCATAGAAGCATTTTTGCTAATATTACCAATGATGTACAGTGTTACCTTCCCTTTAAAGGGGCGATATCGTCATGATCAGAGCAGACTTTCAACAGGGCATGGAATCAGTGCCCTTGTTTAAGATGAACATGAACTGAAAATTACAGGCTCACTTATGCAGCAGCAACGGTAAATATGACCTTATCATGTGGGGTATTATTTTCAGTTACCGAGTTATGTTAATCTAAAACTAGCACTCTGATTCCATGCCCTGTTGATCGTGACTATTTTGTCCCTTTAACCCTAACTCCCTAGGCCCATTTGCTTGTACACATAACCTGAATCCTTCCTAACTCCCTAGGCCCATTTGCTTACACATAACCTGAATCCTTTCTAACTCCCTAGGCCCATTTGCTTACACACAACCTGAATCCTTCCTAACTCCCTAGGCCCATTTGCTTACACACAACCTGAATCCTTCCTAACTCCCTAGGCCCATTTGCTTACACACAACCTGAATCCTTCCTAACTCCCTAGGCCCATTTGCTTACACATAACCTGAATCCTTCCTAACTCCCTAGGCCCATTTGCTTACACATAACCTGAATCCTTCCTAACTCCCTAGGCCCATTTGCTTACACATAACCTGAATCCTACCTAACTTCCTAGGCCCATTTGCTTACACATAACCTGAATCCTTCCTAACTCCCTAGGCCCATTTGCTTACGACATAAAACACAATAAAGGGGGCCACTTTGCATCCGTCACGTTAGCAGTTTTTCCAATGGTTGTTATTTATATTTAAGTACCTGAAACCGACCAAAAAGTGTTTCAACATGTGAATGGACATGCAGGCTTATACTAGAACTAATTTGAGTTGATTTATTTATTTTTTTTTTTTTTAAATAATTTTTTTACCCTCAAATTTCCATCAAAATTGGCGGAAAAAGTTACCTCACTTTTCCGTCCATTTGTTGATGGAAATTTTAGGGTAATTAAAAAAAATAATAGTAATAATCAACTCAAATTATCTTTAGGATAAGCATGCATGTCTATTCAAATGTTGAAATTCTTTTTGGGTGGTTTCAGATATTAAAAATAAAATTACAACCATTAGAAAAACTGGTAACGTGACGGTAGGAAAGTGGCCCCCTTTATTGTGTTTTATGTCTTACACATAACCTGAATCCTTCCTAACTCCCTAGGCCCATTTGCTTACACATAACCTGAATCCTTCCTAACTCCATAGGCCCATTTGCTTACACATAACATGAAACCTTCCTAACTCCCTAGGCCCATTTGCTTACACATAACCTGAATCTTTCCTAACTCCCTAGGCCCACTTGCTTACACATAACCTGAATCCTCCCTAACTCCCTAGGCCCACTTGCTTACACATAACCTGAATCCTCCAAAATCCTTCAGTAGTAAAGCAAGCACATGACATGTATGCACACATGACATGTATGCACACATGTGTTTCTAATTTGTGATACATGTACATGGCCAGGGACCCTCCCTGCATGCATGGAGCAATAAACAGTGTCCACTGACCCAAGCACTGACCTTGCAATCACTACAACAAACATGGATGTACATGTACCATGGAAAGGCAAGTATGCCTAATAACCTCAATCCTCCAAAATCTTTCACTGTAGCAAAGAGCATGTAGCATGTAACCTCAATCCTTCAAAATCCTTCAAAATCCTTCAAAATCCTTCACTTTAGCAAAGAGGATTTCATTTCATTTCATTTATTGATTTCACAGGTAGAAAAACAAATAAACACAAATTTACATTAAATTAACAGAAACAGAAACAAAAGGTAGCACCCCTGTAGGATTACAAACAAGTAAACTAAATTACTGTCGAGTTGATCTCCTGATACTACCACTTAGGAAGTAAACAAATATTGAATCACACAAAGAACGATAAATGGCTTTAGGCACACTTTTGAGATATAAAAATAATATTAAAATAAAAATATAAAAACTTAATACTACACAGTTTGAGTTAGGGCATCTCCTAGGCCAGGGACTAATAAATTTTTTCTAAGTGAATTAACCCTTCTACTACTATAAGGGTCAAAATCAGTCAAAATGTTGATATACTTGCCGAGGTATATATTTTTACCGCACAAACACGAACAATGGTGCTCACCAGAGCGTGACCGGGGAGACCGCGTCTTCCACCGTATGCTTATGGCTCGTTGCCACGTCGACCGGGAATCTATACAAATATTCCCGAGAATCCTGTGGCGTGTTTAGACGCTCTCCGATCCGCTGTCCAAAAAAAAAAGTGTGTGTATGTACACGGCCTCCGACGCGAACTGGTTAAACAACTTTTTCACATAGGGGGTATAAACGTTTGCCCAATTTGTGAGGCCTCTCTTAGCCACCATACTTTGTAAATGTTGGAAAATTTTGTCCACGCGAATGTATCACGTATTTTCTTGTTGGCAAAAAAAAAAGAAGATGGCTGAAAAAATAAAGGAAAAAAGCACATCACCGCACTGATTTTGAAGCCAACCGATGACCAGAAACCTTAGTAAAGATCCATTTATCACAGCTTACATGAAAGTATTTATACTGTGTTCGTTTTGGGTAGAATGTCATCCAACCGCCACTTTTTTCTCATTCAATATAACCAATAATGTAATCTTACCTACCTAGTAAGGTGGAGAACATATGGATGATGATGGACATATACTTCAAATTATTCCAGGATATTTATTTCATGAAAAATCAGGCATTTTGAGTATAGGCCTACGATGACTTCCTCAGTCATGTCAGCCTGACCTTGTCAACTCCCCCGTTAGCGACCAACACGGTCATTGTACATGCACAGTGGCAACTGTCTATAATATAGGATCCTTCTATTTTCTGACGGGGAGGATTTTTTTAGAAGGGAAATAAAGTCCGAAAACCATCATAAAAGTGGATTTTAAAGATAGTTTTCATTTTCTGTACCTCCAAAAATCAATAGAATCATTTTTTAACTGGATAGTAGTTGCAAAAAAATCCCCCAAAAACCCTTAAAAAGTGGCGGTCGGATATGACATTCTTTCCAAGGACAATTTTAGGTCAGGTCCTAATTATACAGAACAGACCTTGGAAGGGGTACAATGTCGTATCTGGCCGCCACTATTTTTCATTAAATATAACCAATAATGTAATCTTACCTACCTGGTAAGGTGGAGAACATGGATGATGATGGACATATACTTCAAATTATTCCAGGATATTTATTTCATGAAAAATCAGGCATTTTGAGTATAGGCCTACGATGACTTCCTCAGTCATGTCACTGTCAGTCTGATCTTGTAAACTCCACAATTAGTGACCAACACAGTCATTGTACATGCGTATATTAATAGGATCCTTCTATTTTCTGAAGGGGAGGATTTTTTTACAAGGGAAATCAAGTCCGAAAACCATCATAAAAGTAGATTTTAAAGATAGTTTTCGCTTTCTGTAGGCCTACTACCAAAAATCGATAGAATGATTTTTTAACTGGTTAGTGGTTGCAAAAAAAATCCAACTGAACATAATAATTTCGAAATTAGGCCTATACAGTACGAAATGTCGACTATAGTATCGTTAAATTGAAGTCTACTTTAATATTTAATAACAATAGAAGAAATTTAATGTAATTACCGTACCCATGTCCGAATAATGTGTTGAGATTTAAGAACGTACTTGCTGCTGGTGTTGATGGCTTTGCTGAACAATAATACGTGTTGCTCTCATGCATGCAGCTAGCAATTGTCAATCGTGCACAGTCAGTCTACGTGAATTGTACACACGATATGGCGGCGCGTACCCGTATCATAGGAACATACAACACTTCGTAATCAATATTTGAGGGCGCCCTATTATATTAACGGGGCACGAAATTTAACTTGCAGCCTAGCCGGCCGGGCTGCTAATTAAAATTATAAGCTGGAAAAAATAAGTAAAGACTGTTCGCGGTGACATCATGTGAAATTCTCAAATTGCTTACCAGAAAGTTTTACTGAGCAGACACAAAATATATGCATTTTGTCTGGTAGTCTGTTTTATATTGCTTAGCAAAAATTATTTGCTAAGCATAATGTTTCGTCCATGTACGTAATTCGCCGCACTCGTGAAATGACGCACCTACCTTTGGCTTAGTATTTCTCGGAAAACTTACAAAACTATGGCGTATTACTGGTTGCATAAACTTATCTAAGTCGTGCTTGTTACAGAAATAAAAATTATAGTGAAATTGTATGATTTACTGGAAAGTTAGTGCTTGTGAAAGTGGAAAAAGTTGTTTAACCACTGATTTTACTAGGTACAAATAGTAAGAGATTTACATGACCTCAAATTTTTTTCACGAACATCTGTGATTTTATTGTTCTATGCCGTCAACAAGCTGTTGCCTGTGGAAACCAAAATATATTAAAGAAATACTGATCCTCGAAATGGACACATTCCTTATAGAAGAAGACTACTTAATTCGTTGGTGTTTTTTTCGATGGTAGTGTAAAATTATTGAGAAAACGAAACATTAATGTCATGGTTATGAAAAGAAATCTTTTATTTGACAAAATGTTAACAGCATTTTTACACATTTCAAAGTTTTAAATTACTTTTTGCAAAAATTGTAACCACCTTCCATTTTATTGGTATTTCAAGAATATTGATTAAAAGTTTTGAGAGCTTCTCCAAATTATACCATTTTATTTTAAAAATCGAAAACAATATTTTTATTTTCAAGATTAAAAACAATTTTACAACCATCTGGAATAAGATGAAACATGATTCAACTGTTTTTCTTCTCGGGTACATTTTCTGTGCCCCCATCAACTTTAACAGTTTGGGGGTGAGTCATTAAACCAATATCAATTTTCTGATTACCACAATTCTGTGCGTCTCAAATAACGGCGCTCAAGACGTCCACACGTATGATCATGCATTGAAATTCAGCATTTTACAAGAAAATCCTTCACTGAAACAAACTGAAACACCAAACTGCTAATTTCATTTGTAAGTTACCGTCCAGATGATTATATACTACTCAAAACAATTTAGGGAACACCGGAATAATCTCAGTTAAAGCAAGATCATTTATTTCAGATAAACACAATGTTTCACAGAATTGATGAGAAACAACTGCACAATGAAACAGATGATAAAGGATGCATAATAATAATAATAATGTGTGGATTTATATAGCGCACGTATCCACCAACTAAGTGGTGCTCAAGGCGCATTTATATTATTATCCCTGCTCATAAGGCTCATAAGGCTCATAAATCATTCCTGAAACCATCTCAGCTCCCTGGGGAGTATACAACTCAATTGCTGCCATTTCTAGCGCATATAGAGCAAACCAACTCTGCCTTCACAGGTACCCATTTAACCCCTGGGTGGAGAGAAGCAATTATGATTAAGTGTTTTGCTCAAGGACACAAGTGTCATGGCCGTGATTCGAACCCACATTATGTTGCTAACACCAGAACTTGAATCCGGTAAGCTAGACCGCTCGGCCATGACATGACTACTGAAAGAGAGAGGGGGTTGCAAATGAAAATCCCGGTTCATGGAACATTTCAAACCTATTTGATGTTAAAAATCCGGTGTTCCCTAAATTGTTTTGTATAACCTTAGGTGCGTCATTTAGGGTAAATTGAGGATTTTGCTTAGTAGTTCTATGAAATTTGCCTCTCAGTGGCCGAGTCACACAGAGCTAGAAGTAGAAGTGGGTGTTCCAATACAAAGCTACTACATTTGTGAAGTTGGAAGATATGTCGCCTGTGTTCTCCGCTATTTTAGCGGACATCAAGGCCGTAGCGAGCGGGAGGGATGTGTTGGGGAGGGGGTAGGGGGTGGGGGGCTATGACACCCCAAATAATTTTCCTCAGTCGGCAAATGAAGCATCAAAGGTTCTAGAACAAGGGTTGGTCCAGAATAAATATTCAGTCGGCAAAAGAGGTATGGGTTTGCCGACTGCAAATGTATCGTGTTTCTAATTAAGCACTGAAGATTTGCAGAGTTGTTTGTTATCAGTTGTTTTTCACTTTGTAATACAATGTATTTTACTCACAGAAAGAGCTGTGGTTTCGGGGGGAAAATGTCCCCACAACCAGTTAAATAAACCACCACCCCCCCCCACCCCCACCCAAAAAAAATGTCCTGGCTACGCCATTGATGTCATTTGGCAAGTTGGCTTCCACACCTCCCCCCCAAAGAAAATGCCTTCGTTACGCCCCTGCCAGACATTTTCGTGATTACCCTATATCTTTCTTTTCATCAAAACATTAATTTTCTAAAAACTGATAATTTCTTGATCATAGAAATGAAAACGAATATTTTGAAATGAGATATTTCACCAAATAAAAGTCAGAAGTTCAGAAAGACAATAAGATTTCTCAAAAATACCAGGTTTAATTGTTTAACTGTTTCACAATATAGAATACTTTGAATATTGTAATAATATGTATGTGATAAAATTATTATGTGACATTTGTGACATATATTTCAAAATAGATTGTATAATTACAAAGTATACATGATGCAGGTTGCATAGATTATTTTAGTAAAAATCGAAATTAAACATTTTAAAACAAAATTATATTAAGGCACCTTTTTCCATTGGATTTTATTTTGTGGGTGAGTCACTGAATCTGTTTCCAAGATTACAAATGTTTATCACTAGCAACACATCTATAACTATACAAGGTGTCCAAAAAACATTTGTTGTTACAAAAACAGCAACAATTACTTTGCCATACCTGATGCCCAATTATTTTTTTAGGTGCTGTGAAACTTTAATTTTATTTGGTTGCATGGTTTGAAATTTGGTAAGACTTAAATAACTGTCATTGTCATCAAAGCGTTGTCCCGATTGGGTCCTATTGGTACCCTCATTGGGAGAAAAGGGTCCCAATCGAGGTACAATGATCTCCCAATGGGGAGAGTATAGCAGAAAGCATTGTCCCGATTGGGGCCTATTGGTATCCTCATTGGGAGAAAAGAGTCCCAATCGAGGTACAATGATCTCCCAATGGGGATAGTATAGCAGAAAGCGTTGTCCCGATTGGGGCCTATTGGTATCCTCATTGGGAGAAAAGAGTCCCAATCGAGGTACAATGATCTCCCAATGGGGATAGTATAGCAGAAAGCGTTGTCCCGATTGGGGCCTATTGGTATCGTCATTGGGAGAAAAGAGTCCCAATAGAGATACAATGATCTCCCAATGGGGATAGTATAGCAGAAAGCGTTGTCCCGATTGGGGCCTATTGGTATCCTCATTGGGAGAAAAGAGTCCCAATTGAGGTACAATGATCTCCCAATGGGGATAGTATAGCAGAAAGCGTTGTCCCGATTGGGGCCTATTGGTATCCTCATTGGGAGAAAAGAGTCCCAATCGAGGTACAATGATCTCCCAATGGGGATAGTATAGGTGACAATGACCCTGTTAACATCAGTATATCACAAATGCTATTTACGCCATTCCAAGTGTGAGAAATAAACACTCATAACTTGCTATTGTTTCCCATCCATACACCATGTAAATGTTATAATGCAGTGACCGACCATTCTATTGTCTATCTTGGAACATTACAATTAGCACCAGCGTTGAAGGGGCAGTATCGTCATGATCAGAGCAGACGTTCAACATGGCATGGAATCGGTGTCCTAGTTTAAGATGAACACAGTGACTGAAAATTACTGGCTCACTTATGCAGCAGCAACGCTAAAAAATGACCGTACCATGTGGGGGTATTATGGCAGTCATTGAGTTGATCTAAAACTAGCACTCTGATTCCATGCCCTGTTGATCACAATGATACTGCACCTTTAAACAATTGAACTTTATTTATACACTAGTAAACCCAATTTTATAAAAATTTCACAGACAACAGCAAATACACTGGACATTAGATGTCCGGAAAAACAAAATCACACAATAGGTAAAACTTGTAGCTTTGCATGGTGGGGATGATAAGTAACACTAATTGCGGTGACACCATGTGGAATCTCAATTGAGTAGTAATTAGTTCTGAAAAGAACTGCAGGTACAACTCGACGTTTCGATCAGTATGCTCTGATCGTCTCCCGAGGACGATCAGAGCATACTGATCGAAACGTCAAGTTGTACCTCCAGTTCTTTTCAGAACTAATTACTACTCAATTGAGATTCCACATGGTGTCACCGCAATTAGTCTTACTTAAAATCACAAAATCACAAAAACTTACACTGATGTGTAAGTAGCAGCTAACTTCATGGATAAAATCCGATAGGTTTTACAAAAAATAGTCATATCTGAGCAATTTCTTTTTAAGTATCAAAATTTTGCATTTTTGTTGATCTTCTTAAATGCCGTTGACTGATAAATGGTCCGTTTTCTTCTTCTGAATGGAAACTTTCCACACAAAATTAACATGCGAGACTTATCCTATTAAGAACTATTTTTTCTTGTTTGTACCAATAAATTTCAATAATACCTTAGTTCAACCATAACTCAAAATATGTCATTAATTACACAAACTACTTAATCTGCATAATCCCGTGATTCCATTGGTTTGTACATGTCGTAAATGCTGTTTAAAATGTGTTTAAAATCTATTCAGTTATTTCATTAAAATATGAACATCTTACTTAACCCTCCTACTATTGCTGCACTTTAGTGGGAAGTTGCTATCGAGGTCAAAACCAGTCAACTGTCTGTTTTGACTGTTAACCCGAATGTGCACACAGGGGCATTTTTGACTGGTTTTTACTGTCAATTTGACCACCCTGAACAATACCAGACAATGCTTTTACCAGTCAAAAACAGTCGACTCATTTTGACCTGTAAATGTACTTACGACACATAAGGTTTGACAGTGTTTGACTAGTAAGTGCACTAGATATACCTTGGCAAGTATATAAACATTTCGACTGAATTTGACCCTTGTAGTAGTAGGACGGTTAACTCATAAATGGAATTAATAAAAACCTGTGCCCAATTTCACAGAGTTGCTACGTAGAAAAAAAAAAAAATTTTTTTTTTGCCCAAGCGGATTTTGGTTGGTTAACAGCCAAACTTCCACACAAAATGTGTGTATTTTGGCTGGTAGTCTGTTTCAAAATGCTTATAAAAATTCTCTGCTTAGCAGCTGTAAAACAGTTACAGAAATCTGGAAGAGCCATTGGTGAGGTAACGTGGTGAGACACAATGATACAATGGAGAATACAACACTTTGTTCTTTCCTATTTTATAAAATTACCAAATTATAATCCGAAAGCTTCATTAACCCTAACCCCCTAGGTATTCTGGCTAGGAACCTTCCTGAATCCTCCAAAATCCATCACTATTGGAAACATGCCCTTATCTTCAAAATGCACCATGCATTTGTGGAGTGTCGTGGCCGAGCGGTCTAGCTTACCGGACTCAAGTTCTGGTGTTAGCAGCAGAATGTGGGTTCGAATCCCGGCCGTGACACTTGTGTCCTTGAGCAAGACACTTAACCATAATTGCTTATAGTGGCAGAGGCAGTTTAACAACTGCCTTGTTCTGGACTAGTTACCCCTCCCAGTCCTATTCGCACCGTGAAGAGGCTGGTTATTAACTTGTCTTGTTTCGGTGCGAGGGGCTGGTTTCTTCAGTGTGGAGTCATTGTAACAACTCAATGACTTAGTAGCCCCCACCTTAGAGTGGCCATTGGCCTTGTGTGGGGCGATTTGCATTTAAAAAAAAAAAAAAAAAAAAAAAAGGAATTTTCGTTGATCTTTCATATTCAGCACTTATGGCCTGTACTTCTTTGCCAGGTAGTAATTTTGTCCCATTTGAAGAGGTGAAAAGTACCAGTTTCCAACAGTCCTGAATTTTTCCCCAAAAGTGCCCCTTGGAGGATTTTGCAGGATTTGGGGGTGGTTTGGGTTCATGTTGGTAAAGGAAGCAACCAACCTGAAAAGTTAGTCAGCCTGAAGTGCTTTCATTTCAGAGAAAATACAGAAAAATATGAACATTTACCCAACAAATTTTCCAGATGGCAACTTATTACTCAAAGTATTTTCTGTAAAATGTGGTTATGTTTTTTCACACTTTTCCCCAAGGCTCTACACTGAGCTAAAACTTACACAAGTTGGTTGTTTTACATCACGCCTTAACCAAAACAACCTTAGTTAATGTCTGTGAAACTGCTTCTACGAGTATGCTTACTTTCTTTGAATCAAGATACAGACGATGTAACCTTTGCTTACGTAATTTGTGGCACGGTCACGTTTTCTGCGCGGTGGTATGGCAACACATCCTGTTTAGGTTCAGGCATTACGTCACAGGTATAGACGACGACAACAACAACAACAATTGCGATAAATCCCCTGATAAAATATGGTGGAAAGTACAACCCGAGGAAGGTTTTGCACCACAAAAGACTCTTTCGAGTTGTAAAAAAAAGTGTTGGGTCTGAGAAGAACCAGTGGTTTATACAACTCAACATTTCGATAATATCCTCCGATTGTCATCGGCGGATCCCATCTGATTGGATTTTAATTGACAGGTTGCCCAAAATTTGATTTTTTTTTTAGCATTTCGCTGTACGTGAAATCATCGGAATATGTTGTGTGCAGTTAAAAATTTCTGCAAAAAAAATATTTCAAATTTAATTTAATTTCATATTTCTTATATTACACATCAGTGGGATAATAAGCAGATGTAAATACAGATTAAAAATAACTACATGCGTAAATTGTGACTTAAAGGCACAGTATCGTCTTGATCAGAGCAGACTTTCAACAGGTCATGGAATCGGTGTCCTAGTTTAAAACACAGCGACTGAAAATTACTGGCTTATTTATGCAGCAGCAACTGGTAATATGACCTCATCATGTGGGGTATTAATGTTAGTCACCGAGTTAATCTAAAAGTAGCACTCTGATTCCATGCCCTATTGATCGTGACGATATACTGTCCCTTTAAGGAGATTGTATACCATTGCTAAAATGTCTGTAACAACCACCGACTATTGTGAATTCACAAAGGGATGCACATACAAATTTGTATGTGCATTAAAACCCTAACCCCCTATAGGTATTCTGGCTAGGAACCTTCCTGAACCCGAACCCCCTATAGGTATTCTGGCTAGGAACCTTCCTGAACCCGAACCCCCTATAGGTATTCTGGCTAGGAACCTTCCTGAACCCGAACCCCCTATAGGTATTCTGGCTAGGAACCCTAACCCCCTGCTCATCAGGTGCATAAATAATTCCTGAAACTATCTCAACTCCCTGGGGAGTATACAGCTCAATTGCTGCCATTTCGGCGCACATAGGGCAAAAGCACCACAGTCGTGGTCAGGATTTGAACCCACATTCTAACAACTCAGCCATCAGAACACAAATCCGATGCACTAAACCACTCGACCATGGCACTCTATAACCCAAACCCACATTCTGACGACTCAGCCATCAGAACACAAATCCGATGCACTAAACTACTCGACCATGGCACTCTATAACCCAAACCCACATTCTGACGACTCAGCCATCAGAACACAAATCCGATGCACTAAACCACTTGACCATGGCACTCCATAATTCAATAATTTTGTAATTGGGTAATTACCAAAAGGTGTACACTGCTTTTACAGAGAAAGAATAACATTGGGAAAATAACCAGATTATCAAAAAAATGACATATTATCTAAAAGCCTACTTGGTGTTCAGTTGGTATATGCTTCAATCATCCTGAGAAATTACTCTGTCTGAAGTGCTTACACCTTTTCATTAAGGCACAAAATAATTGTCAGAAAAGCTCAGTTTAACAGTAATTGTAAGTGCTCAAATGTATGACAGCACCCACTAGAAATTAATTCTGAAAAATATGTAATTTTAGAGTATTTGTCATAATTTCCTCAGTAAAATAGCATTGTTCCAGTCTCCTGACGATGAGTCGAGAATACTAAACGAAACGTAGGGACGACCCCGAGAAGTCCCCATGGTTCTCCCTGAAGCACGCTCTCACTTAGCGATAGTTGAGAAACGAGGTGCCCGATATTGGCTCTCCCCCGAACCATAATCTCACTCCCTGAACCATAATCTCACTCCCTGAACCATAATCTCACTCAGCGACAGTTGAGATAAGAGTTGCCCGAAAAGGTTTTTTACAAAACCCGGTACCACACTTGATAGCATTGTTTCGATAAGTGCAGAAAATTACAGGTAAAATAATAATACGTATCTACTAAGGAATAATAAATTAAATGGGGCACTATATAATTACTAAAAACTACTTTACTTCAACCGAAGAGATTTCACCAAAATTTACAAAGTATTTTAAATATGGTTCTTCATTATAACACAAAAATCGTTGCACATTAAATGACAAATTTACAACCTTACAAATAAAATAACAAAAGTCAAACACATTCATGCATCATTTCCACAAATTTAAAATAAAAGAGAAAAAAATATATAAAACATAAAACACTATATCATGGTGTTGATTAAAAAGTGTAGCAGACACAAGATAATTAATTGTCAAGATTAATTAATTGTCTTAAAAACAAAAATTGTTAAGTCATCGTAACAGTTTGTGCCGAGTCGCTGTATCGTTTCCTTTGGCAGATATCGGGACATATTGCACCACCAAAGTGAGCCAAGGGGGAAAATACATGCCACCTTAAGGGACCACTTGCCCACTTTTTAAGATCAACCTTGTACAAACATTCAAAACTGACCACTGAGTTTTGTAAAATTCGGAAGCAATTTGTGCCTCCCTATATTTTTTGGCTCCACCCCTCATTGAGGTTCAGCTTTCAGTCTGGTGAAGGACATGTCAAATCAACTATAAACAAATATTTTAAATTGAATTTTCCCCCCGAAATTTTTTGCCAATTTGCCGCCCCTTTTCTGTAGAATTTCCCTTTTTTGCCACTCTGGCTCCACCCCTCATTGAGGTACACTTATTTCTCAAGTGTTTGGTAATGGATCAACCATGAACACAAATTACAAATCAAGTTTTTTGTTCATTATTTTGAACCAATTTGCAAATGTTTTTTTTTTATTCTGTCACGTCACCCCCCCTTTTTGGTGTCACTCTTGCTCCGCCCCCCTGCTTGTTGTAACATCTCAGTGTTCAGTCTGATGGAGGATCATGTCTGCACTGTCCACAGCAACTTTGACCTGCGGAGACAGAGTGGTGTGTTGGCCGGTACGCATCCTCTTCTTCTGTTTACCCCGCATCGGGGGTGGGATGGCTGCCTCTGCCGAGGTGCTGGCCCCCGCCGACTCTGCCGAGGTGCCGGCCCTTGTTAATCGAGCTGCGATTCTTGACAGCATCCTGCAGCATCTTCAGGAGAAACAACTTGTCCTTGCCTTCCTAATAGTTTTGTGGAAGAGAGAAAAGGCCACGCAGACGGCGATCATTGAAGACGTATGTCAGTCTGTTTCCATGCTGGTGGGCGGGGGAGGGGTATTACTCAGGAGTGTGAATTCGATTGAAAAACGTGGAAAGAAAAGATGGACCAAGTTGCAGCACCTTGAGAAATAACTGGCTTTACCCTCTTAAAAGGGAAGGTGCAACATTGGTATTCCGTAAAGTATTTTCATTTTCAAGCCTCTAGTTTTCACGAAATCCATCATTAAACTAACCTGCCAAAGTTTCATCACAATAGCTTCTCACGTTTTTGTGGGGGGGAAAAAAACAAACTCTTCAATGTTTTCTTATGTTTAACAAAAAGTTATTTTTGGGGGTTAAATCAACACAATATTTCCTTTTTTCTCTAAGATGAAAGCACTTCAGACGGAATAACAAGTAAAATGGCTTGCTGGGAACGCTGGGAACCCTTAGTCCACCATTTTGTATCGTTTCATATCAACGCAAAGTACCGGTATACAACATGCATATTAACCCTCCTACTATAGCTGCACTTTAGTTATAGCTATAGAGGTCAAAATCAGTCAACTGCCTGTTTTGACTGTTGACCCAAATGTGCACACAGGGGCATTTTTGACTGGTTTTTACGGCCATTTTGACCACCCTGAACAATACCAGACAATGCTTTTACCAGTCAAAAACGGTCGACTCATTTTGACCTGTATATGTCCTTACTACATGTGAGGTTTGACAGTGTTTGACTTTTAAGTGCACTAGATATACCTTGGCAAGTATATCAACATTTTGACTGATTTTGACCCTTGTAGTAGTAGGAGGGTTAAAGGCAGGGTATCACAGTTGTACATCAAACTTACTAAGTGTCAAGTTGATGATGGTATCAAGACGATGGTATCAAGACGATGGTATCAAGATAATGGTATCAAGCTTAAAATCATTCTGCTTGAGGTGCTAAAAGATCGGTTTTAAGAAATGTTGTGCCCAATGTTGTTGGTCAGAATGTTTATAACGAACCCAAATTCCACATTGCTATGGATACAAAGTTCATGTTTGTCATTCGACCCAATTTTCAAGAGTGACCTCCCAAATTTATCGTGAAAATTAACAATGTTCCCAACAACGTTTCAGGATTTTTCTTTTTCCATCAAAATCTAGAGAAAAATGCTCTATGTGGTGACGTGAAAACTGGTCCCTCAAACAGGTCCCTGGGGTTAGTTTTTGACCTTTTCATGGCTGTTACGCATTATGGTAAATGCCGAGAAGTTTCGGGTTTTGCCAGAGCGGGTCATAAATACTCCTGAATGTAAAAAAAATTACTAATATAAATATGAACACAAGTAAATCTCTTGTTTATCAACCGACGCAATCTGTTGTTTATCACCCAACGCAAAAGTTTCTCTTGTTTTATTAGAGTCATAATAAATGTGGACTTACTGTAATAACTCGTAACATCCCCATTCCCCACACACATTTTGTTATAAACAATTCCATTTGTGTGGCTTGAACATTCAGTCAAAATTTTAAGAAGTCATTTACGGGTAACTCGAACCGAAAAATGGAATCGGATAATGTAAGTTTCGGTCGGTTATCTGGGTACCCGGTTATCTGGGTACCCGGTTATCTGGGTACCCGGTTATCTGGGTACCCGGTTATCTGGGTACCCGGATACCCGGCACAGCCTTAGTTTGTCACTCAACATTTTTCACTATTTTCTCATAAACAGCGCAATGTAATTGTTGTAAAAACGTAAAAACTGAAACTTTGTTTTTGTTGATACACTTCAATGGAAGACCACCCACACAAAATCTCTACTTTTTAATTCCTCTTACTTTGAACAAATAAGAAATCTGATGTGTGTTCAACTCACCAGGGTTATTTGCTGCTTAAGACGTTTAATTGTCGCACGCCGACCTTCAGTCAATGTCTTGAAGTAGTACACTGCCAAACTGTTTATCAGAAAAAGAGCAATTTGAACTAAAAAAGCAATTTATATCGGAAATTGACCGGAAATGTATCAGCTCAACTTACTCTCTCACTATTTTACTCTCTCATTTATGTCGTTTCTGGTTGAAGACACCGTTGCCAAAATGGATTTTTCCGAGGCAAGGAGGCACTGCGGCTGTTTTGCGGGCGATTTCTTTTATAACCAAGTAATTAATCTACCAATTTATTAATAAAATAGGAAGTTCCTTCCAGGCTGTTAATGGCCGATTGTGAAAATGTGTAACTGAACATGTTTAGTTTTTTTGGGGAGGAGGGGGGGGGGGGGGGTGGGTCATTTTTAGTTAAAAATATACATGCCATACATGTAATTAATGCGGCATTTCAAAGTTATTATTTATTATTATTTACTTTGTTTAAAAGGTAAAAATTTCTTAGACTATTGCAAAAAATTAACACAAAACCAACATTAACCCTCCTACTGATAGACCATTTGAAACCATTCAAAATTTCCACTGTCAGAAATGCCCATTGGTTTGGTACACACACATGGTGATACCATTTGAACAGTGTTGGTAGCAAGCTTTACTACCATTCAAATCCATTCAAATGCATAGAGGGTCCATTGATTCACCACTTAGAAGTATCCAAACAAGGTTTTGTATTAGCTGTACTACCATTTGGAAAGATCCAAACAAGGTTTTGTATTAGCTGACCTACCATTCAAAACCATTTGGGGGAATCAATACTGGACACAGTTATTTCACCATTCAAAACCACAAAAGCGAATGGTTTCAAATGGTGCATCAACTTGTATGAAAAAGGTACCAAAAGTAGGAGGGTTAAAAAAAAAATTCAGGCAAAAACAGAGAGAAGGATTTCGGAGGATTTGGGATGGTTAGGGTTAATTGACCCAAAATAGCAGTTCCTGGCCTTACGTTTCGAACCTAGCAGGTTCTTTCTCAAAATAGACGATATAACCATACACACACATTATACATATACACAAAGTGGGGCAGAAGTTCCAGACCAATACTCCTGCTCTCCTGGTACCTTTATCTACATGTATTCACCTCTAATCCCTCTTTTGACCGATCCCAAGTACCTGAATCTGCCTCTTGTACCCTTTTCATTTGTGTTTCGAAACGTTAGGCCAATAATGTCCTTTAGGTTGGTAAGCAGTTTGCAAACAGCTCCATTAACCCTAACCCAAATCCTACAAAACCTCTTTGCCAAAGTGAAGGATTTTGGAGGACTGAGGTTATTAGGCATACTTTCCTTTCCATGGTACATGTACATCCATGTTTGTTGTAGTGATTACAAAGTCAGTGCTTGGGTCAGTGGACACTGTTTATTGCTCCATGCATGCAGGGAGGGTCCCTGGCCATGTACATGTATCACAGATTAGAAACACGTGTGTGCATACATGTCATGTGCTTGCTTTACTACTGAAGGATTTTGGAGGATTCAGGTTATGTGTAAGCAAATTGACCTAGGGAATTAGGGTTAACCCTCCTACTACTACAAGGGTCAAATTCAGTCAAAATGTTGACATACTTGCCAAGGTATATCTAGTGCACTTAAAAAGTCAAACACTGCCAAACCCTTATGTGTAGTAAGTACATTTACAGGTCAAAATGAGTCGACCGTTTTTGACTGGCAATAGCATTGTCTGGTATTGCTCAGGGTGGTCAAAATGAGTCAAAACCAGTCAAAAATGCCCCTGCGTGCACATTTAAGTCAACAGTCAAAAACAGGCAGTTGACTGATTTTGACCTCTATAGCTACTTGACACTAAAGTGCAGCTATAGTAGGAGGGGTAAATGAAGCCAGCAAAGATAATTCAATGCAAAGAATTTCCTTTGTAACAGAATTGAAACATTGCTTAATATTTGATAAATACAATAAAAAAGCTACACAAAGTAAAAAAAAATAAAAATAATAATAATGATAATGGAGGCATTTTTAAAGCGCTCTTATACAACGTATCAGAGCGCTGTACATTATTACCCCTGCTCATCAGGCTCATAAATCATTCCTGAAACCATGTCAGCTCCCTGGGGAGTATACAGCTCAATTGCTGCCATTTCGGCGCATATAGGGCTAATCAAACACAACAACCAACTCTGCACTCACAGGTACCCATTTACCCCTGGGTGGAGAGAAGCAATTATGGTAAAGTGTCTTGCTCGAGGACACAAGACCCACGGTCCCGGTCGGGATTCGAACCCACATTCAGACGACTCAGCCATCAGAACACAAATCCAATGCACTAAACCGCTCGGCCATGGCACTCCACTCCAAATAAATAAAAAATTGTAACTAGGAAAAAAAAATGCATATTAATTTTTTATACCCCAAGGTAGTTTGATAATTTCACACCATCAGAACTGGCTGTATAGTGCTTACCACAGTAGAATAATGAGACCAGCTACAACTCCCTGAGTCGTCAAGAAGGTGACGATGAAATTCCAGACCTTTAGGCTTTCCTCCCATTGGGCGACCAGGCCCTTCCAGACATCGAAGGGAGAAGTCAATCCCCGGAATGCTCCGCACTCTGCCGATGGCTGTATTCTGCAGGGGAATTATTTGACAAAAGTAAGCAAAACATGAAAAATGGGTAGCGGGGCCCGTGTCTCCCTTTGTTCTAGAGGACAAAGCCCTCCTGAAACCTCCTGGATGTTTAATTCTGGAGGACTCTCCACATCACCTCCACAAACAAGAAACTAGAGGTTTGGACACAATACAGGCTACTTCTTTCCTTGGTGGCTACTTCTCTTTATTCAAGAAAATTTGGAGGCAAAGGGAGATTTGTAAAAAAAATCCTGAAACAGGGAAGAATCTTGAGAAATCACAGGCCTAATACTGGATATGATGACGGCCCAAATTGTTAGACCCCAGTGATTTTCAACTACTTTGGTGATAACAGGTCACTGATGGCGCATTTCCAATCTCCTCAATCCAACCCCATTTCCCATCTTAATCATGTTCATCTATTTTGGCAAATCTGCCCCCCCCCCCCCCCATCACCCCCAACCAAAACATCCCCAAATAACTTATAGATGAATTTGATAAATTTGACTGAATATGCTACCTACTTGGCAATGCTGTATCCCACGCAAATAATGCAGATGGCATACATGATGAAGAGAATGAATATGAAGAGAGTCTGAGCGAGTCCGGCACGCCAGGGGTGAAGAGACGGCTTGCAGTTGTATAATACACTCAACTAGGGAATAAATAACACAGATGAACTAGGTCAAGTTGAAGTCACATTGAAATCAGGTATAAGAATGTAGTGTTACACTGGCACGCCAAGGGTGAAGAGACGGCTTGCAGTTGTATAATACACTCAATTAGGGAATAAATAACACAGAGGGACTAGGTCAAGTTGAAGTCACATTGAAATCAGGTATAAGAATGTAGTGTTAGACTGGCACGCCAGGGGTGAAGAGACAGTTTGCAGTTGTATAATACACTCAACTAGGGAATAAATAACAGAGGGACTAGGTCAAGTTGAAGTCACATTTAAATTATGTACGAAAATGAAGAAAGTCTAAGCTAGACTGGCATGCCAGGGATGAAGATGAAGAGATGGATTGCAGTTGTATAATGTATTCACCTGGGGGAAAAAATAACACAGATAACACTAGGTCAAGTTGAATTTATATTTTTTTAAAACATGGTATGAAGAGACTCCGAGCTAGACTGGCCCTTCAGGGGTAAAGAGACACTTTGCAGCTGTATGATACACTGAATTAGGGAACAAATAACACGGAGACTAGGTCAAGTTGAAGATATAAAAACAAAACATGGTATAAAGCTAGACTGGCATGCCATGGGTGAAGAGACACTTGGCAGTTGCATAACACACTCAACTAGGATACAAATAACACAGAGGGACTAGGTCAAGTTGAATTTATACAAAAAATATGATATGAAGCCCTGGACTAGACTGGCATGCCAGGGGTGACGAGATGGCTTGCAGTTGTATGGTACACTCAATTAAGCAGTAGTTAACAAAGAATGACTAGGTCAAGTTGATGTTACATCTGAAACTACCAAACAAATTGACAGGGAATCTAGCCAGCTATGGAGAGTCGTGGCCGAGCGGTCTAGCTTACCGGACTCAAGTTCTGGTGTTAGCAGCAGAATGTGGGTTCAAATCCCGGCCGTGACACTTGTGTCCTTGAGCAAGACACTTAACCATAATTGCTTCTCTCCACCCAGGGGTTAAATGGGTACCTGTGAGGGCAGAGTTGGTTGATTAGCCCTATATGCACTGTAATGGCAGCAATTGAGCTGTATACTCCCCAGGGAGCTGAGATGGTTTCAGGAATGATTTATGAGCCTTATGAGCAGGGGTAATGATATAATGCGCCTTGAGCACCACTTAGTTGGTGGATACGTGTGCTATATAAGTCCACACATTATTATTATTATTATTATTAGCTATCTCAACGGGAAACTGAATATCTCCCATGGGAGAAAGAGAAGAGTACTGAATGGAAATAAAATTTAAGAAGGAACTCACCTGTTTGATGTAAAAGAGAAGGATTAATTTGACGATGCAGATGATCATAAGAAGTGGAGCAAAGAACATACCAATCCTGAATAGATAACAAATATAGATACAACATTCAATTGGATATCATGACATCTTAAGCCAAACAAAAAAAAGTCTCCGGTTTCCGGTCATAGGTCGGCTTAAAAATAGGTGTGGTGACGCACTTTTTATTTTGGCAATCTTTTTTTTTTTGCCAATCTTTTTTTTTTTGCCAATCTTTTTTTTTGCCAATTTTTTTTTGGGGCCAATCTTTTTTTTTGCCAATCTTTTTTTTTTGCCAATCTTTTTTTTTTGCCAATCTTTTATTTTTGCCAATCTTTCTTTTTGCCAACCAGTGAAATAATCTTGACAAGGTTCTTACTCATATTGTAAAAAAAAAGAACAATGGAAAAATGGTAAATTCTTTCATACAGAGGTATGAAAATGAGTAGCTGGCCATGGGTCTCCCTCTAGAAACTAGAGGTTTGGAAACAATAAAGCTTACTTCTTTTTTCCTTTGGTGGCTACTTCTCTTCTTTCAAGAACATTTTGAGGCAAAGGGAGATTTGTAAAAAATCCTTAAATCAGGAAAAAATCCTGAGAAAACACAGGTCTGCTCAAAAGAACCTTTCCTCAACAATAATGGTTGATAAGCATGCCTTAATGTAGTACTAGACTATAGAGGGCCACGGTCGAGCGGTTTAGTGCATGGATTTGTGTTCTGATGGCCGAGTCGTCAAAATGTGGGTTCGAATCCCAGCCGCGACCATGGTGCTTGGTGTCCTTGTGCAAGACACTTTACCATAATTGCTTCTCTCCACCCAGGGGTAAATGGGTACCTGTGAGGGCAGAGTTGGTTAATGTGTTTGATTAGCCCATATGCGCTGAAATGGCAGCAATTGAGCTGTATACTCCCCAGGGAGCTGAGATGGTTTCAGGAATGATTTATGAGCCTGATGAGCAGGGGTAATAATGTAATGCGCCTTGAGCACCAAGTTTGGTGGATACGTGCGCCATATAAGTTCACGTTATTATTAGGTGTTCGGGTATGCGCCCGAAACACCTATTGTTATTGTTCGGTTTTTTTTGTTTTTTTTAATTTTTCTTCTCCTTCTTCTTCTTCTTCTTTTCCGGATCGATTGTCTACAAAAAAACACATACTTGCAAACTTCATATGAACTTGAAACTTGGCACATACTTAGAACATAACACGTAGATGAAACATAATTTGTCACGTCATTATTAGGTCATCAGATATCGAATTTCGATCAATCATACTTTATTAGTTAAAACGTTTTGATTACGTTGCAAATGAAAGACTACACGGCTTTTTCAACGCTAAAAAGTGCGCCCTCTGTTGGTGAATGTAAATCAGCTCTGGTCGTGCTCATTATGTATGCATGTTTAAGGAATTGAGCGTACGCTAATATGGATTGTCGCTCTCTATCGGCAAAAACGATTGTCTACAAAAACACATACTTGCAAACTTCACATGAACTTGAAACTTGGCATATACTTAAAACTTAACACGTAGAAGAAACATAATTTGTGACGTCATGATTAGGTCATCAGATATCGAATTACAATAAATCAAAGTTTAATATTTAAACAAATCATATCTCAACAACCAGAAAAGGTACATTCACAATTTTTGTACCATTGTATAGATTGTTAATTGTGGAAAAATATTTACACAAAGGTGACCCCAATTTGACCTTACTTCCTGTCCAAACCGGAAGTCAAAGTTTAATATTTAACAAAAATCATATCTCAACAACCACAAGAGATAAATTCACAATTCTTTCACCATTGTACAGATCGTTAATTGTCAAAAAATATTTTCAAAAAAGTGACCCCAATTTGACCTTTACTTCCTGTCCAAACCGGAAGTCAAAGTTTAATATTTAACAAAAATCATATCTCAACAACCACAAGAGATAAATTCACAATTCTTTCACATTGTACAGATCGTTAATTGTCAAAAAATATTTTCAAAAAGGTGACCCCAATTTGACCTTTACTTCCTGTCCAAACCGGAAGTCAAAGTTTAATGTTTAACAAAATCATATCTCCACAACCACAAGAGGTAAATTGACATTTTTTGTATCATTGTATAGATTGTTAATTGTCGAAAAATATTTACACAAAGGTGATCCCAATTTGACCTTACTTCCTGTCCAAACCGGAAGTCAAAGTTTAATATTTAAAAAAATCATATCTCAACAACTACAAGAGGTAAATTCACAATTTTTGTACCATTACACAGATCGTTAATTGTCAAAAAATATTTACAAAAGGTGACCCCAATTTGACCTTACTTCCTGTCCAAACCGGAAGTCAAAGTTTAATATTTTCAAAAATCATATCTCAACAACCACAAGAGGTAAATTCACAAATTTGGTACCATTATACAGATCGTTAATTGTCAAAAAATATTTATACCCCAATTTGACCTTACTTCCTGTCCAAACCGGAAGTGAAAGTTTAATATTTAAAAAAATCATATCTCAACAACCACAGGAGGTAAATTGACATTTTTGTACCATTGTACATATTGTTAATTGTCAAAAGTATTTACACAAAGGTGACCCCAATTTGACCTTACTTCCTGTCCAAACCGGAAGTCAAAGTTTAATATTAAAATAATTTCTAAATTCAGTATTGTATTGTATTCAAATAAACTTCATGAGAACTTCAACAGACGTTAACATTTGACTTCTCCAACACTTCGAATTTATGACGTAACCATTTTAACTTCAACCGAACACCTTGTTTTTGTTATGACAAAAACTTATATCTAGTTATTATTATTATTATTAGACATCAGCCCAGTTGGATGGGCTCTTACCAAGTGTACGTCTGTGACTGGATCAAGTCCATGGTATTCCTGGCTATGTCAAACTCGGGAGATGCAAACCACTTGCAGAAATAGTCTCGTCCAATCCTGGAAAGACCACAAAAAAACAAAAAAAAGCAAATTACCGAAACCAGCTATCATTGAAACAGGCATGAATGGATTCACCACAGAAAGTACATATTCATTTATCAACGGAAAATTCCGATTATCAAATAAACCACAAGGGTAACTGCCTAGGTACATTTTTGGAGTGAACTAAACAAAAAACAAATCACGGGATCGAGTCCCGCTTCAGTGAATTTTTCTCTGTTAGCTTTAAAAATTGATTAACCCTAACCTTCCTAAATCCTCCAAAATCCTCTTTGCTAAAGTGAAGGATTTTGAAGGATTGAGGTTACATACTACATGCTCTTTGCTAAAGTGAAGGATTTTGGAGGATTGGGGTTATTAGGCATACTTGCCTTTCCATGGTACATGTACATCCATGTTTGTTGTAGTGATTGCAAGGTCAGTGCTTGGGTCAGTGAACACTGTTTATTGCTCCATGCATGCAGGGAGGGTCCCTGGCCATGTACATGTATCACAGATTAGAAACACATGTGTGCATACATGTCATGTGCTTGCTTTACTACTGAAGGATTTTGGAGGATTCAGGTTATGTGTAAGCAAATGGGCCTAGGGAGTTAGGAAGGATTCAGGTTATGTGTAAGCAAATGGGCCTAGGGAGTTAGGAAGGATTCAGGTTATGTGTAAGCAAATGGGCCTAGGGAGTTAGGAAGGATTCAAGTTATGTGTAAGCAAATGGGCCAAGAGAGTTAGGAAGGATTCAGGTTATGTGTAAGCAAATGGGCCTAGGGAGTTAGGAAGGATTCAGGTTATGTGTAAGCAAATGGGCCTAGGGAGTTAGGAAGGATTCAGGTTATGTGTAAGCAAATGGGCCTAGGGAGTTAGGAAGGATTCAGGTTATGTGTAAGCAAATGGGCCTAGGGAGTTAGGGTTAATGTACCTAGTCAGTCTCCGGTTTATTTGATGATATAACATATATATATCAAAAACTGCATCGTCTCTGAGTGATCTTCCTGACCGTCGCTTCCCAGGTTTAGTGTAGTAACTTTGTGTCTGATCCCTGGCTACACGACATGTGTGGGCCTACATGGATTCTGACAACAGCACACCCAGAACAATGACATTTGACAACCAAGAGACTGCCAACCATAGGACTGGATGTTTCAGCTGGCACAGCAACGGGTATGGTAAAAGTAATTTCTTTGCTCACATCAATGACTAAAATTTGGGGCTTAGCATCAGTAAATACAACATTTTCAGAAGGTTTTTGCCCTTTTTGTGAAAAGACAAAAAAAAAAAAAAACAGATTATGTTTTTGTCCCCTGGAGGGTACACAAAATCATGAACCATTTAACATCATAGAGTGGAGTAATCTTTCAGTCAGGTGGGAAAGCTTCAAGTATTGACGGAAAAGCGTCAGGTGACAGCAAAGTTCAACTTTTGAGAGCATTTTTATTTGTTTTTATTTATTCTGCCCCTGCCCCCCTGCCCCCCCTGCCCCCCCTGCCCCTGCCCCTGCCCCTCCCTCCCCTGCCCCCTCCCCTGCCCCCCCCTCCCCCCTTTAGTTCTAGCCTCCACTTTGAGTGACATTTAAGAGCCTTGTGTTTCGGCAACTTTTCCTTAAAAAAAACAAAAAATAAATAAATTAAAAAAATAAAACGATCAATAATTGTTTGTAGGGGTCAGTCAGTGGATGCATACATACCTTCTGATGAATTCCAGGAAGAATGTTGATAATATCTGCACTATGAAGTCAACGATGATCAGCTTGTAAACCTCGACACCGAGGAAGGTCTCCCAACACTTAACAAATTAAACAATAGGCATCGGATAGTTCAAGGGGCAATATCGTCCAGATCAACAAGGGCATGGATTCGGAGTGCTAGTTTTAGATTAACTCTGTGACTGAAAATAATACCCCACATGATAAGGTCACATTACCGTTGCTGCTGCATAAATGTGCCTGTACTTTTCAGTCACTATGTTCAGTCACTATCTTAAACTAGGACACTGATTCCATGCCCTGTTGAACGTCTGCTCTGATACCGTCCTTTTAAGACATGGGCAAAGAAATGCTGAAATACAAACTGGCGACAAAAAAGCATGCACAATATTTATTATTTCCTGCGAAGTTTACAAGGAACTGAAGGCGCATGGTCAAAGCTCCAGCTGGATTTACTCTTCAGGAAGGATTCTATCGAAAAACTTATACTGGGTCTCAAATATGATTTATTTCTTCTTCAACCGAGTCCATCATCAAAGCATATACCTATGGGGAAGTGTATTTTGTAAACAACAATATTCGTTGCAAATTCATGGCCAATGTCGTGGTGCTGCTAAAGCGCAGAAGTGTAAAGCGCTAGCCGTGTAACCGGTGAGTCCTAATAGTTACGTGAAATATGCATGAGCAAAAAAAGCAGACATTCCTTGCTAACCTGTGAAATACACTAACGTTAAGCACATCATTTTTCTGCTTGAGTTAGTGCCGATTTTTCGCTTATGGTAAGCAGAGCCATGAAATTGGGCCTTGGGTTTTTTGAACAAAAATAAAACAATTACAATTTCAAAGCAACCATGGAAAAGCAACCTTTAAAAGACAATTTTGCAAACATTTTCAGTCCACAAAAAAGTTCAAAATAGTTTTTAAATAACACAGCATCTCTTTGGAATTCCTTGTCTGGTGCATGTTTCCCTCTATCCTACGATCTATCCTGTTTCAAGAGGAATCTCAATTCTCACCTTCAGCTCCTCTGAGTCTATTTACTTTTTCATTTTTTCTTCTAGTGACTTTTAGCCTTGTTCAGGGCGAATATGCATAAAAAAAAATTTGTATACTGTTTGCTCAGTGTTATGTTATGTTTGCTCGGTGTTATGGCTTCAGCGTCCGCTCGGTGTTATGGCTTCAGCGTCCGCTCGGTGTTATGGCTTCAGCGTCCGCTCGGTGTTATGGCTTCAGCGTCCGCTCGGTGTTATGGCTTCAGCGCCCGCTCGGTGTTATGGCTTCAGCGTCCGCTCGGTGTTATGGCTTCAGCGCCCGCTCGGTGTTATGGCTTCAGCGTCCGCTCGGTGTTATGGCTTCAGCGCCCGCTCGGTGTTATGGCTTCAGCGTCCGCTCGGTGTTATGGCTTCAGCGTCCGCTCGGTGTTATGGCTTCAGCGCCCGCTCGGTGTTATGGCTTCAGCGTCCGCTCGGTGTTATGGCTTCAGCGTTTGCTCGGTGTTATGGCTTCAGCGTCCGCTCGGTGTTATGGCTTCAGCGTTTGCTCGGTGTTATGGCTTCAGCGTCCGCTCGGTGTTATGGCTTCAGCGTTTGCTCGGTGTTATGGCTTCAGCGTCCGCTCGGTGTTATGGCTTCAGCGTTTGTTCGGTGTTATGGCTTCAGCGTCCGCTCGGTGTTATGGCTTCAGCGTCTGCTCGGTGTTATGGCTTCAGCGTTTGCTCGGTGTTATGGCTTCAGCGTCCGCTCGGTGTTATGGCTTCAGTGTTTGCTCGGTGTTATGGCTTCAGCGTCCACTCGGTGTTATGGCTTCAGTGTTTGCTCGGTGTTATGGCTTCAGAGTTTGCTCGGTGTTATGGCTTCAGCGTCCGCTCGGTGTTATGGCTTCAGTGTTTGCTCGGTGTTATTAAATCATAATATGGCTTCAGTTATATTATTCTTGAATTTATCTTGAATTTTTCTTGTCATTACGATTGTTCCATCTGTCTACAGTTTCACCGTAGATAATAAGATATAAATTTGATTTACACTAACCTCACAGGGAAGCGTGTCTGACGTGCCTGCCTCATCGCACTGATCAAACTGGTTGAACCAGTGATACACAAGAACAATCAAAATGATCGCCTTCATCAGGAATGTCCTATTTTAAACAAATAAACAAGTCAACAAATAAACAAGTCAACAAATAAACAAGTCTAACACCAAGCCTGTGGAAAGGTTTCTAGCTGGCCAATCGTCAATTGGGCAAGCTCGGCAGTTGAGAGGTTAAGACGTCTGCACTAGTAAGCAGGAGGTTGTGGGTTCGAATCATCTTTAACACAAGTTACTTTTTTTGATAATAATGTGTTCATTTGATAATTTTGTAATTACCAAAACTGTACTTTCCCTTTAAAAGGAAGGCAGCAATGTGCAAAAAGAAGATTTTTTTTGGTTTCTTACCTAAAGAGAGAGAAGTAGAGAGTCGTACGTGGGTTTTCATATTTCTCTATGTATCCGATGACACTGAAGATGTACGGTAGGATAAGATTATAACCACTCACAACCAGAGCTATAGCCAGGTCTCCTATGATGATAATGTCCGTCTGAGAAAAAGAAAAAAATCTAAAAATCAAAATCGGAAAAATAAGTAAAAATGTTTTCAAATGAATTCTTCTCGTATTCTTGCATTACAATAATGATGAAACTCATTACAAATGCACGCATGACAAGTTACGCAGGTCAGTTTAAAGGGACGGTACAACATTGGTTATTACGGAGCTCTGAGATAATTTTTCTCAGGATGACAACAACCTAAAAGTAGTAAGTCATCTTGCCGAGATAATTTATCTCGGGATGTCGACATCCTGAAAATAGGGTGTCGTCTTAAACTTAACATCCTAAACTTATCTCGGGATGATGACATCCAACTTTCAGGATGTCGACATCCAACTTTCAGGATGTCGACATCCCAAGATAATTTGTCTCAGTATGACAAAATCCTAAACTTATCTTGTGAAGACGACATCATACTTTCAGCATGACATCATCCAGAGATAAATTATCTCGGGATGATGACATTCTACATTTAGGATGTCAACATCCTGAGATAATTGATTTAATTTTGCCCTAAACCGACGTGTGTATAGCACTGTATACTCAGTGCTTTCCGAGTGTCTGTGAAAAAACTACACAGGCGACTCGGGCGGGATTCGAACCCATGACCTCCTGCTTACTAGTGCAGACGTCTTAACATCTCGATCGCGGAACCCGCTGCTATATAGGATTCTAGCCGGCCAATTGTCATCGGGCAAGCTCGGTGGTCGAGAGGTTACGACGTCTGCACTAGTAAGCAGGAGGTCGTGGGTTCGAATCCCGCCCGAGTCGCCTGTGTAGTTTTTTTCACAGACACTCGGAAAGCACTGAGTATACAGTGCTATACACACGTCGGTGTAGGGCAAAAATTAAATCAATTTTTCATCTCCCGCCGCAAGAATTTCATCAACCTATATATCCTGAGATAAATTATCTCAGGATCTCAACAAGTCGGATGGCACTTCCAGAGCTCCGTAGGTAATCACCAGATTTTCACATTAAGAAATGTGCTTGGCATAAAGTTGGTACATGTATCAATTCATCCTGAGAAAGGTTTTTGTCTGAAGTGCTTTCATCTTTAAGAAAACCAGAATTGTTATGTCCAATTTATCAAAAACTGCCGGTGGTGCCTTCCCTTTAAAGTTATTGTTTTCCTGTTTAATGATTGATGGAAATCATACACACTGTGTGATCAAGTGGTTTAGACTCTGCACTTGTAAACAAGCAGAATGTGGTGTGGTTGGTTCCCATATGAGTCTACAATACATCGTTTGACATAGTGAATTAACCCTAACCACCCCCAAACCATTCAAGCACCAACAGCAGGGTTTGTTGGATTTTGATGGACTCAGTACTGTATAGCCCAGACACGGATACTTTACATGGGGCCGGGTGTCCCAATTCCAGCTAAGTCCAACAGTTGGGTGGTTGTGTTACTGCATGGTGTTGGATTTTGATGGACTCGGTACTGTATAGCCCAGACACGGATACTTTACATGGGGCCGGGTGTCCCAATTCCAGCTAAGTCCAACAGTTGGGTGGTTGTGTTACTGCATGGTGTTGGATTTTGATGGACTCGGTACTGTATAGCCCAGACAGGGATACTTTACATGGGGCCGGGTGTCCCAATTCCAGCTAAGTTCAACAGTTGGGTGGTAGTGTTACTGCATGGTGTTGGATTTTGATGGACTCGTACTGTATAGCCCAGACAGGGATACTTTGCATGGGACCGGGTGTCCCAATTCCAGCTAAATCCAACAGTTGGGTGGTAGGGTTTGTGCATGGTGTTGGATTTTGCCGGATTGAGGAACGCTCTTAGCCAAAATAGCCAGGGGGTTAGGGTAAATGCAAATTTGTTTTGTTTGGCAAATTCAAGTATTTTGTTGTCACTGGTGGACAATAATTCACTGCAATTACACTGGTCTACAGCCAAAATGCTTCCGAAACAAATGAAGTCAAACTTGACTAATTATAGGTCACTGAGAATGGAAATGATGCTTAAAATTGTTGATTGGCTCTAGTTTTCAAGATATGGTACCGTTTAATGACTACAAGAGACAACCCAAGAAGCGCAGAGTAGACACTGAATAAGGACTGAACTATGAACTGATACATAGTAAGTGTTACATAAACAGGGCAGGTGACATAATATCAAGTGAAACAACCATAAACACATGAAAAGACCTAGGTTTACAATTCATGATTAAAAATCTGCTATGTACACCGTATACATAGTACATAAAATGTAAACTTAAATATCTTGGAAACAGTAGCCAATCAGCAATTTTAATTGTCATATTTGAATTCAGCACATCAAAATCCATAGCACATTTTATCTCCGAAGCAGACAACTTTAAAAAAATTGTTGACCAGTGTTATCAATGATTAACAAGTACACAGCAGTTACAGCACTTGTTTTTGAGAATGAAATTGTGGTTAGCCAGTAAGTATTAAGTTGGAACTCAACGTCTAATATTCACTGCTCAGCTAAGCTGAGCAGTTACCTCACTTCAAAGGCGAGAAAATAAAGACACTACTACACTGTAGCAACTACACTTCAGGGGTGTGACTTGACAACAGATGAAAATCCTGAAAAATGAGTAGCAGGCCTGGGTCTCCCTGAACCTCCTGAACCTCCTGAGCCCCCTGAACCTCCTGAGCCCCCTGAACCTCCTGGATGTTTAATTTTGGAGGATGTACAGACTCTCTACATCCCCACAAACAAGAAACTAAGAGGTTTGGACACAATACAGGCTACTTCTTTCTTTCCTTGGCAGCTACTTCGATTCATTCAAGAAAATTTTAAGGCAATGGGAGATTTGTAAAAAAAATCCTGAAATCAGGAAAATTCCTGTGAAATCATAGGCTTGATACTTACTGTAAATGACTTCTCCTTGTACACATAGAATATGAGATAAGACGCTCCAACGATCATCCCAAGCACAAGGCCATTCATAAATAGCCTCAGCAGAGCCCACAGAAAGATGGACATCCAGTGTCTCCCCCTGGACACATGGTGGGCGGATAAATGCTCCTACAATGACAAGAAAACCTCTCAGAGTAGGTTTGCGGTAAAACCATGTAATAATTTTGCGCGGTTCTGATCAGAACCTGTGGGTTAACTTGACCTTTCAGTCAGTGTGCTGTGGGTTAAAATTTTCCGAGCGCTACCTTTTTCAAAACATTTTCCACCGTCTCTCACTTGACGAATTTCTGGCTAGACGCCTGTGTAAACTCGAGTCTATTTGGACCCAAACATGGACTAACAATTTCTGTTAATTCTTTTTACTTTGTATAGTACTCACGGCGAGTTCCAAGTAATTACTACGCTGCTTCAGTAGAGAAGTGCTCTCTGACGTGATGCTGTAATCCCAGCCGCAGAAAACTTTGCTCGTATAGAAGTTGTGGTCTCGGTCGCCAGTGATGTAGTACTCACGATATGTCTTAGACATGCTGATGATGATATATATATATATATATATATATAAATATATATATATATATATATATATATATATATATATATATATATATATATATATATATATATAACTCTCTTTTCACCTATAGGGCGACCGCTCCATAGAAACGTGCACAAAATTCCCCCTTCCCTTTCCCTTATTTATATATCCTCCACCCTTCCAAAACTCTGGAAATAAGATGTTTACAGGCTAAGGAAGCACTTTAGGCTATTTCCGAAACAAAATTATGACTTTAAAGGGTAGCTAGGCGTTAAGGCGACCGGAAGCAGGTCGCCTTAACGCAGAGAGATAGCAATTTCTATAGAAGTCGGTCGCCCTAAGTCCGAAAAAGTGAAGATATATATATATATATATATATATATATATATATATATATATATATATATATATATATATATAAATATATGTTCCCAAAGTAAGACTGAAGTCAATACATGATAAATAGTGACAATGAAGTTGGAGGGTTGCGGGTGATAACAATGTGAAAGTGATCTCACTTGAGTGGTTCTGGAAAGAACCTGTGGTTTCAAGGGGCAGTACAACATTGGTCATTAACAGATTACACAATTTACAAATTATTATCTGGAAAATTGGAATGCTGGTATCAATCACCTTGGGAAAAGATTTTGTCTGCAGTGTTTTTAGTTCAGAACAAAGGGTAATTGTTATGTAGAATTTACAAACAGTTTTTACAAAACAAGTTTTTCATTGTTTTCTTCAAACATGAAACAGTCATAGGTTAGTGTTACGGTTAATTCATGAATACTACAGGAATTAAATGACCGTGCATTACCCACAACCAATGTCGTACCTTCCTTCGTTGCACAACCGCCCGTAACTTGGTGGAGATTACTTTCTTCTCAATTGTACTACTTTTTTATATATATTCAGATTCAAGAAGGTTTCTTGGATCAATCCACTTAGATATTTAGCGGGTGGGTTGAGTTTTCAGAGACCGATGTACATGTACATGTAAGTACACTGTGTGGGAAAACCCTTCTATCTTGAAAAAAATATTCAAAAATGATTTTCAAGATCACAAATCGAACATTGATCTGCCAACACAGTCACGCAGAAAGATCTCCTACTGTTCCCTTTGTGTTTGTTCCCATTGTGTTTTTGAAGCAATCTTCATTGGATTTGTACACGATGTACTTCCGAAGACCTCTGAAAACAAAGAACCGGCGAGAGAGGACCTTTTGTTCCCTTTGTTATAAGTCCTCGGTCGGTTTGCAGTGCAAATTACACCATTGCTTGATATGTACACTTATGAAATACATGTATACTACTCAAAACAATTTAGGGAACACGGGAATAATCTCAGTTAAAGCAAGATCATTTATTTCAGATAAACACAATGTTTCACAGAATTGATGAGAAACAACTGCACAATGAAACAGATGATAAAGGATGCATGTAGTGATTACACATTTCATGACACGACTACTGAAAGAGAGAGGGGGTTGCAAATGAAAATCCCGGTTCATGGAACATTTCAAACCTATTTGATGTTAAAAATCCGGTGTTCCCTCAATTGTTTTGAGTAGTATATATTGGAAAACCTCTTAGATATATAAATGGAATATACAAAAAACTATTTCGTATTTGGAATGGTAACCATAACAACATATCACTGAGGCCTTTGTTTTAATAACATGGTCTACAGACGTGCAGCCAAAAAATATCAGATTTTTGTTTGAAAATTCCCACGGCAAAATCTTGGTTCCTGACGGTAAAAAAAAAAATAATAAATGTGATTTGAAGCTGTGCATGGTGGACAGGATAAGAGTTACGGGTAACATCATGTGTAAGAATCTCTTCTTGGAAAAACAACAAAGTAAGATTTGCATGGTAAAGTAAAGACTGTTTGCGGTGACACCATGTGAAAAAAAATTTCTCTTTTGGGTAGTCATTAGTTCTGAAAAGAACATGCACAAATGACACACGTTTCCTCGTCTCACAGAGAAAAAGAAAAACGACTGAAAACATCCGTTTCGTTGCAACTTACCCCTGAGCCAAGACAATGAAGATGAGTAGTAGATATCCACTGCTGGCAAACAAGTACGCAATGGGCATGTTGTAATATGCATGACCAATCACGCTGAAGGTTTGGTTGGTGTAATAACCGTAGTACAGCTCTGTGTTGGTGAGCCAACCCTAAACACACATACACGGACATACACAAACATGATGAAATTTGTTAACGTCTGGACAGATACTGATGTAGGATTTGAGGCTCCTCTAAGTCATTTACTGCTTATTTTTCTTCTATTGTAGCCCTGTACCTTGAATGACTTTTAGCCTTGTTCGGGGCGAATATACATCTATCTATCTATCTATCTATGTCCCATAGCCTTGGAGGCCGTTGGGATGACATCTTATAGGTTGGTGAAATTCTTGTGTCGGGAGATAAACAATTGATTTAATTTTGCCCGACACCGACGTGTGTATAGCACTGTATACTCAGTGCTTTCCGAGTGTCTGTGAATAAACTATATAAAAAACTGCTATATAGGATTCTAGCCGGCAAATCGTCATCGGGCAAGCTCGGTGGTCGAGAGGTTAAGACGTCTGCACTAGTGAGCAGGAGGTCATGGGTTCGAATCCTGCCCGAGTCGCCTGTGTAGTTTTTTCACAGACACTCGGAAAGCACTGAGTATACAGTGCTATACACACGTCGGTGTAGGGCAAAATTAAATCTTGATGGCTCATAGTCGTTTCTGTAGGTGATACTACTACACTTGGTGGCACCCATCTCCTCTCCAAGTGTTGCTTAATTAGCTACCAGAGACACCGGGGTAAACCCCTACTCTTGCACGATAAGTGTCATTAAGGGTTCTTTATCGTGCACTGATGTTTATAGTACACGGGACCTACGGCTTAACGTCCCATACGAAGGACGAAGCAATTATGGTTAAGTGTCTTACTCAAGGACACAAGCGCCGCGACCGGCCAGGCCAGGATTCGAACCCACATTCTGCTGCGACCAGAACTTGAATCTGATGCACTAGACCGCTCGGCGATGAAACTCCCAAATATACTTTAACAAAAAATTTAAATAAAACATTTAAATCACTCAATACACGGGACCTACAGCTTTACGTCCCATCTGAAGAACGCAGCCCCTGATGATACAATAAAGACCTACCATGCCCCTAGACTAGCCACACAATCCCAAACAATTCATGGAATGGTCTCCCATCCAAGTACTGACCGCGGTCAATGTTGCTGAACTATGGCAATCATGCCACCGGCGCTTCCACTGAGCTAACTGTCTGGGAGTCATAACAGCGCCAAATGTGAAGTAATGCAAAATCTTTTTAAAAAGTAATTAATTATCAATTAAGTACAATCAGTTTTAGCAGAGTAGGGCTTTAACCAACTATCAACAGAAGTGGGATTTGAACCCTGGACCTCTGGATTACCAAATTTGCATTTTTTACAACTGGGCCATCCTGCCCGCTTCAACGATTTGTTTTGCTGTAAGCTGAAAAAATGCAAGCCCAAAAAATTAATTTAAAAAATAATAATTCAGGACATTAAAATTTAGCAGTGCTGGGTTTTACCCTGTTAATTTTGTAAAAGTGTATTCCTGTTGAAAACAATTAAATGGTCTTTTAACTTCAAATATATCTTTAACCTATCGAATGCACAAGAATCAGTTAGCTCAGTTGGTAGTGCGCGTAACTGACGACCCAGAGGTCTTTGGATCGGATCCCGACCAGAGAATTATTAATTTTGTAAAAGTATATTCCTGTTGAAAACATTTAAATGGTCATTTAACTTCAAATATATCTTTAACCTATCGAATCCACAAGAATCAGTTAGCTCAGTTGATAGTGCGCGTAACTGACGACCCAGAGGTCTTTGGATCGGATCCCGACCAGAGAATTATTAATTTTGTAAAAGTATATTCCTGTTGAAAACATTTAAATGGTCATTTAACTTCAAATATGTCTTTAACCTAGCAAATGCACAAGAATCAGGTAGCTCAGTTCGTAGTGCGTGTGACTGACAAGCCAGAGGTCCTTGGATCGGATCCCGACCAGAGAATTGTTAATTTTGTAAAAGTGTATTCCTGTTGAAAGCATTTAAATGTTCTTTTAACTTCAAATATATATTTAACCTGTTAACACTCCACCCCTCCCTATGATGACACAGAGATGGTGCGCTCCTTAATAGTCCCCTTTTGCCTACCTCTCCAGTCAATATTTCCGCTCCAGTGAAGGGCTGAGGGTTCACCTGCGAAACACTCGGTTTGTACACCAGCTGGGGAATGGTGATGAAGCCGAACGAGATGATGAAGATCGGTATGTTGAGGAGCAGGAGCCACTTGAGGAGGACGAAGTAGGACTTGACCCCGCTGCCGAAGTTGCCCTCGATCTTCTTGATGGGCTCTCGCCACAGCTCCGCGGAGTACGTCAGGTTGCCGAGGGACTCCTTAAAGCTCTCCCATGACTGGACGCAAAAATCAACAGAATGTGAAAACTGAAATTAAAACTTTGCAGCCGATTTTGTTAGTTCGGAAATTGTTCGGCCATTTCTAATCAGAACCACAATCTCACTTCTGCAGAGGTGTTATGTGACAAAAGTAAAAAAAAAAAAAATCCGGAAAAATGGGCGGCAGGCCTGGGTCTCCCTTTGGTCTAGAGGTCAAAGCCCCCTGAACCTCCTGGATGTTTAATTGTGGAGGATTTACAGACTCTCCACATCCCCACAAACAAGAAACTAGAGGTTTGGACACAATACAGGCTACTTCTTTCTTTCCTTGGTGGCTACTTCTGTTCTTTCAAGAACATGTTGTGGTAAAAGGAGATTTGTAAAAAAAATCCTGGAAAAATCCCTGAGAAATGACAGGCCTGCTTATGTTAGATAACCACATGTTGTTACCGCAAACCAAACTGCTAACATTACATACTAGTTACCAAAAGTTATAGAAATTAACATAAAACTTACTATTAAAGTACAAATCTCATAATAGTATCAAACATTCCTTTACTTTATACAAAGAACAAATCTTGAGCATGATGACATCGTTTGAGCCAAAAACCAAAAAGTGTGCACTTACGTAAGACATTTGGTAGCGCCAATACTTAAACCAGCCTACAGACTTCTGCTTTCTCCTGTCGGATCGTTTCTGTACCTGAGCCCTGCGTAAATATAGTCAATTTGTTCTGTTTTTAATAATAATAGTAATAATTTGGATGCCCTCTGACAATAAAGTCGGAGCATCTACACTCAAATCAATCATTAACCCTAACCTTCCCAAATCCTCCAAAATCCTCTTTGCTAAAGTGAAGGATGTTTAATTACGGAGGATTTACTGACTCCCCACATCCCCACAAATAACAAACAAGAGGTTCGGACACCATACAGGCTACTTCTTTCTTTGCTTTGTGGCTACTTCTCTTCTTTCAAGAAAATTTTTGAGGCACCGGGAGAGTTGTAAGAAATTTTGAAATTAGGAAGAATCCTGAGAAATCACAGGCCTGCCTCAAGACAATGTCACCAGTCTTAAAGTGTTACCTGACTTGTCTCTTCGTCTCCATGCTTCCTTGGATACCCTTGATGGTTTTCTTCCTCCTCATCGTCGCTCTCCCCGTTCCGTCCATCATTCCCTCATCAGCCAAGATTCTGTCAATCATCATCTCCATGCCAACGTTTTCATTGGTGTGGCGTCCGGACATGGAGCGCCCTCGCTTCAGCGAGCTCTTAGAGCGTTGGCGGAGCCATTTGTTCTTTGAGGTGGCCGAGGACAGAGTGCGTCCTGGAGGTCAAATAGTTTCAATATATATCAGCCAATGAAAGGGGCACAAAATATTATTTCATTTGTAGAATGAAAATAAAAATTAAATATCATCTTGCATAAGAGTAGTAAGTGGCCTTACGTTTCGAACCTAGCAGGATTTTTATCAAAGGCATAAATATGTAATCTTGCTGGAGAAGTTTTTTTAAATTAAAATAGTTTTACTCGATTATCAAACCTGGAAGTGTGAATAAAACAACTAACACTCACTTTGGTTGTGGGTCTATCAAATCTTGAATGAGTTTGAAAACAGCTGACAATGATTGATAGACAAGTAATATTTACAGCTTTGCATGGTGAAAAGGATGAGTAAAGACTATTTGCGGTGACACCATGTAAAATCCTCAAATTGAGTAGTAATTAGTTCTGAAAAGAACTGGAGGTTACAACTCGACGTTTCGATCAGTATGCTCTGATCGTCTTCAGGATAGACATGCATAATGTTTTCATTTTTTTTGTTGGTTTCAAGTACATGAGTGTGTGTGTGTCACCGCAAATCAAAAAAAAAAAAATGGTGAAGGGACAAACCGAGACGTCTGCTGGGAAGCATGTCTATGACCGAGTCCGGATCCCGTAGGTTGGCAGCAATCAACTCTCTCTCGATGATCTCATCCCCGTCTGGGTTGCTGGAGCGATACGACGCGCTGGAGTCACTGGAAACCCGACGAGTCGGATTGGGTGACAAGCTTGGGCTTGTCCCTCCTTCTTTGAAGGCAGGATTCACTACACATGAAAGAATAAAACAGACATGCGTGTTACATCAACTGCATCTCTTCAAACATGTATACGCTCCGTGCATATAGTAGCCCTCTACTGGTAAAAATTTATCCATCTGCAAACTCTAGGGCCGTCTAGTTTCAAGTATTCAATTCATGCTACAGAGTGAGTTATCAATATCTCAGCTGGGTTACCAGTCTAATAACTTGGTTTTTCTTTGCTCTGACAAGGGGACAATTATGTATATTTGTTTTTTGTTTTTTGTATCCAGTTGGCTTGGGAAATTCAAGGTTGGAACCAATTCTACCCGATTCCAATGTGAGAATTGCAAATTGGATTCCACTTGTAGGAAGAATCAAGTAGTTTCTTGTAAAAAGGCCAAAACAAATACCTCTTTGCTAAAGTGAAGGATTTTGAAGGGTTAAGGTTACATGCTACATGCTCTTTGCTAAAGTGAGGGATTTTGGAGGAATGAGGTTATTAGGCATACATGCCTTTCCATGGTACATGTACATCCATGTTTGTTGTAGTGATTGCAAGGTCAGTGCTTGGGTCAGTGGACACTGTTTATTGCTCCATGCAATGCAGGGAGGGTCCCTGGCCATGTACATGTATTACAGATTAGAAACACATGTGTGCATACATGTCATGTGCTTGCTTTACTACTGAAGGATTTTGGCGGATTCAGGTTATGTGTAAGCAAATGGACCTAGGGAGTAAGGGTTAAAATGACAAATTAAAAAAATTAAATAAATTGTCTGAGGCATATTTTCACAGTAACAAAAGTTCATTTTAGCACTTAACAACTATTAAAACATTGTTTTTAATAATTATTTTGTGAACTGTTAATCTTTTTTTCCCTTTTCTTTCAGGAAAATATCAATTTTCAGATTAACCCTAACGATCCCCATCCAGCCAAACTCCAACACCAGGGATTGTTGGAGTTTGATGGGTTGAGTACTGTGTACTTCTGATATGGCATGTGTAAAGTGTTGGAATATGGCTGGATGAATACTGTATGTGTGCAGTAACAGTGTTAGATTTTGATTGAGTGAGGACGGTGGTTCTACTAGCATGCAACATTGTTAGACTTTGAGTGGAGAGAGTGTGTGTATGCAACCTGCTGTAATAAACAACTGATAAAGGCAAATATTGTACTTAGGCATGCTTGGCATTGTGTCTAACATCATACAACTAGAACCTACCATTTATTCCATAGTGTGTTTTAGTTTTTGTATAGTTAAGTTTTTTTAGCATGAAAACAATTGTTGGATTATGATGGGTTGAGTACTGTGTGACTCCAGTGTTCAAACTTTACTTTGGGCCATGTGTCCCCACTCAATCAAAATCCAACAGCTAAGGGCCTGTTGGAGTTTGACGGGTTGAGTACTGTTGTGGCAAGTGGACTGTTGGAGTTTGATGGGTTGAGTACTGTAAACCAGCAACAGTCAACCATGGTGTTGGGATTTGATAGGTTGAGGAAGGTTTCTAGTAAAAATGCTTAGGGAGTTAGGGTTAAAGAGAAAATGGCCAATAAAAAAATTAATATCACATGATGCATGCATCTTTAACAAAATGTTGTTCCTATACCTAGACATTTACTAGATAAAACCTAGACAGTAGATAAAGCAAAATGGGTGATAGTATCATGACTAATTATTAATGTGGAATAGTCCTTTGGACCCCATACAAGTTAGATACAAAAACAGATTGGGGTCAGAAGAGACACTGCATATATATGCCGAGTTCACTTTTAAGATCAAATTCAATCATCACGAACACGAAATTATTATGATTCGAAGAGCGTTGTATATAATATCGACTTACTGTTAGGACTTTGCCGGGTATCCGGGTATCCGGATACCCGACCGTAACGGTCATTACCCGGTTCCATTTTTCGGTTCCAATTACCCGTAAACGACTTTTTAAAATTCGGATTTAACATTTGAGCGGTGAGAACAGAAATCCGTGACTCTTGAACAATGCACTTCTACAGACAATTATCTTTAAATTCAAGAGATTATGCTCCAATAAAGAAAAGATCGATAGTATGATATCCTCTGTGTTATAAAAGTCAATTTGTTACCATTTACAGAACATGTATTTGTACACCACCGGAGGCATGTTTTCAACAAAAATGAAAACGGGTATCCGGGTATCCGAAGTTTCCTGATTTCGGATATCCGGTTCCAAAAATATCCGAAAACACACAGCCCTACTTACTGCAGACTGAAGATGGCGTGACTGTACCCTTTTTTATTCCAAATGACGCCATTTTGGTTGGCGAAACACCAACACATTTTCCTTCAACTGGCCCAGGATGTACAGAGAGGGTACTGATACACACAGCAGTCCCAATGTATGCATTGGTAATGCACAGTCAATTGGTTACGCATGTAGCATGCACAATAACCACAGGCATGGTGACTTTTATTTGGGTTTGTACACATGACAGTATTGACATTAGTAACTGTTCACATAGAAACAAAGTCTCTGACCAACTGCATACAAGCAGTGGGCTGGGTTCACCTTTGTACACATGTGTAAAGTCGTTAAAAGAACTATTATTCTTCCTGGGCACAATTCCATAGCGCCGCTTACCGGTAAGCACAATTTCGTGCTAACTACAGCAGACAAATTTGCTTAAGCAAAGCGTGTTTCACAGGTTAGCAAGAAAATTCCGAGCGACGCGTGCGCGTTTTCGTCATGGATTTGTATTGTTGCGTCACTCATTTGCTAGCAATAACGGCCGGCAAGTTAGCGTGCCTTTCTTCATGCAGTAACGGATAACAGCGCTATGAAATGATAAACGTACAGTAAGCCAAAAATCGGCTGCTAAGCGGCTCTGTGAAACTGGGCCCTGATTGAGTCTAATGACTTGCAGGAATTATGGAAATGCTGAACAATGCAATGTACAATACATGTACATTATGATTTTTCATCCTGTTTCTTACAATTTTATTGAATCACTTTTGAATTGTACTGAAGAAATGTTCTTCAGTGTCGTCAGTGCATAGATTTGTCAGCCTAGACAACACGTCTGGTGAGGTTATATTTTTTTGGGGGGAAAGGGGTATTTGTTTTTAGTAAACAGATTATATGAAGGGGAAGAAAAATATTTGACTAAGCTGTAACTCCCAAGGCCCATTTGCTTACACATAACCTGAATCTTTCCTAACTCCCTAGGCCCATTTGCTTACACATAACCTGAATCCTTCCTAACTCCCTAGGCCCATTTGCTTACACATAACCTGAAACCTTCCTAACTCCCTAGGCCCATTTGCTTACACATTAACCTAAATCCTCCAAAATCCTTCAGTAGTAAAGCAAGCACATGACATGTATGCACACATGTGTTTCTAATCTGTGATACATATACATGGCCAGGGACCCCTCCCTGCATGCATGGAGCAATAAACAGTGTCCACTGACCCAAGCACTGACCTTGCAATCACTACAACAAACATGGATGTACATGTACCATGGAAAGGCAAGTATGCCTCCAAAATCCTCCAAAATCCTTCACTTTAGCAAAGAGGATTTTGGAGGATTTGGTAAGGTTAGGGTTAAGACACAAGTAAAAATATCAAACCTTTACTACTTTTATAGAATTAAAAAAAAATAATGAAATCTACATTTCAAATGAGTATCAACAAATTTAGTCATGTAATGACATTCATGAACATAAATCAAAATGAAAAATTACATATTTTTGATTTTGATTTCGGTAAAATCATGGGTGACATTTCAAACTTACTGGTTCCCATTTCAATATCTCTAAGAGACAGACCACCAGCCTCTGGGTCCATAGCGAGGCGGGCCGAGCGTCTGTCCCCAAGACGTGGGGAGTTCCTGGTGCTCAATCGGGGTGAAGCCCCGCCAGTGGGCCGTGGAGAAATTCTCCCAGTGGGGATCGGAGAATGCCTTGGTGAATGCCTAGAAGGATATAAACCAATCAAAATAATAATAATCATGCACTTGTATTATTTGAAAAATAAGTTTATTAGGGCTCCTGGTCTCTGCAAAGGTCACATGTAGACCCTGCATCTGTGGGTTTTTAAAAAAAAAAAAATTCGAAATTATATCTAAATTTAAAATTTGAAGTTTGCTTCCTATGTATATATACAGTACATGTACACATATGTCGAGTTTCATAGCAAAACGCGATAAACGCCATATTTAAAACTTTTGCACCAGACATCATTCACAGGTAGGCAAACACAAGTTCCAACTCAGTTTTTAGCAAAACGCGATATAACCACTATATAAACTCAATCATTATACACGTTTTATTCCAAACCGCGATAAACACCACGCCAGCTTCTCTGCGATCTGCAATACGTCCTCTCAGCTCAAATGGATAGACAGCATTTTGCTATGAAACTCTTTACATGTACATGTACATGCTACATGTATGTGTACACTCACAGATATTCCTGCCTGCACGTTTTGCATTGCAATATTTTTGAATGGAATCGCTCTGTTAGTAGTACGCCTTGAAAATAATGTACCTGCTGTTTGCAATGTCATCCTGCTGCTGCTGCTGCTGCTGCTGTGCGAACCGAGGATCTATGTGCTGAAAGTCCTGTCCTGCTGTCACCATTGAGGTGTCGCTGTTTGGCCGGCGGCTGTAATGCGTGCTGTTACCACTGTCGTACGCAAGCTGAGGGGTGCGCTGTGGGGTACGGGCGGGAGAGCCGGTTGGGGCCGGGCGTGACGGGGAACCACGTGAACTCGGCGGGACGTTGCGACTTGAAGTGTTGCGGGGTTGGTTGTGGGGCTGGTTGCGGGATTGGTTGCGGGGTTGGTTGTGTTTCCTGTCCGCCATAGTTCATATCATGTACATGTACATGTATAAATGACCATCATGTGTATTTCAACAGCTTAAAACATTTAAAAATAAAAAACGCTTCTTAATAAATGGAATATTTAACAACATTTGTGCAAATAGGAGTCAGTTGAAGAAAATTAGAGGTCAGGGGTCAATTTCACAGAGCTGCTAAGCAGAGAATTTGGCTAAGCAAATATTTTTGCTAAGCAATATAAAACAAAGTACCAGCCAAAATGCACACATTTTGTATTCACAAAAGTTTGGCTGGTGACCAAAGAAATCCGGTAAGCAATTTTATTGGCTAAGCAGCTCTATGTAATGGGCCCCGGGTGTGCATGGACGTGTAACATACTGTACATGTAATGTGACTGGACGGTAGGGTAATAGGGTAAGAATGCTCAGACCTACGTGTAGACTGGGCACGCTCCAATTACTGCACGTTCTGCTGGATTTCATATCACTAGAGAAGCGCAGGAACCATTTGACCCGAGGTCAAAGTACATGTACCATTTGACCCGAGGTCAAAGTACATGTACCCCCCAAGAATGGTAGGCATTATCAGGTGTCTATAAAAAGCTTCACCGCCAGTGTCATGTGTTTCATAACTTAACCCTTTAACCGTCATATTTTTGGCTGTTTGTTGCAGTGATACCATAACCCTGACCACACCATATCCTCCAAAATCCACCAAGGGGCACTTTGTTTGGAAAAATTCAGCACTGTTGGAAACTGGTACTTTCACCTCTTCAAATGGGACAAAATTACTACCTGGCAAGAAGTACAGGCCATAAGTGCTGAATATGAAAGAGATAAGGGCATGTTTCCCAACAAAATTCAACAGCATAAAAAATATTATCAACAAAAAACATACCTCTTAGAATGATTATTCCAAGAAACAATCAAGTACATACATCATATGTACATTTTAAGTTTACTAAAATGTTCCAAAAATCAAGTATTTTGACCCAAAACTTCGACAAAATCGAGCACTAGTAACAGCTTCTATCAACGCACACACACAAAAAAACGGAAGTGCTGAGCAGATCCTTCTAGATGATCAGGGCGCCCTCACTTGGTATGAGTAGGTCAACCAAAGGCTCATAAATCTATTCATTTCATACTAATTCATATGATTGATGTTTAAAGGGTCAGCTAACCAATGCAATCAAAAACAAAATAAAATTAGTTTCCTGTTGAGATTCTCCTTAAAATCAGAACCACAATCTCACTTAGAAATAACTGAGATATAACCCACATGATGTTACGACAAACTGAAGCAATAAAAGCAGTTACCCTGCCCCCAAAACAAACAAACAAACAAACAAACAAACACCCCAACACCCCAACAAACAAACAAACAAACAAACAAACAACAAAACTAAAAATGTAAATGGAAAAACACAGTTTTTGTATTTAACATACAACAACATACATCTAAACTCTCAAAATTTCAAATTCATCATTTTTATATATTTATATTTTTATTTATCATTTCCTGTAATTGGCGGCTTGTCCACTGTTGGAATTGGACAATAAATAAATAAATAAACAAACACCCCAACAAACACCCCCCCCAACAAACAAACAAACAAACAAACAAATAAATAAATAAATAATCTAAAATAAACAACAACCAAAGTAAATTCAGAATTATTCTCTGATCAAGCGTAACTAGAATTAGAAGTAGAATTAATTGAATACATTTTAAACAACTAAAATCAAATTCCAGAGTGGAACGTAAAAGAGAAAATGCTGCGTCAGAGGTCAATTGAAATCAAAGAATCAACAAGGAAGTATTTCAGGTATTTATTTATTATTTTTTTCCTGTTGTGCAAAGCCATTGGCCCATGTCACCTGCAGTAAGAATTCACATTATACACATATGAAACCTTTTCTAAGAACCACCTATAATTATCATAATATATTACGAGTAGTTTATGAAAACTGTCAGCAGGTGGTCATCTGTCATTCCTTACACAGCATGATCAAAGACTCCCTGTCTGGGAGCATATCATTCAAGTTATTAATATTCTTTATATTTCTAATAATTGAACCAAGGATTCCTCAAAAGATACTATGCTTCGAAGCCTGAGGGAAACTTGCGATAAGAGTCCTTAAGTTGGAAGGAAAACCCTGTTGCGTAGATAATAGCATGTCATTTAAGTTATTAATATTCTTTATATTTCTGTTAAGGCTATTGAAAAATGATTTAATGGTCAAACAATTGAGATGATAGTTTTTTTCAATGCTTGAATGCACCCAGCCCAGCCCAACTGGCCCTCCTGGGTCAGACACAAGAGCTATTAAGGGATTACTGCCTGCTGTCTAGGGAGGATTAGTGCAGGATTAATAGTGGTAGTGCCATTGATGTTCCAGACTACAGTAGCTGTTTTATAGGAATTAGGACTGTCAATTATCACTTCTTTTGTCTGCTTCCAGATGCTGTTCTGCTCAGAACAGTTGATTTCAAATCTGGTAAACAAATGAAACAAGCTTAACTCTAACCACCTAGGTATTCTGGCTAGGAACCTTCCTGAATCCTCTAAAATCCATCAGTGCACTTTTGTAAACATGCCCTTATCTTCAAAATGCACCATGCATTTTCGTTGATCTTTCATATTCAGCACTTATGGCCTGTACTTCTTGCCAGGTAGTAATTTTGTCCCATTTGAAGAGGCGAAAGTACCAGTTTCCAACAGTGCTGAATTTTTCCAAATAAGTGCCCCTTGGAGGATTTTGATGGATTTAGGGTGGTTAGGGTTAATGAATAGTTTGGGCCAATACATGTAGTTTAACAATTGCTCAATTTTGACCTGTAAATGTACTTATTACAGGTCAAGGTTTGACAGTGTTTGACTCTGAAGTGCACTAGATAATAATAATAATAATAATAATAATGTGTGGACTTATATAGCGCACGTATCCACCAACTGAGTGGTGCTCAAGGCGCATTATATCATTACCCCTGCTCATAAGGCTCATAAATCATTCCTGAAACCATCTCAGCTCCCTGGGGAGTATACAGCTCAATTGCAGCCATTACAGCGCATATAGGGCTAATCAACCAACTCTGCCCTCACAGGTACCCATTTAACCCCTGGGTGGAGAGAAGCAATTATGGTTAAGTGTCTTGCTCAAGGACGCAAGTGTCACGGCCGGGATTCAAACCCACATTCTGCTGCTAACACCAGAACTTGAGTCCGGTAAGCTAGACCGCTCGGCCACGACACTCCACTCCACTCCACGACACTCCACTAGATATACCTTGGCAAGTACGTGTATATATCAACATTTTGACTGATTTTGACCCTTGCAGTAGTAGGAGGGTTTAATGGCATTGACGGACGGGACATGCAATATATGGAATTAAACCCATGGGTCTTTATCGCAAAACGTTGACAGAGATCTTACAAATACAATGTACACATACATGTACCTCATGGGTGTGTGCATTGCCAATAACTCCATTTTACAACAGCACACACGAATTGTTGAACTGTGTACAGAATGATTGCCAGTTGAATAAATAGGTTTGTGATGATGATAACGATAGCAATGGTATACACTTCAAGGGGCAATATCGTTAAGCTTGGGCGATAGAGTTTTTTTTCATCCACGATATATCGGGCAAACATATATCGCAATTTTCGACAGTATCGCGATTATTTTTTTTATTCATACATGATTGCTTTAGAGCCGATAACCACAGGTATGCACCCCTCTACAAGCGTCACAATAAATCACAAATTCGTTTGCATAGTGTGTGTGTACTTCTGAAGTAGTCCACTTTTGTTTCTCATTTCCGAAAGCTAAAAAAAGACTGTCCTAATGAGTGTTTCCATGGAATTTCTAACTTGACTCACAATGGCGATTTTTTTTTAATCGCAATATATTTTTTTAATCGCGATTTGCGGATTTCTCAATAACTTGAAAAGGTTCTCGATATTGGAATCAAATAAAAAAAGGTATCGCGATATTCGAATATTATCGTGTTATCGGCCGAGCTTAGGTTGACTGAATCTTTGAATCTTACAAATACAATGTATACATTGTACACATGTACATTGTACCTCATGGGTGTGTGCATTGCCAATAACTCCATTTTACAACAGCACACAAGAATTGTTGAACTGTGTAAAATGATGACTAAATAGGTTTGTGATGATAATAATAATAATAATAATAATACAGAAGATTTATAATGGGCACATATCCACCAAGAAGTGCTCAAGACGCTTTACAGTAAACAAGAAATCAACATTAGCATAACAATACAATAGCAAATGCAATACAATACTAAACCAAAGGGTTTTTTAAATGCATAAATGAATGTTAGTAGTCCTTATAAAAATAGGCAATACACATAAGATGAGTTTTAAAGTTTTTCTTGAAGGAGTAAACAGTTTGAGATTCACGAATGTACAGAGGCAAATCATTCCAAAGGCATGGAGCCACAACTTCAAAAGATCTGTCACCCCAAGAATGATGATGATAAAGATACCAATGGTACATGTACACCACAATTCGGGAGTTGTTTGTCATCTGTAATAGTAATGGGACAACCACCCACAACAATGTCATTTCAGTGTTGGAGTAAGTTGAACTGCATCATCAGCCGTACAATTAGTTGTTGTGTTTAACCACTCCATCACGCATGGACTGAGGTCTCTCATACACGAATGAATTCCAAAATCCTTAAATGTCAATATATGCAATGGAGCTTCATATTTCAACTGAACATTGCTTAACCCTCCTACTTCTGGTACCTTTTTCATACAAGTTGATCCATCATTTGAAACCATTCGCTTTTGTGGTTTTGAATGGTGAAATAACTGTGTACAGTATTGATTCCCCCGAATGGTTTTGAATGGTAGGTCAGCTAATACAAAACCTTGTTTGGATCTTTCCAAATGGTAGTACAACCATTTCTTCCTCCATGGTACAACTAATACAAAACCTTGTTTGGATACTTCTAAGTGGTGAATCAATGGACCCTCTATGCATTTGAATGGATTTGAATGGTAGTAAAGCTTGCTACCAACACTGTTCAAATGGTATCACCATGTGTGTACAAAACCAATAGGCATTTTGTTAAGTGGGCATTTTGTTAAGTGGAAATTTTGAATGGTTTCAAATGGTCTATCAGTAGGAGGGTTAAAGGGACAATATCGTCGATATCAGAGCAGACTTTCAACAGGGCATGGAATCGGTGTGCTAGTTTAAGATGAAGACAGTGACTGACAATTACTGGCTTATTTGTGACCAACGACTGTACGAAATGAGTCGGAAGTCGCAAATGCCTGTATTGAGATACGGACACGTAAGCACGAGTCATGTGTGTGTACTCGAAAAATCTTCTTCTTTTTTTTGGTTTTCGAAAGAAATAAGTAGAAAAACATGTTAATAAATCTACCCAACTAAAAAAATCCCCGAAAAACAAAATTGAAAAAATGTTCAAAATCCTGATTTTCTTTACCATGTTGAATCAAGAATGTTCCAAAATTACTCAGCAAAGGATTGTTTTGTCCCTTTTTTGGCCCTAGAATGCCCAATCCTCGCTCAAGCCCAGACTTAAACGTGCGATATTCCCGGGGTTTTTTTGGGTTTTTTTGTTGGTTTTCTGACAAGTGCAGGCCGAGGTAGTGTGTTTTATGGTATAACTTCCGTATATTTTAACGTATGAACATAATTTATTTTTATCAAATGGAAGAGGAGAATACACGCTCTTTCAGGACCACATAAAAACTCAATTTGTGCCGACATCACCTTAAGACTCATTTCACAGATCCGGTCACATTTATGCAGCAGGAACAGTAATATGACCTTATCATGTGGGGTATTATTTTCACCCACTGAGTTAATCTTAAAATAGCACTCTAATTCCATGCCCTGTTGAACATGTATCGTCCCTTTACATTGTAAGTTAAATTCCAATATAAAGTATGTATTATAAAAGATCACTTTTTAATTCAATTTCCTGACTTTTAATGACCATACAAACCTACCAAGTTCGCACATATCTCTACTTGTGCTATTCAAACAAAACAGGCTAAGAATCAAACTAGTGGGTGTGTTCATTTTCAAACAACCTTGTTTTGTATTACGTTCTACAAGTAAACAGACTGAACAAATTTAACTGTGCAATGTTCACAGAGTTATCGCCGGTACCATGGTATCCATGCAGCCCTACATGGTTACCAGGGGCACGTTTTCACGACCGTAACCAGAAAAATGTTTGGGCTTCGGTCATTGGTTAAGCGTTTTCGCGAGTTCGGTTGTGCCGTGATGACGTCAGTGTTCTGACCAAACGTGAACCGAAGTCTGAGATCATTTACGCTTGGTTTCAAGATAGCAGATTGTAAAATGAATGAGAAAAAGTGGCGGTCGGATACGACATTCTACCCCACCATAAACCAATAAAAGTGTTAGTGTAACATTTGTAGTGCTGCGAGTTAACAGTTATTTTGTTAAGATATTTGATGTTCGGTTATTTGGTTAAATGAAAATAGCAGCATTAAATATATAGCTAATTGACTTCTTCCATAATAGATACAGTCAGTACAGGCTGAACCTTTGGGGGGTGCAGAAGGTATTTTGCCAACAAACTTCACTGGTGGAAATAAACTTCAATGGGGGGGGGAAGGCAGTGAAATGTTGGCCATTCTGTCGTCTGTTAAAAAACACATGCTTAGACATTGTGCACCAGTGGTGGCTGGGTTCAGCATTCTTTCCTATAGTTTACAGGTCTGTTTGTCATCCAGGGTTTTGTACAATATTTACACATACAAAAAACATGTACATGTAACGTTAGGCACTGCCCTTTAAAAGCTTTATTCGGGTAGAATGTCGTATCCGACCGCCACTTTTTCTCATTCAATATAACCAATAATGTAATCTTACCTACCCAGTAAGGTGGAAAACATATGGATTATGATGGACATATACTTCAAATTATTCCAAGATATTTATTTCATGAAAAATCAGGCATTTTTGGTATACGATAACTTCCTCAGTCATGTCAGTCTGATCTTGTCAACTCCCCTGTTAGTGACCAACACATGCACAGTCATTGTACATGCTCAGTGGCAACTATAATAGGATCTTTCTATTTTCTGAAGGGGAGGATGTTTTTAGAAGGGAAATAAAGTCCAAAAACCATCATAAAAGTGGATTTTAAAGAGAGTTTTCGCTTTCTGTACCCCGAAAAATCGATAGAATAATTTTTGAACTAGTAATACTAGTACTAACCCTAACTCCCTAGACAACAAAAGCAGTTGGAGGATTTTGAAGGATTTTTATTGTTCAGTAACAATGCTTAGGGAGTTAGGGCTAGTGGCTGCAAAAAAATTCCCAAAAAATACATTAAAAAGTGGCGGTCGGATACGACATTCTTTCCAACTGGTCGGAAAGAATGTCGTATCCGGCCGCCACTTTTTAAGGGCTTTTTTGGATTTTTTTTGCAACCACTAACCAGTTAAAAAATCATTCTATCGATTTTTGGTGGTACAGAAAGCAAAAACTATCTTTAAAATCCACTTTTATGATGGTTTTCGGACCTGCCAAACTCCCCCAAAATCAACCAAGACAAATTTTCTAACCTGCCAAACTCCTCCAAAATCAACCAACGTTACATTGGGCCATCCTGCCAAACTCCTCCAAAATCAACCAAGAAAAATTTCCTAACCTGCCAAACTCCTCCAAAATCAACCAAGAAAAATTTTCTAACCTGCCAAAATCAACCAAAATCAACCAAAACCTCCGGTTGATTTTGGTTGAATTTGGAAGGTTAGGGTTATTCTTCAAACCCAACATGCCTCATGTCTCAAATTGAGTAGTAATTAGTTCTGAAAAGAACTGGAGGGTCAGAAAAAATGCTTACCAGAAAGTTTTACTGAGCAGATACAAAATATATGCATTTTGTCTGGTAGTCTGTTTTATATTGCTTAGCAAAAATTATTTGCTAAGCATAATGTTTCGTCCATGTACGTAATTCGCCGCACTCGTGAAATGACGCACCTACCTTTGGCTTAGTATTTCTCGGAAAACTTACAAAACTATGGCGTATTACTGGTTGCATAAACTTATCTAAGTCGTGCTTGTTACAGAAATAAAATTATAGTGAAATTGTATGGTTTACTGGAAAGTTAGTGCTTGTGAAAGTGGAAAAAGTTGTTTAACCACTGATTTTACTAGATACAAATAGTAAGAGATTTACATGACCTCAATTTTTTTCACGAACATCTGTGATTTTATTGTTCTATGCCATCAACAAGCTGTTGTCTGTGGAAACCAAAATATATGAATGCTTTGCATTTGCAATGATTTTTTAAAGAAATACTGATCCTCAAAATGGACACATTCCTTATAGAAGAAGCGAACGAAGACTACTTAATTCGTTGGTGTTTATTTCGACGGTAGTGGAAAATTATTGAGAAAATGAAACATTAATATCATGGTTATGAAAAGAAATCTTTTATTTGACAAAATGTTAACAGCATTTTTACACATTTCAAAGTTTTAAAGTACTTTTTGCAAAAATTTTAACCACCTTCCATTTATTTTTATTGGTCTTTCAAGAATATTGATTAAAAGTTTTGAGAGCTTCTCCAAATTATACCATTTTATTTTAAATATCGAAAACAATATTTTTATTTTCAAGATTAAAAACAATTTTACAACCATCTGGAATAACATGAAACATGATTCAACCGTTTTTCTTCTTGGGTACATTTTCTGTGCCCCCATCAACTTTAACAGTTTGGGGGTGAGTCATTATACCAACATCAATTTTCTGATGACCACAATTCTGTGCGTCTCAAAAAACGGTGCTCAAGACGTCCACGCGTATGATTGATAATGCATTGAAATTCAGCATTTTACAAGAGAATCCTTCACTGAAACAAACTGAAACACCAAACTGCTAGTGCTAATTTCATTTGTAAGTTACCGTCCAGTTGATTATATAACCTTAGGTGCGTCATTTAGGGTAAATTGAGGATAAGTATTAGATACATTATTATTACTATTACTACTAGTTTGACGAAGAGGTACATGTACATATATCATGATATAGCCTACATAGTACATGGGAGATTTTTAATTTTAGCATTGCATGACCTTTTCAAATGGTTGCTGTAACGAACAAAAAGAACAAAAAACAACTTTGCCAATGCTTACCTTCAAAAGAAGACTTCGCAAGCTTAACGGTCCCTGTGATCATGAAAATAAACTTATTAAAACTCTGCAAGAAATCAAATCAAAAAGAAATCGCTTCTCACCCCTGTGTACTTGATCTTCCGAGTTCCGGTGTTCCCTAAGCCCTATCCCAAGAGAACCTCTAGAGGGCGCCACTTTGTCAAGTCTATTATTATAAGTCACTGATATGATCCATAGAGATCAGTAATTCAATACCACTGATAAAGTGATAATAGAGAATGTTTATTTATTTTTTTATCAGAGCATTGCTGAATGACACCTATCTCAAAATAATTGTGAGAACTATGATTTACAGTAAATATGTGCCGAAATGAACATTTGGTGCGTGATGGGCCGGTAAAAAAAATCATGTGTGTTGAAATTCTAAACAACATTTTTACAGTGTGAGGGTTTTATAGAAAACTCTCAAATTTTAATGCTTTAATGATTATTTGTTTTCTAAATAAAAACACATTACAAATCATGGTAATATTGTTCTTGCTCCAAGGAAAACTTAATGAGAAAATGATGAGAAATACATGGGTAAAATGTTGTCATATTAGACTTAATATTTAACAGGCATTATTAGTCTTAAAATAATTCTCAAACGTAATTAAAAGTGCTTCTGATACGTACGAGTACTGAAGATTAAAATTGGCAAAGCAAAAATAATCAAAAAGTAAATTTTGAATGTAAAACCTTATACTTAGTGATGCAAAGCTCTTTATAATCTTTAACTGATGAATTTGCTTGAGGTGATACTATTACTACGTTTACCGAGTCCACATAAAAGATGTAGGCCCTATATCGTATGTGTTTTAATAATAATAATAATAATAATGTGGACTTATATAGCGCACATATCCACCAAACTGGTGCTCAAGGCGCATTACATTATTACCCCTGCTCATCGGGCGCATAAATCATTCCTGAAACCATCTCAGCTCCCTGGGGAGTAGTACAGCTCAATTGCTGCCATTACAGTGCATATAGGACTAATCAGTCAAACACAACAACCAACTCTGCCCTCACGAGTACCCATTTACCCCTGGGTGGAGAGAAGCAATTATGGTAAAGTGTCTTGCTCAAGGACACAAGCACCATGGTCGCGGTTGGGATCATCGAACCCACATTCTGACGACTCAGCCATCAGAACACAAATCTGATGCACTAAACCGCTCGACCATTGCACCCGGAAACGTTATCATTGGAACACTGGTAATTTCGTTTTAGAAAGGGAAAACAAATACTTTGAAATGAGACATTTCGTTTTGTATACAAATTAATGTTTCGAACCCGAATGATATATACTGAACAGCAAAAGAAATGTCGCATGAATACAAGATATCAACAGGTATATTTTGTAACGTACACTTTGAAAACCATTCAAGTCGCATTCCATTCGCCTATAGGATTTTCAGGCACAGTCATGATTCAGAATGATATTATTAGACTGCATATTTCCCGAAAACGATACATGTAAAACTCTTGTGGTTGAGTTATGTCAATGATTTAAAATCACGACGTTTCTTTTGCTGTTCAGTATGTTTTGCTCAGGTAGAGGTTGTTGGGTGGCCTGGGTAGGGTTAAGACAACGTTTAGAATTGGAATTTGGCATCATCCTTTGAAATTTACATATTTTTTGCATACGTTATTTTTCAACTGTTTTTCTTTATTATTAAAATAAAGAAAAACCCCTTACCTAGTTAAGAACACTTTATAATTCTCATGACCCCACGCCGTTGTACATTGTACATTGCTCGATCGCCTGATTCCATTTCACAATAATCACGATAGGTTTAGCAAACGTTTTCCCCACATTTCGGCCTGCAGCCAATATAATATATTGCTAGAATAACATTTAAATAATAAAACAATAATGTGTCGCTCTATAATGTCCCACAAATTCACTGTAACCAAATGCAATAAACACAGATTTAATTAAAATCTTTTGAAAAAAGCCATATAAAATAAATATTTACGACATGTGTTAGTCTGACACCTACGGTGATTATTACCGAAAATAAAAATTAGAAGCATTTTAACAAAAGATAATTTCGACAATCCGACATAATGTCAGCCCTAACTTTGAATTTGGAGGGAATTCGCACAATTATCTCCCATCCTCGTCAGTCGTCATAGTTTATTAGGTTTTGTTGTTGTTGACAATAGAGTCCAGCCTAAATATTGATTTGGCTTCGCGGTCTACATGAACATATGGCCAGATATTACTATCACATCTGCACTAAGAAATTGTTTCTGCATAAAATCACATTTTATACGCTGAAATAGCTCATAAATGCCCACACAGAGCCTCCTGAATGCAAATTTTCAAAATGTTCATTCCATTTCTCTAGAATTGACACCAAACACCATGAAAATTGAGAGAGTCCAGTGTTTGGGGCAGTGTAATAAGTCTGGTACCCATCACTATCGTGCTTTTATTCCCACGATGTTGTACGATGAAGCTTGGGTACATAATTCATTGTAATTGATTTCTGGAAGACGCACTTTTGTTAAGTTCCATGCGGCTGGTGCGCCTGAGTGTAAGGACACAACAGGCTACACTACAACAGAATAGGATGCATGGTATCAGTGGCGCACCCAGGATTTGATTTTTATTTGAAATCCAATATGGGGGAGAGACATGGCTGACCCAAACCATAACCGCTGGCGCGGCTGCAGCCATGTCCCTAGTCGTGCTCGTCAGTGAACCTACGGCACATGTTAAATGTTTCCTGGTGGTTTCTAGTCATAAAAAGAAGACATTATGGCATGATTCGGACTCGTAGGGTTTTACCTTCCATATAATTTCCTCCTCTTGATGTAAAGAACTTGAGCTTGTTTCGTCTGCAAGATTTCTATAGTTAAATACTTTCATTGCGTGGACGTAAAGTTTGTGATCATTCCGGGCGGAGCTAAATTTTTTCAAACACGAATTTGGCGGCAAAACCAAATCCCAATATTATCCAATCGGTGTTTGCTAAAAGAGTGTCACATAATCTTTGTAAATTAAAACCCAATCCTGGGCCATTGTGTACAAACTGGAAAGGAGTTGATTATAATGCGGGCGTGTTTAAATTTTACGAGTAACCTCAACGACAGTCAACGACCTCAACAAGAGAAACGGACAACAGAAAATGAAAATAAAATTAAGTAAAGCTGCTCCCTGATCAGGGTGCACCATGGCAGGGGGGGGGGGGAGAATGTAAAAATGCTTGTTATATATACTGGTGGCCCTTCAAGCTTACATGCACATGCATACGCAACGCCGTAAAATATAATAGTGAGTGGAATAAATGGAAAACTTTTGGAGGGGAGCTTGAGTCTCCTGAGTCCCGATCCCTTGTACCACTGCCCTATACTCCTTGCCGAACTCCTCTGTAGACAAGACTTGGGCTCAGATTTTGCTCTCTTTCCTGGCTCCTTCTTTAAAAAAAAAATAAAACATCAGCGGGCCCTTGGGGGGGGGGGGGCGCGAGCCCCCCAAGCCCCCCCTTGGGTGCGCCACTGCATGGTATCAATTTTATGAAACTGTTCGCATTGTTTAAATTAAGTATATAATACTTAAACACTATGTTGCAAGAACATTATTTATTTTGTCAATGTTTTAAAATAGTGAATATTGGGCATTTTGCCGTCGAATCCGAGTCACAAACATCGAGTCCGAGTCACGAGTCCGAGTCCGAAGGGTCGAGTCCGAGTCCAAGTCCGAGTCCGAGTCATCTATACTATAATGATCGTTAAGTCGCCATCTTCCATACTATAATGATCGGAAAGTCGCCATCTTTGTTAGTGCAAACACGGGGCGCCGCCATCTTTGTTTCAGGGCGCCGCCATCTTTCTTTCGGGGCGCCGCCATCTTTCTTTCGGGGCGCCGCCATGTTTCGCGTCAACTGGCGCCCGCACCCTGCTGAATTGATGCGTCCTGGGGTCAATTTCGGGGTACCCGTGGGTTGGGGTCTGCGTTGTTGGTGTTCCGACGTCTACCCGCGATTGCGTGGATTGCGTGCAACGGCAGCCGGACACCCGCAATGATCGTTAAGCTTGGTCGGGTGACTTCGCGGCTATCCTCGGTGATCGAGGGTCGGGCGGGTGCCAGATGAGGCGAACACTCCTGACTGCTGTGGTTCGAGATGTCTGGTTGGCTGTTTCAGACGGACCCCCTGATTGGTCTTATTTTTTCATCAATGAACTCCGTACCTACACGTGACCTTTGTGCTCAAAAGACAATTTTCATCAACATTTACAACACACGTTTGAATGTTTGTTGTTTTTTGTTTGATAATAAAACAATAAAATACCAAACATCCGTAAACATTTTAATCAACATGAGCAACATTGGTTGGGTTACTCCGCGGCTTTCGGTGAGCGTTGGTCGGGAGGCCGGGTGCCACATACCACGAACAGTACCGAACTGCCGCGTTGCGAAATGTCTGATTCTCTGTTTCAGACGGACCTCCTGATTGGTCGGTAATGACGTCGGTGTGTCGACTCGACTCTTTGTTGATGCATTTATTTCGCGTAGCTCTTTTAGTCCTAGGTCTTAGGGACGTGACCAAGAGCTACGATTATCACAGCTATCTCCAAACATCAATAAACAATTTTAATCAACATGCTCAACATTTACAAAACCCTTTTTGTTGTTTGATATTTGATAATAAATACCAAACATCAATTAACCTCAGTACCCATGTAATACTTTTGAAAGCCTGTAGTATCCAGACGCCATGTCCTCGATTGTGTACAAAGTCTATGGAGAGTTCAGTGCACTTTCAAATAATTTCTTAACACAATGTGAATTATTTCTCAGTCCCAGATTCATGTCTTTTTGGAGAGTTCACTGCATTTTCAAAGTAAAGTTTAACACAATTTAAATTATTTCTCAGTCCCAGATTCATATAATATATATTATAAGATATATTATAATATAGGCCCTATGTTATAATATATATTTTTATAGCAGTTCTGTATTCCTCAGCTTGCTGATTTGTGAAAAGGGCGCCGCCATGTTTCTTTCAGGGCGCCGCCATGTTTCGCGTCAACTGGCGCCCGCACCCTGCTGAATTGATGCGTCCTGGGGTCAATTTCGGGGTACCCGTGGGTTGGGGTCTGCGTTGTTGGTGTTCCGACGTCTACCCGCGATTGCGTGGATTGCGTGCAACGGCAGCCGGACACCCGCAATGATCGTTAAGCTTGGTCGGGTGACTTCGCGGCTATCCTCGGTGATCGAGGGGTCGGCGGGTGCCAGATGAGGCGAACACCCCTGACTGCTGTGGTTCGAGATGTCTGGTTGGCTGTTTCAGACGGACCCCCTGATTGGTCTTATTTTTCATCAATGAACTCCGTACCTACACACGTGACCTTTGTGCTCAAAAAGACAATTTTCATCAACATTTACAACACACGTTTGGAATGTTTGTTGTTTTTGTTGTTTGATAATAAAACAATAAAATACCAAACATCCGTAAACATTTTTAATCAACATGAGCAACATTGGTTGGGTTACTCCGGCTTTCGGTGAGCGTTGGTCGAGGAGGCCGGGTGCCACATACCACGAACAGTACCGAACTGTTGCGTTGCGAAATGTCTGATTCTCTGTTTCAGACGGACCTCCTGATTGGTCGGTAATGACGTCGGTGTGTCGACTCGACTCTTTGTTGATGCATTTATTTCGCGTAGCTCTTTTAGTCCTAGGTCTTAGGGACGTGACCAAGAGCTACGATTATCACAGCTATCTCCAAACATCACTAAACAATTTTAATCAACATGATCAACATTTACAAAACCCTTTTTGTTGTTTGATATTTGATAATAAATACCAAACATCAATTAACCTCAGTACCCATGTAATACTTTTGAAAGCCTGTAGTATCCAGACGCCATGTCCTCGATTGTGTACAAAGTCTATGGAGAGTTCAGTGCACTTTCAAATAATTTCTTAACACAATGTGAATTATTTCTCAGTCCCAGATTCATGTCTTTTTGGAGAGTTCACTGCATTTTCAAAGTAAAGTTTAACACAATTTAAATTATTTCTCAGTCCCAGATTCATATAATATATATTATAAGATATATTATAATATAGGCCCTATGTTATAATATATATTTTTATAGCAGTTCTGTATTCCTCAGCTTGCTGATTTGTGAAAGGGCGCCGCCATGTTTCTTTCAGGGCGCCGCCATGTTTCGCGTCAACTGGCGCCCGCACCCTGCTGAATTGATGCGTCCTGGGGTCAATTTCGGGGTACCCGTGGGTTGGGGTCTGCGTTGTTGGTGTTCCGACGTCTACCCGCGATTGCGTGGATTGCGTGCAACGGCAGCCGGACACCCGCAATGATCGTTAAGCTTGGTCGGGTGACTTCGCGGCTATCCTCGGTGATCGAGGGGTCGGGCGGGTGCCAGATGAGGCGAACACTCCCTGACTGCTGTGGTTCGAGATGTCTGGTTGGCTGTTTCAGACGGACCCCCTGATTGGTCTTATTTTTCATCAATGAACTCCGTACCTACACGTGACCTTTGTGCTCAAAAGACAATTTTCATCAACATTTACAACACACGTTTGGAATGTTTGTTGTTTTTGTTGTTTGATAATAAAACAATAAAATACCAAACATCCGTAAACATTTTTAATCAACATGAGCAACATTGGTTGGGTTACTCGCGGCTTTCGGTGAGCGTTGGTCGAGGAGGCCGGGTGCCACATACCACGAACAGTACCGAACTGCCGCGTTGCGAAATGTCTGATTCTCTGTTTCAGACGGACCTCCTGATTGGTCGGTAATGACGTCGGTGTGTCGACTCGACTCTTTGTTGATGCATTTATTTCGCGTAGCTCTTTAGTCCTAGGTCTTAGGGACGTGACCAAGAGCTACGATTATCACAGCTATCTCCAAACATCACTAAACAATTTTAATCAACATGATCAACATTTACAAAACCATTTTTGTTGTTTGATATTTGATAATAAATACCAAACATCAATTAACCTCAGTACCCATGTAATACTTTTGAAAGCCTGTAGTATCCAGACGCCATGTCCTCGATTGTGTACAAAGTCTATGGAGAGTTCAGTGCACTTTCAAATAATTTCTTAACACAATGTGAATTATTTCTCAGTCCCAGATTCATGTCTTTTTGGAGAGTTCACTGCATTTTCACAGTAAAGTTTAACACAATTTAAATTATTTCTCAGTCCCAGATTCATATAATATATATTATAAGATATATTATAATATAGGCCTATGTTAAAATAGATATTTTTATAGCAGTTCTGTATTCCTCAGCTTGCTGATTTGTGAAAACAATTTTCAACCGATGAAATAGGGACTCTGACCTTTGATTTTACATACATAGAAGTAGAACTTGAACTGTTAGAAAAGCCCAAAATGATTTCACAATTGCCAGTGTAGATACCATCAGTCTTTCAACTTTGAGGTAATATAAAACGATTTCAGATCTGACAATCACAACAGCTTATGCACTTAGGTTTCAGGACATTTCTCACACAAAACAATTTCGGGAATCTTTTCTCCCAATTTTGAATATTTTAAAAAGGTTTTAAAAACCTACAGCGCCATGGCAACAATTTAAACTCAAACTGCGTCCTATTTTATATTAAGGGGGTGGGCCCTTAGGAAACAGTGCAGATTTCATCTGCAAATTTAATGTTATTCATATTTATTTCCCCTTTTTCATGACTTGAAGGGCCATGCAATCAATTTCACAAGAGACATTTTGTGCACATATCTGTGTCTGAACTGTACGAAAATACTAGGATACCCGTTTTCTGTGTACATGTATTTCTTTTCAGTACATTTATTTATTCAATATTCACTGTCCTACCATGTTAAAAACCCGAGGGCGCTGTTGTGTTATGTCACTTTGACTTTTACATGCCCCCGCTCAAAAATTAACCAATCACCAAGCTCATTCTAGAAAATGATGACCCTTGAGTGCCCCTGCAATTAGACCCGTTACCCCATATTACATTACATAAACCAGCAAAGAAGTCGGCACAAAACCCGCAACATTTAATACTCACACATCACCCACACCTAGCGGGTGCCGCGCGAAGCGCGGCATCCCGCTAGTTGTTAGTGCAAACACGGGGCGCCGCCATCTTTGTTTCAGGGCGCCGCCATGTTTCTTTCAGGGCGCCGCCATGTTTCGCGTCAACTGGCGCCCGCACCCTGCTGAATTGATGCGTCCTGGGGTCAATTTCGGGGTACCCGTGGGTTGGGGTCTGCGTTGTTGGTGTTCCGACGTCTACCCGCGATTGCGTGGATTGCGTGCAACGGCAGCCGGACACCCGCAATGATCGTTAAGCTTGGTCGGGTGACTTCGCGGCTATCCTCGGTGATCGAGGGGTCGGGCGGGGTGCCAGATGAGGCGAACACTCCCTGACTGCTGTGGTTCGAGATGTCTGGTTGGCTGTTTCAGACGGATCCCCTGATTGGTCTTATTTTTCATCAATGAACTCCGTACCTACACGTGACCTTTGTGCTCAAAAGACAATTTTCATCAACATTTACAACACACGTTTGGAATGTTTGTTGTTTTTGTTGTTTAATAATAAAACAATAAAATACCAAACATCCGTAAACATTTTTAATCAACATGAGCAACATTGGTTGGGTTACTCCGCGGCTTTCGGTGAGCGTTGGTCGAGGAGGCCGGGTGCCACATACCACGAACAGTACCGAACTGCCGCGTTGCGAAATGTCTGATTCTCTGTTTCAGACGGACCTCCTGATTGGTCGGTAATGACGTCGGTGTGTCGACTCGACTCTTTGTTGATGCATTTATTTCGCGTAGCTCTTTTAGTCCTAGGTCTTAGGGACGTGACCAAGAGCTACGATTATCACAGCTATCTCCAAACATCAATAAACAATTTTAATCTACTTTATCATGATTTACAATTACCTTTTTGTTGTTTGATATTTGATAATAAATACCAAACATCAATTAACCTCAGTACCCATGTAATACTTTTGAAAGCCTGTAGTATCCAGACGCCATGTCCTCGATTGTGTACAAAGTCTATGGAGAGTTCAGTGCACTTTCAAATAATTTCTTAACACAATGTGAATTATTTCTCAGTCCCAGATTCATGTCTTTTTGGAGAGTTCACTGCATTTTCAAAGTAACGCTTAACACAATTTAAATTATTTCTCAGTCCCAGATTCATATAATATATATTATAAGATATATTATAATATAGGCCCTATGTTATAATATATATTTTTATAGCAGTTCTGTATTCCTCAGCTTGCTGATTTGTGAAAACAATTTTCAACCGATGAAATAGGGACTCTGACCTTTGATTTTACATACATAGAAGTAGAACTTGAACTGTTAGAAAAGCCCAAAATGATTTCACAATTGCCAGTGTAGATACCATCAGTCTTTCAACTTTGAGGTAATATAAAACGATTTCAGATCTGACAATCACAACAGCTTATGCACTTAGGTTTCAGGACATTTCTCACAAAACAATTTTGGGAATCTTTTCTCCCAATTTTGAATATTTTAAAAGGTTTTAAAACCTACAGCGCCATGGCAACAATTTAAACTCAAACTGCGTCCTATTTTATATTAAGGGGTGGGGCCTCAGGAAACAGTGCAGATTTCATCTGCAAATTTAATGTTATTCATATTTATTTCCCTTTTTTCATGACTTGAAGGGGCCATGCAATCAATTTCAAAGAGACATTTTGTGCACATATCTGTGTCTGAACTGTACGAAAATACTAGGATACCCGTTTTCTGTGTACATGTATTTCTTTTCAGTACATTTATTTATTCAATATTCACTGTCCTACCATGTTAAAAACCCGAGGGCGCTGTTGTGTTATGTCACTTTGACTTTTTACATGCCCCCGCTCAAAAATTAACCAATCACCAAGCTCATTCTAGAAAATGATGACCCTTGAGTGCCCCCTGCAAATTAGACCCCGTTACCCCATATTACATTACATAAACCAGCAAAGAAGTCGGCACAAAACCCGCAACATTTAATACTCACACATCACCCACACCTAGCGGGTGCCGCGCGAAGCGCGGCATCCCGCTAGTTGTACATGGTGACTCGAATCCGAGTCTGAGTCACCAAAAAAGTGACTCGAGTCTGGATGTCTGCCTTTTTCATTGAACCATATAGGCCTATACATGCCAGGCGCCGTAGCAAGAAATACTCAAAAATGTTGAACGGGGGCGGGGGAGTGAAAAACTAAATTCTACAATGGGTACATTCATTGGCGTACATTCATTGGGGGGGGGGGGGGCTAAGGGGGCTGTAGCCCCCCCTAAAATCGTAAACAAAAATTTAAAAAAAGAATAGAATCAGATACAAACGGTAAGGTATTCCCCCTCATGTTTCCCCTCATTTCCCCCTCACTGTGCTTTGTTTTCCTCTCCCTTTGATTATTTCATTGTAATTTTTGTAGTACTGAAAAATCGTTCTTGATTCTCAGCCCCCCCTAAAAATATTCTGGATCCGCCCATGACATTAGTCTGTTTTTTTTTGCATTTTGTTCTACATTAGGTCATCTACATAGTTGACCTATCTTTATTTAATTAGTTCTGTCTATTTTCTCCATTTGCTTTTAAGTGTCGTGCGTATATACACAAGGTATGGGCCTATATGATTTTGTCACAGAATCAAATAAACCACAAGGCATTGTTATAGCTTAATACATGTTGCGGATTGTCATAATGGATCCTAAATCAAACCTCAGTACATACGGTTTTGAATCATTTTGACTTAACATCTTTTCGGTAAAAATTGCTTGGTAACTTTTCAAAATAGATCGCCCACTCAAACACAACCTGTTTTGAGTGTTAGTTTTGTGTTACTATTTAAAGTGTGTTTGTTTGTTTGTCTGTTTATTGTTTTTTTTGTAAACAACTGTAAAGATAAACCCACCTACAGCCAAATAAAGTGTGTGAGATAATGAAGAAAAAGATGTGACTGGCTCTGGCAAAACCCTAAACTTGGACCCAATTTTCAAAAGTGAAATTTTGGTATAGTTTAATTATCTTTCATTTGATACCAGATTTGTATATATATAAATCAGATGTTATTTTTTAGATTTTGGTATAGTTTGATTCTCTAGATTTTCCTCTTTCATTTGATACCAGATTTGGAGATCTCAGGAAAATAAATCTTACATTTTTTCTTCTTATATTATAAGAAAATAATTTCTTCTGATTTCTACAAATCTGGTATCAAATGAAAGAGGAAAATCTAGAGAATCAAACTATACCAAAATCTCACTTTTGAAAATTGGGTCCAAGTTTAGGGTTTTGCCAGAGCCAGTTTTTGCTTTTTCCACATGTCATAGTTTTATTAATGTTTGGATTTTGACTGCATGTATAGCCTTTTCTTGAAATACTCAAACACATCGGTAACTTTTATGTGTTTGTGCTGGGCTCGTTCTCATTTATAAGCTGCCATTAATTTAAACATTAAGAAAGGAAGTCCTTAACATTTCATTTCATACCTAAAAGTACCATGATATATGGGGAAACATGAAACCGTCCAAGATTTGCATAACTGCGCACTGGATCGATTTTCATTTGTATTTGTTCTGTGAAGGGTAAAAACCAAAGATAGTGGGTACATCTTCCCCCATAGGGGGAACCCTTGTAAGACTGGACTCAGCCCGTGCACACATCTTTTGTAACACTTTAAATCAAACTTAAAAAGAGTTTTCCCCTGAAAGATATCTTTTACAGGTCAATTAAACAATAAGACTGCATTATGTATCAATTTTGTGATATGTCTCACATAATGTGAGAGCAACGAGTCGGTGAACACATCACTGACCGACGGATGAGACTTTTACTCCATGTTTGGTAAGTCACTGAGCTTGGTCGATTTGAGAGCCGCGACGACCCTTAGCTAGAAATCGGGGATGCAGATCAAAATTGCATAATTTTATACCAAAATATAGAATATAAAACATTTAGATATTTGGAGATCGCCAGCAGAGACTGAAGAGGAAACAGACATTTCCTTAACAAAAATATTCAGTCTGCCATTGACACAGGAATTTAACAAAACATAAATAACAAATAAATAACAAATAGCAGCATTTATTTATTTGTTTATTTTATTGGAACATTGATAATTTCCTATTAGAAAGGAATACAAACAAAGGAATATTTCACTAAATAGTTGTCAGAACGGCTTGGTTTAACAGTTGAAAAAAGTGCCAAAATGAAGTTTGACGGACCCACCATCAATTAATTTTGGTATAATTATATTGACTGGAAAAACCATATTTCTTATAATCGTTATTTTGAGGAATGTGTCATTTTACAGCATTTGAATTTTTATTCGCTTCCTCAAGTAAAATAGCAATATCCAGATAAAAAATAAAGTGGTCGTTAAAATAACGAATGATATTTTAATTTTATTTAAAACAGCGAACAACACGGGCGATAATAATAATAATAATAATAATAATAATAATAATAATAATAATAATAATAATAATAATAATAATAATAATAATAATAATAATAATAATAATAATAATAATAATAATAATAATAATAATAATAATAATAATAATAATAATAATAATAATACTTATATAGCGCACGTATTCACCAACTGAGTGGTGCTCAAGGCGCATTATATTATTACCCCTGCTCATAAGGCTCATAAATCATTCCTAAAACCATCTCAGCTCCCTGGGGAGTATACAGCTCAATTGCTGCCATTACAGCGCATATAGGGCTAATCAACCAACTCTGCCCTCACAGGTACCCATTTAACCCCTGGGTGGAAAGAAGCAATTATGGTAAAGTGTCTTGCTCAAGGACACAAGCACCACGGTCACGGCTGGGATTCGAACCCACATTCTGACGACGCAGCCATCAGAACACAAATCCGATGCACTAAACCGCTCGACCATGGCACTCCGTACATCTTATAATTATGTGCACGAGGGATCAGTGTACACAATTTGTCATTAAACAAAAAAAATAATAATACCCACCGCAACCCATCAACATTTATTGGTATTGAAGTGGCCTGTCTTGTCTGCATTTCGGCACAAACTCTTGTACTCTTGTATAAATGTAATTTATGTCATTAGATTTTAGATTTCACCATGGCTGTTTATATTTTTGTCTCACGTTTTCTCCAGCCCGCGTATTTTTTCCAGGGAAAACGTGTGTATAATTTTAATATAATTTATATTAATTTGTAACGTACTATTTTTTTCTTTCACTAAAAGTTGTAGAATTGAAATTTAATACTAGTCTACATTCGTCCCGGCCCTGTGAACGCTTGCCACCCCCCCCCCCGTTCACCAACATTATCTACACGTTAGAAATCGACAGTGCATTGCACACTGCATGCACGTGCGCATTGCTCGCCGGCCTTGCATCAAGTACACGTAAATTATGCACAGAACTTCTCGACGAACCGGAACTATTAGTATTACAGCGTAGGTAACGTAAGCTAGGTCCAAACAAGTTTTCTCCAAGGTTTAAAAATCCTCTAAATTTGTCCGAAACTCACCGTTTACTTCCAGATTTGTCCCACAACAACAGGGGACTTGGTATCCCCACAGTGAATGACTTACACTCATCGCAGACTAACAACAGGGCAGACACAATTGCTGTGGCAGTGACCGTCGACTCAGCTGCGGTGCCGCTCGCATTATATTAACTGCATCACCAGGACAGAGACACACCAGCATGTATCATCTCGACCCGGACAACGCGCCGATCAACGGCCAAGACGACATCGATGCAATGACAGGGCGGCCCGTGACTCGAAACGGTACTCTAGCAGGGAGTTACGGTCGAGACCACTGTCACAATACTATCGAGTATGAACTGCATAAATTGCAGTCAGAAGGAGGCGAGAATGCTGCGGAAAGTAGGGCCAAAGTGATTCGTTCCATTCCGGCTACCATTACCAAGAAAAGAGAACTTAGGTGAGTGCAGATTTAATATTTCACGGGGGAGTGAGCCTGTTGTGCCCCCAACTGTGTTTGATTTGAAAAAAAAGAAAGAAAGAAAGTTAACACAACAATTTGTTAAAATAATATTTATATTATGACCTACCTATATGATTTTGTTTGAAATCATTTATAAAATTGATAGGTTTGAGCCACGTAACAGTTAAGTATGATTAATTGCGGTGACACCATGTGAAATTCTCTATTGAGTGGTAATTAAGTAAGACTAATTGCGGTGACACCATGTGGAATCTCAATTGAGTAGTAATTAGTTCTGAAAAGAACTGGGGGTACAACTCGACGTTTCGATCAGTATGCTCTGATCGTCCTCAGGAGTGGTAATTAGTTCTGAAAAGAACTGGAGGTTACAACTCAATGTTTCGATCAGTATGCTCTGATCGTCCTCAGGAGAATGATGACGATCCTGATAAAGATCAGAGCATACTGATCGAAACGTTGAGTTGTAACCTCCAGTTCTTTTCAGAGCTAATTACCACTTATTAGAGAATTTCACATGGTGTCACCACAATTAGTCTACTCTTATTTATCCTCTTCACCATGCAAAGCTTCAAGTTTTACCTACGTAATAGTTAGCTAGAAAATTTTTAAGTAGGCCTACCTCTGAAAAATTTTTGCACAGAAAATAATTTAATTGAAATCACAGAAAAACTACCCCCCCATCCCCCGTTTAATAAATGGGGTAAAACAAATTATTAAAATTTAATATTATCACAAACAAGCCCAAGGGGGGTGCTACCCCTCGCCCCCCATGGCTGTGCGCTGGATAGGTAAAAATTTGATTTTCTATTTTTTGGTGAAAATACCAATGTTGTACCCCCGGTACCTTCCTTTTAAATTATAAATCAAGAGGAAACACAAGGCATGTAGGGCTTGTAAAATTCGGAGGGGGGAGTCGGAGGGGGGAGTCGGAGGGGAGAGTCGGAGGGGAGAGTCGGAGGGGAGAGTCGGAGGGGAGAGTCGGAGGGGAGAGTCGGAGGGGAGAGTCGGAGGGGAGAGTCGGAGGGGAGAGTCGGAGGGGAGAGTCGGAGGGGAGTCGTCACGTGACGTCACGCGCGTGACTTACTCGGGTCTGCCAGGTAAGCCCCGGTAAGCCCCGGCAATGACATCAGACCTACTTGAACACACTAGAGTCAGACCCGGGTAGACCCGGGTAGACCCGGGAAGCTACTCGAATGCACCCTTAAATTCAAACTCAAGTTACAGGCAACAGTTTCACCTTTCAACCCTCCTACTCTAGGTGCACTTTAGTGGGAAGTTGCTATAGTGGTCAAAATCAGATTTTGAAAGGGAAAACAAACAAAAAATAGAAAAACCACAAACAAATTCAGGTAGCAGTGTATAGTGTGTAATGATTGATAAATATTTTTTGTATGTTTTAATTAATTAAATGTATTTTATACAAAAAATTGCAGGAAGGCAATTTTTTGTAAATTTGACCCCAAAAAATCCCGTTTTCACTAAGCACTTCAGATGTATAATTTCTCAGGATGATTGATACAATATGTACATACTTAGTACCAACTTTATACTAAGTACATGTAAGTTTTTTGATAATAATTTGTGATGCGATCTGGGAAAACCCGTCGGATGTCGCCAATACACATTATCCAGTACAGAGCAAAATAGTCCCAAAACCATTTTTTTATGAAAACTTCTTTTTCACTTGATTTGTATTCCTTAAGTGCCGAAAAATATTTCCTGAATTTTTTTATTTCAAATTGTTCCGTTTTATATAATAAAATCAACAATATTTATGACATGTTTATTTGCAAAAATCTTGTTTTCTGAATTTTATTAATGAATTATTCGCCTAAATTTATTAATGATTGATTATCCGTTCTGAACGCCGTATCAGACCGCTTCACCCCTCAAATTGAAGCTTGAATTGTGTACAGTGTGAAAATACAAATGCGCACGTCGATTTACCGGGGTAAGTATCACTGCGCTAAATCCTGTTTCACATAGCAATGCGTGCAGGTTTCTGAGACAAACCTTTATTTTTCTTTGACCTAATGTGTGGACAAGGACATGGACAAACACACACATGAAATCATTCAACAGATTTTCATGAATTAAAGGAATAAATGCAATACAGAGGTTTTTCTACATATAATTTTAATTAATATTGAGTGATTTGGTAATCAAAAATGCCTCATTAATTTGTATAGTCTGGAGTCAATAATGCATGCAAAAAACAATGTATCCTTGACTAGCTACACATGTAAATGAGCCATTTTGTTATCAAATCACCCAATTTTAGACTAAAATCGTTATTTTTGAAAAACATTCCGTTACCCCCCTACCAAAAAAAAGGGAAAAAAAATCTGGTTTTTTTCCCGATTTAAATTTTTTTTTTTTTTGGGGGGGGTCTGGCATACGGGTACCCACGTGCCCGCCCGAAAATTGTGCTGGGCACAAAATTACCTGAAATTCACAGCCATATTTTATCTTGAATTTGAAACCAATTAAACCACAGTGTAAATAACAGCATTACTGGAATTTGTATGACTCTGTTGTGAGGTGTTGTTTGATTGTAAGAAGTAAAATCCATTTAAAAAGTGCAATTTGTTAGACTATCTTTAAACGCTATTTTCTCAGAACTTGTTTTCGCAAACTAACAAACTTCATTTGACGTTAACTTTTGATCTAGAGGTCACAGAAACAAAATATTAACAGTTCTAGAAAGAGCTCATTTGCAGCTTCAAAAAGGTATAAGAAACCCACAAAGTGATTTTCCCACCATGTGGCGGGTTTTCACAGATCGCATCACATTTGTCAATTTGATAATCTGGTAATTAACAGTGTTGTACCTTCCCTTAAAAAGATGGTTTAAAATTATAATTATAGTCTGTGTATATATACCAAATTTAGGGTTTATCCACTCATTTCACTCATTTTCACAATCCAGTCTTCATTTATAGACTTCTTTCATTGCATGACACAGTCTATCCAAACAAACAACATTAAACCTACATGTACGTGTATAGTGGGTTTCAATCAAGTCCAAAGTCCAATGGAATCAGAACAGACAAGATTTGTCAGTTTTCAAGGATTTCTCTTTTAACCCTCCTACTTCTGGTGCCTTTTTCATACAAGTTGGCCCACCATTTGAAACCATTCGCTTTTGTGGTTTTGAATGGTGAAATAACTGTGTACAGTATTGATTCCCAAATGGTTTGGAATGGTATGTCAGCTAATACAAAACCTTGTTTGGATACTTCTAAGTGGTGAATTAATGGACCCTCTATGCCAGTGACATGAGTAAATGCTTTTGAATGACAGGTCTGCTATACCCTAAAGACCCTAGTGCCATTTTTAAGTGGTAGATCAATTACTTGTACACTGGCCACCATGTGTTAAAACTCCATAGGGTACTGAGATGATAGATAGTCCACTTTATCTACATAATGCAGGTTTTGTTTTTCGTGTGAAACCACACCAAGGTGTAATGTATCCACCATTTAAAACCATTTGAATGATAAGCCACTGTGAAGTACATTCACCATTTGAATCCATTCGGCTCTGGAAACACACCAAGGTGTAGTGTAACAGCCATTCAAAACCATTTGAATGGATATGAATGGTAGTTAAGCTCGCTACCAACACTGTTCAAATGGTATCACCAGGTGTGTACAAAACCAATGGGCATTTTGGTAAGTGGAAATTTTGAATGGTTTCAAATGGTCTATCAGTAGGAGGGTTAGAAAGAGTCTGGCTGCAAATTGAATTTACTCTAGGAACAATAACTTTGGTCACTCTACCTTAGAGGTCAGGCCCGTACCCAGAATTTCTGATATGGGGGGGAGGGGGAAGGGAGGGGAGGGGGAGGGGAGGGGGAGGGGAGGGGAGGGGAGGGGAAGGGGAAGGGAGGGGAGGGGAGGGGAAGGGGAGGGGAGGGGAAGGGGAGGGGAGGGGGAGAGGGAGGGGAGGGGAGGGGAGGGGAGGGGAGGGGGGGTACCACCACCACCACCACCACCACCACCACCACCGCCACTACTCTTTTGTGGATCGCTCGTCAATTGTGTGATTAGAAAAATGTATTTTTTTTTCAGAAAAAGTTTGACCTCGGTGATATTTCAGTTAAATTAAAGATGTATCGTAATTAAAGATATATTTGTTGTCTTTTCTGAAAAGGAATTTATCAATGTTCCAATGAAAACAATAATTTCCAGAAAGTCATTTCAGAAAGGTATCTGTTATCATTTCTAAAAGAAAACTCAATGTTCAAATCAATGTAAAACTGCCTAGTAGGTAAAACACGGGCGAAACATCTTTAATATCCATTAATTTGTCCATCTCAATCAATCTATCATTGTAATCAAAGTGCACCAAAACAGAAACTTGACAGATTGTCTGTACTGCAGTCAGCACAATTAACATACATGTACATAAATGCCCAAATGGGGGTGCATTAATTTAATTAATTAATGGCTGATATACATGTATTCCAGCAAGTTTGTGCATTGAGTGTCGGCAGTAATTATGAGTGCGACGCGGGATTGAACCAATCAGAGTGTAGAATTTTGGATTTGCGTCATTTGGCCTTAGTTGGAAATTCATCTGTCCTCAAATGTTGATTTGTCAGGGTTTTTTTTCTTGCTACTTTTCAAAACAAATGACTGAATATTGAAATTTGAAAATGAAATTTAGATGGGCATGTGTAAATACATGTAGAAAACGTTTGATGCTCTTTTCCCGCAGGATAAAGCCTGCACAATAAGCTTTTATTCCATTGACATTCAATTCCGTTAAAATCAATGAGAATGTCTGTGGCATTTTGTTATGCCCTATGCAGTCAAATCAACATCTGCTGGTACAGTTGAATTAAAGGGACAATATCGTCACGATCAGAGCAGCCTTTCAACAGGGCATGGAATCGGTGTCCTCGTTCTAGATGAACACAGTGACTGATAATTACTGGCTCATTTGTGCAGCAGCAACGGTTAATATGACCTTATCACGTGGGGTATATTATTTTCAGTGACTGAGTTAATCTAAAACTAGCACTCCAATTCCATGCCCTGTTGATCATGACGATATTGTCCCTTTAAAATATATCATGATATGTGTCACCTAGGCCCAAATTTCATAGCACCGCTGTTATGCTTTACAGCATATTGGGCTTACACGGCTAGCGCAGACTTTGTCATTAGCCATGTAAACCGCTATGCATGATAATAAAAAAACATTTTGCTCATAAATTATAAAATGCACATAATATTCTGCTACATATGTTTGTCTCTGTTTTTTTTTTTTTTAATTTATTTTTTATTGGAGCCATAACATTTTGACGGTTGTGACCATGAAGATATTGACACCTTTGACAGAGCAGGTTTTTTCTTAATCCTAACCCCCTAGGTATTCTGGCGAGGAACCTTCCTGAATCCTCCAAAATCCACCAGTGCACTTTTGGAAACATGCCCTTATCTTCTAAATGCACCATGCATTTTCATTGATCTTTCATATTCAGCACTTATGGCCTGTACTTCTTGCCAGGTAGAAATTTGGCCCCATTTGACGAGGTGAAAGTACCAGTCTTCGACAGTGCTGAATCTTTCCAAAAAAGTGCCCCTTGGAGGATTTTAATGGATTTGGGGTGGTTAGGGTTAAACAGTACAGTGTGTGGGTGCGTTCGAGTAGCTTCCCCAAGGTAACTTGAGTACGTCCTCTTGTGGTCGATGTGAATAATGTCAAAGGTCACATGGACTTTGTAAACAAAATATTTACAACAAAATGATCGCAAAATAATTCTTTCCCCGGGTAAAAAAGGAAGTAATGATCTTATTACTTCTTAGGTTCGTACAAAACAACACATCTTTTAGTACTTGAGAGCAATCTCTACTCACAAATTAATTGTTTAAGAGATGAAAATGTATGTCAAACTTCACAAAATTGCCGCACAGAAAACAAAGATGGCAGCCATTCAGAATATTCTCAAAGTGACGTCATGCCACGTCACTTACCCGGGTCTGCCTCAAGTGACCTGCTTCACAAGCAGGTCACTTGAGGCTGACCCAGGTAAGCCCCGGCAATGACGTCAGACCTACTCGAACGCACCAGAGTCAGACCCGGGTCGATCCGGGGGAAGCTACTCGAATGCACCCATTGTCAAAGATCCTGACTCTGAATATATTTCCAGGTATTTGATGTCAAATTAATTTCCTGCCGCAGAAATACAGGAAGATAAATGTCGTACATTTAAGGGTATGACTTGGCCTAGGCATGGCTTTATTTTTTGTTTTGGCAATTCAGAAAAAAAAAAGTGCCTTGTGTTAAAAGTACTCCATTGGATTTGAGGGTTCAAGGAGCCTGTATTTCTTTGAAAGGAAATTGATTTGACATCAAGCACAGCTGCAAACATGATCCGAGTCAGAAATGCATACACATGAAAAGCCCCTGCTCCAAAAAATTATAACCTAAAACAAAATTATGTAATAATACTTTGAATCATATTCACTAATTGATGTCTAGTAGTCAACTTGTTGCATTGTAATTTCCTTTAAAAGGAACCCTGAAATATATACAAATCATACAAACATGTATACTTTGTACACATGCACATCTAGAAAATATAAGGATAATATTGTTTGCCGTTTGACAACCCGTCAACTACATGTAGGCTTGGCATTTTCTGTTTAATTTGTGAAACGTGTACATGTTTTGACACAGACCGTGTACACACGTGTAAATGAATGTTATCACTCATAATTGGCATGATGCAGACGGATTGTCTGTATTTAGTACGGAAAATAATCCAAAATATAAGCAATACGGATTCAGACAGAAATCGCACAGATTAACCCTCCTACTACTACAAGGGTCAAAAACAGTCAAAATGTTGATATACTTGCCAAGGTATATCTACATTGTAGTGCACTTATATGTAAAAGTCAAACACTGTCAAACCTTACGTGTAGTAAGTAGATTTACAGGTCAAAATGAGTCGACCGTTTTTGACTGGTAAAAGCATTGTCTTGTGTTGTTCAGGGTGGTCAAAATGACAGTCAAACCCAGTCAAAAATGCCCCCTGTGTGCACATTTGGGTCAACAGTCAAAACGGGCAGTTGACTGGTTTTGACCTCTAAAGCAACTTCCCACTAAAGTGCAGCTATAGTAGGATGGTTAAACAAATCCAAACCTGGCACAAAACATCATCCCAAATTTCTGGCTGTATTAAATCAAAAACAAATTATCAGTTGAACTTCCTGGGAATCGTGATATAATAATAGCAGGTCCACTGGTCGCACTTATAAAAATATCGTGGAAATGGAAGGTTCCATTTTTTAAAATGTAGGATTCATTAATTAAGGCTGAAATTTGGCCCAGTAAGCACCGCACCCACAGACAGTCACTTGACTATTTTTGGTTGCATTGCCAATTGTTCACACATGTGTATTTTTGTGCTGGAGATAGTGGCAAAGTCAAACACACTTGTGTACATGTCCTACATAAGTTATATGCAGAGTCACAGCAGAGCTGTGTATGTACTGCATAAGTTAGCAGCAGATGTACAGTTGAGTGGTTTTGGTTTGACCTCCTACCATAACCACATGTCCTTGCATTTATTTGAGTGCACTGCACAAAGTCAATGGGTTGGGAGTTACATAACAATTTTGAGTGTCTTTGATTGTTAAACCTATAGGAGGGTTAATACACGTTTTGTGAATTTGAAAACATTTAGTGAATTTGTTTTTGTGTACACATGTAAACATGTAAATGTCCCAACCCTAACTTCAACCCTTCAACCACAATAATTTTTTTTAAAATTTCCAGCAACATTGACTGTACCTAGTCACCCCACTCACCTACATTTTGCTGATGACAGTAAATGCCTAAAACACAAACATAAAACCAACTACATGACAGTCAGAACCAAAACCAAAACCATGTTAAGTGTACAATGTACTTCAAATGTTTATTTATTTTTTATAAGGTGTTCGTGCGACAGCACAAACACCTCTTGAAATTTTATTTTATTTATTTATTTTTTCTTCTGCTTCTTCTTCTCGATGAGACTTATCAACAAAATAAAAAACATACTTCCAAAGTTCACAGAGCCTTCAAACTTGACACATACTTAGACCATAACATGTAGTTGTCAATAAATTTATGACATAATAGTTTCAGGTAAAGTTGTGACGTCATGGTGATGTCATCAGATATCGAAATACACTAAAATCCAATTTCAAAAAATCATCTCATGAACCACAAAAGATATTTACACAATTTTTGCATCATCTTACAAATCTTGAATTGTGTGACATTTCGTACACAGACATGACCCAATCTGACCTATCTTTCCGTTTGAAACCGGAAGTTTAATTGAAAAAATATTCTGAAGCACGTTTATAGGGTCTGCAGCCAACATGATATGGTATTTGGGCGTGCCTTCCGTGGACGAAATTACTATTTACATGTGACCTTTTCAAAAATGTGACTGATGACGTCATCACCTGTCACAACGCCCTCTGGCGGCAGGTTTAGAAAAACAATAATTTTCCATCTCAAAAACCATAGGAAATTTGAATATGACTTCTGTGAATAAAGTGATTAGTGACATGTATCTTATCTTTAAAAAAAATATGTTTGATGATGTCATCAAAGTTCAGAACGCTCCCTAGTGGCATTTTAAAAAGGGAATAATTTCCAATCTCAGATATTGAACCAAATGATGTAGGTAGTAATGTTATTTTTTGATAATCAGGAGGAAGTTTTGTGTCATAATTAATATATGACCATCAAATCACCTGATCTGACCTTTACTTCTGGTCTAAACAGGAAGTTCAAATACAACACATTCTAATGCAAAATTTATAGGTATTTTGAATATGAAATTGGTATTATAATAAAAGATGATACACCTTTGCAAAATATGATTGACATCATCGATGATAATTTGATTAAACCAGAAGTTGACACAAACACTGTGTGTTTGTTCTAACAAACACTTGAGCTCTAGTTTTATTTTTATTTTATTTTTTTATAATTGTCAAGATATTTGTAATTGCATTGTTTACATGTATCTCGGTACATAATTTTTATTATTTTTTTCCCTATGCTATCATTGTATATTGTTTGTATTCATGTTTTTTTCTTTGTTTCCGCGCCTTGAGCGCCCAGCAGGGTGGATATGTGCGCGCTACAAATCTTTATTATTATTATTACATGTAAGATTTTTACTGGGAGATAAAACCAACACTACATGTATTAACCCTAACTCCCTAGGCCCATTTGCTTACAAATAACCTGAATCCTTCCTAACTCCCTAGGCCCATTTGCTTACAAATAACCTGAATCCTTCCTAACTCCCTAGGCCCATTTGCTTACAAATAACCTGAATCCTTCCTAACTCCCTAGGCCCATTTGCTTACACATAACCTGAATCCTTCCTAACTCCCTAGGCCCATTTGCTTACACATAACCTGAATCATTCCTAACTCCCTAGGCCCATTTGCTTACACATAACCTGAATCCTTCCTAACTCCCTAGGCCCATTTGCTTACACATAACCTGAATCCTTCCTAACTCCCTAGGCCCATTTGCTTACACATAACCTGAATCCTTCCTAACTCCCTAGGCCCATTTGCTTACACATACATGTAACCTGAATCCTTCAAAATCCTTCAGTAGTAAAGCAAGCACATGACATGTATGCACACATGTGTTTCTAATCTGTGATACATGTACATGGCCAGGGACCCTCCCTGCATGCATGGAGCAATAAACAGTGTCCACTGACCCAAGCACTGACCTTGGGATCACTACAACAAACATGGATGTACATGTACCATGGAAAGGCAAGTATGCCGAATAACCTCAATACTCCAAAATCCTTCACTTTAGCAAAGAGCATGTAGCATGTAACCTCAATCCTTCAAAATCCTTCACTTTAGCAAAGAGGATTTTGGAGGAAACAAAGTACGTTCCTGAAACCATATTATAAACGTGGAAGTTCGATAAGTGTTCATCATGGACTGCTATTCGGTTTCTGAAATGTTAATCAGATTTTAAAAAAGTGGGTTTCGGGTACCCGAACCGGTAACAAGGAACTGGGTATTGAACTGGGTATTGAACAGTTGGGTACCTGCAATCCCTTAATTATGTGCCAGCATACATACGTACAGTATATACATGTATGTGTAAGAACTTGCATACCCTTGTGTAAGACCTTGCATTCGCTTGTGTTACAACGTGGGATTTATATGAACAACATTGTATTAGTTAGTGCTGGAACGGTTAACCGACCCAAAACTGCATTAACCATTTAGAAATTTGCTAACCGGCTTCGGGCTAACCGAAACCAAAAAAAAAAACCCAAAAAACCAAAAACTTGCCCAACAATTTTGGAAGAATTTGCCACCCATTTTGTTGTTCTAGACTTGATTGTGTTGCCACACTGGTTATTTAACAATGATTGCGGCAAGTTTTTTGATGGCTTATGATTGAAAATGTACTTGTACATGTATGTACAACACATTGTTCCATTTGCGACTATCTAGTTTGTGTGGCTGTCGGGTGTCGACGGTCGGTTAACAACCGACCGTGATAGTTTCGGTTAAATGGTTAACAAACTAATTGGTTACTCCCAGCACATGTATTCATACCTAATACACCCTTTAAATGTTAGACTAGCATGTAATATATCACATACATAGTTTGCATGCATGTAACAGGATGTAAACTAATTGACAATTCCAAATATCCCAGCCATACAATTATCCACACAAGCCCCAAATAATGGACATCCCAGCATCCATTGTATGTGCATGAGTCTGGTGGCCCAAGTGGCTTACTCTTTAGAATCTTTCCCGAAATATTTGATTGAAATTACATGCATTAAAACCCTCCTACAATCGGTGCAATTTTTTGAAACATTCAGGCCACTCCAAGCCGTTAGCTGTTGCCAGTGGCCTCCTATGTTTACCCTTCTGTGCACTGTCACACCACTGAGATTGCAGGGTAAGGTGGTCTCCCATCAATACATTGCAGGCCATACTATTATGTTCAAACATTTACAGTGGTCTTGGGTGGCACACAGTTGATTTTGTAAGATTACTTGGAAAGGACAGCAGGCTTGTATGTACTAAAGGTTGGTGGAAAACATACTGAAAATTGAGTGGATCGGAGTGGCCTCCATGTGAAGGAGGGTTTTAATGCATCCTAGGAGTACAGGTACTGTACTGGGTATTTCATTGAATATACAATGTAGCTTCCCCGTGACACTGTGCAGGGTTTGCCATGGTCGAGCGGTTTAGTGCATCGGATTTGTGTTCTGATGGCTGAGTCGTCAGAATGTGGGTTCGAATCCCAACCGCGACCATGGTGCTTGTGTCCTTGAGCAAGACACTTTACCATAATTGCTTCTCTCCACCCAGGAGTAAATGGGTACCTGTGAGGGCAGAGTTGGTTGTTGTGTTTGATTAGCCCATATGCGCTGAAATGGCAGCAATTGAGCTGTATACTACCCAGGGAGCTGAGATGGTTTCAGGAATGATTTATGAGCCTGATGAGCAGGGGTAATAATATAATGCGCCTTGAGCACCAGTTTGGTGGATACGTGCGCTATATAAGTCTACATTATTATTATTATTATTACACTGGTCCAGCTGGCTAAATGCCAGTTAAAAAGGTAACAGACTAGTCAAAGCCCAAAGCTCTCTGAGCACTTAGTCCAAGAAGCTAGTAAATATATGCTAAACATAAATACTGAGTGAAGAGTCATATTTTAATGAAAGTCGCACTGTCATAAATGCAAGATTGTACCGAGTTAATTATGTAGATCAAATAAACATTATAATCATTAAAAACACTCCTACTGCTACAAGGGTCAAAATGTTGATATACTTGCCAAGGTATATCTAGTGCACTTAAAAGTCAAACACTGTCAAACCTTACGTGTAGTAAGTACATTTACAGGTCAAAATGAATCAACCGTTTTTGACTGGTAAAAAGCATTGTCTAGTATTGTTGAGGGTGGTCAAAATGACAGTAAAAACCAGTCAAAAATGCCCGTGTGCACATTTGGGTCAACAGTCAAAACCGGCAGTTGACTAATTTTGACCTGTGTAGCAACACTAAAGTGCAGCAATAGTAGGAGGGTTAAAGTGACCATTGACTAAGGTTGTGCTTTTTCGGTTATTTCAGGAACCGGATACCCGAAATGGGAAATCTTTGGATACTCAAGTACCTGTAAATTTTTTTGGGGTAAAAACACATAAGGACGCCCAAATGTATAAAATAATTTTTTTTTTTTTTACAGACACTCGGAAAGCACTGAGTATACAGTGCTATACACACGTCGGTGTAGGGCAAAATTAAATCAATTGTTTATCTCCCGATGCAAGAATTTCACCAACCTACATGTACATGTATGTAAAAAGAATTCTACTTTAGAATGAAAACAAAATGTGTAATTTCACTATCTTGTGAAATAAGCTGAAACTTTTACGTTTCGGTTTCTGTACATATATCTCTCCATTCTTACTAAGGCTTTTACGTTTTCGGTTATTTTGGGATCCGGATACCCGAAATGGGAAATCTTTGGATACTCGGGTACCCGTAAACAATTTTGTAAAAACACATAACTACTCCCAAATGTACCGTATAAAACAACCAGTATTAACAAAAGTTTCTCTTGTTTTATTAGAGTCATAATAAATGTGCACTTACAGGTACTGTAATAATTTCCCGCCTCCTATATTAACCAGTTCGCGTCGGGAATAAAAAAGTTTTTCTGGGCCCCTGTGGCGGGTTTCTTTTCCCCACACACACGTTAATGGAAACTTCCACAGCGAGTGGCCGGCACTTCCGAGCATGTCACCGTACACGCATGGCTGAACCGAGCATGCATACAAATATTCCGGAGTTTCCTGTGGCGTGTTTAGATGCTCTCCGATCCGTGGTGCCCAAAAAAATTGCGTGTATACACGGCCTCCGACGCGAACTGGTTAAAAATGACTCGTAGCATCCCCATTCCCCACACACAAAAAAAGTTCACAAAAAAATCAGACACTTCCATTTGTGTGGCTTAAAAAGATCAGTACAAAAATCAGGTAGGCCTAATGACAGTTTCGGCATAGCCTTACCATTGACCTAGTAAAAAAAAAAGGGTAGCCATTCTTTAGGAAACACAACGCTAATAAAATGTGTCTTTCACAAAATGTATCGACTAAGGGGAAATCAAGGGTGTGATTTGTCCGGATTTTCGGATTTTTACAAATCACAATGTTGTGATCCTCCTGATTTTAAAGATTTAAGCAATAAAAGAAAGCAAAGCAAACGCTCAGAACTATAGATTTCACCCCAGCGCTGTTCACAACAGCGGCCCCAATACCCCTAGCACAATTTACGTGGATTTTTTTTCAAAACAGCCCAAATCACACACCTGGGAAATACCGTGAAAGACGAGCGAAAATGCTTGCGGACTGCTTGAAAGTTAAGTTCACTCGTCCACCGGGTAGTGAACAAAAAACGTAAAAGGAAAAACTCTGCTTTATAAAGGGTGGGATTCAAACTCGGTTATATTGATGTTTAGACGTTGTCTAATTTTAAATTGGGAAATATTCTTGATGCGTACAAGAGCAATCATGCATATGTACAGTCTTATCAGTGACTCATTATTCTTCCTGTGGGGGGGGGGGGGGGAGGCTGGGCAGCTTTGAACTGTTAGAGAAGGCTACATGTACATGAAGGTGAACCTAAGTTAACCCCTACTATCTAAAGAACACTGCTTTGAAAACATTACAAACATGACTTCCTGACACCAGAATTGTGGTATACATTCCATGTATACTGTGCCTTTCACATTTTAATACATGCATGCGGTACACACTTCAATCATGGGCTGTGGGGTTGGAGCACCGTTATCAATGTTGATAATGTATATATTCAAACATTGCACTATATGCAAAGCAATTATGCTTCTTCAATTTTTTTTTTTTGGAAATCACAATCGCCTCCGGAACATGCAACTTCAGAAGTGTTTGTCCAGTGGTTGTCTGTTGCTATAGCAACGCGGCAGCATTGTGCAAATAATCTGCACCTATTCATGCCATGTCTGCATGCATGGGGGGACTTTGTGAAAGGATTGTTTATTGTCACAGGTTGGTGCATGTATTCACCTGCCCAGCGCTGTTATTTATTAACTCCTTAAAACCATCCTCCATGTTAAAACATACAAGTAGATTCATTATTCGTAGATTCATATTCATTGTTCGTTGGCATTGGACAGTGATTTATGTTTGTGAAGAGCTAAACGCTTTATAGTTGGTGCATTTTGTGTTCAGTACACGTATCTCTTTTCTTCAAATCAATAACATTGAAATTAAAAAAAAAAAAAATGCATGTTGCATACACACAGATGGGATGCCAGCAATCAATAACTTTAGTTCGGAGTACAGATGCATTGTTGTGCAAATAACCATTATTGAAACGTTTCTTTTCATGAATCGTATACAGAATTTAAAAAAATGGCTATTAATTAATTACATGTAATACCTTCTCGTCTCCGTAAATTTATGTTTTGTGAGTGGATAATATTCCTTTCCTAAAACAAAAAAACAGTAAACAAGAAAAACTAAAAAAACATCAATAGTACAATGTACATGTAACTCTGTTCCATAAAGTATATAAAATTGATTAAATCACAGGCTGTGAGAACACTTACATGTAAAATTTATCTGTTTATCTGTGTTTTTGGTGACATGGTTGTGTGTGATATTGTAATTAAATAATTAACGGATCCTTTACTGTATGGTTTGTGATTTACATGTAATCTAAGCCTTAAATTAAAAGACGATGTTATTTTAAATTAACCCTCCTACTATAGCTGCACAAGTTTACTTGGCAAGTACGTGTAGCTACAGAGGTCAAAATCAGTCAACTGCCTGTTATGACTAGTGTTGACCCAAATCTGCACAGGGGGGCATTGTTGACTGGATTTTTACTGTCATTTTGACCACCCTGAACAATACCAGACAATGCTTTTACCAGTCAAAGAAACGGTCAAATCATTTTGACCTGTAGATGTACTTACTACACGTAAGGTTTGACAGTGTTCAACTTTTGCGTGCACTAGATATACCTTAACCCTAACCCTCCAGGGTATTTTGGCTAGAAACCCTGCCAGATGCATCAGATTGCATCGTTTGTCAAAGTGACTTGGCTGCCCAGTGCAGCAAGATCCATCTGGTCACAAATCTCAAGGTCGAACTGCCTCAGAGTCTGTGGTCACCAAACAAGTGCACCAGACTTTTCCACCTGATGCACTGAGCTGCGTCTGGCAGGGTTAGGGTTAAGTAAGACTAATTGCGGTGACACCTTATGAAATTCTCAGTTGAGTAGTAATAAGAACCTTCAGTTCTTTTCAGAACTTATTACTACTCAATTGAGAATTTCACATTGTGCCACCGCAATTAGTCGTACTTCTCCTCTTCACCATGCAAAGCTACAAGGTTTAGATATACCTTGGCGAGTATATAAACATTTTGACTGATTTTGACCCTTGCAGTCTCAGCAGGGTTAACCTGTATACTGTGTACATATACAGTATGTATTTAAGTACACTCACGGAATTTAAAAACACATCAACTTATATTTCTCAATAAATACAATGTATGTATAACAAATATGCAGTGATAAATTGAAGCCATAATTATACAGCACTTGTATTGTGTCAGTATGATGTGAAAATTTGCGCTCATGCTTGACTGAGAAAGTATTGATTAAAATATCATAAATATCTGCTGTTGAAAAAAATGTGAAATATTGGGATGATGCGTTTTTAAATTCCGTGAGTATATTTATTCACCTTGGGGAGGGGGGGGGGGGGGAGGTCACACTGCAAAAAGTAAGGAGGAACACAGCCAAAAAAGAAGTGAAAAAAAGGAGAAAAAAAAAACAGGACACACATGAAAATTTATACATTATATGGTAGATTTACAAGCATGATCAGTGAACAATTTTCCATATACATGTATCACATAGCAAAATGCCACACAAACTTTACAATTTGCTAATTAAAATTAAAAATTAAAACTTACATTAACCCTAACCCCCAAGGTATTCTGGCTAGGAACCTTCCTGAATCCTCCAAAATGCACCATGCATTTTCATTGATCTTTCATATTCAGCACTTATGGCCTGTACTTCTTGCCAGGTAGTAATTTGGCCCCATTTGAAGAGGTGAAAGTACCATGTTTCCAACAGTGCTGAATTTTCCCCAAAAGTGCCACTTCGAGGATTTTGCAGGATTTGGGGTGGTTAGGGTTAACATGACACACACAAAAAATTTTCCTGTCTGAAGGTTTCTGCTATACTGTAGATGCAAATTCTGTGAATAAATTGTTCCTTGATTGTGATAAAAAGGGAGTGTAATGAACAGGGGTCTGAATATGTACAATGTACCTGACTTGCAGACGTACATGGTATCGGCCATGGCAATTTCCAGAAATTATTATTTTTTCATGGGAACATTGCTTTTTTTCCTCCGGAGCAAGTGAAAACAAATTATGCTGTAAAATGACACATTATTCACAATAATCGGGAGAAACATGGTTTTAAAATCCTTGTATACACTGTACAATGTAGCTTGATACCTCAAAACCCTATTAATAAACCTAACCCTCCAGGGTATTTTGGCTAGAAACCCTGCCAGATGCATCAGATTGCATCGTTTGTCAAAGTGACTTGGCTGCAGAGTGCAGCAAAGTGCAGCTGTGCATTTTGCTGCATGTGGCAGTCAAGGGTGTATAGTGTATATCAGTGGTGGGACAAGTACCATGCAAATTCCATCAGTATGCACCCGTAGATGCATCAAAAGTTGCTGGGAGGGTAGTAGGTTTTCTTGGTTGCTGGGAAGGTTTTGTTTGGCTTTGAATATTTGAAACAAAATATCATCACTGCCTCTTCTTTTTTATGTTTTCCTTTTGTTTACATTCTTTTCTGGGTTTTCTGCTATTGAACTCAAATTTTCTTTTTTTATATGCATTTCTTCATTTTCTTCTTTTCTTCTTTATTTTCTTCTTCTTTCTTTTGTTCCTCTTATTTACATTTTGTTTCTTTTTCAAACTTTTTCTTTGGGCCATACATGTACAATGCATCATCCCAGACTGCACTATGAAAGTAGAGTGAAACCCGAGACATACCCTTCAGACCAGGGACCCAAAGTGGTTTGCCCAATTCCCCAGCACTTAGCTGGTTTGACCTCAATTTCCATCAGTATTGCTACAAAGTTCACAGCAGTTAGTGGTTGCATTTTGCATCAAAGTGCACCAGACTTTTCCACCTGATGCACTGTGCTGCGTCTGGCAGGGTTAGGGTTAAAAACGAATGGGTATGAGAATAGGAGGGTTTTTAAAGAAAATATGTACCGAAATGAATTCATTGTGGGTCCCGATATAAATACATTTTGGCATTTTTGTACTTGGTTAAAACCAAGCTTCTGACAACTATTTTTTTAATGTATCTCATTTCAAATTATTTGCTTTCCTTTCTAAAAGAAAATTCTTAACCCTCCTACTCTAGCTGCACTTTAGTGGCAAGTTGCTATAGAGGTCAAAATCAGTCAACTGCCTGTTTTGACTGTTGACCCAAATGTGCACACAGGGGCATTTTTGACTGGTTTTTACTGTCATTTTGACCACCCTGAACAATACCAGACAATGCTTTTGCCAGTCAAAAAACGGTCGACTCATTTTGACCTGTAAATGTACATGTACTTACTACATGTAAGGTTTGACAGTGTTTGACTTTTAAGTGCACTAGATATACCTTGGTAAGTACATGTATGTCAACATTTTGACTGAATTTGACCCTTGTAGTTAGCAGGAGAGTTTTAATGTTCCAACGAAAGGAACAATTTGCAGAAAAAAAAGTGACACATCTCTAATGGGTAGTTGACATATAACTGACTTAATAATGCATGATCATGAACAATGTACATGTACGTATGTGTGCAGTTAGCAGCAGGTGGTATTTCAAAATGCATCAATTGTGTTCACTGCTTGGTTTGGTTAGGCAAACAGGATTCAGTTGAATAGGTTTGCATAGAGGCAAGCAACTCTATGGGGGAGTATTCACTTTGGCACCAGGGCTTTGATGACTTCCTTTGAGGTGAACCAGCAAGGCATTGAAAGTGACCAACAAGGTCACATATATCTCACGCAGAGAACTCTCTATGGGCTGCCTGATAGTGTTACGGTCCCTGTAGAGTTGGTTAAAGATCATCTTGCTAATTGCGTACAAACCAGGATCCTGTTAAAAAATAAAAAATAAAAAAATAAGGAAAGAACAAAATTAATGATGGTAGTCTTCACAAAGAATATTTTGTCAACTTATCATATGACCTCTGGGATGGTCAACTCGTTTATTTAGTAACAACTAGAGGCAGGTACATGTAAATCATGCATCATGAGTTGAACAGAAGCAAACACAAACGCTGTTTGTGTCCATGTTGACAAAATGAAACAAAATAAATTGAATTGATAAATAAAATGAATTTATCAATCTGAAGAGGGCTTACACCATTGGTAGACATGTAGTTACATGTGCCTGGACATGTAGTTACATGTGCCTGGATAGAAACCGAGTGAACTATTGATCTAGTAAGTTTATTTGGTGTCAAAAGGGAAGGTACATGTACAGCATTGGTAATGTTGGCCAAACTGCTTCTATGAGTATGCTTACTCTCTTTGAATCAAGATATACATGTACATTGAAGGGAAGGTACAACATTGGTAATGTTGGCAAAACTGCTTCTATGAGTATGCTTACTCTCTTTGGATCAAGATATACATTGAAGGGAAGGTACAACATTGGTAATGTTGGCAAAACTGCTTCTATGAGTATGCTTACTCTCTTTGAATCAAGATATACATTGAAGGGAAGGTATAACCATAGAGAAAGGCTTTGGTAATGTTGGCCAAACTGCTTCTATGAGTATGCTTACTCTCTTTGAATCAAGATATACATTGAAGGGAAGGTACAACATTGGTAATGTTGGCCAAACTGCTTCTATGATGAATATGCTTACTCTCTTTGAATCAAGATAAATATGCACTCGAAAACAATCATCCTGAGGACAATCAGAGCATACTGATTGAAACGTCGAGTTGTACCCCCAGTTCTTTTCAGAACTAATTACTACTCAATTGAGATTCCACATGGTGTCACCGCAATTAGTCTTACTTAACAATCATCCTGTGAATTTTTCAGCTTATAACATTGGTTTCTTTACAAGAAAATGGTGAAAATGCATGCAGAGTTGTTGTATTCATTAGAATTAATTGAAACCGGAAATGATTTGGCTATTCTTAAAAGCGAGAGCTCTTCAGACAAAATTAATTCTAGGGAAGATTGATACTGTCACCAGGTTTACACTGAAGTGCTTAACTGTTGCACAATATAATTTAACCGTATTGTCATTTTTGATTTACCAATCCAATATCTTACCTGTAAGCAATCAACATGGACTACAGTATAATTGGTGGTTGTTGTTATTGTTTTTTGTATCATCAGTCATCACCTCATACCTTCATTTGTGACAGGCTCTGGCAAAACCCTAAACTTGGACCCAATTTTCAAAAGTGAGATTTTGGTATAGTTTGATTCTCTAGATTTTCTTCTTTCATTTGACACCGGATTTGTAGAAATCAGAAGAAATTCTTATAATGTAAGAAAAAAATATATAAGAAAACATTTTTTTTTTCTGATTTCAACAAATCTGGTATCAAATGAAAGAGGAAAATCTAGAGAATCAAACTAGACCAAAATCTAAAAAATAAAAAAATCTGATTTCTACAAATCTGGTATCATATGAAAGAGGAAAATCTAGAGAATCAAAATCTTACCAAAATCGGGTCAAAGTTTAGGGTTTTGCCAGAGCCAGTCACATTTAATTACACATCTAATTTGTTGAATAGTTTTGTTTATTAAAATAATTATTTCTGTTGTTTTCAGAGACAAGTATGGCAAGGGAAAGTTAAAGGCGCTGTCAGGGTGGAAATACTTCAAGTATAATACAGCACTGGTGAGTAGTAAGTTGTTCGTATTAGTAAAGACTGTTTGCGGTGACACCATGTGAAATTCTCAATTGAGTATTAATTAGTTCTGAAAAGAACTGGAGGTTACAACTCTCCAAAATTTTGTTCGTATTGCAATACTAATATTGACAGTTTTTTATGTAGGGATTGTTGGAGCCAACTTAACCCTAACGCTCTATACACATGTATACACGTATTTTGGATTAGAACCTTTCTGAATTTGCACAAAATCACACTTTCAGACAGCTGTTACAATTGGGACATCTGGCCCCATGCAAAGTATCCCTGGGTGAATACATCAAAATACAACCAGCCACTGCAGTTTTAGGGGTCTGGGGTTGTTGATAGTAAATGCTTTAAAAAAATATTCAATTAAGTAAAATAGGATTTACAAGAGACATGAGATTTATGCTTTAAACAATTTTTTTTTTTACTCATGCTGTGCTAGCCACAAGTCGATTTTCACTAGAATGCCATTGAATTTTTTTTGGGAATTTTGTCTACGTGCCAATTTCTATCCCATGACAATATCCTAAAAAATATGGAAAAAATATACAGAAATGAAATGCGTGTTTTCCACCCGCAGAGATGGAAACACTTCAAGGAAAAGATGTACGACTTTGTGTGGCGGCTTGAAGTATGGCGTGCCTCCTTAAAAGAAGTTGAAGGTAGGTGCAGGCCAAGGACCCAGTAGATGTAGAGCCGAAAGTGAACTTTGCCCGTTTGTAAAAATCCTCATTTCTGTTTTGTCTGAAAGCCCTTCCTATGACTGCAAGGGTCAAAATCAGTCAAAATTTTGATATACATGTACTTGCCAAGGTATAATGTCAAAACCTTATGTATAGTAAGTACATTTACAGGTCAAAATGAGTCGACCGTTTTTGACTGGTAAAAGCATTGTCTAGTATTGTTCAGGGTGGTCAAAATGACAGTAAAAACCAGTCAACAATGCCCCTGTTTGCATATTTGGGTCAACAGTCAAAAACCGTCACTTGACTGATTTTGACCACTGTAGCTTCTTGCCACTAAAGTGCAGCTATAGTACGAAGGTTAATTGTAAAAATTGTGAATACTTTTTCACATTTTTGTCATGAGTTAGGCTCTGCATTGAACCGACACTTTCACAGGTTGGTGGTTTAACCCTAACCTTCCCAAATCCTCCAAAATCCTCTTTGCCAAAGTGAAAGATTTTGAAGGATTGAGGTTACATGCTACATGCTCTTTGCTAAAGTGAAGGATTTTGGAGGATTGTGGTTATCAGGCATACTTGTGTTTCCATGGTATATGTACATCCATGTTTGTTGTAGTGATTGCAAGGTCAGTGCTTGGGTCAGTGGACACTGTTTATTGCTCCATGCATGCAGGGAGGGTCCCTGGCCATGTACACGTATCACAGATTAGAAACACATGTGTGCATACATGTCATGTGCTTGCTTTACTACTGAATGATTTTGGAGGATTCAGGTTATGTGTAAGCAAATGGGCATAGGGAGTTAGGAAGGATTCAGGTTATGTGTAAGCAAATGGGCCTAGGGAGTTAGGAAGGATTCAGGTTATGTGTAAGCAAATGGGCCTAGGGAGTTAGGAAGGATTCAGGTTATGTGTAAGCAAATGGGCCTAGGGAGTTAGGAAGGATTCAGGTTATGTGTAAGCAAATGGGCCTAGGGAGTTAGGGAGGATTCAGGTTATGTGTAAGCAAATGGGTCTAGGGAGTTAGGAAGGATTCAGGTTATGTGTAAGCAAATGGGCCTAGGGAGTTAAGGTTAATGAATATCTTGTTTGTTCAGGTTGGTTCAAAATGACAGTAAAAAACATTCAAAAATGCCTCTGTGTGCACGTTGGTTCAACAGTTAAAAAAAAAAATCACTTGACCGATTTTGACAACTATAGCTACTTGTCACAAACGTTCAGTTACACTGTACAGTTGGAGGGTTCCAATTACAGTGGATACAAATCCGTTTCAGTGATTTGTGTGATGAGTTTATACGTGTACATTTGGACAAAGGTAAACACCCTTTACTGTACAATTATGTACGTATGCATACATTTATGAATCAACAACAGGATGTGTCAACCACTAAACGGCCCACATTTTGTTGTGTACTTGAAGATCGGTTTTGCTGCAATTTGTCAAGAAGCCATCAGGGGCAGTAATATTGAGTCTGATAACAACTGGTAGGGAATAATTGGGGAAATTCTTCGTGAATAAATTGTTCTGCTTCAGAAGTTTCAAACAGTTTCAAAAGGGCAATTCCGTTTATAATAATAATAGTTATAATGGACATTTAATAATGCGCCGGTATCAGCCAAGCATGACGCTTGTGGTGCATAAGAACAATATACATTGTAAATTAAACAGAGAAACGATGACAGAACAGATGGGTTTTGAGGGATGATTTGAATGATGGCCCGAATTGTTGTTGGCGGAGTCGATCCGAATTCAGTCCGTTTCATGCCAAAATAGGAAAAATCATTGGCCCTGTAGAGGGTGGTTCCATTGTGTTAGCACAGAGCAATAAGTCCTTGCTGTATGGGTGCAGGCACCTTACACGTAACGGTGTTTACACGTTGCCAAATGCAGCAATTTTCTAGTTACAGTCCTTCGTATTCCAGCAACTGTCGGCAGCTTTCTGCAAGTGCACATAGGGTTCTCGACGGGGGTGGAGCCAGGTCGACTAAAAACACTGCATCTGTGCACAGCTGCATTTACAATATGCACAAAATGAGGGTTTTTGATGTATGTTTTTTATAGTTTTAGCAAATATTCTAAAAAGTGTCCTTAATGAAAGAACCACTTACTCGTATAAAATAGTCATAAACTTTAAGATTCATCTTCATCATCATCATCATCATCATTCTCGCTAATGCCCCCATCACACTTATTCTGAATCAGCAGGAATAAAGCAGAACCAGCCGGAATGAAGAGTTTTCAAAATTCGTTCCACATTCGGGAGGGAATTTCAAATTGACCAAGCTTTGTAAGAATGCCGTTCGAATACTTAGAATGCGCTCAACCTCGAATGGTTCTTGCACATTCCGGGTGTATTAGCTGTGGAATGCAGCTCGAATGTAGTTGGAACACAGTAGGAATATTTAGAATGCTGTTAGAATGCAGTCAGAATATTTAGAATGCTGTTAGAATGCAGTCAGAATATTTAGAATGCACTTCGAATGCCATACGAGTGCGGTTCGATTGCTGCCCGAATACCGCCTGAAGTTTGGTTGGAAGGTGCCTCGAATGCTGTACGAATTCATCCTTGGCGGCATGACGTGATGTTGACCAGGCGACTCTCAATGCAGACTGACGCTCCAGCGGCAGCTGGCAGCGCTTTTATGCGATTCGGCGGTGTTCTGAATTACGTCCGGACTCATTCGAGGGCCAATCGGGACGTTCCGACTGCATTCGAGCCGCATTCGAAGCGGCAATCGAAAGATTCTGACGGCATTCAAGTGCATTCCAGCTGAATTTTTAATATCGAAATAGATTCCGCAGCAATCAAGATGCATTCGAGGTGCATTCCGGCTCATTCGAGGCGCATTCGGGACATTCTGGCAGGATTTGAAGTGGCTTGGCGTTTCGATTCTCCCTCGAATGCGATCAGAATGTTTCGAATGCTGTTGGAATGTCGTAAGAATATTTAGAATGCAGTCAGAGTGCAGTTAGAATACACTTCGAATACCGTTCGATATTTCTCCACTTCGAATGCACCTCGACAGTTTTGAGCATGAGCAAAACATTCGGGCTGGCCACAAGAATGGGCCCGAATATTTGGAATGCAGTCAGAAGTTTTAGAATGCACTTCGAATATCCAGGAAAGAATTTTCATTCCGACGGCATTCCGGCTCATTCCGCCTCTAGTGTGACTAGGGTTTTACAGACAGCTCTGGTTCGTCGCGCTAGTTGATCATGTCTACACTTAACAGCTTATCTCAAGGGGGGATTGAGCTCATTTATTTTATTTATTATTTATTGATGAGCAAAATAAAATTGCTTTACTTACATGTAGCCCAACAGAAAACAGTTCCTTAGTTTTTTTTTTAAACTAAATATTTGTGTTTTAAAGTATTATGTTGTTTCATTTTTTAGGGGGGTTGGTGAGGGAGATGTGGGAGTTTAGTAAGAAAAAATAAGTAAACTCTGTTTGTGGTGACACCATGCAGAAATTATCTTTTGAGTAGTAAATAGTTCTTTACAGAACCGGTTCATTACAGAACCGGTTCATTTCAGAACCGGTTCTTTTCAGACACCATGCAGAAATTTTGTTTTGAGTAGTAAATAGTTCTTTTCAGAACCGGTTCAGAACTTTTTACTACTCAAAAGAGAATTTCTAAACGGTGTTACCGCAAACATTCATTCATTCATTCATTTATTAACACATATTCCAATGTTGACAACAAGAATATTGTTACAAATAATTACACAATATCAAGAGGTTGTACAAAATGCAAAAACAAATTAGTAACATGAAAAGACTATTTATAAGAGAAAAGAAACTTGTCAACATTGAGGAAAAGAAGAAGCCGGGGCTTTTATTCCTTTCCCTACCCCCACCCCTCCCCTTAATTACAAAATGACAAAGTTACTTGACAAATGCAGAAGACTACATTCAACAATAACATGGGCAGGAGATCAGACCAAATAATAAGTCAATTAAATAGCACCATTGAACAACTTAAATTTAAGCTTAAGAGAGCGAGACTGTTTGACATCATCAGCCAGACTGTTCCAGAATTTAATTCCACATTGTTGGGGACTATTTTTAAATAAAGAGGTACGATTAAAATGTTGATACAAATGTTTCCTGGATGAGCTTCTGGTTACGTGACAATGAACATCTGAAGTTAAAATAAACGATTGTTGAAAGCAAGGGGGTAATAAATTGTTCATTTGTTTGAACATAAATTTGCCAAGATTAAGGTAATAAATATATGTTAATTTGAGCAAATTTAAATTGGTAAATAAAGGAGACTAAATAAAACAGACTACTTATCGTTTTTCACCATGCAAAGCTACACATATGAGATATTTTAACAATTTTTGCAATGTTTTCTTTGCAGGAAAGTTTGGCACAGCTGTTGTGTCCTACTTTGTCTTCCTGAAGTGGATGTTGTTCCTTAACATCTACATCTTCGTTTTGATGTTTGGATTGATCGTCATTCCACAGTTTATCCTCCGCGATGGATACGTAGAGAGTGAGTTTCATCAAGTCTATGTCCTTTTTGTTTTTAAAAGGGAACGTTACAACATTGGCGATTACCCGATTGCAAGATTACCAAATTATTATTCCAAAGCTACATGTACATTGTAACTTGATATGAAGTTGGTAAAGCTAGCTACCACTCATCTTGAAAGATGATTCTGTCTGAAGCCCTCCCGTCTCAAAGAAAGCAACTTTTTTGCTTTAAGTGTTTAACCCTTCCACTACTGCAGTTCACGACCGCAAGTTATGCAGTACAAAGGCAGTACATTATTACTCGCAGTTACTCGTGAATGGTCATTATTCGCGAATAGTTGCAGGTAGCAACAGTTCACCACCACAACTCGCCTTCCAGCAAGCACTATTTGCAAATACTACAATGCGTATCACTACCAGCAGTGCCTAGACAAAACGGTGCAATTGGCAGTGTTACTCGTGAATAGTAGTCACGAATAGTTAGTAAACAGTTTACGACTGCAAGTTATGCAGTGCAAAGGCAATACATTATTACTCGCAATTACTCGTAAACGGCCATTATTTGGGAATAGTTGAAGGTATTCGCGCCAGCCCGATTAATGTAAAAATTGTGAATACGTTTTCACACTTTTGTCATGAGTTAGACTCTGTATTGAACTGACACTTTCACAGGTTGGTGGTTTAATGTATATCTTGTTTCAAGTAAACGCACGCATAGAACCGATTTTTGCAAGCATCACAGATGTTGCACTCTTTAAAGTTATAGTGAGTTATCTCCGAGCCATATTGTTTGCATTTCATATGTCCAATGTTTGTTACTGAATCAACTTTACTGTAACAAAGGTTCATTTGTTGGAAAAAACTCATAAACCTAAATAGTTTTCAAATATCAAACATCAAAGTTGCCGTTTTGACCTCTTTTCTTTTAGTAAACAGTCTATGTCTGCAAATTGCTTCTAACTGTTTGAAATATTAATTATATTCACAGACTCAACTTGTGAAATTGAGTACAATGAGAATGTTGACAAAAAGTGTGCTGAAGGCCAAACGGACCAATGTATCGTGGATTTTATAGGTGGCACGGTAAGTGGTATTTTAATCTCATTTTAATCTCATCGTTGCTGTTGGATGCCACGGCCGAGCAGTTTACCGCTATGGCCGAGCGGTTCACCGCCATGGCCGAGCGGTTTACCGGCATGGCCGAGCGGTTCACCGCCATGGCTGAGCGGTTCACCGCCATGGCCCAGCGGTTTACCGCCATGGCCCAGCGGTTTACCGCATCGGATTGGTGTTTCTGATGGCCGAGTTATCAGAATGTGGGTTCCAAGCCTGGCCATGACTGTAGTGCTTGTTTCCCTAAATGAGATTCTTTACCGTAATTGCTTCTCTCCAATCCATGGGTGCCTGCGATGGCTGCGAGCCATCAGAATGTGAATTTGAATCCTGGCTAAAGGGTCACGGTGCCTGTGTCCTGTGACCAAGAGACTTGACCCATAATTGCTTCTCTCCAATCCATGGGTGCCTGCGATGGCTGCGAGTCATCAGAATGTGAATTTGAATCCTGGCTAAAGGGTCACGGTGCCTGTATCCTGTGACCAAGAGACTTGACCCATAATTGCTTCTCTCCAGTACAAATGGGTACCTGTGAAGGCAGAGACGGTTATTGTGTTTGATCAGCCGCAGAGTATAACACCGGAAGCTCTGGCCCAAGTTTAAGAATTGAAACTGACCCGATGACCCATCTTTAATAATTGTCCTTGTTTTTTTAATTTTTTAATTTTTTTAAACAGGGCTGGATGGAACAGACGGAATTATTCTACGGAAAGTATCCCCCTACATTCGGTAATACAAACAGCACGGGCCCCGTCGCTTTCTTAGACAGCGTGTACGCTATACCTCTAGCCTATCTGCTCACAACAGCTGGCTACTTTTTGCTCTCTCTTCTATTGATGGTCCAATAGTAAGTAACCTTCAAGTCTTGTAACTCCACATTAAGTGTAAATCAATGTATACTCAACCCTCTTAAGTAAACTTAAATAAATGGTGGTCCCATAACGATGACTGGTCCCATAACGATGACTGATCCCATAACGATGACTGGTCCCATAACGATGACTGGTCTCATAACGATGATGATTTTTTTTAATTGAAACATTTTCAGAATATCTACCCTATTAACAAAGAACCCAGAGGTTGCAGGTTCACATCGTGCACTAGTAAATTTTTCTTTGTTCATTCTATAAAAATAAAAATGGTAAAAGTACCTAGTCATCAACCTATACATATTGCGGAACCCGCTGCTATATAGGATTCTAGCCGGCCAATCGTCATCGGGCAAGCTCGGTGGTCGAGAGGTTAAGACGTCTGCACTAGTAAACAGGAGGTTGTGGGTTCGAATCCCGCCAGAGTCGCCTGTGAAGTACGTTGGAAAGCACTGAGTATACAGTGCTATAAATACATCGGTGTAGGGCAAATTAAATCAATTGTTTATCTATCGCCCGACGCAAGAATTTCATCAACCTATACATATCGCGGTACCTGCTGCTATATAGGATTCTAGCCAGCCAATCGTCATCGGGCAAGCTCGGTGGTCATGAGGTTGAGACATCTGCACTAGTAAGCAGGAGGTTGTGGGTTTGAATCCCGCCCGAGTCGCCTGTGTAGTTTTTTCACAGACACTCAGAAAGCACTGAGTATACAATGCTATACACACGTCGGTGTAGGGCAAAATTGAAATCAAAAGTACCTAGTCAGTTTCCCCTGTGGTTTATTTGAGTGGTTTATATGAGTATAATGTATGATTTTGAGTATAATGTATGATTTTGAGTATAATGTATGATTTTGAGTATAATGTATGATTTTGAGTATAATGTATGATTTTGAGTATAATGTATGATTTTGAGTATAATGTATGAGTTTGAGTATAATGTATGATTTTGAATATAATGTATGATTTTGAGTATAATGTATGATTTTGAGTATAATGTATGATTTTGAGTATAATGTATGATTTTGAGTATAATGTATGATTTTGAGTATAATGTATGATTTTGAGTATAATGTATGATTTTGAGTATAATGTATGATTTTGAGTATAATGTATGATTTTGAGTATAATGTATGATTTTGAATATAATGTATGATTTTGAATATAATGTATGATTTTGAGTACATGTATAATGTATGATTTTGAGTATAATGTATGATTTTGAGTATAATGTATGATTTTGAGTATAATGTATGATTTTGAGTATAATGTATGATTTTGAGTATAATGTATGATTTTGAGTATAATGTATGATTTTGAGTATAATGTATGATTTTGAGTATAATGTATGATTATGAGTATAATGTATGATTATGAGTATAATGTATGATTATGAGTATAATGTATGATTATGAGTATAATGTATGATTATGAGTATAATGTATGATTATGAGTATAATGTATGATTATGAGTATAATGTATGATTATGAGTATAATGTATGATTATGAGTATAATGTATGATTATGAGTATAATGTATGATTATGAGTATAATGTATGATTATGAGTATAATGTATGATTATGAGTATAATGTATGATTATGAGTATAATGTATGATTATGAGTATAATGTATGATTATGAGTATAATGTATGATTATGAGTATAATGTATGATTATGAGTATAATGTATGATTATGAGTATAATGTATGATTATGAGTATAATGTATGATTATGAGTATAATGTATGATTATGAGTATAATGTATGATTATGAGTATAATGTATGATTATGAGTATAATGTATGATTATGAGTATAATGTATGATTATGAGTATAATGTATGATTATGATTATGAGTATAATGTATGATTATGAGTATAATGTATGATTATGAGTATAATGTATGATTATGAGTATAATGTATGATTATGAGTATAATGTATGATTATGAGTCTAATGTATGATTATGAGTCTAATGTATGATTGTGAGTCTAATGTATGATTGTGAGTCTAATGTATGATTGTGAGTCTAATGTATGATTATGAGTATAATGTATGATTATGAGTCTAATGTATGATTATGAGTCTAATGTATGATTGTGAGTCTAATGTATGATTGTGAGTCTAATGTATGATTGTGAGTCTAATGTATGATTGTGAGTCTAATGTATGATTGTGAGTCTAATGTATGATTGTGAGTCTAATGTATGATTGTGAGTCTAATGTATGATTGTGAATGTAATGTATGATTGTGAATGTAATGTATGATTGTGAGTGTAATGTATGATTGTGAGTGTAATGTATGATTGTGAGTGTAATGTATGATTGTGAGTCTAATGTATGATTGTGAGTCTAATGTATGATTGTGAGTCTAATGTATGATTGTGAGTCTAATGTATGATTGTGAGTCTAATGTATGATTGTGAGTCTAATGTATGATTGTGAGTCTAATGTATGATTGTGAGTCTAATGTATGATTGTGAGTCTAATGTATGATTGTGAGTCTAATGTATGATTGTGAGTCTAATGTATGATTGTGAGTCTAATGTATGATTGTGAGTCTAATGTATGATTGTGAGTCTAATGTATGATTGTGAGTCTAATGTATGATTGTGAGTCTAATGTATGATTGTGAGTCTAATGTATGATTGTGAGTCTAATGTATGATTGTGAGTCTAATGTATGATTGTGAGTCTAATGTATGATTGTGAGTCTAATGTATGATTGTGAGTCTAATGTATGATTGTGAGTCTAATGTATGATTGTGAGTCTAATGTATGATTGTGAGTCTAATGTATGATTGTGAGTCTAATGTATGATTGTGAGTCTAATGTATGATTGTGAGTCTAATGTATGATTGTGAGTCTAATGTATGATTGTGAGTCTAATGTATGATTGTGAGTCTAATGTATGATTGTGAGTCTAATGTATGATTGTGAGTCTAATGTATGATTGTGAGTCTAATGTATGATTGTGAGTCTAATGTATGATTGTGAGTCTAATGTATTATGGTGAGTCTAATGCGATTGTGAGTCTAATGTATGATTGTGAGTCTAATGTATGATTGTGAGTCTAATGTATGATTGTGAGTCTAATGTATGATTGTGAGTCTAATGTATGATTGTGAGTCTAATGTATGATTGTGAGTCTAATGTATGATTGTGAGTCTAATGTATGATTGTGAGTCTAATGTATGATTGTGAGTCTAATGTATGATTGTGAGTCTAATGTATGATTGTGAGTCTAATGTATGATTGTGAGTCTAATGTATGATTGTGAGTCTAATGTATGATTGTGAGTCTAATGTATGATTGTGAGTCTAATGTATGATTGTGAGTCTAATGTATGATTGTGAGTCTAATGTATGATTGTGAGTCTAATGTATGATTGTGAGTCTAATGTATGATTGTGAGTCTAATGTATGATTGTGAGTCTAATGTATGATTGTGAGTCTAATGTATGATTGTGAGTCTAATGTATGATTGTGAGTCTAATGTATGATTGTGAGTCTAATGTATGATTGTGATTGTGAGTCTAATGTATGATTGTGAGTCTAATGTATGATTGTGAGTCTAATGTATGATTGTGAGTCTAATGTATGATTGTGAGTCTAATGTATGATTGTGAGTCTAATGTATGATTGTGAGTCTAATGTATGATTGTGAGTCTAATGTATGATTGTGAGTCTAATGTATGATTGTGAGTCTAATGTATGATTGTGAGTCTAATGTATGATTGTGAGTCTAATGTATGATTGTGAGTCTAATGTATGATTGTGAGTCTAATGTATGATTGTGAGTCTAATGTATGATTGTGAGTCTAATGTATGATTGTGAGTCTAATGTATGATTGTGAGTCTAATGTATGATTGTGAGTCTAATGTATGATTGTGAGTCTAATGTATGATTGTGAGTCTAATGTATGATTGTGAGTCTAATGTATGATTGTGAGTCTAATGTATGATTGTGAGTCTAATGTATGATTGTGAGTCTAATGTATGATTGTGAGTCTAATGTATGATTGTGAGTCTAATGTATGATTGTGAGTCTAATGTATGATTGTGAGTCTAATGTATGATTGTGAGTCTAATGTATGATTTTGAGTCTAATGTATGATTGTGAGTCTAATGTATGATTTTGAGTCTAATGTATGATTTTGAGTCTAATGTATGATTTTGAGTCTAATGTATGATTTTGAGTCTAATGTATGATTTTGAGTCTAATGTATGATTTTGAGTCTAATGTATGATTTGAGTCTAATGTATGATTTTGAGTCTAATGTATGATTTTGAGTCTAATGTATGATTTTGAGTCTAATGTATGATTTTGAGTCTAATGTATGATTTTGAGTCTAATGTATGATTTTGAGTCTAATGTATGATTTTGAGTCTAATGTATGATTTTGAGTCTAATGTATGATTTTGAGTCTAATGTATGATTTTGAGTCTAATGTATGATTTTGAGTCTAATGTATGATTTTGAGTCTAATGTATGATTTTGAGTCTAATGTATGATTATGAGTCTAATGTATGATTATGAGTCTAATGTATGATTATGAGTCTAATGTATGATTATGAGTCTAATGTATGATTATGAGTCTAATGTATGATTATGAGTCTAATGTATGATTATGAGTCTAATGTATGATTATGAGTCTAATGTACATTGTATATGATTATGAGTCTAATGTATGATTATGAGTCTAATGTACATTGTATATGATTATGAGTCTAATGTGTATGATTATGAGTCTAATGTGTATGATTATGAGTCTAATGTGTATGATTATGAGTCTAATGTGTATGATTATGAGTCTAATGTGTATGATTATGAGTCTAATGTGTATGATTATGAGTCTAATGTGTATGATTATGAGTCTAATGTGTATGATTATGAGTCTAATGTGTATGATTATGAGTCTAATGTGTATGATTATGAGTCTAATGTGTATGATTATGAGTCTAATGTGTATGATTATGAGTCTAATGTGTATGATTATGAGTCTAATGTGTATGATTATGAGTCTAATGTGTATGATTATGAGTCTAATGTGTATGATTATGAGTCTAATGTGTATGATTTTGAGTCTAATGTGTATGATTTTGAGTCTAATGTGTATGATTTTGAGTCTAATGTGTATGATTTTGAGTCTAATGTGTATGATTTTGAGTCTAATGTGTATGATTTTGAGTCTAATGTGTATGATTTTGAGTCTAATGTGTATGATTTTGAGTCTAATGTGTATGATTTTGAGTCTAATGTGTATGATTTTGAGTCTAATGTGTATGATTTTGAGTCTAATGTGTATGATTTTGAGTCTAATGTGTATGATTTTGAGTCTAATGTGTATGATTTTGAGTCTAATGTGTATGATTTTGAGTCTAATGTGTATGATTTTGAGTCTAATGTGTATGATTTTGAGTCTAATGTGTATGATTTTGAGTCTAATGTGTATGATTTTGAGTCTAATGTATGATTTTGATTCGTTTCTTCTGATGTCTGCAGCACCGCACGTGGTTTCAAAGAGAGTCTGTCCAACCAGGAGGATTTCCAGTACAAGTCTTGCAACAAAGTCTTTGCTGTGTGGGATTTCTCCCTGACTGACGATAACAATGCCTACTTGAAACACCGCAGTATCCACTACGAACTAGCGGTATGTGTAGTCATGTAAATAAGTCACATATCTGTTACTGACTTCACAACTAATCGAAATCTTTTTTTGATAAACCAAACAAATTTAACATTTTGGTATTTTTGTTTGTTTCACAAAGTGTTAAATATAATTCAAAGATGTATTTGTCTGTGTCTTAGGCCCAGAAAGATGTATTTGTCTGTGTCTTAGGCCCAGAAAGATGTATTTGTCTGTGTCTTAGGCCCAGAAAGATGTATTTGTCTGTGTCTTAGGCCCAGAAAGATGTATTTGTCTGTGTCTTAGGCCCAGAAAGATGTATTTGTCGGTGTCTTAGGCCCAGAAAGATGTATTTGTCGGTGTCTTAGGCCCAGAAAGATGTATTTGTCGGTGTCTTAGGCCCAGAAAGATGTATTTGTCGGTGTCTTAGGCCCAGAAAGATGTATTTGTCGGTGTCTTAGGCCCAGAAAGATGTATTTGTCGGTGTCTTAGGCCCAGAAAGATGTATTTGTCGGTGTCTTAGGCCCAGAAAGATGTATTTGTCGGTGTCTTAGGCCCAGAAAGATGTATTTGTCGGTGTCTTAGGCCTAGAAAGATGTACATGTATTTGTCTGTGTCTTAGGCCCAGAAAGATGTATTTGTCGGTGTCTTAGGCCTAGAAAGATGTATTTGTCGGTGTCTTAGGCCCAGAAAGATGTATTTGTCTGTGTCTTAGGCCTAGAAATATGTATTTGTCTGTGTCTTAGGCCCAGAAAGATGTATTTGTCTGTGTCTTAGGCCCAGAAAGATGTATTTGTCTGTGTCTTAGGCCCAGAAAGATGTATTTGTCTGTGTCTTAGGCCCAGAAAAAAAGTCTTCGGTTTCTGGTCTCCGTGTCCGTCACCTCAGACCTCTGCGACGGCATTTTTTATTTCAATTTTTTTTTTGCTATGAAACAATGTCCAATTGCAGCCAAAATTGCTGGATCGATTTGAATCTTGCCGTGCTGTGCTTTGAATGACTTTTTCACATAGGGGTATGAACGTTTGCCCGATTTGTGATGCCTCTCTTAGCCACCATATGTTGTATATGGGAAATTTGGTCCCCGTGTATACAATGTATCTCGTATTTCCCTGTTTGCAAAAAGAAAAGATGGCCGAAAAAAAGCGTCACCGCACCGATTTTGAAGCCGACCGATGACCAGAAACTGGAGACAGTTTACTTTGGCCTTAGCCATTTTAACGGCAACTCCAGGAAAGCTATTTTCATCAGAACATTGCTATGGTACTCGTGGGAGGGAGAACAAATGCTATAAAATAACACATTTCAATAATTGTGACAAGCATGGTTTCACAGTTAACATGTGAATTTATGGTGGGTCCTGTCCTAAATAAATTTGGGCACTTTTTTTATACTATTAACGGGCCTGTGATTTCTAAGGATTTTTGACAAATCTCTCTAGCCACCAAGGAAAGAAAGAAGTAGCCTGTATCGTGTCCAAACCTCTAATTTCTTGTTTGTGGGGATGTGGAGAGTCTGTAAATCCTCCAAAATTCAACATCCAGAAAATTAAACATCCAGGAGGTTCAGGGGACTTTGTCCTCGAGACCCAAGGGAGACCCAGGCCTGCTACCCACAGGAGGTTCAGGGGACTTTGTCCTCGAGACCCAAGGGAGACCCAGGCCTGCTACCCACAGGAGGTTCAGGGGACTTTGTCCTCGAGACCCAAGGGAGACCCAGGCCTGCTACCCACAGGAGGTTCAGGGGGCTTTGTCCTCGAGACCCAAGGGAGACCCAAGGGAGACCCAGGCCTGCTACCCACAGGAGGTTCAGGGGACTTTGTCCTCGAGACCCAAGGGAGACCCAGGCCTGCTACCCACAGGAGGTTCAGTGGACTTTGTCCTCGAGACCCAAGGGAGACCCAGGCCTGCTACCCACAGGAGGTTCAGGGGACTTTGTCCTCGAGACCCAAGGGAGACCCCAGGCCCTGCTTCCCCATTTTTCAGGATTTTTTGCTTTGGTCAAATCACACCCCTGAATTAAACCAAACTTCCAACAACTATTTTGTGAAATATGTCATTTAAAAATATTTGTTTTCCTTTCTAAAATAAAAAAGAAATTATCGTCGCATCAGTGCAACAAGGTCGTATCTAAAAAAAAAAATGCAACAAGGTCGTATGTGCGATAGTACATGAATTTGCATACATTAAAACAATTTGAATGCAACAACGTCGTATCTTCTTCCATAGGTTTTGTGTGTTCATCCTGGAACTCTGTAAAAAAAAAAGATACGACCTTGTTGCACTGAGCAAAGTCCATGTCTGCAACAAGGTCGTAACTATGATACGACCTTGTTGCACTGAGCAAAGTCCATGTCTGCAACAAGGTCGTAACTATGATACGACCTTGTTGCACCGATGCGACGTTATCACTGTTCCAGTCAACATCAAAATTCCCAAAGCACAGGGTGGTGTCAGTAACAGGTCATTTCTGGATCGTTTGTGTATACTGAAAGCAGTAATGCTTATTCCATGTTTGTATGTACAAATGTATATATATGCAGTGTGACAGTGTGCAACACGTGACATTCACTGCCTCAATTTAATCCTGCATTTCAATAAAAACAAATATTGAAGCTTTGACAGTTCCCTTTATCAGACTGCGGCCATCTTGGTCTGATTCCCTGCATACACAATGGCAATGACAGTTGTTATTCTCATTTCATAAAAAAGGTGCCAGACTATTTTTTCCCCTTCCAGCCTCGGTTTGGTTTACATTGATTTGAATGGAAGAAAAACAAGATGGCAGCACCATGACTAAAGGTCGATAGATTCATCTGTCTATAATTGTGTTTATTTTTTTGCTGACATTCTAGACGGATCTCGAAGAGGAGAGACAGAAACTCAAACGGGAAAAAAGAACCACCTGGCAAAAATTTAAACTTTATTTCCTTCGTCTGGTGCTCAATCTACTGGTCCTAATCATACTCGGTGGAGCTGGGTACCTCATCTACTACACCACCGACCTGTCTGTACAGGTAAGAATTACTCATCGTTTGTCATCTCTTCCCCCAAAAAAATTGGTGTAAAGTTGCACATGATATAAGATTTAAGGCTTTTCATGGTAGAGTATTGATATCGTGTCGGTTTGCGGTAACACCGTGTGTTTATCTCAACTATCGCTAAGTGAGGTAACGGGTTCTGAAAAGAAACTTATCGCACAACTCGTATCTCGACTGTCTCTATAGTGAGATTATGGTTCAGGGGAAGAAGCATTTTTCAGGAGAATGAAGAGATGTAGCACTTTAAGTAGTATTTGCTAGGATTATGTGTTGAATGACAAGTTGCACGCCCGTGACCATGCCCCAAACCGGTCGTTAACCTGCGTCCAAACTATTATTCCCATTCATAAGTGCCTGTGAGGGCAGAGTTGGTTGTTGTGTTTGATTAGCCATATATGCGCTGTAATGGCAGCAATTGAGCTGTATACTCCCTAGGGAGCTGAGATGGTTTCAGGAATGATTTATGAGCCTGATGAGCAGGGGTAATAATGTCATGCGCCTTGAGCACCAGTTTGGTGGATACGTGCGCCATATAAGTCCACATTCTTATTATTATTATTATTATTATTATTATTATGCCCGTATTGATTTCGTTCTCAAAATGTCAAAATAAAAAAAATGTAATTTTTGTTGAATAAAAGCCAAATAGAAATGGGCAAACTCATGTTTTGGGGACGCCACGAAACACTTCCAAAAGTACGTGTGTCTGGCTCGTGATGCTAATCTTCGTCACTCTGATTGGTTGGAATCCGCATCACGCGTCGCACAAAAGAGCTGGTGAACAGCTGGCACATACCCACTGCTCTGATCTTGATAAGCCACTCTATACCATCTGTTAATACGCCCCGGTCGTGACACTTGTGTCCTTGAGCAAGGTACTTAACCATAATTGCTTCGTCCTTCGGATGGGACGTAAAGCCGTAGGTCCCGTGTGTTGTGTAATGCACGTAAAAAAGAATGCGCCTTGAGCACCACTTAGTTGGTGGATACGTGCGCTATATAAGTCCACACATTATTATTATTATTATTACATTTTGTCCAGTCAGATTGTCTGAACTGTCTTGGGCACTTATGAATGACAAATAATGCATCTTCACTTTTTGTTATCAACATAATGAAATAAGCTGAAACTTTCACAGGTTGGTTTGTATATGTGTACGTATCTTTTGAGGCTTTGCATGGTGGAATATCGATATCGTTTCGGTTTGCGGTAACACCATGTGTTTATCTCAACTAACGTGAAGCTGAGGTACAGGTTCTGAAAAGAACCGTATCGTACAACTCGTATCTCAACCTTCGTTAAGTGAGAAAGGTTCAAGGGAGAACCAATTTTGGGCAACTCGTTTTTCTCTACTGTCGCTAAGTGAGAAATATGGTTGAGATACGAGTTGTACGATACGGTTCTTTTCAGAACCTGTACCTCAGCTTCACGTTAGTTGAGATAAACACATGGTGTTACCGCAAACCGAAACGATATTGTACATATCTTCTTGATTCTTACAAAGTATTGATGCATTTACAGACATTTAACCAAAGTGTACACTGGCGTTCAACAATAACACAGAAGAATTTCTGGAATCACTGTAGAGCGTTGTCAAGTTTCAGTCAATAATTTAACCTGCTTTTTTACAAATAGTGTGGATTGAATTTAAAGGTCCCATGAAATGGTAATTTTTCACACTACATTTTGGGGGCTTAATATATGGTTTTGTATTAATAAAACATAATACTTACTATTTTTATAAGTTTGTCATGAGTTATAACAATTTAATTTGTCCCCAAAATTTGTGTTGTCCCTTTTGATATCGCATTTCGTGACGTAGACCTAGGCACCGAATGACAAAGGACATTGACAATGCACATTCCTGACCATTATGCTCTGGTAAGCTTCACTGCAGCCGTCCAAACAAATTCGTTGATATTTTAGATCTGATGGGAATCTGTGCAGACTGACACCATTCTTTAGAAGTGTTGCTGTAATCAGCAACAATACACCTTGGCGGCATAACAACAAAAACAGTTACATAAGTTTGCACGTTGTATCATTCATATGTATCGATCGATGCGCGCCAACAAACAGCATGTTCCTAGGTCTACGTCACAAATTTGTCCCCTTTTAGGGGCGCGGGTTCATCCCAAATTTTTATTTATTATTTTTTTGCGATGTAAATCTCCAATACATTTTTTTTTAAATTGCATTTATAGGTTAATGTGTGCATATTTTATAGTTTACAATGGAAAAAATTTCTAATTCATAGGACCTTTAAAAAACTAATTTCCTTGTTTCATATTATTTTCTCAGCATTCCAATGAAGCAATCACGATGAACGCATTTGCCAGTCTTCTGATTGGTTACCTCCCGTCCATCACCATAACGATACTCAACGGTGTGGTGCCGATGATCTTCAACGTCATCGTCCGATTTGAAGACTACAGTCCGCAGTTTGAAATTGGCATTACGCTAGTCAGGTAAGGGCCCTCAAAGTCGGGACTCCAGACATTACATAACCGTCTAAAGATTCCCTAACCGTCCCTCTATCAGTCCCATTTTTAAAACAATCATCTGAGGTCACTCCAAACTATTGCAGTTGATGCCAATGACCTCATATGTCTAGCCTTCTGTGTAATGTAAAACCACTTAACGGGCCGTCCAAAGTAGTCAACATTTGCAAGGTAATATAGAGAGTACTACTTTTCAAGACCCCCTTCCCTCAAAGTAATACTTATTAACATTTTATTTTATACAAATTTGAATTTTCTCCTGTTTATAAATTTTTCAACATTTTTAAAGTCGTACGTGGCCGCTGAAACCCCCCTCCCCCCCCCCCCCCGTAGTACGTTTTGTACTACCGTGAAAATGTTGACAACTTTGGACGGCCCCTAAGATACACTACCCCTCGGACTATCAAATGTATCAGATCAGTAGTCCTTCTGTTAACCGTAACTCCCTAGGCCCATTTGCTTACACATAACCTGAATCCTTCCTAACTCCCTAGGCCCATTTGCTTACACATAACCTGAATCCTTCCTAACTCCCTAGGCCCATTTGCTTACACATAACCTGAATCCTTCCTAATTCCCTAGGCCCATTTGCTTACACATAACCTGAATCCTTCCTAACTCCCTAGGCCCATTTGCTTACACATAACCTGAATCCTTCCTAACTCCCTAGGCCCATTTGCTTACACATAACCTGAATCCTCCAAAATCCTTCAGTAGCACATGACATGTATTCACACATGCCATGTATGCACACATGTGTTTCTAATCTGTGATACATGTACATGTACATGGCCAGGGACCCTCCCTGCATGCATGGAGCAATAAACAGTGTCCACTGACCCAAGCACTGACCTTGCAATCACTACAACAAACATGGATGTACATGTACCATGGAAAGGCAAGTATGCCTAATAACCTCAATCCTCCAAAATCCTTCACTTTAGCAAAGAGCGTGTAGCGTGTCACCTCAATCCTTCAAAATCCTTCACTTTAGCAAAGAGGATTTTGGAGGAAACGAAGTACGTGGAAGTTCGGTAAGTGTTCATCAAAGACTGCTATTCAGTTTCTGAAATGTTACATCAGATTTTTTAAAAGTGGGTTTCGGGTAACCGTAACCGGTAACAAGGAACTTGGTATTGAACTTAACAGTTGGGTACCTGCAAACCCGGGTACCCAGCACAGGCCTAGTATACAATCCCATAACCCTCCTACACATGTAACCTCAATCCTTCAAAATCCTTCACTTTAGCAAAGAGGATTTTGGAGGATTTGGGAAGGTTAGGGTTAACGCGCTGATGGGCTAGTGGCAATTTCTACCCCTGCCTTTGGTGTCCGTGACTCGGACAATCCACGCATTGAAATCTGTCTTTCTCTTCTCAGGACCGTGTTTCTTCGTCTGGCGTCACTGGGGGTCTTATTCTTCTCGCTCTACCCACAAATCGTGTGCGACAAGACCGATGAGACTGATTGCGGCGTCTGCAAATCCGGAAGCGTAAAGGTATCCAAGAACTTCTGTCATTTTTTTAGTAGCCCACCCGGCCTGTCAATGTCACAAAGTTAGGATGTGCCGGGTATCCGGATACCCTGATAACCGGCCCAGCCTAACCGAATCTGTCATTACCCTGTTCCATTTTTCAGTTCCAATTACCCGTAAACGACTTTTGAAAAATTTGACTGAATATGTAAGCCACACAAATGGAAGTCTCCGATTTTTTTGGATAACAAAATGTGTGTGGGGAATGGGGATGCTACAAGTAATTTTTATTATAGAGGCGGGAAATTATTACAGAAAGTCGACATTTATTATTAGTCTAATAAAACAAGAGAATCTTATATATTCAGGGAGTATTTACGTGTTTTTACAATTTTTTTTACAGGTATCCGGGTATCCAAAGATTTCCAATTTCGGGTATCCGGTTCCCGAAATAACCGAAAATACACAGCCTTATCACAAAGGAACTATTTGTGGTCTCCGTGGGAAAATACTAGTTTTGTGGACATGCCGTCACATGATAAAATTCTATCACTTGATAAAATGAATGAAAAACAATACACACAAATATAATTTATAAATATTTAACAAATTCAACAAATTTTTCCACAAATCAAATTAAACTGCCACTTCAAATACAAAATTGTGAACTTTGATTTCCAAACTTATTTAAATTCTAAGACCGCGTAACCCTCCTACTCTAGCTGCACTTTAGTGGAAAGTTGCTGTAGAGGTCAAAACCAGTCAACTGCATGTTTTGACCGTTGACCCATATGTGCACACAGGGGCATTTTGGACTGGTTTTTACTGTCATTTTGACCACCCTGAACAATACCAGACAATGCTTTTACCAGTCAAAAACGGTCGACTCATTTTGACCTGTAAATGTACTTACTACACGTAAGGATTGACAGTGGTTGACTAGATAGTGCACTAGATATACATGTACCTTGGGAAGTATTTCAACATTTTGACTGATTTTGACCCTTGTAGTAGTAGGAGGGTTAATTAAATAAGCTCAATTTTTCTTCGCACGGTTTACAAAAAGTAAGTTTTAGGTAAATGTTGACTAATTGATTATTTTTGTATAATTATTTATTTATGAAATTATCAATTACATGACTTAATATATGTATATGCATTTGTTATTTATCCATAAGTGCTGGGAGACCTATGTCGGCCAGGAATTCTACAAATTGACCATCACTGACTTTGCTGCTGTCGTACTTGTAGTGCTGATCGTGGAGTTCCCTCGGAAGTAAGTAACTATTTTGATTTGATTCCAAACCGGATATTGAACTATAGAAGGTAACTACATCACTCAAAACAGAGTGCCGACCAATTTAAAAAAATACTCACAATAAGTATTATGAAGGTGAGAACAGAATTAAAATCCATCAAGAATTTTTAATGATAATCTTAAAATATTATCATGAGAATATTCAGTGTTTCACATGAAAGATTGCAACAATTAAGCATAATATATTAACAATAGTCTGCTTAGTGACCAACCTTATTTGACCTTTTGAGAAACGTTCCCCAAACTCCCTCCATTCCATAGACCATTTCGCAAATGCCACAGTGCGCATAATGATTTCTAGCTAATTACTGCAAAACTGACCATATCTCCCTGTATATTGTCCATCAATGTTACACTGAACAACAGTTACACATGATTTTCTTTGATTTTATGTGTTCAGTTAAACTTTATGATTTTTATATAACACCCAACTAGATCATTGTCATTTGATTGGAGGATTGTAGGTCATGTGGCATTCATTAATCAAACCATTACATGGCCTACGTCATAAACCGTGCATTTTGGTTCCATTCAACGTGCATTTTTGTTCCATCCCATTTGATCTATTGCACGCTAGACCACATCATGCGTTATATGCACAGCAGTACAAAACGCCCTCTGTTGACAAGACACAACCATTTGAGCAAACCGTGCGTCATAAGCCGAAAAATAAAGTAGTGGATGCCAGAATACAATCTTGTATATTTTATTTATTCTTATGGTTTTATCCTCCAATCAAATGACAAAGATCTACTTGGATGTTATATAAAAGAAATAATGAATGTTTTGCATTCGTGCAATGGAGAGAATATTTTCATTCGTTGAAAGATGGAATGTTCCATTCAACTCATGAAAATATTCTCACCATTGAAAGATGGAATGTTCCATTCAACTCATGGAAATATTCTCACCATTGAAAGATGGAATGTTCCATTCAACTCATGAAAATATTCTCACCATTGAAAGATGGAATGTTCCATTCAACTCATGGAAATATTCTCACCATTGAAAGATGGAATGTTCCATTCAACTCATGAAAATATTCTCACCATTGAAAGATGGAATGTTCCATTCAACTCATGAAAATATTCTCACCATTGCACTCATAAACATTCATTATTTGTATAATAAACTACACAGTGACATACGGAGAAATGGAAACATTGATCGCTAGTAAGATGGGATGTAACACGTGCATATATTCGCAAAGTCGTCTACAGACCTTTGTCATGGTGCATCCATCTTGTTTTTTCTTCCATTCAAATCAATGTAACCAAACCGAGGCTGGGAGGGAAAATAGTCTGGTACCTTTTTATGAAATGAGAATTAGAACTGTCATTGTCATTGTGTATACAGGGAATATGACAAAGATGGCCGCAGTCTGATAAAGGTCTATTGCTTTGAACTTATGAAGCAGTTTGTTGAGATATGATATTATGTCATTTGTTGATTATATCGCAGGATTGCTGCTAAGCACCTACACTATGGCTTAGCTCAAACACTTGGTCACATGGAATTTGAGATCCCCAAGAATGTGCTGGCCATTGTGTACTCACAGGCCCTGTGCTGGTTTGTATAAATATTTATCATTCATTCACGAATGCTGCAGCTGAGTGGTTTAGTAGACTAGTGGTCTGGTCTGGTGGCTGAGTCTTGTATGAGAATGTAGGTTCAAGTCCTCCCCAGAGTGGTCTTGATGCCTTTGTTCTATAGCAAGATACATAAATGCTTCCCTCCACCCAGGAGTATATTTCCCATATACAAAGTATGGCTAAGAGAGGCCTCACAAATTGAGCAAACCTTCATACCCCTATGTGAAAAAGTCATTTAAAACACAGCACGGCAGAATTCCATCGTTTCATGGCCAAACAAAAAAAAAAAATCTAAAAATGCTGATGCGCGAGTCTGAGGTGACACCTTATTTCACCTTTTTTTTGGCCTTATTTCACGCCTTATTTCACCTTTTTTTTGCCTTATTTCACCTTTTTTTTTTTTTTATTCAAATGACAGCACCTTAGACAAAATTTTTCTAGGGATGTTTGACACCATCATCATATGCTTTCCACCAAGTGAGTTTGACATTAAAATTCCACTTATTGGTAATGTTTGAATAACCATCTCTATACCTCTAATTGGTTGATGATTTCTTCCTGTAGGATTGGTTCTTTCTACTGCCCGCTGCTCCCAGTCATCAGTCTCTTGAAGTGTTTCATCTTCTTCTATCTGAAGAAGTGGAGTCTGCTCTACAACATGGTGCCCTCGTCTCGGCCGTTCCGTGCCTCGCGGTCGGGAATCTTCTTCATGGTTATACTGCTGGTTACGTTCATGCTATGCATTATACCGGTGGGATACTCCATTGGCGCGTGAGTAGTCAGTCTCAGGGAGGGTAATCAGTTGGGGGAAGGGGTGGGGTGGTATGGGGAGGGGAGAGGACGGGGTTGGGGAGAGGACGGGGTTGGGGAGAGGAGGGGGTTGGGGAGAGGACGGGGTTGGGGAGAGGAGGGGGTTGGGGAGAGGATGATGTTGGGGAGAGGATGATGTTGGGGAGAGGATGATGTTGGGGTTGGGGAGAGGATGATGTTGGGGTTGGGGAGAGATGGGGGTTTGGGAGAGGATGGGGTTGGGGAGAGGATGGGGTTGGGTGAGAGGATGTGGGTGGGGAGAGGAGGGGGTGGGTGGGGAGAGGAGGGGGTTGGGAAGAGGAGGGGGTTGGGAAGAGGAGGGTGGGGAGAGGGGGTGGTGGGGAGAGGGGGTGGTGGGGGGAGGGGGTGGTGGGGAGAGGGGGTGGTGGGGAGAGGGGGTGGTGGGGAGAGGGGGTGGTGGGGAGAGGGGGAGGGGGTGGTGGGGAGAGGGGGAGAGGGTGGTGGGGAGAGGGGGAGAGGGGGTGGGAAAAGGGGAGTGGGGAGAGGGGGTGGGGAAAGGAGGGGTGGGGAGAGGATGGGGTGGGGGAGAGGAGAGGAGAGGATGGGGTGGGGGAGAGGAGAGGATGGGGTGGGGGAGAGGAGAGGATGGGGTGGGGAGAGGAGGGGGTGGGGAGAGGAGAGGATGGGGTGGGGGAGAGGAGGGGATGGGGTGGGGGAGAGGGTGGGAGAGGGGAGGGGTGGGGAGAGGGGAGGGGTGGGGAGAGGGGTGGGGTGGGGAGAGGGGTGGGGTGGGGAGAGGGGTGGGGTGGGGAGAGGGGTGGGGTGGGGAGAGGGATGGGGTGGGGAGTGTCTGTAAATACTCCGTAATTAAACATCCAGGAGGTTCCGTGGACTTTGTCCTCTAGACCAAAGGGAGACCCAGGCCTGCTACCCATTTTTCAGGATTTCTTTACTTTTGTCAAATCAAACCCCTACTTTTAAATCAGGTTTAAATCAGAGGTGTGATTTATCCGGATTTTTCTGGATTTATCCGGATTTTTTCAAATCGCAATGTTGTGATCCTCCAGATTTTAAAGATTTAAGCAATAAAGGAAAACAAAGCAAATGCTCAGAACTATAGATTTCACCCCAGCGCTGTTCACAACAGCGGCCCCAATACCCCTAGATAAATTTACGTGGAATTTTCCAAAACTTCCCAATCGCACCCCTGCTAAATATTTTACCGAGTACTGTGTGAAAATGTCTGTAGACATCCGATGATGTTACACATGAAATAAGTTCAAACACAACACTTAAATCTGCTCAAATCTGTGGCTCAAACCTTTTTCTCAGGATTGAACCTTCCCGTGGTTGCGGGCCGTTTCGTGGCCACAAAACGATGTGGTCCACCATCGCCAACACCGTGGAACAGTTCAATAACTTCTTTGAGGATTTCTTCACGTTTGTCGGCTCAGCGGCGTTTGTGGTGCCGTTTGTTGTCGTACTCCTGTGAGTATTGTAACTGAAACCACTTGCCAAAGGTGTGTATGTGTGGGTGTGTGTTTGCACTGCAAACCGTCCAAGGACATTCAAGAAATGGAACAATAGATCCTCGGACGGCAGTTCTTTGTTGTCCTCGTGTACAAAACAATGGAGATTGCTTCAAAAAGTTAGAGTCCAAACAATAGAACAATAGAGGTCCTCAGACGTCTTGAGATTCACGACTGTGTGTGTGTGTGTGTGTGAGTTTGTGTGGGCATTCAAACCGGGGACCTATAACAAAAGGGACAATACGGCCCCGGTTGCTATCACAATGGAGAACAATATGTCCCCGTTTTCCAGGACAAAGGAAGTCCCCGATTGCAGGCAAAAACACACACAGTCCGTTGTTGCATACCGTCTGTGGACATTCCTTTGTTCTCCTGTACTTAAGGATAGGAATTCTTAAAATCGTTCCCATTTCACACAGAAGAGTGTTTTGAGAGCGGTTTTCGTCCCATTTTTCCGTTTTAATAATCTCTTCCGATTTAAGTTAAAGAACCTGCCTAGACAAATCTCTAATTTCCGAGATATTCGTACTTTTCCAAAGTCCAAAAACGTTCTGTGGACGTGTGTAAGTCCACAGAACGTTTCACCTTCCTGCATAGTGTGGACATCTTTTGTTCTCAGGTCCACAGAGCGCTTGTAACACCGGTACACTTGTGTGTGTGTGTGTTCGAGCACTGGCCGCGTTATGGGGGCAGAGAACAAAAGAGGGATCCGGAATTACTTAGCTGTGGGGACATTTTGTGTGTCCCCACAACGTTTTTAATCCCCAAAATCCTTTGTATTTTGTCCCCTAGCGCCGCGGATTGTGTGTGTGTGTGTGTGTGTGTGTGTGTGTGTTCAAGCACTGGCCGCGTTATGGGGACAGAGAACAAAAGAGGGATCCGGAATTACTTAGCTGTGGGGACATTTTCGTTGTCCCCGCGTTTTAATCCCAAAATCCTTTGTATTTTGTCCCCACAACGCCCGTTGGATTGTGTGTGTGTGTGTGTGTGTGTGAACGTACACACATTCGTTATGGGGTCCAAAACACAATAGAACAATTGGACCCCACAAGGTAACTATAGAAAATCTTGTACCCCACAGGAGAATTATAAGGAAAAGGGATAATAGAACGAACAAAGGAATACCCCACAAATCAATGTGCGTGAGGGTGTGTGAACGTACACACCATTCGTTGTGGGGTCCAAAACACAATAGAACAATTGGACCCCACAAGGTAACTATAGAAAATCTTGTACCCCACAGGAGAATTATAAGGAAAAGGGATAATAGAACGAACAAAGGAATACCCCACAAATCAATGTGCGTGAGGGTGTGTGTGTGTGTGTGTGTGTGGGGGGGGGGGGGATGTTGAGTTTCCATTTTTTAATTTTAGCCTTTTTTTTCACAAGCGATCCAACCAGTTTGGTAGACTCGTTCTAAGTTGAAAGAGGCCTTTTTTGCAACTAGAAATGTATATCTTTTTTCTTTACGTATTAAATTATATATTTTTAAAATTATATTTTGTTTAAAATGATATATTGTTAACATCACAATGTTAAGTAAGACTGATTGCGGTGACACCATGTGGAATCTCAATTGAGTAGTAATTAGTTCTGAAAAGAACTGGGGGTACAACTCGACGTTTCGATCAGTATGCTCTGATCGTTCTCCTGAGGACGATCAGAGCATACTGATCGAAACGTCGAGTTGTACCCCCAGTTCTTTTCAGAACTAATTACTACTCAATTGAGATTCCACATGGTGTCACCGCAATCAGTCTTACTTATCATCCTCACCATGCAAAGCTACAAGTTTTACCTATCACAATGTTATTTAGATGAAACTTTCATAAATGTGTATCTTGATTCAGAGGAAATAAGCATACCTGTAGAAGCAGTTTTGTCAACACTACTAAAAGTTGTACCTTATTAACCCTAAAACCCCCTAGATATTTTGGCTTAGAACCTTCCCGAATCCACCAAAATCCAACACCATGTGTGGGCTATACAACTGTTGGACTTAGCTAGAATTGGGACACCCGGCCCCATGTAAAGTATCCCTGTCTGGGCTATACAGGGTGTCCCCATAAAAAGTATACCGAGATAAAAATTACTGTAATGGCAAAACTACTTTATATATGGGAAAGAGAAATATATCTCTAGAAAGGGCAGAATGTCCTCTTTGCAATGGTATACAGCTTGTGATGTTATTGACACAGATGAGTGAACAAACTAGACAGATGTTAAGGGTACTGAAAGCAGGACTGTGACAAGTTTGCATATTTGAATAACATAGCTCAACCATGCAAGTGTGCAGAATACCAAATGCCTTTGCTTTTTCAACACATTCTTGAAAACAAGGAATGTACCTAAAACAATGTAATCTGCTTTGTTTTCGCTACTTACCTCAAAAGTTTAATGTGCAGGTTTTAAAAAATGTTTTTTGGACCTTTGTTATTCAAATATGCAAACTTGTCACAGTCCTGCTTTCAGTACCCTTAACATCTGTCTAATTTGTTCACTCATCTGTGTCAATAACACCACAAGCTGTATACCATTGCAAAGAGGACATTCTGCCCTTTCTAGAGATATATTTCTCTTTCCCATATATAAAGTAGTTTTGCCATTACAGTAATTTTCATCTCGGTATACTTTTTATGGGGACACCCTGTACAGTACTGAGTCCATCAAAATCCAACACCATGCAGTAACACTACCACACAACTGTTGGACTTAGCTGGAATTGGGACACCCGGCCCCATGCAAAGTATCCCTGTCTGGGCTGTACAGTACTGAGTCCATCAAAATACAACACCATGCAGTAACACTACCACCCAACTGTTGGACTTAGCTGGAATTTGGACACCCTGCCCCATAGATAGATTTTGGCGCATTTGGCGCATGTTGCTACCATTCCAGAAACACTAGGGCAAACCCATTCTCTTTCACGATAAGACCGCTCGGCCATGACAGTACTGAGTCCAATCAATATACAACACAACCATCTGTTAGAGTTTGATGGGTTTTGTTTTAGGGTTAATAAAAGTACATTGACCCAGATGTTTTTTTGTTGGTCATAACTTATTAACCCTAACTCCCTAGGCTCATTTGCTTACACATAACCCGAATCCTTCCTAACTCCCTAGGCTCATTTGCTTACACATAACCTGAATCCTTCCTAACTCCCTAGGTCCATTTGCTTACACATAACCCGAATCCTTCCTAACTCCCTAGGCCCATTTGCTTACACATAACCTCAATCCTTCCTAACTCCCTAGGCCCATTTGCATACACATAACCTGAATCCTCCAAAATCCTTCAGTAGTAAAGCAAGCACATGACATGTATGCACACATGTGTTTCTAATCTGTGATACATGTACATGGCCAGGGACCCCTCCCTGCATGCATGGAGCAATAAACAGTGTCCACTGACCCAAGCACTGACCTTGCAATCACTACAACAAACATGGATGTACATGTACCATGGAAAGGCAAGTATGCCTAATAACCTCGATCCTCCAAAATCCTTCACTTTAGCAAAGAGCATGTAGCATGTAACCTCAATCCTCCAAAATCCTTCACTTTAGCAAAGATGATTTTGGAGGATTTGGGAAGGTTAGGGTTAATAACCTTATTTTTGTTTATGTTGTATGCAGATTGATCCTGTATTACTACCACGCCATTGCTACTGCGCACATGGAGCTTGTCAGCAAGTTAAAAGAACAACTTGTACTGGTGAGTTGGTACCCACTCCTCGGTTACCAGATGAAAAGGTCAAACAAAGGTCAAACACAACCACACGTTTTCTTCAACTCTTGATTTGTCTTCACTCTGTGCCCTTGATTGCACGATCCCGTTCACAATTTGTATTCTCAACTCAAGGGAATAATGTGCAGGAAATCATGTTTTCAGGGAATAATTTTGTTCAAAAGTATGGAAAAAAGTTTGAGTTTTGAAGCTCTCTGCGTTTATAATCTGTATAATGTTTCATGCCAATGTCGACACGACTGGCAGGTGTAGAGTTATAGTGTGCAATGACGGAGGGATGTCAGTATCATTTTTTACATTTCAAAATGAACTGCAGCCATTTTAAGTTTCCTCGGGGAAAGGATCTGTTTAACCCTGACCACCCCAAACCCATCAAACTCAGCAGTTGTCCTTTTTACTTTGTTTTTTTACCTCGCCCTTTTTAAATAACTTTTTTAAAAATTTCAATGTCAAAATGTCAAACGTCAAAAGAAATGGTTTATGATGTTTTTGTGTTTTAGTTAATACAGTTTTCTTGCTAATATTACCTTTTTATAATGTTTTTTGTTGTTTACAACTGACTGTGTTTGTTTATTATTTATACTCACTGTTCTGGTTTAATCTCTTTTTAAAGATTCTTTCTTTGTATGATAGTTTTTATGTAATCTGGCCGCAATTCAGCTGTTGGCTGCGATGGTCGATTTTAAATAAACCATTTATAATAATAAAAAAAAACTCCAACAGCTGGTTGTGTTGCATTTTGATGGCCTCGGTGCTGTGTAGCCCACGCATGGTGTTGGATTTTGGTGGATTCGGGACGGTTCCTAGCCAAAACCAAATAGGGGGTTAGGGTTAAAGTACAAATAACAAGATGCAAGAAATAATTTCATTCAAACGAGAATTTTCATTCTTGTTTGGTAAACGCTTTTTATATTTTTAGGAGAAAACTACCAGGGGTGTGATTTTTCCGCTTTTTTCCGGATTTTTACAAATCGCAATGTTGTGATCCTCCAGATTGTAAAGATTTAAGCAATAAAGGAAAGCAAAGCAAATACTCAGAACTATAGATTTCACCCCAGTGCTGTTCACAACAGCGGCCCCAATACCCCTAGCAAAATTTATGTGGATTTTTTTTTCAAAACTTGCCCAATCACACCCCTGAAATTACACTAGACAATATCAGAATGCCTGTGGGAGCGTGTTAACAAGCGCCAAGGCAAGGGCAGTGGAGGACACGGCCTCTGTGAAATTTGAAAGATTTGAGGCTTTTCATGGTTTCGATCGATAGGAAAGTCTGGATTTGTGGTAACAACCACAATATCTCTTGAGATGTTTGTTTTCTCTGTGTTTTGACACATATAATAATAATAATAATAATAATAATGTGTACTTAAACAGCGCACGTATCCACCAAACTGGTGCTCAAGGCGCATTACATTATTACCCCTGCTCATCAGGCACATAAATCATTCCTGAAACCATCTCAGCTCCCTGGGGAGTATACAGCTCAATTGCTGCCATTTCGGCGCATATAGGGCTAATCAAACACAACCAACTCTGCCCTCACAGGTAACCCATTTACCCCTGGGTGGAGAGAAGCAATTACGGTAAAGTGTCTTGCTCAAGGACACAAGCACCACGGTCGCGGTCGGGATTTGAACCCACATTCTGACGACTCAGCCATCAGAACACAAATCCGATGCACAAAACCGCTCGGCCATGGCACTCCATGGTGTAATCCTCCTCTGGAGAGGTATCCTTGATGTCGGATTTGAGGCTTTTGCACGGTGGAGACCGATATAATCGAGTTCTTTCGGGTGACACCATGTATTGATCTCTTCTTGGAAGAAGTGATGGCTCTGAGAAGAGCCGGTTTTGTTCTCAACGTATTCTTATTGTCGTACTATCATCTCTGTTTGTGTCATTCAGGAGGGCCGCGACAAACACTTCCTCCTTACCCGTCTCCACGAGCTGGAACCAAACAGCAAGGGACACAAGAAACGGAACATCTTCCACCAGAAATCCCTCACCCATCCCCCCACGCATCCATCGGAAGCTTGGTCATCCGGTGGGCCAATGGAGTCGCATCCTTTCGCCAGTGGACCCTAGAGTGTCCCCTCGACTTCCCATAAAACCAAGGACCACACAGTTAGAGGACCCCATAAACAGCATTTTTTTTTTTTGCGAGAACACAGCAAATGAAAGCATTTCTAATCCCATCGGTGATACTCGAGAATACCAATAGTGTGTAGTGGCATTAACATGGGATATATGGAATGATCGGAATGTCGTAAAACTCCACACAAAAAAAAAAGAAGCAAGATGATGTACAAGATTTAACCAGTTCGCATCGGAGGCCGTGTATACACGCAATTTTTGTTTGCACCACGGATCGGAGAGTGTCTAAACACGCCATAGGAAACTCCAATATATTTGTATGCATGCTCGGTTGAGCCACGCGTGTACGGTGACATGCTCGGAAGACGTGGCCACCCGCTGTGGAAGCTTCCATTAACGTGTGTGTGGGAAAAAGAAACCCGCACAGGGGCCCAGAAAAACTTTTTTATTCCCGATGCGAACTGGTTAAGGCTTCGATTTATGGCAGACTATTGATATTGTTTTGGCTTGTTGTAACACCATGTGTTTATCTCGGCAATCGCTAAGTGAGGTACAGATTCTGAAAAGAACATTAATCATCATCAGGGGACGTAATAATCGAAATGCAGAGAAAACCTCGAGAAGACCCTGTGGTTATTTCTCCCTGAACCACGTTCTCACTTAGGGAGGCGAGTCAAAGTCATGGTACAGCCAAGCCTTTGAGAAGCTTGGCTACCTCCTAATCTGTCTTTTTGTGAGTCCTTATCCTGTAACAATATAGTACCTGCCAATCAACCTAACCCAGGCTTCTGGAGGGCCTAGCCCAGCCAAGTAGAGCTCATTATAATGGCTGCAGTTGTGAACAAACGACAGCTGAGGTGTCAGTAAAGTCTGTGTTAACAAAAAGAGCTATTTGAGGTCTATTCATTAGTAAAGGGTCTTTTGTGCACAGCTAGGGGATTATATAGACCCCTGGGCCTGGGCAAAGCCTGGGCCTGGCTGGGCTTCTCAAAGGCTTGGCTGTACCACGACTTTGGCCCTCCTTCCTTAGTGATAGTTGAGAGATGAGTTGCCTGATATTGATTCTCCCCGAACCATAATTTCACTTAATAGCGATAGTCGAGATAAGAGTTGTGCGATAAGGTTCTTTTGAGATAAACACATGGTGTTACCGCAAATCAAGATGATGTATTTACCAGTTGGCTGTGTGCCGTTTCAACTTGAGATTTCATAGGAACAGCTGTAAAAAAGAATAAATAATCTATATAACGTATATTTCGCTTTGTGTTATTGGAATTCCGTATTTCTTTTGTTGATTTATGTATTTTTTTTTGGCTGCAAAACCTTTGAAATGATTTGACTCTTTTAATTTGTTTGACGGTCACCGGTCTAAGTTGTTTATTTCTCTAAATAGCACAGCATTAACACGTGCAGTTACTGAATGTCAGTATTTGGTTATGGTTTTGTTATGACTTTATGGCTGTCTTTATCAATATTTTTCTTTTCTAGTTTAGCTTTAAATGTCGCATGCTATTTTTTTATGTTATTAAAAAAAAATTTAAGCCTTGTTTGGGGCGTATTCTATAAAACAAAACTAAAACAAAACAAACAACGAATTCATTTATACTACTCAAAACAATTTAGGGAACACCAGAATAATCTCAGTTAAAGCAATATCATTTATTTCAGATAAACACAATGTTTCACAGAATTGATGAGAAACAACTGCACAATGAAACAGATAATAAAGGATGCATGTAGTGATTACACATTTCATGACATGACGACTGAAAGAGAGAGAGGGGGTTGCAAATGAAAATCCCGGTTCATGGAACATTTCAAACCTATTTGATGTTAAAAATCCGGTGTTCCCTAAATTGTTTTGAGTAGTATATTAAAGAGGTACATACACATTTCTGAATAATAATTAAAAAAACAACTATTTTGGAGGTGGGTTATCTGTATAAATTGTTCATAGTCTTCAGAAATACTTTATCATAAATTTACATATAAACAGAATTATCCTCTTCCATTGTATTCTTAAACTGTTTTAATATATTTATTACTTTGCCTTCAATTCCATTAATTTAATTAGTTCATATATATGATTTGTTTGATTTTGGTGTTGTCTCGGTTACAGACTCGTATGTTCCTCTCCAGCTCAAATCGGGTAAAAGGGACAATTAGTAAATCATTGGTAATTTTAAACACAATTCAAACCTTGATTTCAAAGAAATTCGCAAAAACTATCCTATGAAGTTTGATCACAAAAGGCACTCTTGTTTGTGAGAACATTGTAATTTTGTTTTGCTTTAATTTTCCTTTCCTCTCCAACTCAAATCAGGTAAAAGCAATAAAGGAAAGCAAAGCAAACGCTCAGAACTATAGATTTCACCCCAGCGCTGTTCACAACAGCGGCCCCAATACCCCTAGCAAAATTTACGTGGATTTTTCAAAACTACCCAATCAGCACCCCTGTAAAAGGGACAGTAAATCATTGGTAATTTTAAAAACATTTCAAACCTTGTTTCCCCCCCCAAAAAAATCTATCCTGTGAAGTTTGATCGCAATAGTCACTCTTGTTTTTGAGAAATTTTGATAAAAAATGTAAATTTGGTTTGTTTTTATTTTCCTTTTGAAGCTCTACATAAAAACTCCAAATATTGCACCTTTCCCCTCTAAGATGAAAACAATACAGACAATAATTGGATGATTAACCCTCCTATGCCCAGGCTGAAATTTGGCCCAGTCAGCACGGCAATCACAGACAGTCACTTGAGTATTTTTGGGTGCATTTCCAATTGGTAGGTCAAACCACAGAGTCACACAGAGCTGTGTATGTACTGATTTATTTGAGTGCACTGCACAAAGTCAATGGGTTGGGAGTTACATACAAATTTTGAGTGTCTGTGGGTTTGACCTCCTATCACAGCCACATATGTTTGCATGTATTTGAGTGCACTGCACAAAGTCAATGGGTTAAGAGAGACATACAAATTTTGAGTGTCTTTGAGTGTTAAACCTATAAGAGGGTTAAAGGAACAGTATCGTCACGATCAACAGGGCATGGAATCGGAGTGCTAGTTTTAGATTAACTCAGTGACTGCCATAATATCCCACATGATAAGGTCATATTACCGTTGCTGCAGCATAAATGAGTCAGTAATTTTCAGTCACCGTGTTCATCTTAAACTACGACATCGATTCCATGCCCTGTCGAAAGTCTGAACTGATCGTGACAATACTGCACCTTTAATACTTTGGAAAGAATGTCGTATCCGGCCGCCACTTTTTAAGGGCTTTTTTGGATTTTTTTTGCAACCACTAACCAGTTAAAAAATCATTCTATCGATTTTTGGTTGTACAGAAAGCGAAAACTATCTTTAAAATCCACTTTTATGATGGTTTTCAGACTTGATTTCCCTTCTAAAAAAATCCTCCCCTTCAGAAAATAGAAGGATCCTATTATAGTTGCCACTATGCATGTACAATGACCGTTTCGGTCACTAATTGTGGAGTTTACAAGATCAGACTGACATGACTGAGGAAGTCATCGTATACCAAAAATGCCTGATTTTTCATGAAATAAATATCCTGGAATAATTTGAAGTATATGTCCATCATCATCCATATGTTCTCCACCTTACCAGGTAGGTAAGATTACATTATTGGTTATATTTAATGAAAAATAGTGGCGGCCAGATATGACATTCTACCCAATACTTTTTTGCACCAAGTAAGCTTTTAGATAATGTTTAATTTGATCATCGGGTTATAAATAATCAATGACGTTACCTTCCCTTAATCTAAGTATTCTGCATATCATTCTAAGAGGCTGCTTTTTAACAAAATTTTTGCATGAATTTTCTTTATTATAGTTTTTTGTTCAATTATTTATTTGTTTGATTCAATTTATGTATACACTGTATTTTTTCGCATATGTGACCCGCTCTGTCAAAATGAGTCGCAAGTCGCAAATTTGAAAAAGTGAGATTTCTGTGTGACTTAAAAATTTTTATTGAATGAAATTGACGTCAATTTCAGTCAATAAAAAATTAAAATCAATGATTTTTTTTGTGAGTAGGTTGTTTCATTTCTGTCATTTGTTTTCCTTTCGAATGCTTGTTTTCCTAAGAATTCAATTGTGTTAATTATGCATATTATTGATTATTCAAAATGGCATATCTCCATAATGCAATACGTCACACACCTCCAACATATACCAAATTAAAGCTGATGATGTACTCTTTCCAGCCACATAGAAATCTCAATTTTCAAAATTTTTGATTCATTTTCACAGAGCGGGTCACATGTTAATACATCCTCATGTGATCACCTCTCAACCAATCAGAATTTCTCAACTTTCTTGGGCATTTATGTAATTGTTTTCAATATATTCTTGTCTATATGCTTCATGCATATCAACGCCCTCTGCTGGTAAAATAAGTCCTTTGCCGAGTGTGAGGGCAAGCTTAGACTTGTCTATAGGGCCAGTGATGCTTGAGCGCTGTTTATCGTTTTTTAATATTTGGTATAAATACTCGGCTTTATTCAGAGATAGCAAGCATGCTCTGCGTTTTTCGAAATGCAGAAATATTACTTGTACAACTGAAAAACATTAAATAGAAAAACTGCCATATGTGAAACTTAATAATAACTGTTTCTTTTTTAAATTGATGGTAAGCAATCAATCAAAAAAATATTTAATTATTGACTAATTAAGTGCCTCCTTAGAAAGGTGCCTGTGTAAAAACAAATCTTGATTAAGTGTGATTCTGTAATCTACATAACTATAATTTATAATTTAAAAGAAGATAATTTTTGGTTGTATCCATGGTTGAGGAAATGCCTGGTGCGATTTTTGAAATATTGAGATGGTGCCTGCAGTGCTGTATAATGGTTTATATTACAGTACAATTCTGAAGTGCTGGTAGCCCTCTAGTGGTGAAAGGGCACTCTCCATGGTGACTATTTATGTAATAATGTGTATGTACAAAACACTGATATTCTGTTATGCACTTGATAACTTTATTTCCAGCGCCGGAAAATAGAGTCAATATTGCACGCCAATCTGTGATATGTGCTAATACCCTGGTGACAAGTTGCTGCTGTACTTAGAAAGATGCCCTCAGCAGGTAGTGCACGGAGCAGATTGGTTTAAGTGACGTGTTCTATGTTTGAGTTACAAGATTGGTTGTGAAAGTATTCTCTTTGCAAAGACGTTGGACATAGATTTTGAAATATATTACAGCTGTTATTATCGAAATGTAAATAATCGTTAAGAACATTTGTATTTCAGATATATTTGTTTAATTAGGGCAACTTAATTCCAAGGATTAATTCCAAGGATTTATTGAGAATTTTCAGGGGTTTGGATGTAGTTTCCTCTTCAGGGACGTTACCAGGGGAATCATGCAGTTAGTCCAATAAATCCCCCCTCCCAATGAAAAAAAAATAAAAATCTGCCAAACTTGATGCGGATGACCAATTATGCGAATACGAAGAAACATAAGTTTCTTATAACAACAGTATCGCCAAGCAAAAATCACAATTTGCTAATCAAAAAAAAAGGTCAACATTTGCTGATCAGGAATGTTTCCTGTACATAGGTTTGAGGAGGTGCAGTGTGCAAGAGCTGTAACATGAACAGCAGGATATGTACCTGGTATGCCAGCCTTGTTGCATGACTTTTGTTGTTGTTGGGTTTTGATCCAGCCCTGCTCAATCCCACCTACTTGAAATTCATCGTGCCTACTATTTTTTGTTCTGTTGTTTGCAGTCTTAATAAATTAAATCCGGTTGTTACCCTCACCCCCTTCTGATAATAGAGAACTTCCCGGTGCCCCAGCTTGAAGAATATTAGTGATGCCCGAGAAAATAAAGTGGGAAAACAATATTATAGTTTCTCATAAAGGGAAATGAATACATTTCTTACAGGTTGACTGTCATGTCCGTCGACATTGTATATTAACTTGATATGATTTGCATGCACGTGCAGAACATGGCCTTATGTGTTTAATAATAATAATAATGTGTGGACTTATATAGCGCACGTATCCACCAACTGAGTGGTGCTCAAGGCGCATTATATTATTACCCCTGCTCATAAGGCTCATAAATCATTCCTGAAACCATCTCAGCTCCCTGGGGAGTATACAGCTCAATTGCTGCCATTACAGCGCATATAGAGCTAATCAACCAACTCTGCCCTCACAGGTACCCATTTAATCCCTGGGTGGAGAGAAGCAATTATGGTTAAGTGTCTTGCTCAAGGACACGAGTGTCACGGCCGGGATTCGAACCCACATTCTGCTGCTAACACCAGAACTTGAGTCCGGTAAGCTAGACCGCTCGGCCACGACACTCCATTAATTAATTATGGCTTGTGGGGTTTTTCTGTGTAAAACTTATGAATTTTAAATTGTTTATAGGGGAATGTGATGAGAAGTTTCATTCAAATACACCAAACCACCGTGGTATCAGGACTGCTTGTATGATAAACCCTCCTACTACTTACAAGGGTCAAAATCAGTCGAAATGTTGATATACTTGCACTTAATTAATGCACCTCAAAATTCAAACACTGTCAAAACTTACGTGTAGTAAGAACATTTACAGATCAAAATGAGTCAACAGTTTTTGTCTGGTATTGCTCAGGGTGGTCAAAATGACAGTCAAAAATGCCCCCCTGTGTGAACATTTGGGTCAACAGTCAAAACAGGTAGTTGACTGATTTTGACCTCTATAGCTACTTGACACTAAAGTGCAGCTAGAGTAGGAGGGTTAAAAGGGAATTTTATTAAAATTAATATTAAAATGTCCTACAATCATGTGACACATTGCAAGGGTTGTGAACGGCCTTAAAAGGTCCACCACATTCAATGGAACATTTACTTCAACAGTAACAATATTTATAGAATGCTTGAAGGCACAAAATCATTTTTTGAGACATTTGGTGCGTTTTTGAGGGGTTTAATCTTCCATTGTATTAAAAAAGGGATAATTTTATTTTGTAGGCTTATCCCAGTACACCAGTGCCTTCTTTCAGTAACCAAACAATGTCTTCTCCGTTTAAACAGTCGAGAATGTCTAACTATGTCCAACTAACTACGAATTTGATAGGTTTATGGTGTAAATAAATTCTTTACAAATTTTGAAAATATTAGTATGGACAAGTGAGTGTGTCTGTATGTTTCTCTTGTACATGCATGGACCCCAATTTGAGCTTAAAAGCAAATACAGGGTGTGTTTTCTATATGGTTTGATTATGTTTCGGACACCGGGATCACCCACAAGCCTGGGGCCGATTCATAGTGCATTTGTTATGCACACAAATTTGCTTCTGGAAGGTACTTTCCCATGTCCCCCCCCCCCCCCCCCCCATATTTCAAGTTCCTGAATTACCACCTGATTTCACTTGCATTTTACATTTTTAATCTGAAAAGTGTTATTTCCCTTTGTAGAAAGGAAAACAAATACGCATTTAAAAAAAAATAAAAAAATTCATAAGCCTTTAAAAGTGATTTAGTGAGGCGCCCCAAATCTTTTAAACCATACTTTTGCCGAATATGTTGTGGAATATTCGTTTTAAACTTTTATTGTTTTCCATCCTTCAAGGAAAACAAATCTACCTTGGAATTGTAAGTACTGGGTTTTGTTTCTGTAGCTTTTCAATTACAATTGCTCTTTTTTGACTGAAATTAAACATTCTTTTGAGCCAGACCTGCTATCATTCTAACCACTTGTTCAGATAAAGTCAATGAAAATAACCTGTTACTTTTTTACTTGTTCTGAAGTACATATTCTAGGGCTGTGTGTTTTTTAGTTATTTCGGGAACCGGATACCCGGGTACCCGTGATCAATTTTGTAAAAACACATAAATACTCCCGAATGTATAAAATAACCAATATGAACAAACAAAAGCCAGCAAGTCTGTGAAAGGCAGACGGCAAATGTTACTTCAAAAGCCTTCATCTAAGTTTTCTTCATTTTGTTAGCAAAAAATCAGAGACTTCCATAATTTTGTGTGGCTTAAAAATAATATTCAGTCGGAATTTAAAAAAATGTCATTTACGGGTAATTGGAACCGAAAAATGGAACCGGGTAATGACATTTTTGGTCGGGTATCCGGATACCCGGCACAGCATTAACATATTCATGCAAAATATAATTGCCATGTATATAGCACATCAGAATTATAGATTGTCAGGACTCTAACACCAGAATGTCTGGCTGTATAGATTGTCAGCTGTTTAGCACCATTGAAACAATTAACCCTCCTATATACAGTGCAGTTGCCATAGAATTGTCAGACCTTTCAAGTTTGCTGTAGTGAAGGGTTTTGAAAGGTGAGAAAACTGTCTGACAAAAGGGACCTATGGAAGGTTTCGAAAGGTGTAACAACTCTCTGAACAAACTGGTGTTGAAATGTTTCAATACCTTTCAAAGGGTATTGAAAGGTGTGGTTGTTCAGTAGCAACAAATTCTGGAGGGTTTTAAAGGGTTCATAATAATTGATAGCCATTTTGGCCCGTAAGCAGATTTTGAAAGGTCAAACCATAGGAGGGTTAATGGAAGATTTATCAGGAACTGGGCATGTTACCTTTTTTCTCTTCCAATGCCACATTGCACAAGTGTGCATAGCATAGCAATATTCCATGGCAACTATTCTAGTAGGACCATCAGTGTATTGAATTATGAACGCTCTGGTAACACTACAATTATTTTTTATTAACTTTTAATGCTCTAAAATTGTGGGGTGCCATGGTCGAGCGGTTTAGTGCATCGGATTTGTGTTCTGATAGCCGAGTCGTCAGAGTGTGTGGGTTCGAAGCCTTGCCGCGACCATGTTGCTTGTGTCCTTGAGCAAGACACTTTACCGTAATTGCTGCGAGGGCCGAATTGAACCCAGCCACTGGGGATGTACAAGCCAGTGCATGCTTAGTGCCGGTCCCGAGCCCGGATAAATGGGAGGGTTGCGTCAGGAAGGGCATCCGGCGTAAAACCTATGCCAAATCAAATATGCAGATCATGATCAGCTGTGGCGACTCCTAACGGGAACAGCCCAAAGAGGACAACAACTTTAATGCTCTAAAATTACCTTGCAAAATCGAGCTGAAGATATATAAATGAGACCGTTTACACTATTTCAGCTCTTTAGATTTCTTTGTTTTCTATCAGGCCTGTGATTTCTAAGGATTTTGTACAAATCTCCCTTTGCCTCAAAATTTTCTTGATAGAAGAGAAGTAGCCACCAAGGAAAGAAAGAAGTAGCCTGTATTGTATCCAAACCTCTAGTTTCTTGTTTGTGGGGATGTGGAGAGTCTGTAAATCCTCCAAAACTAAACATCCAGGAGGTTCAGGGGGCTTTGTCATCTAGACCAAAGGGAGACCAAGGCCCGCTACCCACAGGAGGTTCTGTCTTCTAGACCAAAGGGAGACCAAGGCCCACTACGCATATTTATCAGGATTTTTTACTTTTGTCAAATCATACCCTGATCTATCTAGTAAAGTCTTCACTGTATGAATGCTCTGTTAACACAATTGCTACTAGTTTATATGCTCCGAAGTCGTATTTTTGTTGTTGAATATATCTTGCGCAAGGTTAAAGGGGCAGTATCGTCACGATCAGAGTAGACTTTCAACTGGGCATGGAATCGGTGTCCTAGTTTAAGATGAACGCAATGACTGAAAATTACTGGCTCATTTATGCAGCAGAAACGGTAATATGACCTTATCATGTGGGAAATTATTTTCAGTCACTGAGTTAATCTAAAACAAGCACTCCATTTCCGTGCCATGATGACTATCTATACAGAGATTTTTCAGCATTATCGAGTTTTGAATGTTCTGTTAAAGATACATCACCCATCCACAAAAATCCGCCTACAATTAGTGACAGTTAATTAAAAATACAAACTAATAAAATGATGGGTCATCGTTTTAATCCGCAGCTTGCACGAGGACGTGTGCACTCTTCAGATTGGCCAGCGCGGCGCGGCTGTCAATCAGAATCAAGCGCATTTTAAATATCGCTTTTTTTTGTTCGTTTATTTTAACCCTCCTGTTACTGTACATGCCAAAACCTGTCAAATTTGCACTGTGTAATAAGTATAGGGCCCACAGCATTAACCTGCCAATGCATGTCATAACACTTGTATAGCAAGTACATCCACATGCCAAAACCCTTTGGAGGGTTTTGAAAGGTGCTGATACTAAGTCATAAAGTAAGCTAAGTCTGTAGCAAGTACACCTACATGTTGGAAGGTTTTGAAAGGTATTGGCACTAAGTCTTAAAGTAAAGCTAAGTAATCCTCAATAAAGTTCATCCAACTGTCAAAACCTTTCAGAAGGTGCCTGAGCTACCCTGTACATAAACAGTAATCCCTAAGATATACACATCTATCAGTCTATTACTTGCCAAAGGGATTTGAAATGTGCTGTGACTAACAGTAAACAGTTATGTACACAAACTATGTATAGTACATATGACATAAAACACAATAAAGAGGGCCACTTTCCTACCGTCACGTTAGCAGTTTTTCTAATGGTTGTAAAAATTATTTAAATGTCTGAAACCATCCAAAAAGAATTTCAACATTTGAATAGACATGCATGCTTATCCTAAAGATAATTTGAGTTGATTATTACTATTATTTTTTTAATTACCCTAAAATTTCCATCAACAAATGGACGGAAAAGTGAGGTAACTTTTTCCTTCCAATTTTTATGGAAATTTGAGGGTAAGAAAATAAATTTAAAAATAAAAAAATAAAAATAAATTAACTCAAATTAGTTCTAGTATAAGCCTGCATGTCCATTCACATGTTGAAACACTTTTTGGTCGGTTTCAGGTACTTAAAAATAAATAACAACCATTGGAAAAACTGCTAACGTGACGGATGCAAAGTGGCCCCCTTTATTGTGTTTTATGTCATATGGTAGTATATCTACACCACCTTTCAAAACCTGCCAGTGTAGTGCATAGTGAAGCAACTACATAACCTTTCAAAACCCTCCGGCCGACAGGTTTTGAAAGGTGCTGTTATCTAGGCCCAAAACTTTAATTTTTATAGAAGGGTTAATAATGATATTCGTTCGCTTTTTTAAATTCTATTTTTTGGGTCTCTTGAACCAAACACTGGCAATATATCTTTAACACAAATTGTAAGCTGAATCATTTCAGAAAACTAATAATGATGGTCGCTTATAACACTACTATACCCATGTGACTTCTTTGAAATCTAACACGAGTGCGGCCTTCAGTATTATTAAGTATTGAATGTTCATGAACACACGTTCAAAGATTTGACCATGGATCAGGTGTAACTGGAACAACGTGCCCAGACGCAGTAGTGGTCGATTACAGTCAATTATAATGTCATGCAGGTGATGTTACAATAGAAGTTCGCAAATCATTTCTATCTCCTTGACCCAGTTTGGTGTCTAATTCAATTTTGGGGAGTGGAATTAAATTGTATTTTATTACTGACTTCAAGAGCAATCACTATGTCTACAGACTGCCTGGTTTGACACCTTCTGTAAAGCTTGTGTGATATTTACCAGTGACTAATCGAATCCACAGTATCATTGCACAACACCTTTGTGCGAGTGGTTGATGGGAACATCAACCAATCGGAGGCTATATCTTCCTCACTGACGCAAAGACATTGACCAATCACAGACAACTTTATGTTTTAACATTTTAGAATAAACCAATCAAATTATTTTTTTCATTTAGAACTGATTTCCCGAGTGACCAATCAATGCCTCCGTTTTTAGATTAAGAGTAAATAAAAGATGAAGCACAACTTCACTTTCTCACTGTCTTGTGCTGTGAGGATCAAGGTATTTTCACTTCGCAGTGATCCACTGATTATGTAAAATATTTTGCGGACTTAACACTTTAGAACTGATCTATCTATTTCAGTGCCTTTTAAAAGTAATTTGTCCCTTAATCAACTTACTTGAACAATATTTTGAAAATTGCTTTACCACAGAAATGATGCAGCAGGAAAAATTGACGCGTGCTCTTCAATTAAAAATGACTTTGTTTTGTTCAGTGTTGATACTATTAGCACAAGTGGTAAGCATTGGCAGTCAAAGGCTAGAACACAAGTGGTTTGGTGCAGCAAACAGAGCCCTCAAAAACTTTGTGTACATGAAAGAAACTGTACCCAACCATGTCATCTGTGGCCGAGACTGCAGCATGGATAAGCGTTGCAAGTCGTTCAACTACCACACAAAGAATAAACTGTGCGAGCTGAACCAAGCTACGAGGGCTCAGCATCCTGAAGACTTCTGTGAAGCTCAAGGGGCTGTGTACTTCGATGCAAATGGGAACACTCCTCACTTATCGTTGGCTGATAGTTCACAGGCTGACAAAAGGAGTTGTAAGAAGCTGATGCAGGAAGGTCATCGCACAAGCGGTGTCTACTCGATCTACCCAGATGGATGCGATGCGGGTCTGCAAGTCTACTGCGACATGGACACCGACGGCGGGGGATGGATCATGTTTCAGCGACGGCTGGACGGCAGCGTGGACTTCAACCAGGAATGGACCCAGTACAGGTCTGGCTTTGGTAATCTGTCTGGGGAATTTTGGCTGGGCAACGAATATTTGGTCAATCTGACATCTGATGAGTCTCATGGAATGTGGCAGCTACGGGTGGATCTAGAAGATTGGGACGGGAAAACACCGTGGGCAAAATACGAAAATTTCAAAATATCTTTGGAAACTTTCGCTCTACATATTGGACAATATGATAACAGCAGCACTGCAGGAGATTCCCTTACCAATTCACACAATGGCAGACCCTTCTCGACAAAGGATAAGGACAATGATGACTGGGTAACGGGAAACTGTGCACTGAACCATGCAGGAGGATGGTGGTTCAGTACATGTAACCAAACCCATGAATGCCGATTAAATGGTTTTTATATCCCAGACAACCGCCCAGTTGCTTGGGAGGGCATTGTGTGGAAAGTGGGATTAGAGCCCGTTGTTTCTTTAAAAAAATGCAGCATGAAAATGCGTGAAACTGCATAAACTTTTAAGTAAATTATTTGGCTTTTAACCCTAACCACCCCAAATCCATCAAAATCCTCCAAGGGGCTCTTTTTTGGAAAAAAATTCAGCACTGTTGGAAACTGGTACTTTCACCTCTTCAAAAGGGACAAAATTACTATATGGCAAGAAGTACAGGCCATAAGTGCTGAATATGAAAGATCAATGAAAATGCATGGTGCATGTTGAAGATAAGGGCATGTTTCCAAAAGTGCACTGGTGGATTTTGGAGGATTCAGGAAGGTTCCTAGCCAGAATACCTAGGGGGTTAAGCGATACTAGAACTTAATTTTCAAGTGTTTTTTTTTTCAAAATGTTTTCAAAATGTAAACCTCAAACTGCTTAATGTAATCATGGAATTATTCAAAATTTCCAAATATCTTATACCTGCCTTTAATGTCAACAAAACACTGGTACAATTGATGACTTTTTCAACCAAAAGGGGACAAAAGTTATATTTATCATATAAGGCCAAAAAAAAATTTTTCCGGTTTCTGGTCATCGGTGGGTTTCAAAATCTGTACAGTAATGCGTTTTTTGTTTTTTTTTGCCAACAGGGAAATACGTGACACATTATATACGCGGGGACCAAATTTTCCATATACAAAGTATGGTGGCTAAGATCGAGAGGCCTCACAAATCTGGCAAACGTTCATACCCTTATGTGAAAAAGTCGTTTAAAGCACAGCACGGCAGAATTCCAATCGATCCAGCAATTTTGGCTGCAATTGGAGACCAGAAACCGGAGACTTTTTTGGGGGGCCTAAACTGTATTATAAACTCAAAGTCTTTTGTCAACTTACATATCTAACTGAACTGACTGAAAGCCACCATTTTTAAGTATTGAATGTCAAATTTGAATTATTAAAATTTCGTTCTTGAAAATACGAGACTCATTTTCCTTGATGACGGGAACTGTTATTTGAAAATCCAAATGTAAATGGGGAAACATCTCAATGGGAAACATCTCAGTGGTGTTCGTGAAATTCAAATACAATTGTTGTATTGGTGTAATGATGAGTGTTACTTTGGCTCAAACTGACATTTCTAAGCAATGTACAAAACACTCGGTGCTTGTGATTCCCTATGAAGCATATCCACAAGATAATCAGGTGGGATTGGGACCCAAGACCTCCTGATTACTAACCCTAACCTTCCCAAATCCTCCAAAATCCACTTTGCCAAAGTGAAGGATTTTGAAGGATGGAGGTTACATGCTACATGCTCTTTGCTAAAGTGAAGGATTTTGGAGGATTGAGGTTATTAGGCATACTTGCCTTTCAATGGTACATGTACATCCATGTTTGTTGTAGTGATTGCAAGGGCAGTGCTTGGGTCAGTGGACACTGTTTATTGCTCCATGCATGCAGGGAGGGGCCACTGTAAAAAGGGGGTGGGGCCATTGCAAAAAGGGGGTGGGGCCACTGCAAAAAGGGAAGCATATACAAAAAGGGGTGGGGCCATTGCAAAAAGGGGGAGGGGCCACTGCAAAAAGAAGCATATACAAAAAGGGGTGGGGCCATTGCAAAAAGGAGGGCCACTAAAAAAGGGGGAAGGGCCACTGCAAAAAGAGGAAGCATAATGTAAAAAGGGGGAGGGGCATACTGCCAAAAAATGTTGGACACAAATGGAGGGGGCATAGTCCTTTTTGCCACACTGAATCCACTCCCTGGCTACTGTTGGTGATGCATGAATAGTACAATCACACCTCCTTATCCAAACAAGATAAGTCGTATTCTGAACACGTTATCAACATTGCTATTTATGGATATGCTACGGTGCTAAGGTGCCGTGGTACCATGGCGCATATACACGCAGTCAACAACCCCAACAATGGGACAATAAATACACCACACTCCTAGTGTCCTCCCTATATCTGTTCCTTCAATTTGAAGGCACCAACCTCCGGCTCTGGCATGATATTTATAAATGTCCTCATCATCTCCTCATCGGATAATGTCGGAGCCACCGACTTCCCAAAGACGGTGTCTGGCTTAGGGATCCAGCGTTCATGAGTAAAGTACACCTTACCGGCAACCTGAGCGGAGAGGGTCTTGTCTCTTCCCTTTGTGACCTGCAAGTGAAACAATCCATTCTTACGACGGTTACTTTTGTTTCGTGGTGGTACTATCCGCCATTCAGGTGACCTGTTCCCAAAGAGCTGTAATGGATGGGTTTCACGCAAATTGTGGAAACCAATCCTCCCTATTAACCATCCTACTACTACAAGGGTCAAAAATCAGTCAAAATGTTGATATACTTGTCAAGGTATATCTAGTGCACTTAAAAGTCAAACACTGTCAAACCTTACGTGTCGTAAGTACATTTACAGGTCAAAATGAGTCAACCGTTTTTGACTGGTAAAAGCATTGTCTGGTATTGATCAGGGTGGTCAAAATAACAGTAAAAATCAGTCAAAAATGTCCCTGTGTGCACATTTGGGTCAACCGTCAAAAACAGACAGTTGACTGATTTTCACCACTGTAGCTACTTACCACTTAAATTCAGCCTAAAGTAGGGGGGTTAATATGGTAAAGTGTGATTTAAGGGAGTAGCAACATGAAGGTCAAGTGGCTTCATTCATTGGTAAGTGCACTGACCCTCTATCCAATAAGAATACTAGAGATCAGTAGTAATACAATGCACAAGCGGCCATTTTAAAGAGCAATGCAAATGCCGCTTTATGCAACATGCACATACATGCACACCTAAAACACAATTATGCTGGAAGTTCGGAAGGATGTTATCACATTGACCAGTGCACACCTGGTTGATGAAACACTTGACTGTGCAGAAAACTATGCTTGGCACAAAGTAAGCTCAATACTTGTAAAGATAGTGTTAACAACCAAACCCCTGAAATTCACATTAATACCTTGTGGCGTCAACAAGAAATTGTGATAACGAATGAGTTTTTGTAGTCGTTCTTTATATATGTAGAATTAAGGAAAGAGTACTTTTTTCCCAAATTTGAATTAGTACAAATTTTTCTTAATCCTAAACAACCACATATCCTGCAAAATCCTCCAAGAGGAAACTGGTACTGTTGGAAACTGGTACTGTTGGAAACTGGTACATTCACCTCTTCAAATGGGGCAAAATTACTACCTGGCAAGAAGTACAGGCCATAAGTGCTGAATATGAACGCATGGTGCATTTTGAAGATAAGGCCATGTTTCCAAAAGTGCACTGATGGATTTTGGAGGATTCAAGAAGGTTCCTAGCCAGACTACCGGGGAAGGGGGGGGGGGGGGTGTGTTAAGGAAAGAGTACTTCCCAAATTTGAATTTGTAAAAATGTAACTTTTTCTTAATATGACAGCACCTCGGATAAAATTTATACTTGCCTATAAATATAAACCTTGATATCCAAGTGCGTTTTAGGTTAAACTTTGACCATTTTGGTTATTTATTTCTAAATTTTATTTTTTTTAAAGACTGATACTTACAAAGCTTCCAGGATACCATCTGTAGACCATCTGTTGTTTTGCTAGAATCATGCCACTCTGTACATATTCTCCTAAGAATATAAACAATCCAGACAAAAGAAGGAATTTAGCATGATCATTTTTAAACCAATCATCAATAAAATTAAGAACAGATATTCCATTTTTGAATCCATCATTGAACAGATAATCATATATTAACCCTCCTACTACTACAAGGGTATTTATATTTTGTGCTGCACACCCGACCCGACCCCACCCACATATGTGACAACCAGCTCTGGTATTTGTACAGATATAGATACAAGGGTCAAAATCAGTCAAAATGTTGATATACTTGCCAAGGTATATCTAGTGCACTTAATAGTCGAACACTGTCAAACCTTACGTGTAGTAAGTACATTTACAGGTCAAAATGAGTCGACCGTTTTTGACTGGTAAAAGCATTGTCTGGTATTGTTCAGGGTGGTCAAAATGACAGTAAAAACCAGTCAACAATGCCCCTGTGTGCACATTTGGGTCAACAGTCAAAACAGACAGTTGACTGATTTTGATCTCTATAGCTACTTGACACTAAAGTGCAGTTATAGTAGGAGGGTTAAAATGAAAATAGGAATCTCAAACAAAAGAAAGCCCCACAACTGACAAGAGTCCTGCCTGACTTTACAAATGAAAAGTATTCGAGTGCACGCTCATGTTTTATGGTGTTACCCCCTCCTAATAAGAAAAATGCACCGTTAACAATTTGAAGCATTTGAAATACAAGCTTTTACAATATAAGTGGAACAACTGGTATGACTTTCCCCATCTCCGACATAGTTCCATACTGTATACTCTCAGTGGTTAAGAGTGTCTGTTACAAAAAAAATCCACAGGCGTCTCATCTTGAAAGCACTGAGTTCACAGTATTGAGCGACATGAGAATGATTAGGTTTTTGGGTAACACCATGTCTTCTTGGAGGAAGTGGTGTGGTTCTGAAAATAACCGGTAGAGTAGGGCTGTGCGTTTTCGGATATTTTTGGAACCAGATACCCGAAATCAAGAAACTTTGGATACCCGGATACCCGGATACCCGTTTTAATTTTCAATTTCAACAACACTTTTTTATTAATAGCACAACAATTAATGTGTACATTCCCTATAATAACATCCCCTCTATTAACAGCTCATGGCACACACACTCCCAGTGCAGACATAAAGCATGCACTAATCCAATAACTGTAAACAATAGGCAAACATTGTATCACACTGAATCAGTTGGAGGAAAGCGTGTGGAAACTACAAAGGCGTTATCTGGCGTTATCTAGTGTAATCTCTTGAATCTCTTCTTGACAAAAATAAAATTGAAAAAGTGTAAACATTACATCATTCAAGAGTCACAGATTTCTGTTGGCACCGCTCAAATGTCAAGTCCGAATTTTAAAAAGTCGTTTACGGGTAATTGAACCGAAAAATGGAATTGGGTAATGACAGTTTCGGATACCCGGCACAGCCTTAGGGTAGAGAGAATAGTTTTTGACGTTTCGAACAGTGTTCTCCGTCTGCCTTCAGGGGGATGCTTGGCAACATGTATGTCAGTGAAGGACAACTTGGTCAATATCTTGACGCAAGAATTCCAAACGTCAGCGGAGCTTACCATGCATTTTCTTCAGGCCCAGTCTCTTCCCTCTGCTGTTGCCTCCCAGATTCCTCTTACCACCGCTTGCCTTCTTGGATGCCCATCGTACCCCAAAGAGGCTCAGTGCTGGCCCTACTTGTTGCAGAGAGGTTGACCATAAACCTGTCAGGAGAGTTCACATCTTTAACCCTCCTACTTCTGGAACCTTTTTCATACAATTTGATCCACCATTTGAAACCATTCGCTTTTGTGGTTTTGAATGGTGAAATAACTGTGTACAGTATTGATTTCCCCAAATGGTTTTGAATGGTAGGTCAGCTAATACAAAACCTTGTTTGGATCTTTCCAAATGGTAGTACAGCTAATACAAAACCTTGTTTGGATACTTCTAAGTGGTAAATCAATGGACCCTCTATGCATTTGAATGGATTTGAATGGTAGTAAAGCTTGCTACCAACACTGTTCAAATGGTATCACCATGTGTGTACAAAACCAATGGGCATTTTGGTAAGTGGAAATTTTGAATGGTTTCAAATGGTCAAACAGTAGGAGGGTTAATTATTTATTTGGTTACTTTTTTTCCTTCCATGATACAGACAGTTTAGCCCCATTCTAGGGCCAATATACACTGGACTCCCTCCGTATCCTTGGCCCTAGCCCCGCATGTACAAAAAAAAGGAGCGATTTTTTTTTCATCTTTTGATCTGCTAATTAGGAAAGAATGTTGTATCCGACAGCCACTTTTTAAGGTTTTTTTTGAATGTTTTTGCAACCAGCAAAATTGATTCTATCAAATTTTTGGGGGTACAGAAAGAGAAAACTTTCTTTAAAAATCCACTTTTATGATGGTTTTCGGACTTTATTTCCCTTCTGAAAAAAATCCTCCCCTTCAGAAAATAGACGAATCCTATTATAGTTGCCACTGTGCATGTACAATGACGGTGCTGGTCACTAATAGGGGAGTTGACAAGATCAGACTGACATGACTGAGGAAGTCATTGTATATCAAAAAATGCCTGATTTTTCACGAAATAAATATCCTGAAATAATTTGAATATATATCCATCATCATCCATATGTTCTCCACCTTATTGGGTAGGTAAGATTACATTATTTATTATTAGTTATAATGAATGAGAAAAAGTGGTGGTTGGATACGACATTCTACCCGGCTACTCTATATTCTCATAAAATCATACGGAAAAATAGTATAAGCGGTCTACACTCTTTGAACAAGCAATTTCCATATTTCACATAAGAAACTTATTCAATAAAATGATAAAAATTGAATTTGTTTGCATGAAATATAGAGTCGATTCCAAATGGAATCGTGATTCAAGTCATTGTCGACTCCATCATTTCTGTAATCGCCCAACTGCCCAATTTTAACTTAACGTTACACCATGATGTCACAGCAAACTTGGGTAAAGACGGGTATATTCGACAGGTTAAGAAACAAACCTTTATTTCTACCACAAAGAAAATAAATATAATGCTTATTTCACATGGATAAATTCATTATTTCTTTACCTTTCCTATAAGTGGACACTGGTCAAATCCCCAACCAAAGTGACCTTTGACCCCTTGTCCGAAGTGCATATTTGGATGCAGAATTCGACAGTCCGTTTCAGAATGTGACATGTGTGGCAGATGAATTCCACACCCATGCCATTGTGTACAAATGCCCCTTTTGTGTACACACAACATACACCTTATTATTTTCATGAATGACAGGATCCAAGTGGAATGTGGGTGTGCTACATTTTAAAGATTGGGGTGGTAAAACGCAATTAACCCTCCTACTATTGATGCACTTTAGTAGAGAGTTGCTGTAGAGGTCAAAACCAGTCAACTGCTTATTTTTTACTGTTGACCCAAATGTGCACACAGGGGCATTTCTGACTGGTTTTTACTGTCATTTTGACCACCCTGAACAATACCAGACAATGCTTTTACCAGTCAAAAACGGTTGACTCATTTTGACCTGTAAATGTACTCACTACACGTAAGGTTTGACAGTGTTTGACTTTTAAGTGCACTAGATATACCTTGGCAAGTATTTCAACATTTTGACTGATTTTGACCCTTGTAGTATTAGGAGGGTTTTAAAGGAAAGGGATTTATCATCATATGGCGTCTTGAAGTCTTCATTATTTTTTTTCACTGGAAAGTGTTTTTTCAGCATTAGTTGCAAAAAAATATTGCAGATCATGAACAACATTAAAAAGAATACGGAAACAGTTTCGTTTTTCAAGAATCATTCTCTTTGCAAGCATGAATGTAACAAATATCAATCAGTATAAGAAACATTTGGTAGGTTTATCAATCAGACCATGGATGATCCAGGGAAAGCAAAAAAAAATAAAAAATTAGAAAAAAAAGAAAAAAAAGTAAAAAAAATAAAAATAAAAATAAAATAAATAAATAAATAAAAACGGGCACAGTAGTTTTTTCCCCATGCGGTTACATTTTTTCAGACGCACAATGCAGTAAGGCCGGTTTCATACTTTATACGTATTGCGAAGCGAATTTACTTGCACCATGATTGGAAAACGGCATGTAATGATTGTTTGTGGACAAATATTTGCTTCGCTTTCACTTTCGCCCAAGTATGAACTGGGCTTTACGCGTAACGCACATCACATCGGACACAAGGATCCCCGGCCCCAATGATGTGTTTGCATGCATGCAGGATTTTTTATTTAATTTTTTTTCCTCCATGTATATAATAAGTTTGCCCATCAACAAATATTCTCAATTGCTTTAAACAACTGACTCACAAAGATAATATCAACTGGACGGAAACACTCGAGAGTTGAACAACAGGTTGGATGACACACAGATTGCCTACAAGCAATAGTCACATAGGAAATCTAGATCCTCAACTTCCTCTGCAGACATATCCTCAATGCCATCTATGCCAGTACAGGGCGCACATTTGTGATACCATCGGTCACAGCCATCGCAGCCAATCCATTCTGAAGCCTTGTTGTTGTACGGCATCCCGCATGCACTGCACTCATCTTGGTTCAGGCCATCTTCGTCTTCTCTTTCAGTGTCTCCTTTGTTGCTCTTACGGGTTGCTCTGTGTTTCTTTGCCTGGCTTTTTTGCTGTCTTGCTTTCCTCTTCCATTGACGCCATTCTTCGTCTTCTGTTTTTGTCTTCTCCTTCTCGCGGAGATAAGCTATGAAGCTTGACCCGGAAACAGCTTTCGGAACTTGGTCACGGCGGGGTGCTTGTTTCCCCATGGCTGTAAGGATACCGGGATACCAAAAATATTTCTCGAACGCTGCCGACGTAGTGCCATGTTGTGTCGCCGAAGAGCAGGCATCGGGGATGGCTGCAGTTGCAATCGTCTCAGCAACTTTCACTGTCTGATCATCACATTGCTCCTTCAGGCCTTTCCATGCCGTATACAAGTGATCGTTCTCCAAGTTGTACCCCTCGGCCATTCGCTTGTAAAAGACCTGTTTTTTCCCTAGTGAAATGACACGCTCAAGGGCGTCAAGTGCGGCTTGTCCGGAAGAGGCGTGTTTCTCTGCGGAGGGCTGAATGGCTTGATGGAACTCTTTCTGGGCGGGTTGAATTTGAGGTTGGGGTGCAGAATTGCCATGGTCATTGCTTGGTGAGACTACAGTGTGGAAAACATTTGCTGGCTGCAACTTGCTGATGTCGACGGCTTGCCGATCCATGGGGAATAGCCCACATTTCCGGAAACCATTGATGGCATGGGACGCAGTGGTTGTGGATTCCCAGGAAATCTTGAAAATGGCGGCGAAAGTACTCTTGGTCACCTGAGCTCCAGGGTTTTCGGTCTGGTACTGGCGGACGCAGTCAAACCACCGCTTTTTCAGCGACCGGAAAACTGCTACATCAAGTGGCTGGATTAGATGAGTGGAATGGGACAGGAGGCAGTAGAAGATGATGTTGTTATCCCATCAAAACATTGCCATCTGTAGGTTGATGTGAGTACTATGGCCATCGACGAAGAGAACTACAAGAAACTGAATTGCTTTTGACTTTACCGTGGGAAGGAACTGGTTTGCAACCCATTCATAGAACACTTCGGAATCTACCCACCCATTGGAACTTCTGCTGAAGAAAGTGCCCTCGGGTGCTCCTGCGAGTGGGTTGTATTTAAATCTAACCCCGGGAAATAACATCATCGGTGGAAAAAAGAAACCCGCTGCATTGACGCATGCCAAGACAGTTACCAGGCTCTTATCAGATGATGACTGCTGGTAGACATCTTTAGCTCCACAGGGGACCAACAAGTGGAAATCCACTTTCATCTGCATTGAAAATTCTTTCAGGATGATCGAAGACACTGAGGTTGCCGTCAACTTCACCACCCTTGAAATAAACCTCCATTTCATCAAAACATCCATGGATTTTTTTCAATGGTCACGCATGCTCTCTCTCTCCCCAATGCCTCAGGTACTGTTATTGAAAGGTCTCGATGCCTTTTGAGGAAGCTTCTCACCCATTCCTTTCCTGGTGTGTTGTTTCTGAAGGGGTTGCTCCGCCTGCCTTCATCAAGAATCTTCTTAACAACCAATACCAGCTCCTTTCTCGTTCTACCATATCCTATTTTGGCCATATGGTTGACCCAGTCGGCGAGTTTTTTCTCCTCATCTTCGTTCAGAACAGGCTTTGGTCCTTGGGTGGTGTGAAGTGGAGTTCTGTTGTGGACTTTATCCATCAGTGTTGTTCTTGGAATTTCAAATGTCCGGCTGGCTTTATTCACCGACATCTCATTTTTTAAGATGGAGGTGTATGCCTGTTGGAGGGTCTCAGGAGTGTAAGACTTGTAAGGTGCCTGCTTTGGTGTGGTTTTCTTTAGACGAAGCATGGTAAATTGATAACTTGTCCTGAAATTAAAATGTATGGAATATTGTTTAATTGAATGATAATGAAAATGGCCCCATCATACTAACATCCATCATCATAATTCCCTCGTCAACATCACAATGATAATTTTAATTATTTTTTATAACTAATTAGGCCTCATAGTTTAACCCTAACCTTCCCAAATCCTCCAAAATCCTCTTTGCCAAAGTGAAGGATTTTGAAGGATTGAGGTTACATGCTACATGCTCTTTGCTAAAGTGAAGGATATGTGGAGGATTGAGGTTATTAGGCACACTTGCCTTTCCATGGGACATGTACATCCATGTTTGTTGTAGTGATTGCAAGGTCAGTGCTTGGGGTCAGTGGACACTGTTTATTGCTCCATGCATGCAGGGAGGGTCCCTGGCCATGAACACGTATCACAGATTAGAAACACGTGTGCATACATGTCATGTGCGCATACATGTCATGTGTGCATACATGTCATGTGCTTGCTTTACTACTGAAGGATTTTGGTGGATTCAGGTTATGTGTAAGCAAATGGGCCTAGGGAGTTAGGGTTAATCAATTTTTTTTAAGGGAGGCTAGCTAGGCGTAGTTAAACTTTGTTATAAAAAAAACAGCTTTTTTTTTCCCAGAGTCCAGCATTCTCCTGAAGACGATCAGAGCATACTAATCGAAACGTCGAGTTGTACCACCAATTCTTTTCAGAACTAATTACTACTCAATTGAGATTCCACATGGTGTCACCGCAATTAGTCTTACTTATCATCCTCACCATGCAAAGCTACAAGTTTTACCTAAAAAACAGCTTTGTTGGTAAGCCATGCAAGGCCAACACCCATGATTGACATTTTTAATGCCTAATATAAACTATATTATTTTCCTAAAAAATCTTATTCTTTGATAAAATGCACTTGTAAAAAGTTGTTCTAATAATTCTATCTTTTTGTTTTTTTAGGCAGTTTAACTTGGTTTTTCATGTTAATATAAAATCAATAGACGTAGGCCCCTATTTCTATTATTACACTGAATGACATTCCCGAAACCCTGGCCACAAACTTTTGAAAACGACCCATTTATGTATTGAATCACACACGTAATTATTAACCAATAATGCACTTCACACGCTGTCGAATACTAAATCTTGGAGTGCTCTCAGTCGTTAGAATTCGACATCCCCCATAATAAGTAGGCCTATTGTGGAATTTGGCCAATAGCAATTCTAGTACATATATTACCATACCAACACCCCTAAAATATGAACGATTCCTACTTAATATTCATGTCAGCTGGTTTCTTGGGACCCCCCACGAATGTATACCTCTTACATCATTCTTGCTCCACCAGTGTGGCACGGACCTGTATCCTTAGCCACACGTTGGTTCCATTGCCGCTAACGGCGGGATTTTTATAAATTCCTAGCGATATTTGCAACTATTTTGACAAACTAGATATGCTCCTTACATGTTGAACTATCTCGGCGCTCCCCAAAAATTGTGATTTTACTTACATTTCTATTTCGTGAAATTACAAAAAATTACACGAAAAAATTACACGACGATCAGCATTTTGCAGGTTTCAACGTGGATGGCCATCTTGAATGTATGAAAAGTCGTCAACGGAAAAACAACTTGCATGCGCAACAATTTTACGATGGCTGTTTTATGTGTGCACATAGGCCTACTTGCTGTACTTTTAGCGCGCGTGAAGAATTCCGTTTTGGGGTTGCATGCACGTGTTGTCGGTAGTACACAGCAAGTATGTGCACACATAAAACAGCCGTCGTAAAATTGTTGCACCGAGATAGTTCAACATGAAAGGAATGTATCTAGTGTGTCAAAATAGTTGCAAATATCGTCAATTTGAGCGCTAGGATTAGGAATTTAGAACATCCCGCCGTTAGCGGCAATGGAACCAACGTGTGGCTAAGGATTCAGGTCCATGCCACACTGGTGGGGCAAACGTCATTCAATAACAGTCAATGGCGTACACTGCGATGGGTGTACTCACCTCTACTTTCAGTGTAAATTGCTTCTCTTTCTTGGAACTCTTGGAAACTTTTACAACATCAAGAACAATGGCGGGAAAAAGTAAGACATATGGACACATTTGTTTTGACTACAAACTCTGACGTTTTTATTAATATGAAATATTAACGTTAGGCCTAATGTCGTTACGCATTATGTTAACCAGTTCGCGTCGGGAATAAAAAAGTTTTTCTGGGCCCCTGTGCGGGTTTCTTTTCCCACACAAACACGTTAATGGAAGATTCCACAGCGCGTGGCCACGTCTACTGAGCATGTCACTGTACGCTCGGCTCGTTGCCATGTCAACCGAGCATGCATACAAATATTCCGGAGTTTCCTATGGCGTGTTTAGACGCTCTCCGATCCGTGGTTCCAAAAAAAATTGCGTGTATACACGGCCTCCGACGCGAACTGGTTAATAATAACCTATCGAATTCTACTCCCTGTCGAATATACCCGCCTTTACCTGCCTTTAATAGTTATATCGAAAGATGCACTATTTAACTATAATTTGGGAAATATGTATTTGAACAAATTTAGCCCTTGACCTTACCAGAATTTTCGATGATTCTAAGAGGACTTTCCCACAACCGCAATAGCTGTTTCACCAACATGGTTGACCTATGACCTGCAGCCCAAAATTTTAACCTTTACCCCAATGGTCAATCTTAAAATATGTGGACCGGTATGGCAGTGAATCTATATGGACACGAGGTGATACTGCACGTGTGTCTACTATGCAGTATAGTATAGTATACATGCAGCGAGCTGCAGACGACAAGATTTTCGTGTGTTGATGTTGGTTCGGATTTTTAAACCTAATCCTGGCAATATTTAAGTTAAAATAAAATGGCAGAATTTGTGCACCAGAATATTGAGGAAACACTGCAGGAGCTGGAACAATTAGAGCGTGTTGGGTTGTTTACAAAATCAGAAATAAAGTGAGTAACGTTAAAAGTGTTTAATTACATTCCACTGCAGTTCAGAGTCTGTATAGGCCTACCCAACAGGCAACAGTGCACATCGTCAGTATGGCATATTACTTGTTGAGGGCGCTCTCTTCATGTATTGGGGATTAGAAATTTAGGTAAAAGGGAATTTTCTGTATTATTTCTTTAATTAATACTCAAAATAATCATTTGTTAATAATCATTTTTTAAATTGACTAATTTGACTTTACTCTTTAGCATACGAAGGCATGGAACTTCATTTAGGCCTACACGATCAATTGCTCTGACAAAAAGAGTCAAAATTTCAGTATTTTTAATTTTAGCCTATAAGGTTTATCGCAAATAGCTAGGCAGTTTCATGAAAATTTGAAGTTGCTTCAATTCTTTTAAATGTCATATCACTGGATAGAGCAAAAAATTAGAAAGAAAATGAGGGGTCAATGGTCATGATAGGTTAACCCTGTGCAAAGTTACGATTTTTTGTAGATTTAAATATTTGGTCATTTTGGAGGCCAGTTTCATTTGAAAAGTTGTGACCGCATTTGCCTGCAACGTATCCTTGTAGTACTAACAAAGTGTCTATATAGCATACCCCCTTTTATAACAAAAAAATCTCATTGAATACCAAAATCCACCCGTGCGTGACACCCCGATTAAGCGTGCGTGACACCCCGATTCACCGAGTCAAATCGCCGATAGAGGTGATTTTTTTAAAAATTTGCTGTCGGATCATTTTCCGCGAGTTGCACTGTTTTTCCACCGTTACAGTTGGCACCACGATACGGTGTATCCTTTTTTCGTGGTTTCAAGTTTCGTGAAGACCATCCAATACCTCTAAATTGATGATGAATTTCCGTCATGCACAATGATGAAAAACGGGTCGTAAACACGGCGATATTTCTAACGTCCGAGTTCGGATATTTTGCATTGAAACGAAGCAAAATTTATGAATGAATCTAAGATGGCGTCTACAGATTAACGATTAATCCGCACAGCGACAACGCGAGCTACGGACAGCTAGCCAGCGGGAACGCTTTCGCGAGAACCCGGATGTGAGTGAGTCGGTCACAATCGCGATGTCTAAAGTTAGCTTTTGAAGTGCGCCGCCAGCGGCGGCTTGCGTGAATCTGCCTAAAATAGCGGCTGCAAAGAATCATGGGATGTCTGTGGACGCAACAGCGCCACTGCGTGCTCCGCAAACAAACAAAATATTGTTGACGTCACACAAGGCGACAAGCCGCTCCAAACAGATGCCCCAAATTGTATCCCAGTATGCTTTGCGGCAGTTGCTTTAGCGCTATTTGCGATAAACCGTATTGATCGTTGCTGATACATTCAAAAGATAGCTGACTTGTTACTGATGTGTTCTATCCTCCATGGTTCTATATAAATCAAATTCCAATTAACCCTCCTATAGGTTTAACAATCAAAGACACTCAAAATTTCCATGTACCTCCCAACCCATTGACTTTGTGCAGTGCACTCAAATAAATGCAAGGACATGTGGTTATGGTAGGAGGTCAAACCAAAACCACTCAACTGTATATGAGCCTGCTGCTAACTTATGCAGTACATACACAGCTCTGCGTGACTCTGCATATAACTTATGAAGGACATACACAAGTGTGGTTGACTTTGCCACTAACTCCAGCACTCTTAGAGAAAAATGCACATGTGTGAACAATTGGCAATGCAACCAAAAATACTCAAGTGACTGTCTGTGGGTGCGGTGCTTACTGGGCCAAATTTCAGCCTGGGCATAGGAGGGTTAAGGTAGTATTTTTGGAGATATTGAAAAGGAGCCAAAATTCCCCTGAGGGTCTCCCAACTTTTTGAAGTCAAAGTCTGTAGCTCTCGGGTCTGATTCGACCAAATGACAAGACCTACATGTATGAGATGCAGTTACTGTAGCTAACTATTGTGATCCTCTATGCTTTTCATTCAGTTCAGGTAATGCTAGACACTTTGTAGAAATAAATGCATGATAAACTCAAAGACAATAAAAAAAACTGCTGCGCAAACTTCTATATGGGTTGTCTTTTTAGGGGCATGGCTAAGTTATAAATGGCAGTTGGTCATTGCAACGGATGAGATAAATTTCGGGCAGAATGTCGTATCCAACCGCCACTTTTTCATTATAACCAATAATCTTACCTACCCAGTAAGGTGGAGAACATATGGATGATGATGGACATGTACTTCAAATTATTCCAGGATATTTATTTCATGAAAAATCAGGCATTTTTGGTATACAATGACTTCCTTAGTCATGTCAGTCTGATCTTGTCAACTCCCCGTTAGTGACCAACACGGTCATTGTACATGCGCAGTGGCAACTATAATAGGATCCTTTTTAGAAGGGAAATAAAGTCCGAAAACCATCATAAAAGTGGATTTTAATGATATTTTTCGCTTTCTGTACCCCCAAAAATCGATAGAATAATTTTTTAACTGGTTAGTGTTGCAAAAGAAAATCCAAAAAACCCTTAAAAAGTGACGGTCGGATATGACACTCTTTCCTAAATTTCATTATAGATTTTCGGATAGAATGTTGTATCCGACCGCCACATTTTCTAATTCAATATAACCAATAATGTAATCTTACCTACCTTGTAAGGTGGAGAACATATGGATGATGATGGACATACATGTACTTCAAATTATTCCGGGATATTTATTTCATGAAAAATCGGGCGTTTTTGGTATACGATGACTTCCTCAGTCATGTCAGTCTGATCTTCTCAACTCTCCCATTAGTGACCAACACGGTCATTGTACATGCGCAGTGGCAACCATAAAAGGATCCTTCTATTTTCTGAAGGGGAGGATTTTTTTTAGGAGGGAAATAAAGTCCGAAAACCATCATAAAAGTGGATTTTAAAGATATTTTTCGCTTTCTGTAACCCCCAAAAATTGATGGAATCATTTTTTAACTGGTTAGTGGTTGCAAAAATATTCCAAAAAGCACTTAAAAAGTGGCGGTCGGATACGACATTCTTTCCAGATTTTCCATTGTTACATCAGATTGTCTAGGAGAATATTTTTAAGGTGTTCCAAGACTAGTGTTGTGCGTCCATAGGTAATTCAGTGCTTTTAACAATATTTTATTTTCAAGAAAAATTGTAAAGAGGAGGACCAGTTTTGAGTATCGCCTTGTGAGACTCAAGAAAGACAAGGAAGATTTCTTGCGATACATTCAGGTTGGTTTCAATGTACTAAGCTTCATCATGTTTTAAAGATGATAACATTTTTGGATATAATTCAGAATTCTTGTTTAAATCATGCTTTTTTTAAAACTATGTTTCTGCGAAGTATTCAATTTTAAACTAATAATTTGCCTTTTCTACAAGAAGAGTATACATTTACAGGATAAAAAGTAAACTTATTGGGAATTGTTAGTAATGTAACCAAGGAATCCCATAGGATTCCTGAAATATGCCTATAGCTGACAAAAAATGTGAAGAGAAGATGATGAGGTTATAATGCGGAGTCCACTATGTTTGTTATAGCAGTTGAGCTGACAAGAGTTTTTTTTAACCCTAACTCCCTAGCCTTAATTACCAGGTACCTTCCTCAATCCTTCATAATCCTCCGAAATGTGTTTGTGCATGAAACTCACTGCCTCAATCCTTCATAATCCTCCAACTTGAGTTTATGCATGAAGCTCACTGCCTCAATCCTTCATAATCCTCCACTATCAAATGCACGACCCTCCTCAATCCTCCATAATCCTCCAATTGGTGATTTTCGAACGTGCCGCATTCCTCCAAAATCGTCCAAATCCTCCGGAGGATACAAGATTATGTTTCTGTCAATCCTTCACAATCCTCCATAATCCTCCACATTCATCCAAAGTAAATTTCCATTATGCCCTCAATCCTCCACAATCCTCCAGGATCTCTTTGAACCATGCTTCCTCAATCCTCCACAATCCTCCACTATCAAATGCACGACCCTCCTCAATCCTCCATAATCCTCCAATTGGTGATTTTCGAACGTGCCTCATTCCTCCAAAATCCTCCAAATCCTCCGGAGGATTATAGAGGATTTAGGAGGGTTAGGGTTAATGAATGATGATGCAGTGGGAGTTGGTTAGACTTAGGTTTGAGGATTTGCAAGATATTATTTTGAAATGTTTTCCTGTTACTTTATCAACAGTATGAAATCAACCTCTTGGCTTTGATCAGGAAAAGGAGAGAGGTTTGTGTTTTCCTTTTTTTTTTTAAACCATAAAAATTTATGTTTTAATTTTGCCAGAAGAGAAGACCCCCCCACCCCCTTTCCCTCACTGGTATGTCTTTCATCCTAAGTAAGACTTTCTTCAATGTTTTTCCATACTTCAGTCAATCTATTTCATCCATCCTACTCTACCATTCTTGAATTTCTCCGTTGTATCTTCTTAACTTTGTACCCTCTCATCCATGTAGCTATTTAACCCGAGGGTCGAGTCCAAGTCCGAGTACTTGGTGAATCACGTCCAAGTCGGAGTCACTTAAATTGTGACTGAGTGGAACTAGAGTCCGAGACTGAGTCATGCAAGTCTGGTTGAAGGCGCACTTTGCACAACCAATAGTGTGCACTGTTGGCTCCATTTAAATTAAAACATTAAATCTTTCTGGGAAGAATTTTTGCTGAATAAAGTATTTTATAATGTTCTGGTACTTCTAGTGTCAACAGAAGTCATCGGGCCAGTTATATCATTCCTAGAACCGTCTCAACTCCCTGGGGAGTATGCAGCCCATGCTGCCAAATGTGTAGCGCAACGAGCTTAATCAAACACAATTACCATCTCTGCCCATTTATACTCCTGGGTGAAGAGAAGCAATTATAGTTAAGTGTCTTGCTCAAGGGACACAAGCACCATGGTCGCGGCCAGTATTAGAACCCACATTCTGACGACTCGGCCATCAGAACACAAATCCGATGCACTAAACCGCTCGGCCATATAGAACAGGTGAATTTCAATCCTAGAATACTTAGAAGTATAACCGAACAACATTATACTTTGTTTACTTTTTTACAGCGAACAGGCTACTACTTCAAGAAAGATGAGATTGAGTATACCATCAACAAAAGAATCCAGAAGCTCTTCAGGGTAGGACCATTTAACAAAATGAGATTTTTTTTTTTAGAATCTAGATTGCTACAAAGAGATGCCCATGAAATGCTGACAGACTGCCTGTTTGTGTAAACATTTGACATTGACAAACCTTTGCTTTGTGATATATATATTAAGGAAAGTAAGCATATTTGCCAACATTACCAGTGTTGTATCTTCCCTTCATGTCTAGTGAAAGAAAAATGAGGACATTGTCGTGTTACACCTGCGTTAACCCTAACCTTCCCAAATCCTCCAAAATCCTCTTTGCTAAAGTGAAGGATTTTGAAGGATTGAGGTTACATGCTACATGCTCTTTGCTAAAGTGAAGGATTTCGGAGGATTGAGGTTATTAGGCATACTTGCCTTTCCATGATACATGTACATCCATGTTTTTTTATTATTATTATTCTGGTTTATTAAAACAATGCATTTGTAGCCCTGAGGCTAAATTGCTACAATGTTTACAATGTTTGTTGTAGTGATTGCAAGGTCAATGCTTGGGTCAGTGGACACTGTTTATTGCTCCATGCATGCAGGGAGGGTCCCTGGCCATGTACATGTATCACAGATTAGAAACACATGTGTGCATACATGTCATGTGCTTGCTTTACTACTGAAGGATTTTGGAAGATTCAGGTTATGTGTTACAAGCAAATGGGCCTAGGGAGTTAGGAAGGATTCAGGTTATGTGTAAGCAAATGGGCCTAGGGAGTTAGGAAGGATTCAGGTTATGTGTAAGCAAATGGGCCTAGGGAGTTAGGAAGGATTCAGGTTATGTGTAAGCAAATGGGCCTAGGGAGTTAGGAAGGATTCAGGTTATGTGTAAGCAAATGGGCCTAGGGAGTTAGGAAGGATTCAGGTTATGTGTAAGCCAATGGGCCTAGGGAGTTAGGAAGGATTCAGGTTATGTGTAAGCAAATGGGCCTAGGGAGTTAGGAAGGATTCAGGTTATGTGTAAGCAAATGGGCCTAGGGAGTTAGGAAGGATTCAGGTTATGTGTAAGCAAATGGGCCTAGGGAGTTAGGAAGGATTCAGGTTATGTGTAAGCAAATGGGCCTAGGGAGTTAGGAAGGATTCAGGTTATGTGTTTACAAGCAAATGGGCCTAGGGAGTTAGGAAGGATTCAGGTTATGTGTTTACAAGCAAATGGGCCTAGGGAGTTAGGAAGGATTCAGGTTATGTGTTACAAGCAAATGGGCCTAGGGAGTTAGGAAGGATTCAGGTTATGTGTTACAAGCAAATGGGCCTAGGGAGTTAGGAAGGATTCAGGTTATGTGTTACAAGCAAATGGGCCTAGGGAGTTAGGAAGGATTCAGGTTATGTGTTACAAGCAAATGGGCCTAGGGAGTTAGGTTTAAGGAAGTTACTGTTGGAAAACGGATGCAGATAGATTTTAACTTTAAAGATTATTTTCAGCTAACTTACATGTACTGCTTGCATTGCATTTGATTGTTTTTTATCAGAGAGCATGCACCATGTTCTGCGATGATCAGAAGCTGTGGTTCTCCCACATCCAGTTTTGCAAGAAATGGGTAAGAATCACTTGTTTGTAAAATCTAGGAAAGAAATCATGAAAGAGTTTTAGTGTTAAATAGCTAGAGTTGTGTGTGTGTTTGGTTGGTAATTAGCTTGGGCGATAACACAATAATATCAAATATCGTCATACCTTTTTTTATTCGATTACGATATTGAGAACATTTTTAAGTTATCGAGATAACCGCAAATCGCGATTTAAAAAATATATTGCCGTAAAAAAAAATCGCCATTGTGAGTCAAGTCGGAAATTCCATGGAAACAAAATTGGAACAGTCTTTTCAGCTTTTAGAAGTGAGAAACAAAAGCGAACTACTTCAGAAGTACATACACGCTCTGCAAACAAATTTGCCATCTGGTGTGATGCTTGTAGATGGTGCTTGTTGTGATATTTGTAGCAATCATGCATGAATGAAAAAATAATCGCGATATCATTGAAAATCGCGATATATGTTTGCCGATATATCGTGGATGAAAAAAAAAATCTATATCACCCAAGCTTAGTTGGTAAGATATTTTGGATTGAGCGTTTTGTGTTTTTTGGTGAATTTTTTCCTCAAATTTTTCCTAATTTTTTCCTCAAATTTTTCCTATTGAATAAGTTTAGAATTTTTACTGTAGGTTTATGTTTATTTGATCTCTAAACAGAACATGAAGAATGAGCTCAGTCGACTCTTCACCAAACTACTCAAGGTACACTCCAAAAATCCAGGTAAGATCAACGCCAAGATGCACACTTATTGATGTTTAGCATCTTACTAAATGTCGGATTTGAGGCTTTGCATGGTGGAGATAGATATTGTTGAGTTCTTTCGGGTGCACCGTGTATTTAATCTCTTGGAAGAAGTCATGGCTCCGAGAAGAGCCGGTTGGTTTTGTTCTCAACGTTTTGACTAGTGTGCTCTAGCCATTGTCAGGAGATTTTTGCTCTGATCTTTGACTAGTGTGCTCTAGCCGTCGTCAGGAGACTCCGGCTAGAGCACACTAGTCGAAGATCACAGGAGAGTCTCCTGACGACGGTTAGGGCACACTAGTCGAAACGTTGAGAACAAAACCAACCGGCTTCTTAGAGCCATCACTTCTTTCAAGAAGAGATTAACGCATCTTACTAAATAAAAGAATTGAGAAATCTGGAATTTTATTTGCGTCTTATACTGACAGCTTTGGTTAACACAAGTGTATGGGTTATGCGGCATTCCAACGGTCTCGTATTTTCTAATGCAAGAGTTACGGACTGAGAGTTCACGGCATAGTAGAAGACTGATGACATGCAAGCGAAATATGCATAAAAAGAACATATCACTAGACACATTTACTTAAAATTTTATTCTTTGTTCCTTTGTATGGAGTGCCATGGTCGAGCAGTTTAGTGCATCGGATTTGTGTTCTGATGGCTGAGTCGTCAGAATATGGGTTTGGGTTATAGAGTGCCACGGTCGAGCGGTTTAGTGCATCGGATTTGTGTTCTGATGGCTGAGTAGTCAGAATGTGGGTTTGGGTTATAGAGTGCCACGGTCGAGCGGTTTAGTGCATCGGATTTGTGTTCTGATGGCTGAGTCGTCAGAATGTGGGTTTGGGTTATAGAGTGCCACGGTCGAGCGGTTTAGTGCATCGGATTTGTGTTCTGATGGCTGAGTCGTCAGAATGTGGGTTTGGGTTATAGAGTGCCACGGTCGAGCGGTTTAGTGCATCGGATTTGTGTTCTGATGGCTGAGTTGTCAGAATGTGGGTTTGGGTTATAGAGTGCCACGGTCGAGCGGTTTAGTGCATCGGATTTGTGTTCTGATGGCTGAGTCGTCAGAATGTGGGTTTGGGTTATAGAGTGCCATGGTCGAGCGGTTTAGTGCATCGGATTTGTGTTCTGATGGCTGAGTCGTCAGAATGTGGGTTCGAATCCCAACCGCGACCATGGTGCTTGTGTCCTCGAGCAAGACACTTTACCATAATTGCTTCTTTCCACCCAGGGGTAAATGGGTACCTGTGAGGGCAGAGTTGGTTATTGTGTTTGATTTTTTTAAATTAAAAAAAAAAATTATTATGCAATTCGCCCCACACAAGGTCAATGGCCACTCCAAGGTGGGGGCTACTCAGTCATTAAGTTGTTACAATGACTCCACACTGAAGAAACCAGCCCCTCACACCGAAACAAGACAAGTTAATAACCAGCCTCTTCACGGTGCGAATAGGACTGGGAGGGGTAACTAGTCCAGAACAAGGCAGTTGTTAAACTGCCTCTGCCCCTATAAGAAATTGTGGTTAAGTATCTTCCTCAAGGACACAAGTGTCACGGCTGGGATTCGAACCCCTATATGCGCTGTAATGGCAGCAATTGAGCTGTATACTCCCCAGGGAGCTGAGATGGTTTCAGGAATGATTTATGAGCCTGATGACCAGGGGTAATAAAATAATGCGCCTTGAGCACCAGTTTTGTGGATACGTGCGCTATATAAGTCCACATTATTATTATTATTCTTATTGTAGGTTTATGGATAATCGCAGCCAAATTTCAAATGGAGGAGAACATGTCATCTGAGAACGCCAGGAGTCTCCTTCTACGAGCCATCAGACATCATCCACAGAACCATAAGCTCAGAGTAGAGGTAAGTTACCAGTTTCATTGCCGATTTTAAACCTTTACACCAATGTCAGTACACACAGTATAAAGCATAGGACATAAAACACAATAAAGGGGGCCACTTTGATTCCGTCACGTTAGCAGTTTTTCCAATGGTTGTTATTTATTTTTAAGTACCTGAAACCGACCAAAAAGTGTTTCAACATGTGAATGGACATGCAGGCTTCTACTAGAACTAGTTTCAGTTGATTTATTTTATTTCTTTATTTTTTTATTTATTTTTTTACCCTCAAATTTCCATAAAAATTGGACGGAAAAAGTTACCTCACTTTTCCGTCCATTTGTTGATGGAAATTTTAGGGTAATTAAAAAAATAATAATAATAATCAACTCAAATTATCTTTAGGATAAGCATGCATGTCTATTCAAATGTTGAAATTCTTTTTGGGTGGTTTCAGATATTAAAAAAAAAAATTACAACCATTAGAAAAACTGCTAACGTGACGGTAGGAAAGTGGCCCTCTTTATTGTGTTTTATGTCATAGGCTTACTGGGTGCTACAAATCTTTAACTTGGCCTGAAATTTGTCTGAACTTTTTTGTTTTGTGTTAGAATTTTTTGTTAAGACCTGTCAATAGGAAGAAACATTTCATATATATACTACTCAAAACAATTTAGGGAACACCGGAATAATCTCAGTTAAAGCAAGATCATTTATTTCAGATAAACACAATGTTTCACAGAATTGATGAGAAACAACTGCACAATGAAACAGATGATAAAGGATGCATGTTGTGATTACACATTTCATGACATGACTACTGAAAGAGAGAGGGGGTTGCAAATGAAAATCCCGGTTCATGGAACATTTCAAACCTATTTGATGTTAAAAATCCGGTGTTCCCTAAATTGTTTTGAGTAGTATAGATAATGGATTTTTTTGGTTACATCTTAAAGTATTATGACAAGTGTTGCTGCATATATTCCATTCCTACAATAACCCTCCTACTAAAAGGGTCAAAATCAGTCAAAATGTTGATATACTTGCCAAGGTATATCTAGTGCACTTAAAAGTCAAACACTGTCAAACCTTACGTGTAGTAAGTACATTTACAGGTCAAAATGAGTCGACCGTTTTTGACTGGTAAAAGCATTGTCTGGTATTGTTCACGGTGGTCAAAATGACAGTAAATACCAGTCAACAATGCCCCTGTGTGCACATTTGGGTCAACAGACAAAACAGACAGTTGACTGATTTTGATCTCTATAGCTACTTGACACTAAAGTGCAGCTATAGTAAGAGGGTTAAAATGAAAATAGGAATCTCAAACAGTCGAAACAGGCAGTTGACTGATTTTGACTTCTCCACACGTAGCTACTTCCCACTAAAGTGCAGCTAGAGTAGGAGGGCTAAGCTTCGCGCCTGGAATTTCATCCTCAATGGGGCAAGGCCACTCTTCCTGAGTAAAGGAAACTACCAGTAGAATATCAGAATGTCTTTGGGAACATTTGTAAGGCGCACCAAGGCCAAGACCAGGGGCAACAGAGGCCATGGCCTCTGTGAAATTCTAGGCCTGAATTTTAATACAGTGTACTCTTGATGGGTTTCAAGTGGGGTGCCATGGTCGAGCGGTTTAGTGCATCGGATTTGTGTTCTGATGGCTGAGTCGTCAGAGTGTGTGGGTTTGAAGCCTTGCCGCGACCATGGTGCTTGTGTCCTTGAACAAAACACTTTACCATAATTGCTGCGAGGGCCGAATTGAACCCAGCCACTGGGGATGTACAAGCCAGTGCATGCTTAGTGCCGGTCCCAAGCCCGGATAAATGGGAGGGTTGCGTCAGGAAGGGCATCCGGCGTAAAACCTATGCCAAATCAAATATGCGGATCATGATCCGCTGTGGCGACCCCTAACGGGAGCAGCCGAAAGAGGACAACAACTCTTGATGGGTTTCAGGAAAACCTTAAGCATTGTCTGTCATCAATCAAATTTTACAAGAAGATTTTATTGAATAATTTCTACAATAAGAAATGTTTCCTTTCCTTTCCATTCCTCCACAGTATTTTCGAATGGAGTTAATGCATGCTGAAAAGGTGAATCTCATTTTCTTCTTGATCAATGAAAAAAAAAAATCAGCTCAAAGTACTTGCCAAAACAATGCTCAAAATGTACTAGTGATAAAAGGACTAAGTCACTGTTAGTAATGCAAAGCAGCAAGTGATGTTTGTCTTTCATCTTTATTTTACTACTTTAGGGGTTGCTTGTTCAAAGTAGATCCATATGTACCCAACATTTACACTTTCAGAACCGCATCCTTCTATTCTTTCTGCCGTTCATTCATAAAGATTTTACAAGACCCCCGATTTCTTTTCACATGTTAACAAAAAAGATTCTTACTCGGACAAAAACCAACTGAATTTTATTACAATTTGACTAATAAAACTGAATGCATGTCGAGGCAATACAAAATAAATTTGTGTTCATATTTCCATGATCAAACAAACTGATTTTTATTCTTATCACAGCAAAGGAAGCGATGGGCCACGCTGCAACAGAGTGATGTAGATATTGTTGAGCAAGGGATGGAGGATGCCCTCTTGCAGGGAGAGGTGGCCAGGCTGGTGTACAGAATCGCCATCAAAGACATACCAGGTATGACATACAGGCCCTGGAATTTCTCAAAGGTCACGGAGGCCATGGCCTCTGTTGCCCCTGGTCTTGACCTTGGTGCCCCTTGAAAATGTTCCCATCGATATTCTGATATTCTAATGGAAGTGCCCTTTACTCAGGAAAAGTGGCCTTGCGCCACACGAGAATGACATTCCAGCCTGCATTGTAAAGTATAGCGTAAGTAAGGGACAAGGGCCAAAGTCATGGTACAGCCAAGCCTTTGAGAAGCACGGCCAGGCCCAGGCTTTTCTCCCTGCCTACTGGCCTATATAATGAGCTCTGCTTGCCTGGGCTAGGCCCTCCAGAAGCCCAGGTTATGTTGATTAGCAGGTACTGTATTGTTACAGGATTAGGACTCACAAAAGACGATTAGGAGGCCAGGTAGCCTTGGCCCGGCCAGGCAGCCTTGGCCCGGCCAGGCAGCCTTGGCCCGGCCAGGCAGCCTTGGCCCGGCCAGGCAGCCTTGGCCCGGCCAGGCAGCCTTGGCCCGGCCAGGCTTCTCAAAGGCTTGGCTGTACCATGACTTTGGCCCTCCTCCCTAATATTGATTGAATTTTGCAGTACACCGACGTGTGCATATCACTGTATACACGGTGCTTTCCGAGTGTCTGTGGGAAGCACCGAGTAGACAGTGCTTATACACACATCGGTGTAGGACAAAATTTAATCCGACGCAAGAGTTTCATCAACCTGTAAGTCATATTGGCAAAACTACTTTGCTTTCTTTTCTTTGAATCAAGATATACATTAACCCTCCTATAGGTTTAACAATCAAAGACATTCAAAATGTGTATGTCACTCCCAACCCATTGACTTTGTGCAGTGCACTCAAATAAATGCAAGGACATGTGGCTCTGGTAGGAGGTCAAACCAAAACCACTCGACTGTAACTTATGCAGTACATAACACAGCTCTGTGTGACTCTGCATATAACTTGTAAGACATACACAAGTGTGTTTGACTTTGCCACTATCTCCAGCACTCTTATACACATGTGTGAACAATTGGCAATGCAACCAAAAATACTCAAGTGACTGTCTGTGGGTGCGGTGCTTACTGGGCCAAATTTCAGCTTGGGCATAGGAGGGTTAAGCAACCAATTTGTGAAAGTGTCCAGTCAAATGCAGAGTCCAAGTCCCGAGAAAAATGTGAAAAAGTTTTCACAATTATTACTGAAAACACTTTGTGTAAATGTGCATATTTTCTCTGCAATTAGAACACTTTGTAATCAGGTAATTATTGACCAATGCTGTACCATCCCTTTATTCTACTTGGAGATATCAGATACTCTGTCTTGTATTGACATTATTGACCAATGCTGTACCATCCCTTCATTCTACTTGGAGATATCAGATACTCTGTCTTGTATTGACATTATTGACCAATGCTGTACCATCCCTTCATTCTACTTGGAGATATCAGATACTCTGTCTTGTATTGACATTATTGACCAATGCTGTACCATCCCTCTATTCTACTTGGAGATATCAGATACTCTGTCTTGTATTGACATTATTGACCAATGCTGTACCATCCCTCTATTCTACTTGGAGATATCAGATACTCTGTCTTGTATTGACATTATTGACCAATGCTGTGCCATCCCTCTATTCTACTTGGAGATATCAGATACTCTGTCTTGTATTGACATTATTGACCAATGCTGTGCCATCCCTCTATTCTACTTGGAGATATCAGATACTCTGTCTTGTATTGACATTATTGACCAATGCTGTACCATCCCTCTATTCTACTTGGAGATATCAGATACTCTGTCTTGTATTGACATTATTGACCAATGCTGTACCATCCCTTTATTCTACTTGGAGATATCAGATACTCTGTCTTGTATTGACATTATTTCGGGTATAAATGACTGCTGATTTTTATTTAAAATAAATTTGTTTACAGATGATATTAATCTTCATTTGGCCTTCATTCCTGTCTGCAACAAGTTTGATTTCACACGAGACATAGAGCAAGGAATCTATCAAGAGTAAGTGGTATTTATGAGGATATCTCGTCGTGTGGCTGGAAGAAGGACGTAACGAAAGTGTGACCGGCTAAAGGTCGTACGCAATTAACCCTCCTACTTCTGGTACCTTTTTCATACAAGTTGATCCACCATTTGAAACCATTCGCTTTTGTGGTTTTGAATGGTGAAATAACTGTGTACAGTATTGATTCCCCCAAATGGTTTTGAATGGTAGGTCAGCTAATACAAAACCTTGTTTGGATCTTTCCAAATGGTAGTACAGCCAATACAAAACCTTGTTTGGATACTTCTAAGTGGTGAATCAATGGACCCTCTATGCATTTGAATGGATTTGAATGGTAGTAAAGCTTGCTACCAACACTGTTCAAATGGTATCACCATGTGTGTACAAAACCAATGGGCATTTTGGTAAGTGGAAATTTTGAATGGTTTCAAATGGTCAAACAGTAGGAGGGTTAATTAATGTGCAAAATTGTGTTTCAAGAAAACTGAGTGTGAAAGTTTAGTCATTTTTCTGCCATTTATAAGTCATTGTAGGAAAGTGAAATTCCGCATGTGAATGGAAAAACATGTCTTGGGAGTAATTCTAGCAACAAATATATAACAGTTATACCCTACTCTTTTTTAAAGGAGGCATTTTATTGCTTACGACCTTCTGCTGGGACAAAAAGTTGAACTTTATGTGCCCGGAAGAAGGTCGTAGAGCCTTACGACCTTCTTCAGGGCACACAACGATCTGTTGTATTAGGATTCTGGTCATTCATGTGTTCAGAAATGAACGACGATTGTTTGAGTTACAAAGATCTTGACACAAAAAAAGTTGATGTAAGGTCGGTGTTTTTTCCCAAAGATGTATTGACAACTTTTCATTGTTTCACAGTCTGCAGGAAGCTCATCCCAAGAATGAATTGATGTGGGATGCCCTTGCCAAGAGACATCTAACAGCCACCACTGATGGTAATATACACATGGATTCTTAATTCCAAATTCAGCTATCATGCGACTGTTTCATGTTTGTTTGCATGGAATAAGCTTTTTGCGTGTTGATTAACATATCGGCTCGGAACCCTGTAACACTGATATCGCAGATCAGTTTATAGTGCGCCCGCACCAGACTATTCGTGACCGGATGTCAGCCGAGTCTCTGTTGCCAGTCACGTGATTCGGGGCAAGCTTTTTCCGCTTTTTCTTAGAAACCAACAATACTGCAGCGGTGCGTGGTCTGGTACCTGCAACATATAACTCAATGATCAACGCATTAATAACGATTGGAACCTATCTACACAACTCGTGTTGTTAGTTGCCAGCGTTGTATTTTGCTTTGAAGGCATTTTAACTTCCTTAGAACTAAAGTTAATGCAGCTGTTTTGACGTATTTGATTGTCCACTATACGTTAGAAAAAACACGGAAATACATGTACTTCGTCTTTTGTTGCAAAGAAACTCCTGCAAAATCATCTCACCGAAACTCTTTAGAAACTACATAAAGGCCTATTCAAACACGCATGGTTGCATCGTTTACGTCCGGCGCGGCCGTAAAGCTTGCCCCGAATCACGTGGCATAGTAACAGTCGCTACGCACAGGGGTCAAAGTCTGGGTCACTTGCACAAGGCTTATTGGGCTGATGGGGGTAATGCTAAAAGCTCACACATCAAAGAAGTTTGAAATGTACATTTTGAGATACGTAGCTCCACACTGTATACTCAGTGCTATCAAGTGTCAATATCAATTGATAAATATCCTTGCTGCAAAAAATTCATCAGTTAATGTTATCCAGTTATGATCATTCATACTGTATAATAATAATAATAATAATAATGTGTGGACTTATATAGTGCACGTATCCACCAACTGAGTGGTGCTCAAGGCACATTATATTATTACCCCTGCTCATAAGGCTCATAAATCATTCCTGAAACCATCTCAGCTCCCTGGGGAGTATACAGCTCAATTGCTGCCATTACAGCGCATATAGGGCTCATCAACCAACTCTGCCCTCACAGGTACCCATTTAACCCCTGGGTGGAGAGAAGCAATTATGGTTAAGTGTCTTGCTCAAGGACCCAAGTGTCACGGCCGGGATTCGAACCCACATTCTGCTGCTAACACCAGAACTTGAGTCCGGTAAGCTAGACCGCTCGGCCACGACACTCCACATGTATGTCGTTAATTTATTCGACTACGATACTGTTATGAAGAAGTTTTTGTACAAATTTTTTATACAGATTCTGAGTCAATCCAACTTGCAGAGGAGTCGCAATGCTGTGAGGTTTACGAGACGGCTGTAGAGAGACTACCAACAACCAAGATGTGGGGACTGTATGCTGACTACTGCATAGAGAGACTACAGCTTGGGGGAACCTCTGATATCAGTGATAAGGTTAAAAACTAAATTGAAATCCTGTATATAATTCACAAGTTTTTTTTCATTCAAAAATCTATTAAAAAAACTTAAAAGCACTAACTTTAAGCCTAACCACCCCAAATCCTGCAAAATCTTCCAAGGGGCACTTTTTGGGAACAATTCAGCACTGTTGGAAACTGGTACTTTTCACCTCTTCAAATGGGACAAAATTAGAACCTGGCAAGAAGGACGGACCATAAGTGCTGAAGATGAAAGATCAATGAAAATGCATGGTGCATTTTGAAGATAAGGGCATGTTTTCAAAAGTGCACTGATGGATTTTGGAGGATTCACGAAGGTTCCTAGCCAGAATACCTAGGAGATTAGGGTTAAGCTGCACAAAATTGAACATGTCACAGAAGTTTTCCCGAGTCTTATGAAACATTTCAGTTGTAGCACAAAGTAAAATGCTACTCTGAATTAAATATTTGCTTTTCATGATATATCCAAAATATATGCGATTTGTTTGCTGTGCAAAACTTTGAACAAAATCATTCCCTGAAATTTGTCATCTTTATATCATATTTTTGAAATATTTTTTTAATTTTTAATTTTACAGAGAGCCCAAAAAACTGTGAAAGTCCTCTCGAATGCAAATGAAAGGTGTTCACTAACAGAAGACCTGTATTTGAAATGGGTAAGAGTTTTCCTTTTTCTTTCGTTTGCAGATTGATTTAATTTCACAAAATATCAGTTACATTAAGATATAGAGTTACATATAAGATATATGGAAGAGTTTATTTGAATAACTTTATCTTTTTTTTTTCTTTTCGGTTAGGGTATATGCTTTTTCTAGGGGTATTTTATTTTAACGGTATTCAGTTTAACTGTCTTTGCTGTTTGTCTCTATGACGCTTTGTGCTATGTGTACCATGTATTGTTGGTTTTTGTAGTTTTGTTCTTTGTACAAAATAGTCTTGTGATGTAAATAAAAAAATTAATTTAAAAAAAACAATTTGCCGACTGACATCAGATTTGGGGGGGCGCAAAAATATTTTGCTTGTAAATTTACCGACACAACTCTAATATGATCAGACAAATTTACTTGGTTTTCCCCCCAAAATGGACATTCTGTAAATTCGCTCAACTTGGGGGAGGGGGGGGGGGGGGGACGGGACAGGACAGACAACTGCCACCTGAAACCGCAGCTTATAAACGACTTATAACTTAGAAACATGATATATTTGCAATCGGCAAACCCATAGCTCAAGGTTTGCCGATTAAAAATGTTTTCTGGACCAACCCTTGATCTAGTACCTTTGTTCTAGTACCCCCCCCTCACTACGGCCCTCCCCAGCTCACTACGGCCCTGCCCAGAACTATGGATTTCACCCCAGCGCTGTTCACAACAGCAGCCCCAATACCCCTAGCAACATTTTTCAAAACTTCCCAATCACATGTTTAAGGTAGACCAAGACCAGGGCAACAGAAGTCCATGGCCTCCGTGAATTTCCAGGCCTGTTGCCTGTCTCCCTCCCTGCTCTCATACTCATGGATTCGTTTTTTTCAATCATTTCATTCAATAATTTCTGTGAACAGTTGACCGTTCTTCAAAGCCTTGGTAGGATAGACGAGGCCAAGGAGGTCGCAGCATTGGCAATCACAGCTCATCAACGCTCGGCGGCAATCTGGATGGAATGTCTCCATCTAGCCATGAGGGACTCTGGTACAGGTAGGTTTGAATGATTATATGACTGGTTTTCTTTTTCACTCCATAGTGAGATCTCATCCCTTAATACCTTTTTGTTTTTCGGAAACTTGTTTTCCGTTTTCTTTAATAAGAGAGAATTTCAAAATAAAATTATTTCTCCTGATGTTTGATATTATCGCCGACCCCCACCACCCAGCTCCCGGGAATGGACCTCCCTCGCAGTCAATGGAGTCTCCTGAACCGGTTCTGCACCGACGCGGGTCCATGCCGCAGCAGCCTACACAAGTGGGGATACGCCGCATCACCACTCTGTGACTGTGGCAAACTTCAGATGATGCACCATGTGGTGGACGACTGCCCACTCTCTCGTCTTAATGGTGGCATCAAAGTCTTTCACCAGGCTGAGGACCTTCATTGGGAGATCGACATAGCATAACGACATCATCATCATCATCATCATCATCATCATCATCCCCAAATTTAGGATAATAGCTTGGCTTGTGTGTACCCTGCCTTAAGCTTTCCTATGTCTGTACCAAACAGTTTACTCATGGTCGGGTATTTTCTGTTTAATGTATTTAATTACTCTCACTGAAATTTTGACCTTGGATTTAAATATTCATCCAATATCTTTCTTGTGACAGACAAAGAGCGTCAGCTTGCAGAGGTTTCTCAACTCTTTGACAGTGCCATCTCCTTCGTCAAGTCTAAGGTGAGTTGATTAACCCTCACTACTACACCTCAAAACCTCCAAAATCCATACCCTGATTTTGATGGATTCAGTACTCCACAGTATAGCCCAGCGAATAGAGCATGTAGCCATGTGTACCAAATCCATCAAACTCCACCGGCTACTTTTTGTTGGATTCAGTACTCCACAGTATAGCCCAGCGAATAGAGCATGTAGCCATGTGTACCAAATCCATCAAACTCCACCGGCTGCTTTTGTTGGATTCAGTACTCCACAGTATAGCCCAGCGAATTGAGCATGTAGCCATGTGTACCAAATCCATCAAACTCCACCGGCTGCTTTTTGTTGGATTCAGGACTGCATATAGCCAAGCCATGGATGCTTTGCATTTGCTACTGTACCAAATCCATCAAACTCCACCGGCTGCTTTTGTTGGATTCAGGACTGTGTAATATAACCGAGTCATGGATGCTTTGCATTTGCCACTGTACCAATTCCATCAAAGTCCAACAATTGGGGTACCTTTTTACTGCATATTGATGGATTTTTGAGCATTCGGGATGGTTTCTAGCCAATATGCCTAGAGGGTTAAGGCTAAATCTAGAAGAGGGTAATTACTGGGATTTTAACCCTCGTATTCTTTCTAGGCATAGGGAATATGAGGCTCTTGCATTACTGTCAGTTTGTATTGCTGTCAATCCATAATAATAATAATAATAATAATAATAATGTGTGGACTTATATAGCGCACGTATCCACCAACTAAGTGGTGCTCAAGGCGCATTATATTATTACCCCTGCTCATAAGGCTCATAAGGCTCATAAATCATTCCTGAAACCATCTCAGCTCCCTGGGGAGTATACAGCTCAATTGCTGCCATTACAGCGCATATAGGGCTAATCAACCAACTCTGCCCTCACAGGTACCCATTTAACCCCTGGGTGGAGAGAAGCAATTATGGTTAAGTGTCTTGCTCAAGGACACAAGTGTCACGGCCGGGATTCGAACCCACATTCTGCTGCTAACACCAGAACTTGAGTCCGGTAAGCTAGACCGCTCGGCCACGACACTCCACATGCATTTTCTTATATCACAATCGCAATACCCTTCTGCAAGTTTGTATAACAAAAGTCATCCAACTAAGCTTGGGCGATAACACGATAATATCGATTATCACGATACCTTTTTTTGTTCGATTACGATATCGAGAAGCTTTTCAAGTTATCGAAATAAACGTAAATCGCAATTTAAAAAGAAACACACATGTGAGTCGATTCAGAAATTCCATGGAAACAAAATTAGGCCAGTCTTTTCAGTCTTTGTAAGAAGTGATAAACAAAAGCGAACTACTTTTAGTGGTTAGCTGACTGTCAGATCACAAAGGAGCCACCATACAGGGTCCAGACCCAGAACTCTGTCATTTCTCTTAATCCACCGCCACTCAAAGAAATCTATTCAGATGGATTAAGTGTTGGGAATTGAATGCATACCTGTGGTTGTCGGCTCTAAAGCAATCATGCGTAAATGAAAAAAAATAATTGCAATAATATCGAAAATCACAATATATGTCACGATATTGCCCATGATTACATGAAACTTGTTTAAAATTTGACTGGGTTTAAAAAAGTTAAACCGAATCTTTTGAGTATGTTAAAAGCATGCACGTTTGAAATAGTCATATGTACAGTGTATGTTGCAGTAAATATTTGTAAACCTTATTTAAATTCAAGTGATTTGGGCCCAATTTCATGGTGCTGCTAAACACAGAATTAATTACTCAATTGTTTCATCTTTGTTCCATTTTTGTTGACACGTTATTCATCGACAGCATGCACTACCTCTGTGGAGCTTGGGTCTAGACTGGTGCCTCCTCATGAACCCTGATAATGTCCAGGAGATATTCAAGGTACTGGACGATCATTCCGTGCACTGGACTGCGTTTGTGTTGTGTTGTCAGAAACATGTACAAAGTTTCCACCGGATATCTATTGTCAAAATTCTAGAGGGCGGTCCTGATGTCTATGCATTGAGAAACCATGCCAATTTCAGCTAAGACTCCCTTCAACATAGGTCACATTTTACAGAAACTGGCTGCGAGCTATCATGTGTTAATCACAAACAGAAACTCCCTTTCTGATTCTCATATTTTTTTTTCCCAGTACAGTAAAACGCTTCAATAATGATCACTTTAACAAATATTTGGTTTTGCCGAACATAACCCTTGTCCCACCATTGTTTTTGTATTAACGTCGTAGTGTGTGATTGCTGTAACAGCTGACTACAATGTCAGGCCTGTAATTTCTCAGGATTTTTCCTGATTTCAGGATTTGTTACAAATCTCCCTTTCTTGAAAGAAGAGAAGTAGCCACCCAGGAAAGAAAGAAGTAGCCTGTATTGTGTCCAAACCTCTCCTGAAGAAGATTAGAGCAGGCTAATCGAAACGTAGAGAATAACCCGTGAAGTCCCTATGGTTCTCCCTGAACCATATTAACCCGTGAAGTCCCCATGGTTCTCCCTGAACCATATTTCTCACTTAGCGACAGTAGAGAAAAACGAGTTGCCCGAAATTGGTTCTCCCTTGAACCTTTCTCACTTAACGAAGGTTGAGATACGAGTTGTGCGATACGGTTCTTTTCAGAACCTGTATCTCAGCTTCAAGTTAGTTGAGATAAACACATGGTGTTACCGCAAACCGAAACGATATCGATATTCCACCATGCAAAGCCTCAAAACTTATAACCTCTAGTTTCTTGTTTGTGGGGATGTGGAGAGTCTGTAAATCCTCCACAATTAAACATCCAGGAGGTTCAGTGGGCTTTGTCCTCTAGACCAAAGGTAGACTGTCCCCTGTCTTTATCCTATATCAAGGATATAGACAGGCTCCATGCGTACCATTCAAGGGGTTTCATTGGATACGTTGTGCTGAAGATCTGACGTCACGCTTCGATGCTCGCGCTACCTACCAAGATCAAAGTTGAGCATCGGGAAAAAATATGGCGGCTGCACGGCCAGGATCTGGTGTAATTCACGCGCCTCTAGCTCAAAGCGTGACATCAGATCTTCAGGCTAGACCAAAGGGAGGCCCAAGCCCGCTATCCATTTTTCAGGATTTTTTTACTTTTGTCAAATCACACCCACGTGATGTTGTGTGGACACCCATGATGTACCATTATAGCCGTGTTGCACTGCACAGACTTGATACTAGTTGCTTTTATATTGTTTTTTTTGTTTCAGGCTGCAATGAAGGAACCATCGGTGATATCGTCCCCGATGCAAACACGATACTTACAATGGGCAGCTCTTACCAGAGATCTCACTAAGGCCAGAAAGATCTATAAAAGGTTTGTCTTATATATATATACTGAGACGCAATAGAAACTTACCACTTGTTTTGGAATAGCATAAAATTGTAATGGTTCAAAATAAGACAACACAACAATTTGGATTAGAAATGTTGGCATTTTATTGAGGAAATGTCCACGTTTTGTCCACTGTACTCGATCCCATCTGTATCCACTTCACCGCGAGTGCACATATTACATTTGTGCATTGTGATTACTGATAATTTAAGGTCGAAAAAGTGCTAAGTTTCTATTGCGTCTCAGTATATATCAGATCCAGATCCAGATACCACAGGAATGTGTTTCTTTCCTCGATCATTTTTGAGGGAAGGTACAACATTGGCAATGTTGGCAAAACTGCTTCTATGAATATGCTTACTCTCTGAATCAAGATATACACTGAAGGGAAGGTACAACATTGGCAATGTTGGCAAAACTGCTTCTATGAGTATACTTACTCTCTTTGAATCAAGATATACATTGAAGTGAAGGTACAACATTGGCAATGTTGGCAAAACTGCTTCTATGAATATGCTTACTCTCTGAATCAAGATATACATTGAAGGGAAGGTACAACATTGGCAATGTTGGCAAAACTGCTTCTATGAATATGCTTACTCTCTTTGAATCAAGATATACATTGAAGGGAAGGTACAACATTGGCAATGTTGGCAAAACTGCTTCTATGAATATGCTTACTCTCTGAATCAAGATATACACTGAAGGGAAGGTACAACATTGGCAATGTTGGCAAAACTGCTTCTATGAATATGCTTACTCTCTTTGAATCAAGATATACACTGAAGGGAAGGTACAACATTGGCAATGTTGGCAAAACTGCTTCTATGAATATGCTTACTCTCTTTGAATCAAGATATACATTGAAGGGAAGGTACAACATTGGTCATGTTGGCAAAATTGCTTCTACGAGTATGCTTACTCTCTTTGAATCAAGATATACATTGAAGGGAAGGTACAACATTGGTCATGTTGGCCAAACTGCTTCTATGAGTATGCTTACTCTCTTTGAATCGAGATATACATTGAAGGGAAGGTACAACATTGGTCATGTTGGCAAAACTGCTTCTATGGGTATGCTTACTCTCTTTGAATCAAGATATACATTGAATGGAAGGTACAACATTGGTAATGTTGGCTAATTGCCTGTATGGATTTTTTCTTTTGTACATCCCAGATTATCCAAGGAGAGGCCGCTGTCAATAGATTTCTTCAAGCAGTACATCTCAATAGAGCTGGCCCAGTCAGACCCAAACATGGCAAGGGTACGTCGCTGCTATGAAGATGCCCTTACAGAATTCGGCTCAACCAGGCCAGGTAAATGTGTGTGTGTGGCTTAAACTTGGGCAATATCGATTTTTTTTTCATCCGTGATATATCAGCAAACATATATCGCGATTTTCGATAATATCGCGATTATTTTTTTTGCATTCGCGAATGATTGCTTATGAGTGGACGACCACAGGTATGTACCCCTCTGCAAGAATCACAATAAATCTCAAATTCATTTGCATAGTGTGTATGTACTTCTGAAGAAGTTCGCTTTTGTTTCTCACTTCCAAAAGCTGAAAAGACTGTCCAAATTTTGTTTCTGATTTGACTCACAATGGTTATTTTTTTTTTAAAATTGCGTTATATTTTTTTTAATCACGATTTGCCGCTGTCTTGATAACTTCAAAAGGTTCTCGATATCGTAATCGAGTAAAAAAGATATCGCGATATTCGATATTATCGTCTTATCGCCCAAGCTTAGTGTGGGTTTGTTTATGGTGTAAGCTGATGACTTATGACAGAAGGGAACAATGGGTGCTCGCTTGGTGGTTATTGTTTGCAAATAATAATATGGAGTGTCGTGGCCGAGCGGTCTAGCTTACCGGACTCAAGTTCTGGTGTTAGCAGCAGAATGTTGGTTGGAATCCCGGCCGTGACACTTGTGTCCTTGAGCAAGACACTTGACCATAATTGCTTCTCTCCACCCAGGGGTTAAATGGGTACCTGTGAGGGCGGAGTTGGTTGATTAGCCCTATATGCGCTGTAACGGCAGCAATTGAGCTGAGATGGTTTCAGGAATGATTTATGAGCCTTATGAGCAGGGGTAATAATATAATGCGCCTTGAGCACCACTCAGTTGGTGGATACGTGCGCTATATAAGTCCACACATTATTATTATTATTATTAAATGACCTCGGTTGAAAAACATGTACCTATCAAATGGGAGATGCCTAAGCAAGTTATAGTCCAACAACAAAGGGAATGACAGAGGGGAACAATAGGAGGTCCTCGGTCAGGCCTGTCATTTCTCAGGATTGTTTTTTATTTTAGGATTTCTTGAAAGAAGAGAAGTAGCCACCAAGGGGGAAAAAAAAGAAGTAGCCTGTATTGTGTCCAAACCTCTAGTTTCTGGAGAGATGTGGAGAGTCCTCCAAAATTAAATCCTGCAAAATTGAACATCCAGGAGGTTCAGGGGGGCTTTGCCCTCTAGACCAAAGGGAGACCCAGGCCCGCTACCCATTTTTTTCCAGGATTTTTGACTTTGGTCAAATCACACCCCAGCCTTGTTTTACACCATAAACAGACGTGATTATACATGCAGAGCTGCCAACCAGTACGATTTTTGTCATATTTCGTACGATAAAACGATTAAAATACGACACTACGATATACATGTAAAAAAATACGATTTCTTAAAAAAATACCAACTAAAAATTTATATTGCCTGATTACTACTTCTTTCCGTCCGCGCGCACAAACCTTACGGTATTTTTCTTCACCCAAAAAGTACTGAGCCAATCTAAGGGCAAATTATGTCATGAAGTAAAGTTCAGTGACAAAGTGCTCCTGAAGTGCAAGAAGGCAGCTGCTCATTTCAACAGACAATAGGTGATGGCCACCTAATCTATGCTTGTGATTTGTTTGTTTATTAAGAATATGATTTTTGTGTTAAAAATAGTGTTTTTGGGGGATTGTGAATACGATTTTTTTTTGTCTGCTGGGGTTGGCAGCTCTGTACATGTTCATGGATGGTCATTATCACAGAAAAAATTAATCTTCTGTATCATCAAATGATTTTTTTTTTCTTTCAGAAATTAAAACCAAACAAAAACCCGACATTTTCCTTACTGTGATCTTCCTTCCGTTAGATTTATGGTTGGAGTTTATTCGTCTTGAGAAGGACAGTATGCGTGCTTCTGAGCTACACTGGAGAGCAATGAAAGCGCTGTCAGGCCCACAGCTGGAAGAGTTCACTAATGCTTACACACTGCTCCAAACTGGACATCTATAAAAAATGACTTATCAAGGTATATCAGTGGTCATAAAGGGATGATACAACATTGGTAATTATCTCCTAACAAAATTACTGAATTATTATCTGAAAGCTAATCTTGATGTGAAGTTGGTAAAGCTACTAATTATCCGGAAAAATTTATTTTAGATTAACCCTCCTAATAATAATAATAATAATATTTATTATTTATATTGCGCAAATTTCATGTAAATATGATCAAATGCGCATAACAGCTAAAACTATAAAACTTACATAAAAGCCACTAATACAAAAATGAAGAAATCTTAGTACTAATAATGATAATAATAATTATATCTCTAAAAATTTAAAAACTGCGATGAAAGTGCAAGCAATGAAAGCATGAAGCAATACAAGCTCCTAGTTCTGGTGCCTTTTTCAGACAAGTTGATGCACCATTTGAAACCGTTTGTTTTGTGAAACACACCAAGGTGTAGTGTATCCACCATTCAAAACCATTTGAATGATTTATAAGCCACTGAAACCATTCGGCTATGGAAACACCAAGGTGTAGTGTATCCACCATTCAAAACCATTTGAATGGAATTGAATGGTAGTTAAGCTTGCTACCAACACTTTTCAAATGGTATCACCATGTGTGTACAAAACCAATGGCCATTTTGGTAAGTGGAAATTTTGAATGGTTTCAAATGGTCAAACACTAGGAGGGTTAAAAAAAAAAAATCTATGCAGATATACGGTCAATTGCCAACTACAACTGTTTCCTTCAAATGTTTTCCTTAAACAATTTGTAAGTGGAGCTAAAAATCTTACTTAACAACAGGGGTATGATTTGTCCGGATTTCTACAAATCACAATGTTGTGATCCTCCGGATTTTAAAGATTTAAGCAATAAAGGAAAGCAAAGCAAATGCTCAGAACTATAGATTTCACCCCAACGCTGTTCACAACAGCGGCCCCAATACCCCTAGATAAATTTACGTGGATTTTTTTTTTACTTGCCCAGTCACACCCCTGAAAAAAAATTGTAATGTTTTTTTTTTTCTTCTTTTTTTTCCTTTTTGTCATGACTTAGACACTGCATTGAACTGACACTTTCATTGATTAGTTGTTTAATGAGAGTAAGTGTACTCATAGAAGCAGTTTTGCCAACATTACCAATGTTGTACCTTCCCTTCAATGTATATCTTGATTCAAAGAGAGTAAGCACACTCGTAGATGCAGTTTTGCCAACATTACCAATGCTGTACCTTCCCTTCAATGTATATCTTGATTCAAAGAGAGTAAGCACACTCGTAGAAGCAGTTTGGCCAACATTACCGATGCTGTACCTTCCCTTCAATGTATAACTTGATTCAAAGAGAGTAAGCACACACGTAGAAGCAGTTTTGCCAACATTACCGATGTTGTACCTTCCCTTCAATGTATATCTTGATTCAAAGAGAGTAAGCACACTCGTAGAAGCAGTTTTGCCAACATTACCAATGTTGTACCTTCCCTTCAATGTATATCTTGATTCAAAGAGAGTAAGCATACTCATAGAAGCAGTTTTGCCAACATTACCAATGTTGTACCTTCCCTTCAATGTATATCTTGATTCAAAGAGAGTAAAGCATACTCGTAGAAGCAGTTTTGCCAACATTACCAATGTTGTACCTTCCCTTCAATGTATATCTTGATTCAAAGAGAGTAAGCATACCCACAGAAATAGTTTTGCCAACATTACCAATGCTGTACATTCACTTCAGATAGAAGCCATCCTGCTCAACAATTTTACATTATAATACATGTGTGGAACGCAATGGACCATTGTCACACACATTTCTTAATTATACCAGTTATAAATAAATTTGGTAAAATTGTATTTTCTAAAGTTTAGAAGGTTTACATGGTTAATGGAATTAATAAGTATTCTATAAACTGTTCGGAAGAATTGATATTAATACCAAATACTATTTATTAACAGCTATACATATATGCTATTTAAATCACATGAATTAATTTGCTGATTTTTATACATCAATTTTGTAATTTTCATCCTTGGTTTGCTGCAGAATTTATTTATTGAACAATTCTGGTATTTACTTATCGCTGAATTAATTTATATTCAACACAAATTATCTCTTGCATTTAAGTTATTCATCTTTTTATTCCGAGAATGACATCCAGTATATTGGCACACCAGAATCTGCCTGATATATTTTTAGTTTTTTTCAGAGAAAATTGCTGGAAAGAATTGTGTTTGTTTGCAATTGAGGTCAACAATGCACTCTTCTATTTGTATTATTGGCGCTATATTTGTTGGTTTTTGTTGCATCATTAATAGGTAAAACTTGTAGCTTTGCATGGTGAAGAGGATGAGTAAGACGAATTACGGTGACACCATGTGAAATTCTCTATTGAGTAGTAATTAATTCTGAAAAGAACTGGAGGTTACAACTCGATGTTTCGATCAGTATACTCTGATTCTCAGTATGCTCAGGATTCTCCTGAGGACGATCAGAGCATACTGATCGAAACGTCGAGTTGTAACCTCCAGTTCTTTTCAGAACTAATTACTACTCAATTGAGAGAATTTCACGTGGTGTCACTGTAATTAATAGCCTTACTTGTATTATTTCTTTTTTTTTGGGGGGGGGGGTGTATACTTTTTATTTTTTGTTCTGTTTTTTAAAATCTGTTGTTGGGTATGGGTGTGGATTGGGGGTGTGGATTGGGGGTGTGGCAGTTGTTAGTTGTACAGTACTGCTCCTTACAATAATCCCAACATGTTATGACTTATAAGACACTTAAGCTGCAAGGCGAAAAATCCAAAGAAGACTTGGGTGGGATTCGAACCCATGACCTCTTGCTTTTCCACCAATCCATTACTTAAAGGTAAAGGATTGGTAAAATAAAATAAAAAATAATAATAAGAAATTAAAAAAAAGTCATATTTCAATGTTAAATTTAGTTATGATGGTATCAGCCTTCCCTAGAAGTACTTTTGTCTGGGGAGCTATAAATTTTAAGAAAAGTAAGATAATTTCCAGTTTGAATTTAGGGAAGACTATGCTTCCTTGAATGCCACATTAGAACAAGTACAGTCTGAATCCATACATTTGCATTATATTCTCATAACAGAGCACAATTAACTGAAACTTTAACATGTTACTTTTTCAATTTATATTTTGGTTCAAATGAGAGTAAGGAACAGTTTTGAATACATTCAGGTTTATTGATTCATTGAGTGTAGTCCCTTCTCGATGTAAGGGATTTGTGTAATCCTACCTAAATCCTTAATAATTAAATTTCCTGTTTAGAAAGATCCTACTTTGGCACATCCACTAAGCAGCTATTTCGTTGCTTTCTGTTTTTCATTTCGTAGCAATGCTAACTGTTGAGCATAGAAAAAGGCATGCTTACTTGTAGGGCCCCTTATTGCTAGCAAATGAGTGACGTAACAATGACGTCAATTGATGGTGAATGCTTACGTACTGTGCTAAATATTTCAAATACGCTAACATCAAGCGGATCGTTTCTGCAATAGTTTGCATTAAAAAAATGATTTGAAATTGTTTCTGGTCTTTTACAGCATTTCTATTAAATGTTTTGAGTTGGTAAGCAGTTTGCAGTAGTTTTATCATTTTTAACTTGTATAAATCTATTTTTGAAAAATGTTCATTAACCCCTAACTCCCTAAGCATTGTTACTGAACAATAAAAATCCATCAAACTCCTCCAACTGCCTTTGTTGTCTAGGGAGTTAGGGTTAATCTTTACTCACAAGATAAATTCCAAGTTAATATGTAACTGGCTCTGGCAAAACCCTAAACTTGGACCCAATTTTCAAAAGTGAGATTTTGGTATAGTTTGATTCTCTAGATTTGTCTCTTTCATTTGATACCAGATTTGTAGAAATCAGAATTTTTTGTTGTTTTAATTATCTGGTATCAAATGAAATAGGAAAATCTAGAGAATCAAACTATACCAAAATCTCTGGGTCCAAGTTTCAGGTTTTGCCAGAGCTAGTCATATATGTTGAATTATCTGGGTTTTTTTTTGTTTGGGGGGGGGGGCTTAAATTTACAATATTTAAAAGGTCTTTAAAGTGATAGATTACCTTTATTTGTCAGGAGATTATTCTAGTTAAAAGGAAGCATTACAGAAGGCAAAACAAATGTTGGATTTGAACTTTATATATGAACAAACATGCAAGTCTTGTATCCGATGCATTTGGTGAAGTTTAAAAATCGGTGTTACTTGATGTGCATTGCTATAGTGTTACTTGATGTGCGTTGCTATAGTGTTGCTATAGTGTTACTTGATGTGCATTGCTATATTAATCTATTTTCCCTGTTCATTTCTTGATTTTTGAATGAGGATGTGTTCTTTTATCCTGAAATTCAGAAAGAGGTAAAAAAATATGTATTGATAAATTAAATTTGCTATTTCAGTTGAAATTGGAAAGGAATCGGGTGAATTTTAATTTGCTAAAAACATACACAGTGAATGAATTTAGGCTTCTGCTTAGTGGTGTATCCCTATTGGTTTGGTTCGTAGTTGAACCATCACTCAGTGGGATTTTATAATAAGAACCATACTAAATATGAACAAACATGTTAGTCCTGTATTTGACACAATTGATGAAGTTACAAATGGAGTTTTAAATCAGTGTTGCCATGTTTTGAGTAGGCTCGTCAAAATCTATATGGGTAAAACTTGTAGCTTTGCATGGTGAAGGACAAGTAAGACTAACTGCGGTGACACCATGTGGAATTCTCTATTGAGTAGTAATTAGTTCTGAAAAGAACTAGAGGTTCAACTTGTAGCTTTGCATGGTGAAGAGGATAAATAAGACTAATTGCGGTGACACCGTGTGAAAATCTCTATCGAGTAGTAATTAGTTCTGAAAAGAACTGGAGGTACAACTTGTAGCTTTGCATGGTGAAGAGGACAAGTAAGACTAAATGTGGTGACACCGTGTGAAATTCTCTATCGAGTATACTGATCGAAACGTCGACCACTCAGTAGAGAATTTCATATGGTTGTCACCGCAATTAGTCTTACTTAAAATCTATATGGTGTTTACCCACAACGTGTGACCAAACTTAAAATCATTATGCACTACTAATGCCCCAGTCACATTTACGCCGATTGTATGAAAGGCGCCCGCCCGGCGAGCTTTTTGCCTAAAATCGCACGGGAATCGGGGAAATCTTACGGTCACCGGTGGATCAATCGGAGCTATCGGCCGATTAAAACACGCCGCACGGGCCGCCGCCAACTTTTAACGCGGAGTTATAATTTTCCGATGGCCGGCAGACTTTTTTTCGACCTAACTCATGATGAACCGCATGGGACCCGTAAGGGAGCCGTCCGATAGCCTAACGGCCACCCCACGGCATCGTACGGTCATCAAAGGATTAATTAAGAGATTAGGAAAGGCTCGGGGGCCACCTGGACCGTACGGTGTCCGGGGGGTCCTCCCGATGGCCTTATGGGCGCCGAAGGGTAGTCACCGGCGCCCGAGCGGCCCCCCGGCTCTCAGGACGGCGCCCGTCCGGCGCCCGCGCGGGTATCGTGCGGGCGCCTGAAACCAGTTGAAACCGGCCACAGACGCCCGCCCGGGCATCGTGCGGGATACTTCCGGCTTCCCCCCGTTCACCTGGCGGAAAACATCGGCCGGGTGCCTCAAGGCCTCCGTACGGTGCCTGGACGATGTCCGTAGGGCCACCCTACGGTCCCCGTCCGTTGTCCGTTCGACTTACTCGGCGGAAATCTAATTTGTTGCCGTGCGGCGCCCGTATCTAATGTGACCGTGACCAAGTGCAATTTGAGACATCCGGGATTTGTCTCCGATGGCCGGGACATCGGGTGACCGCCCGATACCCTCTCTCCGCCCGGCGCCCGGCGGAAATGTGACTGGGGCATAAAGCATTTGTGTACTAGCACTTCAAACTGACCGAGGACTTAAAACAAGGAAACAAATAGGTCCTCTGTATTCAGATGTCCACAGAAGGACGTCGTGTACAAAACACAGTGGGAACTAATAGGTCCTCAGTTGTCTTGGAAAGCATGACTCAGTGCACATTACTGTGTATGCTACAATGACTGCCATTTAAGAAAGACAATCACCAATAACGTTGAGTTAGATAATATACACATCTTTAATTATTTCACATATTACATCATTTTTAATTAACATATATTACACAACAAAAAAGTTCAGTTTTATTCTGTTGTTTTCCCATCCATTTTACAGTTGCAATGGAAAACAAACATCCTGAAAGAACCCTTGTAAAATATCACAGCGAGTGAAAGAATGCCCAATCTGATATCTTGAATTTAAACGCAGAATACTCAAAAACCTTCTGCATAAACTCCTACACATGTATATGAGTTGTCACCAACAGCGATAGGGCAATTGCCTTCAACACCTATGCTAATGTCAAGGAAATAACCACCACCCTCCTCCCCATACAATAAACAGTACTGATAAATACCAACCAAACTTTCATTCAAAATGCTGCTAGTCTGTTTTATACTGATTTACAGGAAAAATATTTGCGCAGCATAATCTTCTGTGTACAGATAGCACTGAGTGTCTGTGGAAACAAACCTTCACAGGCGACTCAAGTGGGATCCTATATAGCATTGGGTTCTGCGATATTTATAGTTGGACCACATGTGCATTTATAAATATGTTCAGATGAAGCTAATACAATTGATTACTGGGTCTTTGGTGTGGTTCACAACTTAGAAATTAACCTGATTTATACAATATTACAATTCTGGCACAAGATTATAACATGATACAAGCACACCAGTTAAGCTATCTGTACATTAATTCAGTTATTTATAATAACATGATTCTGTGGAATGTATGCTAGTAGTCTGTTATATACTACTTAAAACAATTTAGGGAACACCGGATTTACTGCAAGAGGTGGTCACACCCGTTATTGAAATGTTCCATGAACCGGGATTTTCATTTGCAACCCCCTCTCTCTTTCAGTAGTCATGTCATGAAATGTGTAATCACTACATGCATCCTTTATCATCTGTTTCATTGTGCAGTTGTTTATCTGAAATAAATGATCTTGCTTTAACTGAGATTATTCCGGTGTTCCCTAAATTGTTTTGAGCAGTATATATTAATTAACAAAAATAGATAAAACTTGTAGCTTTGCATGGTGAAGAGGATTTGCAGTGACACCATGTGAAATTCTCTATTGAGTAATAATTGGTTCTGAAAAGAACTGGAGGTTACAACTTGACGTTTCGATCAGTATGCTGTGATCTTTCTCCTGAAGACAATCCAGCACTAATTACTACTCAATAGAGAATTTCACACGGTGTCACCGCAATTAGTCTTACTTACAAAAAAATTTTGCTTATCAGCTCTACGAAATTGGGTCCAGGATAAATGTATCTCCCAATCAGTATAGTTTGTCATCAACACCGTCAGCATACCAAAGAAAATTAACAGAAATTTTCCTGTATTTTGATAAGCTATCAGTAGAGGAATTACACTCATTACACTTCACAGGAATACAAAAGCAAAGCGATTTACTGTGACATTGACAATGAAATTGCAATATCAACCATTGTTAGATGTCATGAAATGCACTTTGTTTTTGCTATAAAGCAAATTCATCTACGAAGCAAAATTTAGCCGAGAACCAGCCACGAAGCAACATACATTACATGGCAATTTTGGCTGGTAACCTATTTTTGCTAAGCAATTTTTCTCTGTTCTATGAAATTGGGGTTAGCAGATGGGGTTAGCAGGTTGGGGAACTGTTCATCTGATTTGTGCCAGGTTCACCCTCGGGTACCAGTGCTGTAAGCCATAGAAGAGCGGAGGTAATGGGTAAAAACTAATGCAATTACCATAGCTGTATGCTCCATGCATAATCCATTTCCCATGCTGAGATATCTCAAACATAAAGTTATTATTAACTCAAAAAGAAAAGAAAATGTCTCTTTGAGAAAAAAAAAAAAAATTAAGTTAAATTGAATAAAAATGCAATGTAAATTGCCAACCTTTTATGTTAGGCCAACAAAAATGAGTCTCCGGTTTCTGGTAATAGGTTTGCTTCAAAATTGGTGCAGTGACACCCTTTTTTTTAAAACTTTTTTTTGCCAACAAGGAAATATGTGATACATTGTATACGCGGGGACCAAATTTCCCATATACAAAGTTTGGTGGCAAAGAGAGGCCTCACAAATCAGGCAAATATTCATATGTTCTATGTAAAAAAGTAGTTTAAAACACACGCAAATTTGTGATTCTTGTGGATTTCAGTGAAATAACAGAATAAAGTATTTGTGAATGGCTCCAAGAGTGTAACTCCATCAAAAAATGTATACCTTCTGAAAACCAGTTATTCAACTTTAGGTAAAAAAAACAAAACCCAAAGTCTGTGGTTTCTGGTCGGCATTTTTATTTTTCTGTTTTTTTGCTATGAAATGATGTCCAATTGCAGCTAAAATTGCTGGATCGATTGGAATTCTGCCGTGCTGTGTTTTAAACAACTTTTTCACATAGGGGTATGAACGTTTGCCTGATTTGTGAGGCCTCTCTTAGCCACCATACTTTGTGTATGGGAAATTTAGTCTGGTTCCAATAACCATGTATACATACATGTATGTATCACATATTTCACTGGTTGACCAAAAAAAAAAAAGCGTCACTGCACTGATTTTGAATCCGAACTGTGACCAGAAACCAGAGACTTTTTTCTTTTTTGGCTTTACTGGAAGCAACTAAAAAATCTGGAAATATCAACAAAGCTTGAAATAATATTAGATTTTGATAAGAAAATTTCAGGTAAACATCTGTATTAATTGTTCTGCGTCTTGCTTTAGTTGGATTTATGATGCTCTAAGGAAAGCTTGTGAATGGAATGAATTACTGAAACTCACTGTCACTCATGTGACCGGGGCCCAGCAGATCAACAATTATCAGATGGAGTATAATGATTTTGGACTTAAAGGGGCAGTATCGTCATGATCAGAGCTTACTTTCCAACAGGGCATAAAAAAAATTAAAAAATCGGTGTGTTAGTTTAAGATGAACACAGTGACTGATAACTACTGGCTCATTCATGCAGCAGCAACGGTAGTATGACCTTATCATGTAGGGTATTATTTTCAGTCACTGAGTTAATCTAAAACTAGCACTCCGATTCCATGCCCTTTTGATCGTGACAATAGTGTCCCTTTAATGCTAACCCCCTAGGTATTCTGGCTAGGAACCTTCCTGAATCCTCCAAAATCTATCGGTGCGCTTTTGGAAACATGCCCTTATCTTCAAAATGCACCATGCCCTTATCTTCAAAATGCACCATGCATTTTCGTTGATCTTTCATATTCAGCACTTATGGCCTGTACTTCTTGCCAGGTAGTAATTTTGCCCCATTTGAAGAGGTGAAAGTACCAGTTTCCAACAGTGCTGAATTTTCCCAAAAAAGTGCCCCTTGGAGGATTTTGATGGATTTGGGGTGGTTAGGGTTGAAGCAACTAGACACTGTTGGTGATCTAAAAAAAAAACATAACTGATCACAGTAAGAGCTTTGCATGGCGAAAATGATAAGTGAAGACATTTCGCGGTGACACCATGTAAAAATTCTCTTTTTGAGTAGTAAACGGTTCTGAAAAGTTATTGGTTACAACTCAATCAATATGCTCTGATCGTCTTCGGGACACTATCTCAGGTTTCTGTCTCAGGTGATATCATTTTCAGTAAAAATGGTGAAATAACTTTTTATTCCTCTCATCTGAAGACTGAAATTCCATGTTGGAATGAAGACAAACAATCAGAATGCACGTTCACTGTTTTCTTGTTACAAAACCATCACATAAGCTATAACTCTTACAGGTTGGTTTTAAACATAGTTTGATTCTTATAAAGTATGGATGCATTTACGGACATTTTACCAACAGTGTGTACTGGCGCTTCAACTCATCAAACTCCAGCCTCCCCATAATTTTGGTGGATTCAGGGAATTGAGCATGAAGCCATGTGTATCAAATCCATCAAACTCCTCTGGCTGCTTTTGTTGGATTCAGGACTGTGTATAATAGCCAAGCCATGGATGCTTTGCATTTGCCACTGTACCAAATCCATCAAACTCCACCGGCTGCTTTTGTTGGATTCAGGACTGTGTAATAGCCAAGCCAAGGATGCTTTGCATTTGCTACTGTACCGAATCCATCAAACTCCACCGACTGCTTTTGTTGGATTCAGGACTGTGTATAGCCAAGCCATGGATGCTTTGCATTTGCCACTGTACCGAATCCATCAAACTCCACCGGCTGCTTTTGTTGGATTCAGGACTGTGTATAGCCAAGCCATGGATGCTTTGCATTTGCTACTGTACGGAATCCATCAAACTCCACCGGCTGCTTTTGTTGGATTCAGGACTGTGTATAGCCAAGCCATGGATGCTTTGCATTTGCCACTGTACCAAATCCATCAAACTCCACCGGCTGCTTTTGTTGGATTCAGGACTGTGTAATAGCCAAGCCAAGGATGCTTTGCATTTGCTACTGTACCGAATCCATCAAACTCCACCGACTGCTTTTGTTGGATTCAGGACTGTGTATAGCCAAGCCATGGATGCTTTGCATTTGCTACTGTACGGAATCCATCAAACTCCACCGGCTGCTTTTGTTGGATTCAGGACTGTGTATAGCCAAGCCATGGATGCTTTGCATTTGCTACTGTACGGAATCCATCAAACTCCACTGGCTGCTTTTGATGGATTCAGGACTGTGTATAGCCAAGCCATGGATGCTTTGCATTTGCCACTGTACCAAATCCATCAAACTCCACCGGCTGCTTTTGTTGGATTCAGGACTGTGTATAGCCAAGTCATGGATGCTTTGCATTTGCCACTGCACCAATTCCATCAAAGTCCAACAAGTGAGTGACTGTTGAGTGCAAATTCATTTGACTTTTGGTGGATTCAGGAGGGTATCTCACCAAAATTACTCATTTATTCCACTGACTGAACCGATACATCATCTCAGAAAAGTCTGAGTTGAAATGAATACGTCTTCATTTATGACCAATGCAGATAAGTCATATATGCAGATAAGGCTGCGATTGGTCAAATGATTTATTACAGTAATACGGCATTATAAAAATAAGAGATAAAAGATTGACACCCTTGTGCGCAAAAAAATACTTTTGCGAGAACTTGCAGGGAATTGAGGGGACAGATGATATGTCACAACTGAATGATTTCTTACCATTCAAGATGATGGAACATCCTCGTTATTTCTGTAAAAACGAAACAAAAACAAAAAGCACATACACAGAAGCTGCTGAAATTACAAGGACAATGTAGGGTGACACCTCTACTCCATGGACCTAGGAGTCTAACGATCTGATCTTGGGGTCACCTGTCCGCAAGGTCACAGCCTCCCTGATCTAGGCCATTCAGTTAATGGACGTAAACACCCCCCCGCCCACAAAAAAAAAAAAAAAAAAAAAAAAAAAAATTAAAAACCCAGAATGTAATAAGATGAAAAATTTGTTAACTTATTTAATATCCTAAACAAACACCGATTTACTTTCACGCTTGTACAAAAATAATATTATATAACAAAAAGATATTAGCATACTCAAGTATCAGGGCTAAGTACTTATGTAATAATAAATTCATATCCTCTGATGTGTGTATGTACACTGCCTTGATTTAAAAAAATAATTTAAAAATTTACGCAAATTCGCCCCACACAAGGCCAATGGCCACTCTAAGGTGGGGGCTACTAAGTCATTGAGTTGTTACAACGACTCCACACTGAAGAAACCAGCCCCTCGCACCGAAACAAGACAAGTTAATAACCAGCCTCTTCACGGTGCGAATAGGACTGGGAGGGGTAACTAGTTCAGAACAAGGCAGTTGATTAACTGCCTCTGCCCCTATAAGCAATTATGGTAAAGTGTCTTGCTCAAGGACACAAGTGTCACGGCCGGGATTCGAACCCACATTCTGCTGCTAACACCAGAACTTGAGTCCGGTAAGCTAGACTGCTCGGCCACGACACTCCACCAATAATAAAAGTGATAATAAAAGTTGATAATAAAAGTGAGATGGGTTTTTACAAAATATTACATTAAAATACACAAAAACATAAAAATCTTTGGCAATATTTATCACAAAAGTGTTGCCAACAAAAAAACAGAATTCTTTAAATTATTTAATGTGGTAGGTCTAGTTTCAGTGAGTCCGTGTCTAAAAAGTAAACTACGCAAGTATTAAGTAATTGAATGCTGACACAATTAACAATTACAAGAACCCTAATGACAGGTATGATTTACATAACCAAAAAAGCCCTCTCAATATTCTCCAGGATTGTGATTTGTTCAAAAGTAAAAAATCCTGAAAAATGGGTAGCGGGCCTTGGTCTCCCCTTTGGTCTAGAGGACAAAGTCCCCTGAACCTCCTGGATGTTTAATTTTGGAGGATGTACAGACCTCTCCACATCCCCACAATCAAGAAATTAGAGGTTTGGACACAATACAGGCTACAGGATTTACAGACTCTCCACATCCCCACAAACAAGAAACTAAGAGGTTTGGACACAATACAGGCTACTTCTTTCTTTCCTTGGTAGCTACTTCTCTTCTTTCAAGAACATATTGAGCCAAAGGGAGATTTGTACAAAAATCCTGAGAAATCACGGGCCTGATTCTCTCTGAACTTCTGGTTGACAATGTTTTAGGCCAAACAAAAAAAAGTCTCTGGTTTCTGGTCATAGGTCATCTTCAAAATCGGTGCGGTGTTTGTTTGGCAATCTTTTTATTTTTGCCAACAGGGAAATATGTGATACATGTATACACGGGGACCAAATTTCCCATATAACAAAGTATGGTGGGTAAGGGAGGCCTCACAAACGTTCATACCCCTGTGTGAAAAAGTCGTTTAAAACACAGCAAGGCAGAATTCCAATCGATCCAGCAATTTTAGCTGCAACTGAACATCGTTTCATAGGGGGGGAAAAAAAAAAAAAAAAAAAAAAAAAATTGAAAATGCCGATGCGGGTCTGAGCCGACGCGCGTGGAGACCAGAAACCGGAGACTCTTTATTTGTGGCCTTACTGTTGCTTAGCACCTTTGTGAAATAGTTCCTCCAACCCCCCCCCCCTCCCCCTCCCCCCCCACCCCGTTGAGAAGAAGGAAAAAGTATCTCCTTTTCCAATGGAAATCTGTTTTTAATTTTCACGATAAAAATCATTTCAATCAGAATGTTTTCATTTGTAATTTGCAAAGTAAGGCATTTATACTTATTTCACGAATTAACATGAAACTAGTTGATGGAATGCTTAATACTGTACTTGTCTGATGTCTGTCAATTCATTTTGCACTGACCCTAACTCATGGATGTCATTTCCTTCTATATCACCGAGAAGCGATTCGTTCTCCTGGTCCATATTGTGATTTCCGGAGGCCAGTAAACTTTGAAACACCGGGTCGCCAATCTGCAGATCAGGGTTATGTGTGTCAGTACCGGTGTAATTTTTGTGCCAACCCTTCGGCCTGTCAAATAAAAACACAAAAAACAGACAAAGTTAGCATTTTTTTTATATTAATAATTGACCAATCATCATTCATTAACCCTAACCCCCTAGGTATTCTGGCTAGGAACCTTCCTGAATCCTCCAAAATCCATCAGTGCACTTTTGTAAACATGCCCTTATCTTCAAAATAATAATAATAATAATAATAATAATAATAATAATAAAGATTTTTAGCGCGCACATATCCACCCTGCTGGGCGCTCAAGGCGCGGAAACAAAGAAAAAACATTAACACAAACAATATACAATGATAGCATAGGGGAAAAAAAAAAATAAATAAAAAAAAAAAAAAAATTATGTACCGAGATACATGTACCTACAAATTACAATGCAATTACAAATATACATCATCTTTGAAGAGTGCAGCGTGCATTTTCGTTGATCTTTCATATTCAGCACTTATGGCCTGTACTTCTTGCCAGGTAGTAATTTTGCCCCATTTGAAGAGGTGAAAGTACCAGTTTCCAAACAGTGCTGAATTTTCCCCCAAAACAGTGCCCCTTGGAGGATTTTGGAGGATATGGGGTGGTTAGGGTTAACGATGACCAATTACTGTGCCTATTACACACCACATGACACCCCAAATCTAAGACAAACCAAAGAAAATACCCAGGTACTGCGTTCAGTTGTGTGTGTACAACACACAGTACGCATCACATAAAGACGTACATAAAAATGTACGTAAAAAGCAATAAGCATCATATTCACAAAAATACACCACGTGCTTGCTAAAACTGCCTAAAACGAGTTGGCATTCAGTTACGACTTAGAAGTCTATTAGACAACTTTACGCATTCAGTTACGACTTAGAAGTCTATTAGGCAACTTTACGCATTCAGTTACGACTTAGAAATCTATTAGACAACTTTACGCATTAAGTTACGACTTAGAAGTCTATTAGACAACTTTACGCATTCAGTTACGACTTAGAAGTCTATTAGACAACTTTACGCATTCAGTTACGACTTAGAAGTCTATTAGACAACTTTACGCATTCAGTTACGACTTAGAAGTCTATTAGACAACTTTACGCATTCAGTTACGACTTAGAAGTCTATTAGACAACTTTACGCATTCAGTTACGACTTAGAAGTCTATTAGACAACTTTACGCATTCAGTTACGACTTAGAAGTCTATTAGACAACTTTACGCATTCAGTTACGACTTAGAAATCTATGAGACAACTTTACGCATTCAGTTACGACTTAGAAGTCTATTAGGCAACTTTACGCATTCAGTTACGACTTAGAAGTCTATTAGGCAACTTTACGCATTCAGTTACGACTTAGAAGTCTATGAGACAACTTTACGCATTCAGTTATGACTTAGAAGTCTATTAGACAACTTTACGCATTCAGTTATGACTTAGAAGTCTATGAGACAACTTTACGCATTCAGTTATGACTTAGAAGTCTATTAGACAACTTTACGCATTCAGTTATGACTTAGAAGTCTATTAGGCAACTTTACGCATTCAGTTATGACTTAGAAGTCTATTAGGCAACTTTACGCATTCAGTTATGACTTAGAAGTCTATTAGACAACTTTACGCATTCAGTTACGACTTAGAAATCTATTAGACAACTTTACGCATTCAGTTATGACTTAGAAATCTATTAGACAACTTTACGCATTCAGTTACGACTTAGAAGTCTATTAGGCAACTTTACGCTTTCAGTTACGACTTAGAAGTCTATTAGACAACTTTACGCATTCAGTTATGACTTAGAAAGCTATTAGACAACTTTACGCATTCAGTTATGACTTAGAAGTCTATTAGACAACTTTACGCATTAAGTTACGACTTAGAAGTCTATTAGACAACTTTACGCATTCAGTTACGACTTAGAAGTCTATTAGACAACTTTACGCATTCAGTTACGACTTAGAAGTCTATTAGGCAACTTTACGCATTCAGTTACGACTTAGAAGTCTATGAGACAACTTTACGCATTCAGTTATGACTTAGAAGTCTATTAGACAACTTTACGCATTCAGTTATGACTTAGAAGTCTATGAGACAACTTTACGCATTCAGTTATGACTTAGAAGTCTATTAGGCAACTTTACGCATTCAGTTATGACTTAGAAGTCTATTAGGCAACTTTACGCATTCAGTTATGACTTAGAAGTCTATTAGACAACTTTACGCATTCAGTTACGACTTAGAAATCTATTAGACAACTTTACGCATTCAGTTATGACTTAGAAGTCTATTAGGCAACTTTACGCATTCAGTTATGACTTAGAAGTCTATTAGGCAACTTTACGCATTCAGTTATGACTTAGAAGTCTATTAGACAACTTTACGCATTCAGTTACGACTTAGAAATCTATTAGACAACTTTACGCATTCAGTTATGACTTAGAAATCTATTAGACAACTTTACGCATTCAGTTACGACTTAGAAGTCTATTAGGCAACTTTACGCTTTCAGTTACGACTTAGAAGTCTATTAGACAACTTTACGCATTCAGTTATGACTTAGAAGTCTATTAGACAACTTTACGCATTCAGTTACGACTTAGAAAGCTATTAGACAACTTTACGCATTCAGTTACGACTTAGAAGTCTATTAGACAACTTTACGCATTCAGTTACGACTTAGAAGTCTATTAGGCAACTTTACGCATTCAGTTATGACTTAGAAATCTATTAGACAACTTTACGCATTCAGTTACGACTTAGAAGTCTATTAGACAACTTTACGCATTCAGTTATGACTTAGAAAGCTATTAGACAACTTTACGCATTCAGTTACGACTTAGAAGTCTATTAGGCAACTTTACGCATTCAGTTATGACTTAGAAGTCTATTAGACAACTTTACGCATTCAGTTATGACTTAGAAGTCTATTAGACAACTTTACGCATTCAGTTACGACTTAGAAGTCTATTAGACAACTTTACGCATTCAGTTACGACTTAGAAATCTATTAGACAACTTTACGCATTCAGTTACGACTTAGAAGTCTATTAGACAACTTTACGCATTCAGTTACGACTTAGAAGTCTATTAGACAACTTTACGCATTCAGTTACGACTTAGAAGTCTATTAGACAACTTTACGCATTCAGTTACGACTTAGAAGTCTATTAGACAACTTTACGCATTCAGTTATGACTTAGAAAGCTATTAGACAACTTTACGCATTCAGTTACGACTTAGAAGTCTATTAGACAACTTTACGCATTCAGTTATGACTTAGAAGTCTATTAGGCAACTTTACGCATTCAGTTATGACTTAGAAGTCTATTAGACAACTTTACGCATTCAGTTATGACTTAGAAGTCTATTAGACAACTTTACGCTTTCAGTTATGACTAGAAGTCTATTAGACAACTTTACGCATTCAGTTATGACTTAGAAGTCTATTAGGCAACTTTACGCATTCAGTTATGACTTAGAAGTCTATTAGACAACTTTACGTGTGTCTTCGTGCGTTTGTTTATGGTTTAAACCGAGGACTGGGAACAAAAGTGAACAATGGGTCCTCAGTTTGCGGTTGTTTGCAAATATTCTTGATTGAAAAACTTGTACTAATCAAATAATAAAAGCCTAACAACAGAGGGAACAAAATAATTATGGAGGGTCTTCTTGGGCGATAACATGATATCGAATATCGCAATACATTTTTTTAAATTGATTTGATTACGATATTGAGAATCTTTTTAAGTTATCGAGATATCGGCAAATCGCGATATATTGCGATTAAAAAAAATCGGCAAATTAGAAGTCTTTTAAGCTTTTGGAAGCGAGAAACAAAAGCGAACTACTTCAGAAGTACATACACGCTCTGCAAACAAATTTGCGATTTATTGTGACCTGTGGTTATCGGCTCTAAAGCAATCATGCATGAATGAAAAAATAATTGCGATATTTGCCGATATATCGTGGATGAAAAAAAAAAAATCGATCCAAGTCTTCTCCATCCAATGAAATCCACTGCTTGTCAAAGACAGAACCTGACATTTTTTTGTCCTAAAAAAAGACGGGGTTCCCAGACTTTAGACATCATAGCTACCCACATCTCATCCATCTTACCTTAAGAATGTAGCCAGGAGTAATGGGTCAACTCGTCTGTACCTCTCATCGGGGATGTAACATCTGATAATCTCACTGACAAGGACTCCTACAATGAAGGTCGCTAAGCTGGACACGGCGCTGTACCACATAAAAGATATCTACATCGAAATTTGGAATTAACATTAAAGGAAAAGTAAAAAAGAAAAAAAAAAAAAATTCACCAATCTACAGGTATGAAATTTCTTAATCAAATGCACCTAAACAAATTGACTGGAGTTTTAAGGCCGGTTTATACAGGCCTGTGAGTGGGGTTTGATAAAAAAAGAGGAAAAAAGATGAGAACCTAAAAAAGACCCGGTGTCAATGGAGAACATCGTGAGTAGTAATCATGCACGTGTCACGTAGTGCACACATGGACGTAGAATACAAAATGGTGGTTGTTGTGGTGTGACGCACGTGTTGTTAGGCCGTATAATTCCTTGGCTACGGCCGGAAGTAACACGCAAGTCTATGGGAATTGACCGCAGCCGCTAGCTATTGGCTTCCGTAGGCACACTTTCCAGCCATAGCCAACAAAGTAGGACACAGCCGAAATACGGTGTGACGATCAGCCATACCGCTGGTTCGCGCGCTCTATATCCAACAGGCGGTATCTGGTGTGGGAACCAATGCACGGATCGCCGATCGAGATCGAGATCCGCGTGAAACAATAATTACACGCAATGCGCAATTTACAACAAAATAAAAAACGGATTTTTTTTTTCGGGCGGATTTAAAAAAAAAGCGGAAATTAAAATCGGGAGAGGAAATGAAAAAAGCGGAAATCCGCTAAAACGCGGAGATTTCACAGGCCTGTTTATAGCAAATTGAATCGTAACGTTGACAAATAAAACCGCACTCTGTTACCATTGTTAATGTAATTAAATTCGTTTCACTTTCACATTTGCATTAAGTATGAATCGGCCTTAGATGTTGCCCGATTTTTTTTTCAAATAAAAAAAAGTGTCTCTTTTAAAAAAGATTCCATGGATGCCGTCGTCTTAGCCAAAATAAACGAGACAGGTTTGCAGAGACGGATCAACGCAATACAACAAACTCTAAGCTGAACTCTATTCTGCTCAGTTTTTAAAATCCAATTATCAAATAAAACACCAATAATTTCATATTGAATGCAATTCTCAGGTTGTTTGCCGATGAGGTTTTTCTTGACCACAGACAAATTGTGCATGTGTTAAAGAGCAGATGCAGTGTTTGTGACATCAATGATGATTCGTATGCTGAATGTTTTCTGAGATTCTGACATCTTGACTTAATCTATACAATGCAAATTTTCAGGTTATTTGCCGATGAGGTTTTTTTTCTTCTGAAAATAATTTGACCGCAGACAAATTGTGTATGCGTTACACAGCACATGCAGTGTTTGTGACATCAATGATGATTCGTACGCTGAATGTTTTCTGAGATTCTGACATCTTGACTTACTCTATACAATGGAAATGCATCTTCTTTGATATCACCGTTCTCGTCTTGATGTGTGGATGCTCCTATTGTGATCCATAGGGACAAATAGAAACCAACCAGCATACCGAGCAACGCACCTCTGAATACAACAACAAAAAAATCAATTAAAACCCTAACTCCCTGTTACAGTTTGGCTACTGTTTAGGCTTCATCTCTTTATACTTTGGAAGTAATTTTTCTTCAAAGCTATAAGGATTTTATGAGGAAGTTAAAAATGTGTTGCAGGAGATTAAAAATATAGGTTTTATAGGTTAATATAGGTTTTTTTGGGGGAAATAAAGGTTCCCATTTTGAAATATAGGTTTTTATAGGTTTTACAGGTTTTATAGGTTCCACTGGGAGGCCTGCATCTGTTCTCATAATATGAACCAACTCGTCATGAAGGAGAGAACCCTATCATACCCTGTATTTGCTCTTCTATACAGCATCCCCAAGGAGAAGACACCGAGTAAAGGTCCTCCTATGCCCCCGAGCACAGTGTTAGCCATCTTGATGAGACTGCCGAGCTTCGATGCGAGGAAGGCTAGAGCGACGGCCAATACGCCATAACCAGCGGCTGCGTGTCCAAAACAAAAATGCATCATTCATATTAAATTAGAAATTTATGATGATATGTTAAAAGTACCCTCAGTTTATAGTTTGATGAAATTCTTGCGTCGGATGATAAACAATTGACTTAATTTTACCCTACACCGACGTGTGTATAGCACTGTATTCTCAGTGCTTTCCGAGTGTCTGTGGAAAAAAAACTACACAGGCGACTCGGGCGGGATTTGAACCCACGACCTGTGAAGTTTTTTCCACAGACACTTGGAAAGCACCGAGTATACAGTGCTATACACACGTTGGTGTAGGGCAAAAATTAAGTCGATTACCCTCAGATTCCACTATGCACTGCCTGGCCTGGAGTAAAGATGGATACCCAAGAGGGTAGAGATGGATGTTGTGTTCAATTACAGCCAACGTAGCGCTGAGTATGGCAGCACTGAGCTGTTAACTCCACAGGGAGCTGAGAAAGGATTGATATTGGCCTAATGACCAGGGGGAATAGGGCTGTGCGTTTTTCGGATATTTTTGGAACCGGACACCCGAAATCAGGAAACTTGGGATACCCGTTTTCATTTTTGTTGAAAACATGCCTCCTGTGGTGTACAAATACATGTACTGTAAATGGTAACAAATTGACTTTTATAACACAGAGGATACCATACTATCGATCTTTTCTTTATTGGAGTGTAATCTCTTGAATTTAAAGATAATTGTCTGTACAAGTGCATTGTTCAAGAGTCACAGATTTCTGTTCGCACCGCTCAAATGTTAAGTCTGAATTTTAAAAAGTCGTTTATGGGTAATTGGAACCGAAAAATGGAACCGGGTAATGACCGTTTCGGTCGGGTATCTGGATACCCGGATACCCAGCACAGCCCTAAGGGGGAATAATGTAAAGTGCTTAGAGTACCACATCGTGATAGATTTCTCGCTTTAAAAGACTCCAATATTATTATTATTATTATACACAGGTCTGACCTCATTTCTATGACTTACTGAGTATTTTTGAGATGACAGTGTCGCACCGGTCCTGTGCTTGGTTCACAGAACTTATACTTGGCGTTGAGATTGAGTTTGAGTTTGCTGAACTCTCGGTCGTGTTGGTTGTTACTTCTTCGCTGACCGTGGACTCGGCTCGGCTTTTATTTGGTCCTCTCCATGGTCGGACGATGTCCATTAATGTGACGGCTGCTAAGGCGTTAAGTCCTGATGACACGGTGCTGTAATAACAACGAAAGGAAACATTTAACTTTTTTTTGCATTTCAATTGTTCTTGGAACATTTGTTTGTATTTTACCAAAAATTTTAAGCAATTTTCATTTTTAAATGAAAATTGCAATTTTCCTCTTTAGAAAGGAAAACAAATATTTTAAAACAAAAAAATATATATACTTTTTTAGTTGAAAATTTCCCAAATATTCTTAATAATTTTAAGATTTTGGGCAATTTTTTTGAACAGTTTGAGATTTTGAGAAATATTTGTTGAAAACTTCAAAATTTGAAAACAATGGAGGACTCAAAATTATTTTTCATATGTAATATAAAGTGCTACAGAGGAGTTTATTTGAAGATTTTTTTTACTGGTCCTAAAAGGTGTGTGTGTGTGCGTGTGTGAGCGCATTCAAACAGGGGACATATAAGAAAAGGGACAATAGTTCCCGGTTGCTATCACAATGGAGAACAATATGTCCCCGCTTTTTTGGACAAAGGAATTTGACAAAGGATGTCCCCGATTGCAGGCGTTTACACACGTGTGTGTGTGTGTGTGCGTGTGTGAGCGCATTCAAACCGGGGACATATAAGAAAAGGGACAATAGTCCCCGGTTGCTATCACAATGGAGAACAATATGTCCCCGCTTTTTTGGACAAAGGAATTTGACAAAGGATGTCCCCGATTGCAGGTGTTTACACACGTGTGTGTGTGTGTGTGCGTGTGTGAGCGCATTCAAACCGGGGACGTATAACAAAAGGGACAATGGTCCCCGGTTGCTATCACAATGGAGAACAATATGTCCCCGTATTTTTGGACAAAGGAATTTGACAAAGGATGTCCCCGATTGCAGGTGTTTACACACGTGTGTGTGTGTGTGTGCGTGTTCAAGCACTGGCCGCGTTATGGGGACAGAGAACAAAAGAGGGATCCGGAATTACTTAGCTGTGGGGACATTTTCATTGTCCCCACAACGTTTTTAATCCCCAAAATCCTTTGTATTTTGTCCCCACAACGCCCCGTGCGGGATTGTGTGTGTGTGTGTGTGTGTACGTGTTTATGGTGTAAACCGAGGACACATAACAAAAGGGAACAATATGTCCTCAGTATGCGCACGGTGTCCTCGGTATGTAAACGTGTACAAATCTAATGGGAGAAGCCTCAAAAAGTTAGAGTCCAACAACAAAGGGAACAAAAGAGGGGAACAATAGGGTGTCCTCGGTTTACACCATATACACGACTGTGTGTGTATGTGTGTGTTCAAGCACTGGCCGCGTTATGGGGACAGAGAACAAAAGAGGGATCCGGAATTACTTAGCTGTGGGGACATTTTCATTGTCCCCACAACGTTTTTAATCCCCAAAATCCTTTGTATTTTGTCCCCACAACGCCCCGTGCGGGATTGTGTGTGTGTGCGTGTGTGAGCGCATTCAAACCGGGGACGTATAACAAAAGGGACAATGGTCCCCGGTTGCTCTCACAATGGAGAACAATATGTCCCCGTATTTTTGGACAAAGGAATTTGACAAAGGATGTCCCCGATTGCAGGTGTTTACACACGTGCGTGTGTGTGGGGGGGGGGGGGGGGTTGGTAATATACCGCCCATGAGAATTTCCAATAGTGATTAGGCTAAAGACATTTTAAAGAAAAAACATATTTTTGGGGGTTACAAACACCAGAATCTTTGGAATAACCTTACCTGAGTGTACCAGCAAAAAGACAAGCCACAAACAGACCCTGGATACCTGGTATCTTCCCAAACTCCATACTCACAAAATACACCAAGATCTGAGTAAAACAAAATTGCAGGACATTAACCCTCCTCCTCTCGCTGCACTTTTAGTGGCAAATAGCTACAGCGGTCAAAACCAGTCAACTGCCTGTTTTTGACGGTTGACCTAAATGTGCACCACACAGGGGCATTTTTTGACTGGTTTTTACTGTCATTTTGACCACCCTGAACAATACCAGACAATGCTTTTACCAGTCAAAACGGTCCACTCATTTTGACCTGTAAATGTAGTTAACTACATGTAAGGTTTGACAGCTAGTGTTTGACTTTTAAGTGCACTAGATGTACCTTGGGAAGTATACCAACATTTTGGTTAATGAAAAAATACTTCAACGGTGTTCAGAAGAACACAAGACCCGTCAACAAAGAAGTTAACTTATAGATAGGCTGCAATAACATCTAACTGGAAAACTGAATGGGCCAACACAATAATAAATCAAGCCCAATTGAATTCGGTAATATAAATGAATCTTAATTTTCCCCCCTCAATATTCCATATCTGAATCATTGCAATCTGGTTGAATTACCTGATCTGAGCTTTTGTAGTTGGGCGTGTAATGAGGTTGTGGTCCGCCGTTGTTCACCATGGTCGTAGCTATATAATAAACAAAACACAAAAGGCGTTATTTGACTCCAGTATCAGCTCTGTGCACAGCCTCATGAGGGCACTATTTCTTCAGCAATGTCAGAGCCGTGTATAGAAAGTGTTGCGACATAAGTGTTACCAAACATCTGGACTCAAACGTTGGCAGTAACTCTTGTTACACATGTAAACTGGGAACACAATGGATTCGCGTGGCAGTGTACATGGATCAGCAGCCATTATGAGTCCAAATCTCTTAGTTATTGCATCTCTCTCAATACACAGATCTGAACCACAAGATGGTGGATTTAGCTGATTTTGGATCCAGGGGGAATGCAGTTGAATACTTCAAAATTTTGGAAAGACTTAGAAGATTTTGTCATCAGGAGAATGCACACATGGTTTATAAAAAAAAAGGAAATAAAACAAAAATAAATAAAATTTAAAAAATTTATCAATACAACAAAAAGTTACAATTTTATTTTTTTAATTTAAAAAAATTAAAAACCCAAACAAAACAATAAAAAGTAATTAAAAAACAATAAAAAGTAATTAAAAAACAATAAAAAGTAATTAAAAAAACAATAAAAAGTAATTAAAAAAACAATAAAAAGTAATTAAAAAACAATAAAAAGTAATTAAAAAACAATAAAAAGTAATTAAAAAACAATAAAAAGTAATTAAAAAACAATAAAAAGTAATTAAAAAAAAATAAAAAGTAATTTAAAAAAATAAAAAGTAATTAAAAAACAATAAAATGTAATTAAAAAACAATAAAAAGTAATTAAAAAACAATAAAATGCAATTAAAAAAACAATAAAAAGTAATTAAAAAACAATAAAATGTAATTAAAAAAACAATAAAACATTATTAGAAATGAGCTTAACTTATTCAAAATAAAACATAATAACATGCCAAATTAAGTACATTTTTATAAAAACATTCGGTAAACTTCTGACACATTATAGTTGTTTAGCCGCATGCACTTTCAGTTCCGTCATTCAGAATAATGACTTTTTATGACTGCTTTTGATCCAATCCAATTTTTAAATTAAAAAAAAAAAATTGACTCAATACGCAGCTACCAGGTTGATTTGTGCATAAAAAAAACATTTATAGGGACAGTATCGTCACTATCTGAGCAGATTTTCAACAGGGCATGGAATCGGTGTCTTAGTTTAAGATGAACACAGTGAGTGAATATTACTGGCTCATTTATGCAGCAGCAAGGGTTTATGACTTTATCATGTGGGGTATTACTTTCTGTTACTGAGTTAATCTAAAACTAGCACTCCGATTCCATGCCCTGTTGACCGTGACGATATTGTCCCTGTAAATGATGGTACAATGATGATAATGTACACAAAACTGCTTCTATGAGTATGCTTACTCTCTTTGAATCAAGATACATTGAAGGGATGGTACAACATTGGTAATGTTGGCCAAACTGCTTCTATGAGTATGCTTACTCTCTTTGAATCAAGATATACATTGAAGGGAAGGTACAACATTGGTAATGTTGGCAAAACTGCTTCTACGAGTATGCTCTCTTTGAATCAAGATATACATTGAAGGGAAGGTACAACATTGGTAATGTTGGCAAAACTGCTTCTACGAGTATGCTTACTCTCTTTGAATCAAGATGTACATTGAAGGGATGGTACAACATTGGTAATATTGACAAAACTGCTTCTATGAGTATGCTTACTCTCTTTGAATCAAGATATACATTGAACGGAAGGTACAGCATTGGTAATGCTGGCAAAACTGCTTCTATGAGTATGCTTACTCTCTTTGAATCAAGATATACATTGAACGGAAGGTACAACATTGGCAATGTTGGAAAGACTGCTTCTATGAGTATTCTTACTCTCTTTAAACAACCAATCTGTGTAAGTTTCAGCTCAATGCGGAGTCTAAGTCATGAGAAAAGAGTGATAAAGCCTTCAGAATTTTTACAGGTCATTATCAGTGTTGTGTATTCCCTTTAAATTACAAGTAGTCTTACTTGCTGTAGTTGAATTCAGGGCGGGATGCAATGATGTTGCTAGATCTAAAAGATGACAACAGACAAAAGATGAAAGTATGTTGACGGCATCAATGAAATTATTCACCCACTCAATAGATTCAACAGTGGGTTTCTCTGCAATGTGCAGAATCAATGTTATTGTGACTGGCTCTGGCAAAACCCTAAACTTGGACCCAACTTTTCAGAATGACCTCCCGATTTTATCGTGAAAATTAACAATGTTCCCAACAACGTTTTAGGATTTTTCTTTTTCCATCAAAATCTAGAGAAAGTGCTCTAACTCTATATGGTGACATGAAAACCTCAAACTGGTCCACGGGGTTAAGTTTTTGACCTTTTCAATGGCTGTTACGCATAATGGTAAATGCCGAAAAGTTTCAGGTTTTGCCAGAGTGGGTCACAAATATACCTCAAAATCAGACACAAATAGCCCAAAATATGCATTTATGCATGAACCTTTTGTCTGTCCATGTGTCTGTCTATTTTTGTTCACAGACTTTACCAATGTAACCCTATCAAGGCTGGGGGGGGGGGGGTGGGGGGGGAGGGTTCATTGTGCCCCCTCCATATTTTCTGTATTCTTCAGCCGATTTTCATGAAACTTCGTAGGTGTGTTCAGTTTGACACGATCTATCAAATGAGGCCATGAAAACTTTCATAGGTCACCGTAAGAGTGCGCTATACTCATTTTTTCCTCATTTTTGGGGGTAAAACTTCCTTAATTGTTATCAGTTGGCCGTGAAGTTTGGCACACATGTTGGCTTCAGCATGATCGGACAAAGCGTTCTGGAGATATACAGGGGTGTGATCGGGCAGTTTCGAAATATCCACGTAAATTTTGCTAGGGGTATTGGGGCCGCTGTTGTGAACAGCGCTGGGGTGAAATCTATAGTTCTGAGCGTTTGCTTTGCTTTCCTTTATTGCTTAAATCTTTAAAATCAGGAGGATCACAACATTGCGATTTGTAAAAATCCGAAAATCCGGACAAATCACACCCACGATTATAAAAAATGTCATGGGGGGGGGGTCCCCTCCCAGGATTGATAGGGTTAAGCTATTGCTATGAGGCCGCCATTTTTTGAAAACACAACAGGCACTCAGTGTCACAGCAGTGCTGAAAGTGCACAAAATTCCAAATCCCACACCTTGCCCCAGAAAACAAGTGGTTACCTTACAAAATTTACTGATTGGTAACCAAACACTCAGTTAACAAGACAACACAAAAAAAAAATTAAGAGGACTGACTTTTGGAAAGTTCAGGAATTCCGTCAACTTTTATGCATAAATCACTGATTTGCTCATGAATATGCAAATTCTCATTGGTATATAGGCCAAACCGTATCAAAAAAAGGTATAGAAACACACACAAGTTGGCAATTCAAAGGTACAAAATTGATGTCAAGAAAAAATAAAGTCACAAAAATTCCTATTTCATAGGCCATTTTAATTTGTTTTAATGCATATTTGCCCTGAACAAGGCCAAAAGCCACTCAAGGTACAGTGCTACAATAGAAGTCAAATAAAATGTAAATAGACTCAGAGGAGCTGAATATGGGAATTGAGATTCCTCTTGAAACAGGATAGATCGTAGGATGAAGGGAAACATGCACCAGGCAAGAATTCCAAAGAGATCCAGCACGTAGGAGAGAAGCTATTAGTATGGGTACAGCTAGGGTGTAGGGGTGAGAACAGGCAGAAAGCTGAGATTCACGCTCAAACACCCTAACAGGAGGGAACCAAGTTGGATAGACCGGTGGAACATTTACCATGATAATATATCTGTGAAACAAACTAAGGGTGGCAACAGACCTACGGTGTGAAAGTGATTGTATAACGATGAGCCCAACTTGTCACCAATAAAATTAACAATACGCTTCTGCATCCTATATCTAATAAAGATAAGGGGGGAGGGCCAAAGTCATGGTACAGCCAAGCCTTTGAGAAGCCTGGCCAGGCCCAGGCTACCTGACCTCCTAATTGTCTTTTGTGAGTCCTAATCCTGTAACAATACAGTACCTGCCAATCAACACAACCTGGGCTTCTGGAGGGCCTAGCCCAGGCAAGCAGAGCTCATTATATAGGCCAGTAGGCAGGGGAAAAGCCTGGGCCTGACCGGGCTTCTCAAAGGCTTGGCTGTACCATGACTTTGGCCCTTGTCCCTAAGTGACATGCAGAAGCACCAGCCCTAATGTGACAACAGTACTCTATTAGGGTACGTATATTTGTTTTATACAAATACATGATAGGAAACTCACTGTTATAGTATGCAAATAAGACTAATCCAATAAGACCAACTAGTGTCAAGACAATGAAGGTTCCTGGTAGACCAAACCATACCGACCTGTCAAACAAATCAACAACAGTTTTGAGAATTATATGGAAAAGGTTCAGGGGTGTGATTTGACAAAAGTAACAAAATCCTGAAAAATGGGTAGCGGGCCTGGGTCTCCCTTGGGTCTAGAGGACAAATGCCCCCTGAACCTCCTGTGGGTAGCAGGCCTGGGTCTCCCTTTGGTCTAGAGGACAAATTCCCCCTGAACCTCCTGTGGGTAGCAGGCCTGGGTCTCCCTTTGGTCTAGAGGACAAAGCCCCCTGAACCTCCTGTGGGTAGCAGGCCTGGGTCTCCCTTTGGTCTAGAGGACAAAGCCCCCTGAACCTCCTGTGGGTAGCAGGCCTGGGTCTCCATTTGGTCTAGAGGACAAATGCCCCCTGAACCTCCTGTGGGTAGCAGGCCTGGGTCTCCCTTTGGTCTAGAGGACAAAGCCCCCTGAACCTCCTGTGGGTAGCAGGCCTGGGTCTCCCTTTGGTCTAGAGGACAAAGCCCCCTGAACCTCCTGTGGGTAGCAGGCCTGGGGCCGATTTCACAAAGAGCTAAGATTGATCTTAACTATGTATCAATCTTAATTGCTTAGCAAAGTGTGATGTCACAATACAAATCACTATGGTAATACTAACAACTCATCTTAAGATGAATCTTAGTGCTTTGTGAAATCGAGCCCTGGGTCTCCATTTGGTCTAGAGGACAAAGCCCCCTGAACCTCCTGGGTGTTTAATTTTGGAGGATTTTACAGACTCTCCACATCTAAAACTAGAGGTTTGGACACAATACAGGCTACTTCTTTCTTTCCTTGGTGGGTATATCTCTTCTTTCAAAAACATTGAGTCAAATGGAGACTTGAAATCAGGAAAAATCCTGAAAAATCAGTACATATGATACAGATTAGTCATGTTATAATTCATTTGGGAAATAATTTTACAAATCTTACTTAAATGACAGCACCTCTGAATACCATCATCAACTTTACACTAAGTAAGTTTTTTTTATAAAACTTTTATAATTTATGTATGTTGAAATAACCAATAGTGTAACAGGGGTTTTAAAGTTATCATAAAAATGCCTACTTTTTGGCTTCTTTGAGGTTTTTTGCTGTCAAGAATCGCTGGACGGATACCTGGCTGACGGCCCAGACAGTCAATGTGTTGAAGTTTCCTCCAATGATCAATCCCCAGAAGGACAGTCGATGGGTCGGATCAGGGGAAAAACTGCACAAGAAAACAAATCACTCTTTCATTAAACATGAGGGTGTTTTTTGGCTTTTAACCCTCCTGGAGGCCACTCCGATCCACAAAATTCTGTTCTTTAGCAACCTTCAGTACATACATGTACAAGCCTGCTGTCCTTTCCAAGTAATCTTACAAAATCAACTGTGTGCCACCCAAGGCCACTGTAAATGTTCGAACATATTAGTATGGCATACAATGCATCGATGGGAGACCCTGCAATCTCAGTGGGGTGACAGTGCACAGAAGGGTAACCATAGGAGGCCACTGGCAACAGCTAATGGCTTGGAGTGGCCTGAATGGGTTGTTTCAAAAATTGCACTGATTGTAGGAGGGCTAAAGAAGGTGGATGGGGTGCAAAGGTGGCACATTAAAAATTAACAATTTACGATTTCCTTCCAGTTTTGAGTCAACATACCTTCCTTTTGATTGCTTAACCCTTGCCCATCCCTTCAGCCATCCCGAGACAAAAATTAAACAGTGTGCGATTCTCCCACCTTTGTCTAAAGGGACAATATCGTCACAATCAACAGGGCGTGGAATCGGAGCACTAGTTTTAGATTAACACAGTGACTGAAAATAATACCCCGCGTGATAAGGTCGTATTACCGTTGTTGCTGCTGCATAAATGAACTAGTAATTTTCAGTCACTGTGTTCAATTTAACCCGAACCCCCTAGGTGTTCTGGCTAGGAACCTTCGTGAATCCTCCAAAATCCATCAGTGCACTTTTGGAAACATACCCTTGTCTTCAAAATGCACCATGCATTTTCGTTGATCTTTCATATTCAGCACTTACGGCCTGTACTTCTTGCCAGGTAGTAATTTTGCCCCATTTGAAGAGGTGAAAGTACCAGTGTCCAACAGTGCTGAATCTTTCCCAAAAAAGTGCCCCTTGGAGGATTTTGCAGGATATGGGGTGGTTAGGGTTAAACTAGGACACTGATTCCATGCCCTGTTGAAAACTGGCTCTGATCGTGACGATATTGCCTCTTTAATATGACAAAATATCAACAAATTGGTCCACCTTGATTGATGGGCACTTACTCAAAGAAGTTGAGGTGTCCCCGTTCGTAGTTGTAGTCCCAGATATACTTCATACCCCCCGCCTGCACGATACCCATGATGGTGATTGTGATTAGGGAGCCGAAGAGAACGACAAACTGAAACACGTCAGTCCAGATGACTGCTTTGATTCCACCCTACAGAGAGAAATTACAACAACAAAAAATAGTTCTCCAAAGTAAAGCTCTCAAATAATAATAATAACTGGATTTATAGAGTGCCAAATTATCAAAGGATACAAGGCGCTATATTAGGGAGGAGGGCCGAAGTCATGGTACAGCCAAGCCTTTGAGAAGCCTGGCCAGGCCTAGGCTACCTGGCCTCCTAATCTGTCTTTTGTGAGTCCTAATCCTGTAACAATACAGTACCTGCCAATCAACATAACCTGGGCTTCTGGAGGGCCTAGCCCAGACAAGCAGAGCTCATTATATAGGCCAGTAGGCAGGGGAAAAGCCTGGGCCTGGCCGGGCTTCTCAAAGGCTTGGCTGAACCATGACTTTGGCCCTGGTCCCTGACAAAGAAAGGAGAGGGACCAAGAAGACAAAAGAAAGAGAAATAAACCAGCTACGATTTGGGGAAAAGATAGGTCTTGAGAGGCTTTTTGAAGGACAGAAGACTGTTTGAATTTCTGATGGGGATGGGTAGGCTATTCCATAAACGGGGGGGCGGCAATGGAAAAGGCCCTGTCACCAGCCTATTTATGTGATTTGTGGACGACAAGGGTTTCACCATCAGAAGAACGAAGGGAGTATGAATAGTTCTTGTAACCTTGCTATCAAATCTAGCAACTCTACCGCGGTGCACCCATCTGGATTTTCTTCCACACAAATCTATGTGACCAAAACGAGGCTGGGAGGACAATAGGCTGGTGCCAGTTATGCACTGAGATTCAGGGCTCTTAACGTACTTGTGAACAGGGAATCTGACAGAAATGGCTGCAGCGTGATAATCTATCTATGTCCCATAGCTTGGAGGCCGTTGGGGCAACATCTTGATGGCTCTTCATGAAGCATCTTTGTCCATCATGGTCGTTGCTGTGGGTGATACTACTACACTTGGTGGCACCCATCTCCTCTCCAAGTCTTACTTAATTAGCTACCAGAGACACAGGGGTAAACCCCTACTCTTGCACGGTAAGTGTCATTGTGGGTTCTTTGACGTGCACTGATTTTTGTAGTACATGGGACCTACGGCTTAACGTCCCATCCGAAGGACGAAGCAATTATGGTCAAGTGTCTTGCTCAAGGACACAAGCTCCGCGACCGGCCAGGCCGGGATTCGAACCCACATTCTGACGCCACCAGAAGTTGAATCTGATGCATTAGACCGCTCGGCCACGACGCACCAAGCGTGACAAAGGTCAACCCAAAAACAGAAAAGTGTGAACCTTGCTGATTGCCGCAAAATTCAACAGCACTTCTTTTGTTTACTGTCCAATGCTACAAAATCCAACATCATTTTGGCATTTTGGCATTTTGTGGGGCTGAACAGGGTTAGGGTTGATTCCAAAACTGACATGCATTTGCCAATGCATATCTGGTGCTTGGGGGATAACCCTGTGCAAGTGAACAAAATAAAAAAAATACCAGGCAACTCAAGACGGGAATTGAACCAAGGACTTTCTCACTTGAGAAATACAACCGAACCTGTTACTGTGAATTGTTGAAGGAAGTATGCACCTCTGATAGTCCACATAAGTTTTTAACCTAACTAATCTCGACTCGAGTGGGGACTTTTTATTGACACTTTTGTTGTCAATTCTACACAGATGAAACCGAGCCACTAACCCTAACCACACCATATCCTCCAAAATCTTCCAAGGGCACTTTTTTTTTGAAAAAAAAAAAATCAGTCCTGTTGGAAACTGCTACTTTCACCTCTTCAAATGGGGCAAAATTACTACCTGGCAAGAAGTACAGGCCATAAGTGCTGAATATAAAAGATCAACGAAAATGCATGGTGCATTTTGAAGATAAAGGCATGTTTCCAAAAGTGCACTGGAGGATTTTGGTGGGTTCAGGAAGGTTCCGAGAAAGAATACCTAGGGGGTTAGGGTTAATATTAAAATTTACAGAAAAAAAAGGGGAAAAAATGGAAAATTTTACTTACTAGTGCGGTATATATAGTGCAGATGGCTCCTGTTGTAAGCACAGTAGCAAAGACTGGGAATTTGGTTGCTAAAAGAAAAAGGAATATTTTTACAAAGATCATTTAAAATAATTTAACAAAACAAAGAAAACATACACAGACTCAATGTCTAACTCTCATACGAGGGGAAAAATGCACTTATAAGTGTGATACACAGGGAAAGGTAGCACTGCCCCCAAATGAGGAGTTACACCAGGCTGTGGAATTTCCGCCAGGCCTGGTCCCGGCCTTGGTACCCCTTCAATTCTGATATTCTGATGGAAGTGGCCTTTGCTCAGGAAGAGTGGCCTTGCCCTGATAAGAATGAAATTCCTGGCCTGCCACATTGCCAAATCAAGGAGAAGGCTCATGAAGAAGTATGGTAAATTTACAATCATGGCGATTGTGATTGGAAATCTCTTTTTCTGTTATGAAAATCTCAACTTTCGGGGAATTACATGGAAAAGGGTACTGACCAGTGTAATATATATAGTGCTGATTAACCCTCCTACTATAGCTGCACTTTAGTGGCACGTGGTCAAAATCCGTCAACTGCCTGTTTTGACTATTGACCCAAATGTGCACACAGGGGCATTTTGGACTGGTTTTTACTGTCATTTTGACCACCCTGAAACAATACAAGACGATGCTTTTACCAGTCAAAAAACGGTCGACTCATTTTGACCTGAAAATGTACCCACTACACGTAAGGTTTGACAGTGTTCGATTTTTAAGTGCACTATTCAATTCATTTTTTTTTTTTCAATTCAATTCATTTTATTTCCATATCAATACCATTGGAAGCAAACAAAATTATTATAACAAAACAAAAGAAGCAAAACTAATAAGAGAAGTGATAATCATGAATTATATAGATACGAGTGGTATGATATGGAGGGGGCTCATATAAAGCAAGCTTGTTAATTATGAGCTCCCTATAAGTATAACTGGAAGTGAACTGTTCACGTTCTCGAGATCAAGAACGTGAACAGAGCACAAGCGAAAGATTTTAGGTTGGTACAAGACAAACACGTAAACGCATAAAATAAACAAATGCACAAAATAAGCAAAAGAAAAGGCAGTATCAAATAAATTTTACAGTATAAAAATAGAAAAATGTTTTTAGATGACATTTTAAATTACATACATCAGTAATCAACTTGCAGAAATATTTTAAACCAAAAAACTTCATAACAGCATCAAACGCACATGGATAATAAATTCAAACATCTGAACTTACATATAAGCCATTGAAATAAAAATTTGATATGTACATGCAGGCGCAGGTTAGAAATTATTTTATGAGAGCAAAATAGGAATTAATGATACACGTAATGCCTAAATAAATTGAAATGCATTGAAATGCATGCTATTCAGGAATACAAGAGTAGGCTACTATGAACATATCATTAAATAAATTAAGTATAAGTTTATGGATACTTATAGTTATTTAAAATTAATCTCCTAAAATTATATTTAAAAGAATTTAAGGTTTTGTGGTTGGTAAGGGGTGTATTAAGAGAGTTCCATAATTTCGGCCCATCATACTTGATTGATTTCTGGGCAAGATGAGTACGAGTAAATGGTATGTGATAATGAGAGGCTTGACGAGTTGAATAGGAATGAACATTTGTATTTCTAGAGAAAATGGTAGCAAGACTATATGGAATTTCATTGTGGGCGAGTTGAAACATAAATATGCCAAGGTAGTAATTATAAAGGTCTTTAACTTTTAATATTTTATTTTGGAAGAAAAGCGGATCGGTATGTGCAATAAAACTAGATTTTGTAATAATACGAAGGGCCTTTTTTTGGAGGAGAAATAATCTATTAAGAATTGTTTGGGCGGCATTTCCCCATGCTAAAATACCATAGTTGATATATGACGAGATTAAAGTAGTATAGAGTGAAAATAGAATATGTTGGGGGAGATAGCTTGAGCCTATTAATAATACCTATGTTTCTTGAAATGATTTTACATAGTCTATGTGAATTCTCAAAGATAGCTTATTGTCTATATGTAACCCTAGGAATTTGACACTAGTGGTTTGACTAATTACGTCATTATTAATTAAAATGTCCTTTGGCAACACGTCGTGGGTATTACTGAATAGCATGCAATTAGTTTTATTTACATTTAATGATAATTTATTGCATTTAATCCAGTTATATATGAACACAAGTTCAGCATTAACTGTGTCAATAAGAATATCAATATTTGGATGACTAAAAAATAAGTTTGTATCGTCCGCATAAAGTATACATGTAAGAAGATTAGAGGAATTAGAAATATCGTTAATATATATTAAAAAGAGCAGAGGACCAAGAATTGATCCTTGTGGTACACCACACGCCAGGAAATGTGGTTTTGAATTACTGCCATTTATACAAACATATTGTTCTCTATTTGTAAGGTAACTTTTGAACCACTCCAGAGGCCTTCCTCGTATCCCATAATGATTTAACTTGTACAAAAGTACATCATGATTTAGAGTATCAAAAGCTTTAGAAAAATCGAGGAAAACCTCTAGAGTGTGTTCAGCATTATCTATCCCAGTAATGACCTTATTTATTAAATGAAGAACAGCACGAGTTGTAGAATGTTTGGCTCGGAATCCAAACTGGGAGTTTTTAAGAATGTTATGTTTATTCAAAAAAGTAAGAGTCTGAGTGTATACAATTCTTTCAAAAATTTTGGAGAAGTTTGTAAGAATAGATATGGGTCGATAATTGCTCATTAATTAAAGAAATGTCACCTTTTTTATAAATCGGAATAACCTTGGCAATTTTTATATCTTTTGGTACAACACCAGTTGAAAGAGATAAGTTGATAACATAATTAAGTGGTTCAGCAATTTGTGAAATTACTTTTTTAATTACAAAGCAATTTATAAAATCAAAACCCTTACTTTTATTGTTAGACATATTTTTTACAACTTCAATAATCTCATGTTTGGTGGAAGGGGCAAAGAACATAGATTGTGAATTGGATTGCTGGAGGTAATCATAGAAATTGGTATTACATTGAGGGACATTGTCAGCTAAATTTGGACCCAAATTAACAAAGAAGTTATTAAATAACTCTGCACTCATCAAAGGATCATCAATCAGTTTCCCATTATGAGATATTCCAGAGGTTTTGACATTTGAAGAGTTTTTGTTCAAAACTGAATTTATAGTTTTCCAAGTGTTTTTAATGTTGTTTTTTTCCTCATCAAATTTAGTCAAGTAATAATTTTTTTTGCATTTCTTAACACACTTGTAAGAACGTTTCTGTATCTTGTGTACATAAGATGATTATTATCACTTCTATTTTTTATGAACTTACAATAAAGCTTATTTTTAAATTTTATGGATTTGAGTAGAGAAATGGATATCCATGGGGAATTTGGCTTAAGTTTGCTATTCTTTTTATTAACAGTGGTTATATTAGTTTGATGTACATTACTAAATATACTGTTAAAGTTAATAAAGGCAATATTGACATCATCTGTATTATAAACAGAAGACCAGTCAGCAGAACGAAAACCTTGTTGAAGTTTATTTAGAGACTCTGGGGTGTATAATTGAAAGTGCTGATGAAATTTGGATTATGGATATTTGAATTTGATTTAGAAGTAGGTATTGAGGCTGCAACTGGAAAATGATCAGATATATCGGATATTAATATAACAGATTTGGGAGGTGGTAAAACATTTGTAAATATATTATCAAGTAAAGTAGCAGAGGTTTTCGTTATTCTAGTGGGCTTATCAATAAGCGGAAGAAATGACATGGAGTAAATTGTATCAAGAAAACCTTGAGCAATATTGCAATTCTCATATTCTAAAAGATTAATGTTAAAATCCCCAGTAAGAATACACCGTTTGTTTTCTGAAGAAAGACTGGCCATTATATTACGAAACATTGCCATAAAATTAAGATAAGAAGCTTTGGGTGGCTTATAGACTACACCAACAACAGTATTTTTAATGGGTGGATTTTTAATTTCAATAAAAATGGTTTCAATAGAGTCAGTGGAATAATAGAGGTCCTGTCTTAAATTATATTGAATATTAGACTGTATGCAGAAAGCAACCCCACCTCCAGTTTTATGCGGTCTATTATTAAAGACTAGTTTATAACCCGGTAATGAAAATATATCAGGGGATGTATCTTTGAGCCAGGTTTCTGAGAGAGCAATGAGGGAGAATTCACTGATGGACTGGAGGAGAACTTTTAACTGTTCAAAATTTTTGGGAAGACTTCTGATGTTAAGATGAAGTAGAGTGAGATTTGGATCAGTACTGCAAAAGTTGTTTATAAATTCAGATTCAGTGGAATAGGTGCAATCATTAATGAGCGGACGCGTAATATCAGTATCTGCATTGAGATTTAGATTTGACAAACTAGTAAGCAAGGGAAATACCTTGGCAAGTACATCAACATTTTGACTGATTTTTGACCCTTGCAGAACACAGGAGGGATAATTCGGTTATAAGACGAAGGGATAAAAACACCACGTGATGATCGAATAATCTCACCTGCTTCTAAGGCTAACGCGGGAGCATACAGGACAATGGCTAAGTACAGGAGAGTCTGAAGAATGAAAAGCAAGGCTCCGATTGAACGAACTAACGGACTGAACCGTTTGTGTAGATACTGAAATAAAAAACAAACATTGAATAGTCAGTGAATTCAGATTCCTTCAGTTTTGGAAGACTGACCTGGGTTCAGATATCAATTGTAACTGATTGGCTACTTTAGTCAACAGCACACATACCCCCTGTTGCTTACCATTGGAAACTGTAGTTGACCAAGGTCACCATACACACAGCACTTAATTGGGAGTATCATGACCAGCTTTTAAAACAGCTGTATTTTTTCCCTTCTTCGCAGTCCATACCCATGCTATATATGGTTGGAAAGACCGATTCCTTATCTTTCTAATGGTATAGCCCAACCTACATGCTGCTATTATAGAAATCAGACATAATACAAGTCAATCCTTTCAATGGCTATTTGTGCTATGGAACGCCATACACATGTGTACAAAATGCTCTGTTTGTGAAACAAAGTCTGGGGATCAGGAAGTAAAATAAATAACCCGATCATTTTATATGCAATGCCAATGATTTTGGTATCGTATGAAAGGGAATTTCATAAGCAACAATCATTTCATTGAATGTATCTTTCTCCAACAAATCCTTCATGATGAAAAACGAGTTTAGAAAAAGTGCCTGTAAATGGATGCATACTGTTGTGCAATAATGTGTGAATTCATGCATGACTGGGCAAACAATTCGGTAACCAGTGGGACATCCTGTTGAAACTACTCAGTAATGAAAGGGTTAAACTTTTGTTACGTGTTAAATTTTCAACAGGTTTATTTTGTAAAGAATTGTACACCACTGGTGTACAATTCATCCATACTTTCTAAATGCATCCATACTTTATAAGGCAATCGTTAAAAAATTGAAAGACGATTTAATTGTCAAATGGTTGAGACTATGGTCTGTCATGGAGGAAGCTTCCTCCATGGGTCTGTTCAATGCTTGAACACACCCTGCCTAACAAAAGGGCTATGAAGGGATTACTGTTTATTTGTGTACAGAGGATTAGTGAAGGATAAGCAGGGCCAGTGCCAGACTACAGTCTCTGCTTTGTAGGTATTAGGACCTTCAATTATCACTTCTTTTGTCTGCTTCCAGAAGCTGTTCCACACAAAAAGGACAGCTTTTACATCTGGTAAACAAAGGAAGCAAGCTTAACCCTCCTACGCCCAGGCTGAAATTTGGCCCAGTAAGCACCGCACCCACAGACAGTCACTTGAGTATTTTTGGTTGCATTGCCAATTGTTCACACATGTGTATAAGAGTGCTGGAGATAGTGGCAAAGTCAAACACACTTGTGTATGTCTTACAAGTTATATGCAGAGTCACACAGAGCTGTGTATGTACTGCATAAGTTAGCAGCAGACTCATATACAGTCGAGTGGTTTTGGTTTGACCTCCTACCATAGCCACATGTCCTTGCATTTATTTGAGTGCACTGCACAAAGTCAATGGGTTGGGAGTTACATACAAATTTTGAGTGTCTTTGATTGTTAAACCTATAGGAGGGCTAATGAATAGTTTTGGCCAACGGTTTAACGATTGCTCAATGGACACTAACAGGACCAGACGCCAAAGAATCAAGAGAGATCTGCAGAAACCACAGAGCAAGGACCTTGCTCTATGCACAAACCAACCTTTGAAAGTTTCAGCTCGTTAAAAAAATTTACAACAAATTTTTGTTTAAATCTGAACATTATCAAAAATCGTTTTTGAAAGGCAAACAAATACCTTACAATTAAATGTTTCAAAAATAAATTGTCAGAAGCTTGATTAAACAGTGAATAATAATAATAATAATAATGTGGACTTATATAGCGCACGTACATGTATCCACCAAACTGGTGCTCAAGGCGCATTACATTATTACCCCTGCTCATCAGGCTCATAAATCATTCCTGAAACCATCTCAGCTCCCTGGGGAGTATACAGCTCAATTGCTGCCATTACAGCGCATATAGGGCTAATCAAACACAACAACCAACTCTGCCCTCACAGGTACCCATTTTACCCCAGGGTGGAGAGAAGCAATTATGGTAAAGTGTCTTGCTCAAGGACACAAGCACCCCGGTCACGGCTGGGATTCGAACCCACATTCTGACAACTCGGCCATCAGAACACAAATCCGACGCACTAAACCGCTCGACCATGGCACCTCAAAGAAATTAATGATGAGTCCACAACAAATTTCCTGTAAAATCAAACTTCTCACAAATATTTTGTGAAATGTTTCAATTTTCCTCATTTGTGACCTGTCACCACAAAATGAGCGTAAAGTCAGAAATTTAAACAATCGATTTCTTGGTATTTCTGGATTCAGTAGAACAAGAGCTTTCCAATGATATATAACACTTGGGGTTGCAGCGATTCCCCAGAGCACCAGAGGGGGATTTGTGGCTTTGTTTCCGTCTTTGTTTCAAGTTGTTTGTCAGAACACGATAAATGCTACCAATGAAATTGGCCTGAAATTGAGGTTTTTAATTGTCTGATGGAACTGAAAATTTGGAATTCGATATAAGGAGATTTACAAATTGCAAATATAATAACAAAAACAAATTAGACCTCCCCTCCGATTTGTCACTTTCCCCACTGTACTGTGAAATGGTTTAATGCGATTTTACGCTCATTTCATTGTAACAGGTCACAATTGTTTTCCTTTCCTCAAGTCAAAAAGCGACGTTGCATGAAATTGTTTTTTTGAAATTACTGTCAAAAAAATATGGGCAATTTACATCATTCAAGTTAATACTGTTACTTAAGGCCTTTAACAGCAATTCATAAATGCCCAAAACAGTTTAGTAAATCTGATTGGACAAAATGCAATCACACGGAGGTGTGTTAACTGATGGTATAGACTGGCTTATCATGATCAGAACAGCGCGTATGTGACAGCTGGTGAAGTTTTGTGCGACGTGCGACACGGATTTGAATCAGAGTGACGAAGATTGGCATCACGCACCCGACTCATGTACTTTGGAAGTGTTTCGTGTGTCCCCAAAACGTGAATTTACCCATTTCTATTTGGCTTTATTCAATAATTTTTTTTTTGTTTATTTACATTTTGAAAACGAAATCGATACGGGCATTTATGACAATAACAGTTTTGACGCTTGGTCTTTACCGCTGGTTAATGAAAAGTTTTGTGCGTGGTCACGGCTGATAAGGACCTCGCCTTTGGCTCGGTCCTTATCGCCCATGGCCACGCCCAAAACTGGTCGTTAACCTGCAGTAAAGACTGCACGACATATTGTTATTCCCTTCATCAGACCCCGCTAAACTTACATCATATGCACTCGTTACTCCCAGCCCATGAAAGACAGGTATGAAGATTATAGCGGTGACTGGAATAGCGATGAAGAAACTCCAGATGACCATCCAGTACTGGATACCGTAGGTGAAGACCTCGGCGGGGATGCCCAGAATGGTGATTGCCGAGAGGTAGGAGGCAATGACCGAGATAGCCACAGGGATGCTTCTCATGCTGCGATCTGCCATCAGAAACCTGAGGTGATGATGCAACGAACCCATGGCAATCAAAAAGAGATGCATCCGTCTTAAATGCAGACTTGACCCTAACCCTAACCCTAACCCTAACGACCCCATATCCTGCAAAATCCTCCAAGGGGCATTTTTTTGGGAAAAAAATTCCAGCACTGTTACTACCTGACAAAATTACTACCTGGCAAAATTACTACCTGGCAAGAAGTACAGGCCATAAGTGCTGAATATGAAAGATCAACGAAAATGCATGGTGCATTTTGAAGATACGGGCATGTTTCCAAAAGTGCACTGATGGATTTTGGAGGATTCAGGAAGGTTCCTAGCCAGAATACCTAAGGGGTCAAGGTTAATTAACCAGTTGACGTCGGGAATATTTATTTTTTTTCCGGTCCCCCGTGCGGGTTTATTTTCAGTGAAAAATCTGAAAAAATTTCTAGCCATTAATAATTTTTTTTGTCAATGAAACTAAGTTCGGACAACCAAATAAACACCTTTACTCATTGACATTTCGAGAATTAAATGGCTAGTTTTTAAATTATGGTTGTGTTTGTTTAGACCGTTGGCAAGCTCCGATGCAACGGCCTATTGGCGACCAGCGCCCGGTCGAAAAGACGGCATACCTGGAGAGAGATCAAATGCCTCGTAAACAATGGATATAAATCCGTCTTTACAAATGCTTGGCTGGTACATCAAAGGAACAGGTCTTGGATAAAGGGATTAGGCAAAAATCAACAAAAAGAGTGAACTCGTTCAGTATTTGCAGTGCATTTTGTCCGGGGCCACCAAACCGTGACCCCATGGACTCCGAGAAACGATTGCATGTATACACGTCAGCCGCCACGACGGCACGCCATGTGTGGCGTGTTGACAAGTCTCCCGGTGACACACACAAAAATCGGAATGCGTGTTTAGACACTCTCCGATCCGCTGTACAAAAAAAAATTGCGTGTATACACGGCATCCGAAGCGAACTGGTTAAGGTTCCTAGCTAGAATACCTACAGAGGGTTAGGGTTCAGGAAGGTTCCTAGCCAGAATACCTAGGTGGTCAGGGTTAATTAAGGTTCCTAGCTAGAATACTTACAGAGGGTTAGGGTTCAGGAAGGTTCCTAGGCAGAATACCTAGGTGGTTGGGGTTTTAAAGAACATTGGCATTTGGTAACAGTCATTTTATCCTGTGCATATTTTCAGAACTATATCTGTAAAAATTTCTATAAAATTTTCTATACAATTTCTAATAACCTGTGAACATTTCATCACAATGGGTGCTCATGTTTTTGATAAAACAATGAAAAAGTGTTACGGTTTTTTCTGTTTTACAACGAGTTGCCAGACGGTAACTCTTTCTGTGTTTCTGTTTTGGGAAAAAATAATTTCCCAAACTAGACAGAAATAGGTTGGGGTAATTGTGTTACATTAATAACCAAGTAGCATGTATATTTACTTTGCTGTAGACGTTTGTCCATCTCCAACGCATGCATGATACAATCCTGTGAACGCAGAGACTGCAAGCATCGCAGAGAAGATGAGGTAATCTAACCAGGTGAAGGGATTCACGTCCCCATCTGTCTCAGACATGTTCCTTGTTGTTGTACGCAGCTGTCTCGTGAGAAGTGACTGTATTGACTCTACAGAATGGATGAAGTGTAGGGTAGAATTTTTAACCAGTTAAAAAATTAGAAAATTCAGAAAATAGATCTTATTATAGTTGCCACTGCACATGTACAATGATGGTGTTGGTCACAAACGGGGGAGTTGACAAGATCAGACTGACATGACTGAGGAAGTCATCGTATACCAAAAATGCCTGATTTTTCATGAAATAAATACCCTGGAATAATTTGAAATAATGTCCATCATCATCCATATGTTCTCCACCTTACTAGGTAAGATTACATTATTGGTTATATTTAATGAGAAAAAGTGTCGGTCGGATACGACATTCTACCCCATTTTTTCTTGATAACCTCTGTCAAACACACAGGGTAGTGATAGATTTTTAAGGATTTTACTCCTATTTCTTTCAAGTGAAAATATCTCAAATATTCTACAAATCTGCATATGTTTTTATCTCGACTCTAGTCATATATATTGTACCAGTACAATATCACTTTATCAGGGAAATATCAAATATCTTGTTTTATGCATCTACCTTTAGAACAATAAGAATTTAATTTCTCTAAATGTATCATGTTGTAAACTTGTATACTTTAATAAAGCCAGGATTAGGCCCTAAACACACATTGCCATTTTGCATCAGCGACGGCGATGCTCCAATAACCAAATGTACATATCTGATTCTGATCTGATTCTGATCGTGAAGATCAATGATTTGTGTAATTTTGTCCTACCTGGTACATCAATTCGGTTAACATAAATAGCTACTGACACCAGCAAAACGATCAGAAGTGTGATTCCTTTCCCTAAATACTGCATAATAATATGTCGTTCACTGCTAAATCATTTATTTTCTGGTTTTCTCTGCTTCCATCTTGCGTGCGTGGATATGGTCACGATTCTTATACACACAGCATGTCATATGACTACTGGCTGGCTATATGGCTAGCTAGCTATAGCTAGCTAGCTAGCTAGCTCGCGACGATGATGTTGATGTTCGTCGCTTTTGCGAGACAGCGCCCTCTTCCGTCTTACTTTCTTTGTGAAATCCCTGAGATCGTGATTATTTTTGTTGGCTACGCTTGGCCGGCGTAATTATTGGAACCGTATGTCAACAAACGAAGCTGTAGCCATTAATTAACAAATTGGGTCGCCTCCTAACTCCCCACCCGACCCCACCTACCAATCCCTACCCTTTTTAAGGCAGTAAAGCCCAATATAAAATTGGGTTATATATTACTGTTTTTTCACCAAAAGCTTAGCGTTTAGTAGATTCAAATTGACAGAATATATAGATTCAACTTGACAGAATATGGGATGGTGGGGTCCCATGGGTACTTGGTTTATTAATTTATTTTCTGCAGACATTAACTGCCAATATGCATTCGTAAACTGGATGAAAAAAATACATCCACAACCGTGAATTACAATAATCAAGTATCACGTACCGGACCACACCGATTTAGTGGACCCGACCTGGTATAATCATGGAGGAAGGAAATAGATTTCCTTCCTCCATGGTATAATCATGGAGGAAGGAAACACCGAGTCCTCCATGATATAATGACTAGAAACCGGAGACTTAAATTTTTCATTGGCTTTGGTGTTAAGTCATGCAAAGTTTGTAGTCGGAAATACCTGCTGCATGCAACGGCGGATCCAGGGGGGGGCCAACGGGGGCCATGGCCCCCCCCAAAAAACCGAAGCTGTACGCCCCCAAAAAAAAAAAAAGAAAAGAAAAGAAAAGAAAAAAAAGGGGGAAAAAGAGAGACAAAACAAAACCCCACAACTTTACGCCCCCTCCTTGTGCAGCTAAGTCTTGCTTATACGTTCAGCTTTTGTTAAAGTATGCAAATTACAACACACTGATTGGCTACATGAATGTGTTCATAATCCTACTCACGATCCAACATTGCCACAAAATTTGCAATGGTAGTTTGTGCAGTTAAGCCAAGCTGCATTAGACGAGGCGTACACGGTGATTGTATGCATGGCTTATGCACACGCGACTGGTTGTGTGGGGTTTCCTGGATATTAGGTGAGCCATGCAACGTCCGCAATGTAGGCCTACGTTTAGACTTGGCGCGAACATCGCGTGCATAAAACGCATTTCAATCTTGTGAGTACGAGCAGGAGCAGTGACTTGAAAGATTCGTCTTCCATCGTCATATGAGCAGTAAGTATCAACGTAAAATACAGTGGGCTGTTTTTGCAGCACTGTGTAGATTACACAATAATGTATGTACATACCATAACACTCTGGGGACTCCATGCGGGCACCAGCTCAACCCAGATGAGTGGCCATATCTTAAAACATGTCAATGATTGTTTTTCTGAAAATCTACCCTTTTGTAGAAAGCATCAATTTTGATCAATAATAACTGCCGTTAATTCCAGAGTTCTGTGTCATCAATGGATTATTTCAGGCGGCTTTATTTAAACATTAATTTGCATTAATAACTTTTACAACTTGCACACGATTAGCAGCGTAAGTTTGTCATAATCATACAACGCCACACCCCAGTGGAGCCGGCTAGCTCCTGTGCACGTAGCTATAGGAAAGGAAAGTGTCAATGGAGAGGATCGCCTGAGTCTCTCATCCTCCTTCAAGCTCATCGTGACCGTCTCCCAACCACCACTCGGGTTATTGAGTACTTCGCCACAAGCGGTGTCCATCGATTGAACTTTAGTTTCTTGCTTTAACTGATTGTTGTTGTTTCCTCCAATCGCCACATTTTGCCATACAGGTATTTCAACGACCATTATAGGGCTCATATACAGTGGAAAAAGCTAATCTATTTATGAATAATATTTGTCCGCTCAGAGCAACCAGAAGCTAAGCATTTCCGGAAACCCTGCATTAGTCAAGTGGTTAGACCGCAGGACCTAGCCTACAATCACAAGGTTGCGGGTTCAAATCCAAAGCTTATCACTGAAATTTCATACTAAATCAAGTATTGTCGTCTAGACCCACAAAACAAACAAACCCCACCAGAAACGTTTTGCGCTCGCAAATACGCCCCTCCACTGAGCATTTGGCCCCCCCTAAACTTTGGGCCTAGATCCGCCGTTGGCTGCATGCCGAGGTGCCAGATCCTTTTCGATTGTCCTTAGGCCCAAGGTAGGACAAGTCATGCAGAGAAAGAGAGAGAGAGTGTGTGTGTGTGTGGGGGGGGGGGACCACACATTTTAAGGGTATATTTACCGGCACAAAACTCAAACGAACCGACAAATTATGTCAATCTCAGATGTCACTTCAGAAGGTCAGGAATACCATAACAATTAGTTTGTGAATTACCGACAGACACTCAGTTTTGACAACAAGCGGGGACGCCTCACCCTTTTGGCTACGCCACTGGTCCTGCACACCGGTAGTAAGGGGACCAGCTGCAGTGGCGTGTATAGATTTTCAGCGGGGAGTGGGGAAACATTTTGGGGGTAATTTACCGAGCTGTTATAAGTACGAAAGGGTCAGGTCAAATGGCATCTCAAAAAGAAAAACACTGTGGCGAAAAGCTCAAAGCACAGGCAGCATTCTATAAGTTACATAATGTGGCTTAAGGGTTACGTAAGAGACAATGTCAAGACAGGACAAACAAAAATACACAATAGGCATGCCTAAGTGTTGGAATAATTACACTCTAAAAAATGAAAGTGTTGAATCAACATTTCAAAGAGTTCGGTCAGTGACAACTCTTTATAAAGTTGGATTTAACTTTTATAAGTGTTAAATTAACATTGATGCCGTGTTAATTCAACACTTTCTGTGAGTTGAATTTAACCTTATCATGGAGGAAGGACAGATCTCTGTTTTCCTTCCTCCATGACCTCATAAACGTGTTGTCACTTACCGAACTCTTAAAAGGTTGATTCAACACTTTAGTTTTAAAAGTGTATTGACATACACACTAACCATTTTAACAAAAGCGATTTATAACAGTGTTTAAAGATTTTTTTTTGAGTTTCTCAATGAAACATTAAATGAGTTCCACAGCTTGGCCCCTCATATTTGATGTTTTTGTGCAAAGGACGTACGGGACAAAGGAAGATTGAAGTAATGGGCTTGGGTGGTAGGTATGAACATCAAAGTAGCGCGCCCTCTATTAGTACTACAACAACATCTGTGTCCATACATAATCACATTGTACACTACATCAAATAAAGTTTTTATCAGAAGTGTAAATCAAACTTTCGTAAACTCACGGTTAAAATAAAGGCGGTTTTTATATATTTAATTTAATTAATTGTTAATTGCAGCAATAATGTCAAAATCCAAACAGATCACATTGTAGAAGAGAAGGTCATGTGACTTTTGACTGGTAAATTAAAGAAGCCGGCGTAATAAAACATATGGAGCTTGAGGGGAGACCTGCTGGCTATATTATTTTGAACGAATAAAAACACTCTCACGAAAGATCTTTTCAGCATAAAAATGACTAGTTACTCATATAAACGAGGCTTATACAAAGTCTAGATTTAGATTATTTTATCTTTGTGATATATATGGAGTGCCATGGTCGAGCGGTTTAGTGCATCGGATTTGTGTTCTGATGGCTGAATCGTCAGAATGTGGGTTCGAATCCCAGCCACGACCATGGTGCTTGTGCCTTTGAGTAAGACACTTTACCATAATTGCTTCTCTTCACCCAGGGGGGTAAATGGGTACCTGTGAGGGCAGAGTTGGTTGTTGTGTTTGATTAGCCCAATATGCGCTGTAATGGCAGCAATTGAGCTGTATACATACTCCCCAGGGAGGTGATATGGTTTCAGGAATGATTTATGAGCCTGATGAGCAGGGGGTTATAATGTAATGCGCCTTGAGCACCAGTTTGGTGGATACGTGCGCTATATAAGTCCGTATTATTGTTATTATTATTATTATTATTATTATTATTATTATTATTATTATTATTATTATTATTATTATTATTATACATATAATATCCATAAGTTATTTTAACTATTAACCCACATGAGCCGAATCGGGTGCTCACAATATGTCTTGTGTAAAAAGTAGGTCTTCAGCAGGCGCCTCCAGAAAAGTAGCGGGGATATTTGGGCAATAAGGGAAACAATATAATAATAATAATAATGTGTGGACTTATATAGCGCACGTATCCACCAACTAAGTGGTGCTCAAGGCGCATTATATTATTATCCCTGCTCATAAGGCTCATAAATCATTCCTGAAACCATCTCAGCTCCCTGGGGAGTATACAGCTCAATTGCTGCCATTTCTAGCGCATATAGAGCAAACCAACTCTGCCTTCACAGGTACCCATTTAACCCCTGGGTGGAGAGAAGCAATTATGATTAAGTGTCTTGCTCAAGGACACAACTCTTAAGATATATTTTTCCTGTCCTTGGAAAAAAAACTATTGTGAAAATTGAAAACAAATTGATATAAAGACAACAAATTTAACAAATTTTACGTAATTTCCACATGTACCTCGGGGAATATTTTCGTGTAAGCAATTTATGGTGACGCAACTTTTGCCGTGACCATACTTGTGACTAGCAGCCTCACGATGTTTTACTGTCATTTTCTTAGCTCCAAAAATATTTTCAGGTAGGTTTTAAGAAATAATTAATGAAATTGAAGCTGAATTATGATTATTACATGTATTTATTTTAGTAAAATTTGATTCAAATTTTAGTTGCGTGAATAGCGGTAACTCGAGGAATGTTACCAGAGATGTTTTATCTTTTCTTTAAGGCACTAAAATACAGCTCCATTTTGAATTTTTATTTCTCCATCAGTTTTGTCTTAAGAAAATGCTTCAGAGATTTCATGCCGGTATTAGGCCTATTACAGTAGCCCGCGAAGATGCTCGTGAAAGACGCTAGACTGGTTCCCTGTCTTTATCCGCAAGAATAAACTAAAGACAGGCTTACCCTGGCGTACCATTCAAGGGATTCCATTGGATATATCGTGTTGAAAATCTGACGTCACATTAGAGCATCGCGGGCTAGCTACCAACCAAGGTCAAAGTTGAATCTCCGGGAAACATGACAGTCGCACGGCTGATATCCGGCGTGCGTATATCAGGCAGGAGCCTCAAAGCGTGACGTCAAATCTTCAGGCTAGAGACGCCCTGGAGACACTGGATTCATTCACCTTCCCGTGTGAGGGTGCGCTTAAAGGCGTTCACAAATTTCCTAACCTCGTCTCGATGGTATACTTCACTCCTACACCACCATAGCCAACCTCGAGGTCGATCAACACGACAACGAGGTCGCCAATGAGTGATTCACTCATTGTGGCCCTTTGGGTGGTGGATAGGGATAGGGATTCATCATTGTCAACTGGAACTCCAATAATTGTGAAAAACTCAATTACAAAATTATCATCGAAAACGTTTGTAAAGGTGCCGATCCTCCTGAAATAATTATCCATCTAAAGTGTTTTTATTTAAGAGAAAACAAATATGCACATTTTATAAACAGTTGTCGACTGCAACCTTTGGCTCCTTGTGTTTTCACACTTTCACATTTTGCCTTTGAGAAACAACCTGGGCCCAATTTTATGGCACTGCTAGTGCAGAATTCTGCGCTTACGGCGCATAGAATCACACGCTTTTTATGGCGCCGTAAGCGCAGAATTCTGTGGTAAACAGCGCCATGAAATGTGGCCCTGCAAGGTTCGAAACGTAACCTAAGGCCATTATCTATTATAACACCTCATACATAGATTCTGTCTTGTGATTGGTTGAGAGCGTGTCACATGACGTTCGCTATTTTCACTGTAATGCCAAGCAAACAAGGAAAGACTAGCCCATGGCAACCAATGAACTAGCCCATGGCAACCAATGAACTAGCCCATGAAATTGGTCTAAACGCGTCAATGCTGTTGTTACAACATGAATAAGTACGTGTTACAGAAGTGTTACAGAAGTGTTACAGAAGTGTTACAAAAGTTCAGTTAATTTCGGAGTGTTGTCAAGTTAATGAAAGTCATGTATTGGTTTGATTTATTGTAGCAGGTCTCTTAATAAATTGTGCAGAATCTATGTTGAGGTGTTATAAAACAAATATTGACTGGAGCGTTCTATTTCCCCTCTGCTTCGCCTCGGGAAAATAGAACACACCAGGGATCACCTCGGGAGGCAAGTTTTACTGTACGACTCATAGCAGTCAATATTTGTATATTATGTTTGCATTTATACTACAAGTCCTTGCTTGGTAAGCAGTTTGCAACAGCTATTTCTCTATTCACTTTTCTCAAGACTTAAGACTTCTCATTGAGCTGAAAGTTTCGCAGGTTAGTTGATTAATTATTATCTTGATTCAAAGATAGTATGCAAACTCACAGAAGCAATTTTGCCAACATTATCAATGTTATACATTCCCTTAAAACATGACTTAAAATAACAAAGCTCTGACCCTCAAGTTTAAAGGTTTCTTAAAAATATAGCACATAATATTCTTTATTTTTTCATGTATACAACAGTTTGCAGAAAACAAAAAAATTACGTCACACGACGAAGTGTCATGCAGTACATGTCAGTAAAAACACGAGAAAAAAACTCATAAATGTAACATAAAGAAATTATGTACATATCTACAAGACAAATCTAAAACAATTACACTGGGTGAGAAAGCGAGAGGGGAGCTGAAAATTGCTAACACCGCTGAAGGACGAGGAAATGATGTGACTTTTCAAGTTTCAAATACTGGCATTTTTGTGTAATTACAAAATGTAAAAACACTAAGTAGAATTTTAATAATTTAACACACTATTTTGCAACTCTCCTTTCACACCTGGCAATGAGGATTTATCTGAAGATGTGTTATTGGTTTTTTTTTCTTCTGAATGTTCTCGGTTCGATTAAAGAAAGTGCTGACAAATATCTTTTAAATAAATCAACTAATAAATAAAAACGTCTCTCTCTCTCTGTATTAGGTTTGTCAGGTTAAGTTTGCAGTGTCGGAAGTGGATCAGGTTTCGTGAAGCAGTTGTACAGCAAATATTCCTAGACCGTTTGTCGACCATGCCAATATCAAGGCATCAATTTGAAATGGACCCTGTGTATTATACACATTCTGCCATTATCATTGGAAATTTAATTTACCTGCTTTACCTAACATTGTTAAGTGTCAAGTAAAAAGTGTAAAAATTTACAAAGGGAAAACATGATGCTTTTTTCAAACAAACAACAGCTTCGCAAATATGCCATTTCAAACAATCCTTGAAATATTGACAACCAGGAAAGGAGAAACCATGTTTTGATCCTAACGCAGCTTTCGGTATCGAACAAACTGGTACTCCATAAAACATGTGGACATTGATAAAACGTAATTTACCAGGTAAACATGTTGTGATGGTTCTAGGATTATCTCAGGTACCCGATTTTCTCAAATAAACACCTGAAATGTGCACTTAAGGCAAACCGTTTATACCTGACAAAACGCTTGAACACTCTCAATAATACTTAACAATGTTTAAATTTGTATATATATAAAAAGATCAGACTCGAAAGAAAAAAAAAACGAGTCGATCATTTTCTGTACAAGTTGGCAGTTTGATATAAGTATTTGTAACAAATATACAAGCGACATACACTCAGTTTGTTTCGCTCCCCGTTCCTGAAATACTCGGGATTACAAACATCTTCATCACCATAATCTATCATAGAGGCTTTATTTATCTTTTGTGTTAAATGTTAATTGATGTAATACATAATCAGAGCTTGCAATAATCTTAAATCAATGGGAAAGGGGGGTTGGAATATATTTGATTTACAATTTCAATTTCGGAACATCACTGAACAACAAATATAGCACGAGGTTAAAAATGATGGGGGTTCAGCAACAATTTTGGTTACACCCCAAACTTAAGAATACAATTTTAGTTTGCATAATTTAGGTTGATGGCCAGTTTCGTAGGGAGAGGGTTAATTTCTTTTATCAGTTAATGACCTGGGTTGTGGATGATCACAATTTGTTCACTTGGCCAGGAAAAACTTTGAATCTCTTAAAAAATTAACTTCTTATAATGATTCAAAAAAATTCAGAATTGATGGGGGTTTATTTTACAAAACCGTTATCTTACAATCGGTTAATGTCTTAATTACTGAGTCATTGATCTTAATTCATTACAATGCTGTCTTAGAGGCAATTACTCCAATTTCTGATTGAGTAATTTGAGGTAGACAAAATACAAACAATGAATAATAATGTTATCACCATCTGATGCAAATAACAAAAACAAGGTAAGGGCTTTCTTTTTATGTACAGACCCTGTCATGAAATAAATCTTTGAGAGTTTGCGAATCTTTGGAGATGTATTATTTTCTTACAGGTATCCTACTGAGTGTCTATCTTTAAACCATCTCAAATGGGGGAGGGGGAAAGGGTCATATTTTGGGGACACTGTCTGGGAAACAGTTCAAATGTTGTGATTATCTTACAACTGTGTATTTACTTTGTGTGGCACCGATTAAACATGTTAGATGGGAGAGTCCTCAGACATGTTAATTAACATCTTGTTTGCACAGGGTAGTCGATTTACAATTGAACATCTGGGGGAAAAGTAACAACTCTCATGACCAGACAGGCTTTGGTGACAATGTTAAATATCTCACTTGATAAATAACACTAGAAAAGCCCTCAGGACTAGGTATGTAGCTTCAATGTAACACCTTAATGCAACTCAGTAGGGGGTTAGAGATAGCCATATATGGTACTGCTGCACCCTTGGAAAGTCTGCATTACAGTTAACTTTGAGCATAATAGGAAATTAACATTTAACTTGATTTTCATTCCAACCATAAGAACAAGGAAGTCTGTAATATTACAATCTTCTTTTTTTTCTTCTTCTTCAATTAAACTGGTATTAAATATAACTTTGCTTTGTGTACAAGATTTTTAAAATCAAAGTACTTGATTATTACTGTGCTTAATAAAACTAGGTTTTATATATCTGGATAAAATGCCATTAAGTGTGGACTTGTAATGCTTAACTCTGGTTAAGGGGTAACTGATGATAAAGCCTGATACTGTGGCAGGGTTTAGTCAATCTTTTCAACTTTGCCGATGATTTTGCTTTGGTAGATAGGAAGAATCGTTGAGTCGTCTGAAATAATCTCATGAACAACCCCTGTGTCAAACTCATCGCTCGGAGTCTTGAATGTGTACCTGCAGAAAATGGTTTAAAAAAAGGAGGAAAAGAAAAGAGGAGATTTAATTGCAAGTTTAAAAGGCAGCCTTTGATGTCTTTTCACTTCTTGCAGAAGTAAGAGACAGATAGTGTAAATTTTAAATTGTTACTTCAGGTTTTCGTAAACCAGTACGAATTTCTCAAAAAAAAACCCCCAAAAAACACAAATATAGTTTGCCTTTGTTTCTCTTTATACACAAAGCATAAAACTTAACTACATAATAAAACAAATATCTAATTTTATCTGCCTTACTAAACACACAAAGGTATGCGCCCCTATCTTATGACAATATCCCCTACATAGAGGGCATTCCAGAAGGTCACCAAAAGTTGGCGAAAACCGCAGAATATTTTACATAAAGTCACAACAACTCCCGCGACAAAGTGTTGTAGCCCCTAAGGCCAGACGTAATAACAGACAAGTAATAAGATGTGTAGGACAGGTGCCGGGGTCAACTGCAACTGTAACTCCTTAGGCGCCGTCTTAAGTGCCAAAACAAATTTCTGTAGCAAATAAGAAATCAAAGATGGCCGCCCTGGCAACCACTGTTTCCTCGACATGGGTTCTCATCCAGGGGTGGACCATCATTACACCAATTCCAACTGGAGTGTGTGTGTGTTCCAGAATGTCAAACACCAACCGGCCAATTAGATCCAAGAGTCTCCGGTTTCAGCGGGTTCTTTCCAGTTTGGGCCGCACCAATTACTGGTAATTTTGGTGTTGCTGATGACACGCCAGGGGGCCGACGGTGGATATCAAAGGCTGCCAGCAGGGGAGACAATGGCTCAAAGAAAGCCTATCGTTTCTGTTTCCATCTCAAAGATGAAGAGCTGACTAAGAAAAACTTGTAGGAGGTATGACCTTTGGGTGGGGACAACACTCTCGAGCCAACAATACATAAACACATATTGGTTTAACAATTCAAATTCGTTATTTTGTTTGCACAAAAGCCAAATGTACCTACATTCCTTTTAAGTCATCATGTCCAAGTTGAAAACACATATGGAGTGGTTTAAGAAAGGTTTAATATGTGATGTGATCTGGGAAAACCCTTCACATGGTGAAATTTGTCATTTTTATATTATATACATCAAATTAACGAGGACACTGTGTTGTTTTCAAAACTGTTTTATTCATTATTCTAGGTTGTCTATAACTTGAGTTATGCTCTCGGGAAGTTATAGCCGCTGCTGTCCTTAAAAAACAATGGCGGAAACGAAAAACAAAAGACGGCTTTTTAATTATCTGTCATCATAAAACTATACATAAAACGATGGAATTTTTATTTAATTTTTCAAGAATGATCATTTAGATATTAACAATTAAAATGGTAACAAAAACTCAAATTGTCACTATCTTCAAAACAAGTTCGCCGACATCCGACGGGTTTTTCCAGATCGCATCACATATTATAATGAGTTGTGCTGTATACTAACACAATTGGAAAGTGTTTTTAACATATTTAACAATCAAAGAGAAAACTGACTCTAGAGGTACAAATACATGTATCAATGTTTTGTGTAACTAAAGAAAAATCGACTAGGATTGCAACTTCCAGAGTAACATTTGAGCTCTCTCCAAACAGAGCTATGGAACCGTAATATGGTTGGCGGTCTCCTGATTTGGGAAAAAATATTTCATAACACAAGCAATTCCAACTATCAACTATTTTTTCATATATTTATTTATTTTTTTGCAAAATGTTAAAAAAGCATTTTTGAAACTAAAAATGTCAACATCGCCCAGCAGTAAACCATTATTTGAATGTTCGTATTTCTCCCTTCTATACGTATTTAGCTTTATTTTGGCACACACAGCTTGGGTGTTCCATCTTAGAGTTCGTCCTAGATTATTCTCTTAGTGACAAACCAAATTGAATGTGTGGAACACCATTAGGAGATGCCCAATCCAATCAGCCAGACACAACACTGTAATTATACAGGGCTCAAGTCACTCATATGTGAGCACATTGTCCACACACGCCTCTGACAATCTCATTTGCAAAATGTGATGTGAATAAAAGCCAATGCTACCTGTATTATTCCCACTTTGAATTAAAAAAAAAAAATTGTAATTAAAATCCTCCTACAATCAGTGCAATTTTTGAAATAACCTGTTCAGGCCACTCTAAGCCATTAGCTGTTGCCAGTGGCCTCCTATGGTTACCCTTCTGTGCACTGTCACACCACTGAGATTGCAGGGTAAAGTGGTCTCCCATCAATACATTGTAGGCCATACTAATATGTTCAAACATTTACAGTGGCTTTGGGTGGTACACAGTTGATTTTGTAAGATTACTTGGAAAGGACAGCAGGCTTGTACATGTATGTACTGAAGGTTGCTAAAGAGCAGAATTTTGTGGTTCGGAGTGGCCTCCATGTGCAGGAGGGTTAAAAATTGCTAGAGAAACATATTGAAAAGCTAAATTTACTGTCCACAGATCCAAATAATACCCCATACTGATATGTCTCAATAAGGTACAGAGATTCTGAAATCATGGATTCAGTGTTATTTGACGCAAATTTCCAGTCGCTTCACAGCTTCTTCTTATTTAAGTCACTCTCGGAATGCCAACAATAATCTCACAATCTCCTTAAAAGAAGCCATCGTGAGGGAATTGAGATTTGTTAACACTGCCTACTCTGGTTTAAGTCTGACTGAGTGGCAGAAGTAACGCAATTTCCTACCCGTTGCGTGCCAACCTAATTAAAGCCTTTCTGCACTTTTTCCCTATTTGCATTCTGCACATATCAATCAATTGAATTACACTGTTTTAAACTCTAACAGATCTAACAGAAATAAAATTGAACGGTTGCAAAGATTGTTTTACTGAAAATGAACATCAAACAGTCATTAATTTTAATCCCCTCAAAAAGAACTAATGAATGCTTTCAGCTGCACATATTTTCTGCTCAGAAATTACTTCTAACAATTTCTTTTCAAAGGGCAGACTAATAAAATATTTGTTCTTGTTGTACAAAACCTCAGCGTAGGCAATATGTATCCCTTCAAAGCCATCTGATTTGTTTAAGCCCAAGAGACCACGGCTTACTCTAAATGCTTCCTGATCCAGAACCAAGTGGCAAACAAAACAACAATGATTGCATCTCCTGCCAGTCAGTCGTAGGGACTTTAAAATGAAGACGGCCGAGGCAGATTGCTCAAGATGGACAGCGATTCCGCGCATCTGTTATTGGAACCCTGAGGGTGTCTGACGTCCGTCAATAAAATCAGTCAATCTTGCGAGCAGGGCACACTGCCATCATTTCCTTGTCTTTTCTTCTCTGTCCTCGGACAAAAAACGAGTTCACAGGTGCTCCTTTCTCAGAGGTTGGGGTTTAAATAATCCAACCCATTGAAAAGTTACTGATTTCTTTCTTTACGTTGCTATAGCAACATGCCTGAATGTTGCTATAGCAACTAGCCTGACTTCTTTTCCTCTTTCTTAATGAAATTTACAGTTCAAATATAGATTTTTGAAGAAATATTGACCAACTGGTAATTTCTGTAGTGGGGAGGGGGAGGTGGAGGGGACAGAATTTCCCTCTTTCCTTTCTTTCTTTTCATCTATCGATTTTAAGGCTAGAAATCTGCATTCATGAGGCAGTGTAAACACGCAATAGCGGCCTGGCATCTCCCACGAGAGATCTTCGGATATAATCAAGACAGTGGGGGAGGAGTGGATGCCGTAATCACACAACAAAAACATCTGTCCAAATAGTCACGTTTTATACGGCTGAGCCGTGGGGACAAACCTAGCTTCTGAGACACACAATTCCAATTGGTAAATGCATTCTGGAAATCTCTCAGAATGTTTTTATATACGATTATCTTTTTATCCAGTTTAATTACGGGTTTTACTCATGCCGCTTTGAATTTGCCTAAACCTCCGCCCTCATCTTCTTCTGGCTTAACTTCAAAGAGAAGCCGCCGATAATGTTTACGGAGGAGGAATTAATAACCCAAGATTTTCAATGAATATTGCCTTTTAAATTCTATATGTTGAAAGCCTGTTGTTTTGTTTTTACTAAAAAAAATGTAAAACTCAAAATAGGCTTAAAAAATAATAAATGGAGGGCATTAAAAAAATTGACGGGATTGGAATCAAAGAATGATTAAACGATGTTTACTTTGCTCCAGTTTAATTAATGCAAAAGGGGAGGACTTCCAAGTTGGTAAAAGCTTTTGTCGTTAGGTAAATCTATTGGTCTTGAACAGTATGTGGAAAAGTAATTGTGAGAGTATCAGATTACAATGTACTTGAACGATTAAATAAATTAGTCTGTTTGCTAAAGACAGTTTAATTAGAAGATGGAAGTGCTTTTGGTAGATTTATCCACTTCATTTCAGACGCACAGTTTATTATTAGCCTTGCAAAAGGTTTCAAGTTTGGTATTTGAATACAATAAGTTTGTGAATCACTGATAATCTCAGTCAAGGATTTCTCTTGTTATCGCAAAATGCTACATAAAATTAAGGATTTCCTAATCAAAATTCTGGATTTGCTCTTCAAAATCAGTCTCCAGTTTCCTGGTCATCGGTCGGCTACAAAATCGGTGTGGTGACACATTTTTGTGTTGTTGTTGTTTTTTAGGCCATCTTTTTTTGCCAACAGGGAAATACGTGATACATTGTACACGCGGGGACAAAATTTCAAATATATACAAAGTATGGTGGCTAAAAGGGGCCTCACAAATCAGGCAAGCATTCATACCCCTAGGTGAAAAAACTCATTTAAAGCACAGCACGGCAGAATTCCAATCGATCCAGCAATTTTGGCTGCAATTGGACATCGATTCTTAGCAAAAAAAAAGAAGAAAAAAAAAAAGGGAAAATTAAAATGCCGACGCGCTGGTCTGAGGGGACGCGCGCGGAGACCAGACACAGGAGCCCCCCTTTTTTTTTTTGTGCCTTACATGCACACACAAATATTTTGAAAGAAATCATTTAATATTAACTTTTTTTCCTTAAAATTGTTTTGAACCACAGACCATGACCAAAGCTACATAAGAAAATAAAGAAATAAATCAAACGAAGATTCAATGATTAGTTTACACCCAGTCTACAAGGGACTCAAGAATTCGCTCCTTCCCCCTTCTCATCTCTCATCAAACTAAAATAACATCTTGGGGGGGGGGGGGGTTCCAGGAGTTTTAACCAGAGCCCAGTTTGATTCCAACCCAAAGAGTATCCAAGCAAGAGGTATCAGAATCCAACACTCATTCCACCAGCCAGATCTTTCACCAGCGAACAAGGCAAGACATAACTTTGGGCTCTGGATAGTTAAAGGCCTCGGGGGTTTGTTAAAACTAAGGGGAGGGGGGGGGGCGCCAGGTAGCACCTCGGCCAAACCAAGGTATCAAATATCGCATGTTGCCCCTGTGTGACTTCGCGCCTTGGCACCCCGGTGAACAAAGCATATTTACTACAGTCTGAAGTGATAGTGTGACAATCAAATGCAGTAAGCCAACACAGTGACGTCCTGACTGGGGTGGATGCTACTTTTCTTCGATCAATCTTCTTGAATGATGCATGGATAATTTTTATTCACAAGACCTTTGAATATAATGCCCATAAGCTTTTCCACATTTTTTTCCCATCCATTTAACAGCAGGGGGCAAGGGACTCATTCTCAAAGAGGATTATCTATACAAAAATGGTTTTAGCGCTCAACAATGAGTGTATCGTTCTACCATTCATTAAAAAAAACAGTAGGAAAGGACGTTAATACAGCAACGAACTTTATAATCGAATGATGGGTGATAAGATCAATTTGTAACTGCGTCTTCAACGGTGGATGAATAAAGGTACAAATACACGTGCATGCTCTCCCGTTCAGTAGAACATGCATGCAATGATCCTAGTGGGTTGACTTCGAGGACCAACATAATTAAAAGCCATATCAAATCAAATTGCTTGCGGAACAAAAAAAAGCTATGCATTTCTCATGATAGGGTGATTGGATCTGGAAGTCAATAGCAAACAAAACGAATCACAATTTGTCCCGGAGACAGCTCGTAGCTGTAGTCATGAATAATTTACCTAATTTTCACAGGAAGCCAATAGCAAAGCAAAGAATTTGTCCCGGAGACAGCTGGGAGTCATCAATTATTGTCACAATTTTTACGGGAGTACTCGTCACCACCTTGTCTTGAAAGAATACGCTCAAAATCCTTCACGGTTTCAATCTCCTGACTTCCCTTCAACAGAACCATCTCATATAATGGTAATTCTGTGAAAATTTCAACTACAGTAGACAACCCCCTTTTTTTTTAGTGCAGTATTTAAGAAAAAACAACTTTTCTTCCGCCGACTTCCTTTCAACACACGATACATCCCGAAAAAACATTTAACGCAGAGTTCCTTGACAAACATTTTTCTATTGCTTATATTACTGGCAAATATGACCCCTAATGCCCTTAACACCGTGTCCAGTAATCCCAGAGAGCAATGACCACTAACACCATCACTGAGCATTTCCCTCAGTGTGATTTTGACAGGATGACTTCAGTCGTGCGTGCTCAATGCGGAGAGGATAAGAACCCCCACCCCCCCTGAGGGCGCAGAGTATCTGCAGTTTTCACTTGCTGTCACTCAGTGGCAACAACTGGGAATTCTTCCGAGGAGGGGAAGTGCACATCATGTGATACTGATCATAACAGTTTTGCGGGGGTGTTGAATCATGACTGACAGCCAAAAAGGGGCTTTTAAACGTTAACAAGCCGAGGTAGTGATTTTTCTCCCCTCGTATTCAATTTAGATTTCTCACCGGGAGAGTTTTGGGACGTACAACGGGCATTAAGTGCAGCATTAATAAACGTAATGGACATTACTTTAGTTAGGATTTACGCAGCTCGGAACAGCAGTGTCGCAGATAAATTATCTTTTGCTAACTGATGGAGATGGTCAAAATGAACTCCGATGGACAGGCAGCCGGACAAACGACAGCTGGACAATATGAAGACGGACAAGTACGGACAATGAGTCACAGATAGAGTGAACACATTGACCTCAAATACGACCCGGAGTTTGCGAGAATACATCATTTCCAGAACCTAACTACACAAGCTTAAACATGTGCTACGATTACGTTATTTTACTAAATACTGACTGGTCTTAGCTGGGAAACCTTGACAAATTGGTTTTCTTGAAATTCAAGTGAGCATTACAATATATATAACACATTGAAAATATTGCAAATTAATGACTCAATCAAAATGGAAAGACGAAATGAACGAAACTTCTGATTAATTGATTGACAAATTGCTAATGTGTGTAAGACAGACCAAGGAGTCTGTGGCTAGACAAGTTTGGTTTCCAGGCATTAACACAAATAATATTAATAAAAATTACACTTATAAAGCCCTATATCCACCTAAATGTACGCAACTCATGATGCAACAACAATAAGAACAACAGTACAAAACCAAGAAAAATAACAACAATTATGTGCTGTTGTAAACATGAGGTGAATATTCAGGGCAGTTTTGAAAGAGTTGAGGGATGGACTAGAGCGAATATTGTTCCACAGACATGGGGCAGCAATACAAAATGATCTGTCGCCTCAGGACCGATAAGATCTTAGTTCGGTCAGAAGATGGGGGAAAAAAAAAATTTATGTGAATTTACAAGACTTGAACTCTCTGTACACAGTCAAAGATAAAGACATGTACACAGACAAGGAAACAAACAGAAGCTCCAATCCCCAATCTCATCAATCTTCACATCTATCCATGCATTTCTCCCGACTTCTACTCACCGGTAATCGCCTTTCTTGGAGATGAGCGTCTTAAACTGGGCCAGCGTTATCTTATCGCCTGGAAGCGTCGTCCTGTAGGGGATGGGGTCATTGCAGAAGTAGTAGGCTACCGTCGTGGAAGTTGCTTCCTTGCCGTCTGGTGGCGCAAAGGTGCGTGGTTTGGACCCGTTTTTTCTTCTGTGAAAACAATCAGAGGCAATGGGAAATAGATGTTTATTATTTCACCATGGAGGATAAGCAAGGAATCAGTCAATTATTTCTGAAATATGTGACCCGCTCTGTGTAAATGAGTCACATGTCGCACCATGCATTTACATGTAATGGGCGATGGAATGTTGAGAGGGTGTTTTTTTTTTGAACATCTGATATTTGGTTATCGTGTTTTTTGACATCATTAGGATCTAAATTTTCTTAATGTTTTACAAAAATGTCAATTTCAATCAATAAAATATTAAAATCAATGATTTTTGTGAGTACTTTGTTTCAAATATGTCATTTGTTTTCATTTGAATGCTTGTTTTCCTTACAATAAATTGTGTTAATGATGCACATTATTGATTATTACAAATGCCATATCTCCATAATAAAATATGCCACACACATCTAACATATACCAAATTAAAGCTGATGATGTACTCTTTCCAGCTACATAGAAATGTATATTTGTCAAATTTGCGACTTGTGACTCATTTTCACAGAGCGGGCCACATATACAGTTCTCTATAAATCTCTTCATGTAACATATTGATCAGCCTAAACCAAACATAAATAACACCCCCGCCCCCCTAAACATTCCCAACAATACACAGAGGCTTTTCCAATTTGTACATTCAATCAGCCATTGAGAGGTTTTTGTATTTGGGCCAATAAAATCAATTTGGTTCTGGGTAATATTTGTTCAACAGTGCACATAATAAAATCACATTAAAAAAACAAAAAAAAACAATCGATTAACCCTCCTACTGATAGACCATTTGAAACCATTCAAAATTTCCACATTCAAAAATGCCCATTGGTTTTGTACACACATGGTGATACCATTTGAACAGTGTCGGTAGCAAGCTTTACTACCATTCAAATCCATTCAAAGAGGGTCCATTGATTCACCACTTAGAGGTATCCAAACAAGGTTTTGTATTAGCTGTACTACCATTTGGAAAGATCCAAACAAGGTTTTGTATTAGCTGACCTACCATTCAAAACCATTTGGGGAAATCAATACTGTACACAGTTATTTCACCATTCAAAACCACAAAAGCGAATGGTTTCAAATGGTGCATCAACTTGTATGAAAAAGGTACCAGAAGTAGGAGGGTTAATACACTTAAAAATGTTCGGCAGCTCAATTATTACATAACAACCAAAAATAGCACAGTCTGAATACATTTAAAATCTAATACAAGCCTGTAATTACAGAACTGATTCACAAAGGACTCGTGACCTAAATCCATGAAAACAGCCTCCGGCAAGATTGCACATGTGCTCCATTTGCATTTATGTGCGACTCTGATTCTAATTTCCTCCAAACAATGGGCGAACGTCGCTACAAACCAACGCACGGAAAAAGCCACATTTTCTAGATGTCGTTTCCTAATGCCTTTGGAATCCATCAACTATAGCACGCATTGAGTAACGCATAATAGGAGGGGAGTGCATCTAAAATGTGGGTTAACAACACAGGCTGTTAGTGCTGCCACTAAGTGCTAAATTAGGTTTTAAAAAACGCACGCCACAAATGACATTTTAAGTAGTTTTTTAACTTGATCAGAAGGCTAATCTGCATGTATACAGCCCCAGTGCCCCAATTCGATCTGCCATGCTACATTTCTTTTGTGAGCAGACAGAGATATTAAATACCTACCCCTGATCATCAGCCACGTCAGGTGAAATCACCGGTGCCATTTTTGCCGGGGCGGATGTGACGCGGGTGGGCGGGTTACCACTTGTGGGTCTCCTGTCTTTTCGGCCGCCATCAGAATGCCTACAAGAATCAGCAAAATTCTATTTATTTGGCAAATAATGCAAATGTTCTATTCAATAATTCTATTAACCCTAACTCCCTAGGCCCATTTGCTTACATATAACCTGAATCCTTCCTAACTCCCTAGGCCCATTTGCTTACACATAACCTGAATCCTTCCTAACTCCCTAGGCCCATTTGCTTACACATAACCTGAATCCTTCCTAACTCCCTAGACCCATTTGCTTACACATAACCTGAATCCTCCAAAATCCTTCAGTAGTAAAGCAAGCACATGACATATATGCACACATGTGTTTCTACTCTGTGATACATGTACATGACCAGGGACCCTCCCTGCATGCATGGAGCAATAAACAGTGTCCACTGACCCAAGCACTGACCTTGCAATCACTACAACAAACATGGATGTACATGTACCATGGAAAGGCAAGTATGCCTAATAACCTCAATCCTCCAAAATCCTTCACTTTAGCAAAGAGCATGTAGCATGTAACCTCAATCCTTCAAAATCCTTCACTTTGGCAAAGAGCATGTAGCATGTAACCTCAATCCGTCAAAATCATTCACTTTAGCAAAGAGGATTTGGGAGGATTTGGGAAGGTTAGGGTTAAAGGGACAGTATCGTCACGACCAGAGCAGACTTTCAACAGGGCATGGAAATCGGTGCCCTAATTTAAGATGAACACAGTGACTGTAAAATTACTGGCTCATGTATGCAGCAGCAATGGTAAAAATGACCTTATAATATGGGTATTATTTTCAGTCATGGAGTTAATCTATAACTAGCACTCCGATTCCATGCCCTGTTGATCGTGACGATATTGCCCCTTTAACTTGAAATTTACAACTTGAATCTTCTGGTATTCACCAATATACCTTCAGCATGCATTTGAGGCTATGACAAAAAATTGACTGGTGCTTTCCACAGTGTGCTTCCTTACATGTGATTTTACATTGGTGGTCAGGGAACCAAACAAATATGGACGCTCGACACAATATACCCATACCTTTGCCTCTGTTTGCTCGATACATCAATCCTCCGGCGTACCTCCTCCAGTACCGTGAGTGGCTCTGGGGGCTTATTGAGGGGCATGCTTGGGTCCTGCATGATGGGCTGGGTGGGTAAATGAGGGGAACTCCGCTGGGGTAGCACCTTCGTCAGGCAGTGAGTTCGTTCCTGCGAGGTTGGGCGTGAGGTGTTGTAGGCTACGGGCTTCTTTGGCAAACTGCAGATAAATAAGGAACATCAAAGAAAGTAGACGAGAAGTTATTGGAATTGTAACAGATAAAACTTCGATAATAACTGAAGGTGGTTGGCACTGAACATTTCAGAAATAGTCCAGTGGGAGCATGGGTTTTCAAAGTTTGTCCGATTAACTTCATTTAAAAACTTCTTGAAATATATTTCTTATATCCATTTCAAGTTCTTTTTTCAGTGCTGTTTAATGAAACAAACCCTTTTGAGATTTTGTGTGCACAAAACCAGAATTGAAGAGCACTACAGAGACATATGCAAAATCCTTTCAAGTTAAAGATGTACCATCCGCAATTCTACCGATTACTAAAAGATTTAATTATTAAAAGATTTAGGAAGATTGATTATATTCCTATAGAAAGCAAGACAAATACTATGTAGTGAGATTTGTATAACGAAGATAATGATACTGCATCAATGAAAAAATCTAGAGACAGAAACTTAACAAACCTCTGTCTGTGTTGCGGCATAGATGATGTCTGGGTGATATCGGGCGACATCCGGTGGCCTGTCCGTCGGTACTGCTTAGGTTGTTTGATATATCTCTCCCCTTCCTCGATCCACTGCTCAATATGCTGCTTCCTGCGACGATGAAAAGAATAAAGTGATGATAACTCTTGTAGTCGAGTACTTTTTCATGAGTACGAGTACAGAAAAACTCAAGTACAAGTACTGAGTAGTATGAGTACTCTCAAACCAAGAATTGTAGTTGAGTACTTTTCATGAGTATGAATATTTCCACAGAAAAATGTACTTGAATAAGGGTACGAGTACTTCAACTCTATAGTCAAAATTAAGTACTTCTTCGTGAGTACATGTAAAGAAAAATATACGAGTAAGAGCACGAGTAAGAGCACAAGTAAGAGGACTCAAACTCTGATGAACACAAATGATGGCTCCATAATTTGTTCTGAAAGGTGACAATGTTTTAACCACAAGCTATGTTGAAGTCACTGTTATTCTTTAACCCTAACCTTCCCAAATGCTCCAAAATCCTCTTTGCTAAAGTGAAGGATTTTGAGGGACTGGGGTTACATGCTAAAGTGAAGGATTTTGGAGGATTGAGGTTATTAGGCATACTTGCCTTTCCATGGTACATGTACATCCATGTTTGTTGTAGTGATTGCATGGTCAGTGCTTGGGTCAGTGGACACTGTTTATTGCTCCATGCATGCAGGGAGGGTCCCTGGCCATGTACATGTATCACAGATTAGAAACACGTGTGCAGACATGTCATGTGCTTGCTTTACTACTGAAGGATTTTGGAGGATTCAGGTTATGTGTAAGCAAATGGGCCTAGGGAGTTAGGGTTAATTGTGAATTTTGTCATCATATCCATTTGGTATGAAATTCTAGTTGCATAGTTTTTGTGGGTTTTTTTCATATCATTTTGTAAATCTTACTTTTTGCGGAGTTAGAAGCCATAAAGTTGAAGTAAATAAAATGCCTAAGAAAGAAGAAATATGAATACAATCAGATTGCTTCTTTTTTCAGTACAAAACTTCAAAAGTTTACCTTTCGTTGTCAGATGGCAACGATGGAGGACCTTCATATATTCCACTATCCGTCGTTTTGGAGATGGATGAAATATCCGACTTCTTACTTGACTTTTTGGTTTTCACGTGCCGCGTCGTGTCCGTTATCAAGTCCATAGTAATGCTATCTCCCCTAGCTCTGAGTTTGTGATATATCGAGTCGCCACTCTCTGCCGTCAACCCGGCTAATGTTCTCTGCGTAACTGCTTCCATCTCCATCTGTTTCACCTTTTGATGCATGAGATGCTTGTACTGAGCCTTAGATATTTCCGGCTCGACGTTATAGCCCGGTGTGTAAACGTCCTTTCCGCGCTGTCTCTGCATTAGTTTATTGTGCTGTTGGAGCTGATGATGGGGGATCATCTGTTTGGAGGTCATACCCGGTTGTGCCATGGAGCCACTCAATGGGTTCAAGACCTTGGTGCGGTGTACCCGCTCAGGCGATCGCGACCGCGGGGAAAAATCACCTGGTGTGTGCCGCGCCGAGTCGACAAACACACGGGAGAAGTGGTCGTCTAGAATGCTGTTTGGGTCGTCTTCAGGTAATGCTCCTTTCTCAAACATTGCTGCTGATAATCTTGGAGCATCCGATGTACCCGTACTTCCAGTTCTGTCAGGGTCTGATTCTTCCTCCTGTAAAAAAATCCCACAAGACATCACTTAACCCTAACCACCCCAAATCCTGCAAAATCCTCCAATGGGCACTTTTTGGGGAAAAATTCAGCACTTTTGGAAACTGGTACTTTCACCTCTTCAAATGGGGCAAAATTACTACCTGGCAAGAAGTACAGGCCATATGTGCTGAATATGCATGGTGCATTATATGAAGATAAGGGCATGTTTCTAAAAGTGCGCTGATGGATTTTGGAGGATTCAGGAAGGTTCCTAGCCAGAATACCAAGGGGGTTAGGGTTAAGGAAGGAACAACTGAAAACTGTACCATAAGTGGTACACAGCATAAGGGTAAATTCCAATCAGTGTTTAAAAAAAAAGCTTGTCTGTAGGAACCACTTGGAATGGTAGATTTTGCTGCAGAACCTTGTGCACTCAAGTGAATTTCTATAGCGTCTGATTAGACATTATAAACCTTTCTCACAATAGAACCACCAGAGGACCAAACTGAGGCTAGCAGGAAAATAGGCTGACCCCTTTTATGCCACAATAAATCAGCACCGCGACCTTTGTCTTGCAGTCAGGGAACTCAACAAAGATGGCTGCAGTGTGATTGAGACCATTCCAGGCAGATGGTACCATGCCCATCATTTGTGATGTCTCACCTCCACTTTTCGTAACCTCGCCGTGAGTCTCTCCTCCGTCTCTCGCTGCCTCAAGACTCGCTCCAGTTTCTCAGTCAGAATACGTGCAAACTCTGCTGGCTCCATGGGCTGAACATCCTTCGGAGGGCGCTGCGCAATCTAGAGATGAAAAACAGACAGAGAGTGATTGAGTGACCATGCACCATGGGGCATTTGGGGCAAGATCCATCTTCCTCCCCAAGGAAAGATTTGTGGTCGTAGTAATAAAAAAAACAAAAAAAACAACAACAACAATATGAATGTTTTTATTTACAATAGACTTCTGTCAGCCATCTTGTTTCCTTCCATACAAGACCATGAGACCAAACGGGGCAAAAATAGACTGGTTCCATTTCCATGTCATTAGAATCAGCACTATATTCATTGCTTGGGGTCGGGGAAATCTAACAAAGATGGTGTTAGTATGACCAAGCCATTTTAGGCACAAAGGTCTTGCTTTCAAGTTTGCTAGCACATTTTTTAGACTTGAAGTTGGCAATATAGATTTTTTTTGCTAGTACAAATAACTTACAGGGAAGGGTGGGAATGACGAGACACGTCCATTTTGCCTGACGTTGGTCTTCATCGCACGGTACTGTCGTCGTCGCTGCTGCTGTTTCTGGTGTCTGCCCATGATAGGTCCGCCATCGCTGGTTTAAAAACAGAGAAGAAAATGAGAATTTATCAATATGGATGTCACCATGGTAATAATAATGTCAATAACATGAGAGGTTTCAACTGAAAACACCACAAGTGTATTTGATTGGTCCTTACATCTTCCTTCCTCAATCATTCAAATGTGGACTTATAACAGCCAACAATGCCAATGTCATGTTAAGCACCAAGGTTAAGTTAATTTATGATATAAATTGTTGATTGGAAGCTGCTCATTAAGTTACAATGGAAGCTCTTTATCCAAGTAATGATGCATTCTACGAATCTCTAGACAATAATTGTTCACTTTGCTTTTTGAAGATAGAACCAGCCACAAGATGAATAATTTGTATTAAGTAAAAGCCAGATCAAATCCTTCCTTTGGAAAAAAATGAATGTTTTATTTACAAACACAACATGTAATTAAAAAAGCACCGACAACGTACACTTAAAAAGAGAGAAAAATCTTCTCGAGATTTCTCCATGCTATATGCTGTACTGAATATTTACATGTAATTCTCTAGGACTAATGTCTATGAAGATTTTTTTTCCCTTTTTTTCTCCATTTTACACAGTGGATGCAGTGTGAAAAAAAAAATCAATTAATACATGATTTTTGAGAAATTTGTGTCCATAAATTGGGTTTTCCCTCTCCCGTTTACACAATTTACACAGGCACTCTGTTAAAATACATAAATGTATGTCTTGAGGGCAACTGTCTGCCTGGCATTACATCTTAGTTGAACAAGCCGTCTTGCATGGGTTTACAATGAATGCAGATGTCAAAACACGCATAATTACATATATTTTATCTCAACTATTATTTGTACTGCTCTGCACTCCTACAAGGTTCATTGACTTGATGGATAATTCATAAAATAAGCAATTGAGTATTAATACGTTTAGTATCCCTGCCTTCCGTTTGCATAATTTCCGAGGACACGCATTCTAAGCCCTCTGTAATACATGTGGATAATATTATTAAGGCGCTGACAAGATCTAATGAACAAAAAAAGCTATGTAACCCGAGACATTCATAGACGCCTGTTTGGAACTGACAATTTCCCCAAACCCATTCCTGGCTGCTCTTACGGATTATAGACAATTTACTTGGCATCCGAAAAGAGACATCGTCGACCTCACAGGGGCAGGGGTCAGAGGTCAGTTTAAGGCACTCACCCTAAAGCCTTCTGGCACAAGCCATATCAGATTACATGTGCATGAGCAACCTAGCATTTCATTCATCTCCGAGAGCAACATCTTTACTACAATGTATCCAATACAGAGCCCAGCTCCTTGGTCAATGACCCAAGATGTCCCCTTTGGGAGGGATTAGTTACCATGGAAACGCAATAATTTTTTCTGGTGATTTCAAAGAAGACTGGGAAAGGCACGTAAGGGAAGTTGGCTTGATAAAGGAGAATGTTTTCCCGTTCTCACAACAGATCGAAGGGTTGATTTGACACAACTGGTTGTCATGGCAACGCAAATGATTCTATTATATTTCTGGCAGATTAGAATGAACTTCTCTGTGGATGAAAAGTGAACTTCCTTATTAAAATATAATGACCAATTCGGGTCTGGAAAACATCTTCATAAATGCATAACACAGTGCTGTTGTGTATCTGGCATTGTGTTGCATCTGATCACGCCCTGAATGGAAACTGTCTGCCACTCACACAACTTCTTTTCACCAATTAATCGTCTTAAGGAGTTATTATTTTCAGGAAGCAAACCTGTCATTCAGCCATTCTGACACTCGTTTTACGCGGAAAGATGGCTACACAATGCTCACATTATTCACACACACACACACACACAGAAGAAGCACGGCACCATAAGCCATGCCTTTGTACTGGGAGGAACGTCGGGGTAATCACTGCTGCTCGAGTAGCTTTATTGAAGGAGGCATGTCTGTGGTTTGATCATGCACAAAGTAAATTGTCAGACTTTCTTGATAATATGAACAGAAATTTGATCCTTGAGCGCACAGTTAAATTAGCTGAAACACCCAAAGCTGTTCCATATTTGTCCTTAATGTCAATATTTTGTGCACAGTATGTTCGTTAATTGTACTCCAGTGTGTACATGTACAGTATGTATGTATATTTTGGGGGCATTTTAATTTATTTATGCCCATATATTTATTACTGAGGTGTCTGAATAACCCCCATCTATAGATAAATAAATATTAAAAAAATCCAACGTACAAAAAAAAATACATATAAATAAATATACAAATAAATATAATATAAAAATTAAAAGTTATTTAATATAAAAATAAAAATTACAAAATCTAATTTGTCATTGCTGAGATTTAATTAGTATAAATGCCCATTAACATCACTGCTAATTGAATAAGGTTTGACTGGCCAACCACTGGACCATGCATGTATTGTTGGGAAATTAAATATTACCTACACACAAGTTATTCACACAAGGTCAATTTCTGAAGCCAACGCTGATATGCATATGTATGTTGTATTTTTGTAAGAAAGAAAAATTTAAAAAAAAAGAAGTTTTTCCCCATATCACCAAATCATTTTCTAATAAATGAGAATGTGAAAACAATTCCAAATCTGATTTTTTTCTCTTCCTATTATTGTAGCAAAGATTTTGTTTTAACATCTTCAAGAAAACAAAAATGGCCGACCCTTATAGTACGTATTGCACATACATGTGTGTGCCGCACGTCAATGTGTGCACGTACAACAAAGATCTTACCAGACCATTATGGGTATGATTACTGGTTTGTACACTACATGCATCTTGCACAACACATACATGTTACATATCTTCAGCACAACGTATCCAATGAAATTTCTTGAATGGTACGCCTGGAGCCTGTCTATATCCTTGATATAGGCTAAAGACAGGGGACCAGTCTAATAAACACAGAGAATGATCCCACTTGTATCGCACAGCAAAACAATTCACATAACACAATTTACAAAAAATCAAAATTCAAGACTCGCTCTTCAGAATTACTATTCCATGCAACACACAAATATTTCTGTCTAAAATTGTTGACTACGCAGAATTTTTGAATGAAATTGTTCCTTGGGTATCTTGCACATGTACGAAACATGTTCATCTAAAAAATGGCAAATTGTAGAAGAATTAAGAGAGAAGAGGAAGATAGAATTGGGAAAATAAAAGCACGACACAAGTGTGAGGTTTTAGTTCATGTAACTCATTGCAAGCTACAGATGCATATGGCATAAAACACAATAAATGGGGGCCACTTTCCTATCGTCACATTAGCAGTTTTTCTAATGATTGTAATTTTTTTTTAAATATCTGAAACCACCCAAAAAGAATTTCAACATTTGAATAGACATGCGTGCTTATCCTAAAGATAATTTGTGTTGATTATTACTATTATTTTTTTAATTACCCTAAAATTTCCATCAACAAATGGACGGAAAAGTGAGGTAACTTTTTCCGTCCAATTTTTATGGAAATTTGAGGGTAAAAAAATAAATAAAAAAATAAAATAAATCAACTCAAATTAGTTCTAGTATAAGCCTGCATGTCCATTCACATGTCGATATACTTTTTGGTTGGTTTCAGGTACTTAAAAAATAAATAACAACCATTGGAAAAACTGCTAACGTGACGGATGCAAAGTGGCCCCCTTTATTGTGTTTTATGTCATATGTACTGTACAGGTATTCAGCACTGGCTTTTGATATGTGTACTGCCAAGTATTCAAACCACATACAAGGTTTGAGTATTTTAACACTAGGATACAATTTTTCAGACAAGGACATGCTGCATATGAATGTATAACACACTTGCCCTATCCCTCAGGAGAATGTTCTTAACAAGAGGTGTCGCCCCAGACCATGGAATAAGCGTAACGGTTCAAACTGAGTTCAAACTTTCGATCCATACACAAATTCAGTACTTAAAATTGGAACTCTTCAATCTATATTTATAATATTTATGGGTACAGCCTGTTTTTGTTGCTCATTTGCAGGAAGATTTGTGCCTGTGCTCATGTCAATTCAGAATGGACGAAACAACTTGCAATAATGCATTTGTTGTCGTCTTTGAATTTAAAAATTAAATAAAATATGATAATTGTCAAAATCGGTTGGGTTAAACTGCCAGAGTATAAATGGATAAGTACAGACCAGACAATGTGTTACCCAATGTCAAGCAATTGGATAAGACCTTGACCAAAAATTAACTAGAATACTGTCATTAATAAGATTTAAAACACGGGAGAACAATACCTTCACTTACAATATTCTTTAACCCTCCTACTTCTGGTGCCTTTTTCAGACAAGTTGATGCACCATTTGAAACCATTCGTTTTGTGAAACACACCAAGGTGTAGTGTATCCACCATTCAAAACCATTTGAATGATTTATAAGCCACTGTGTAGTACATTCACCATTTGAAACCATTCGGCTACGGAAACACACCAAGGTGTAGTGTATCCACCATTCAAAAACCATTTGAATGGTAGTAAAGCTTGCTTCCAACACTTTTCAAATAACCCAATAATATTAAAGTATTGTGATTTTCTGTTAAATTTCTTGATAACATGTAGGTCTTTATTTCTCTTGCTATTCTGATTTTTTCTTCGACTACGAAGGACTCTGGTGTCTAGCGCTCGCTCTCGCAGGTGACTGGGCTCCACAGATCTGCCAATCATATAACTCGATCAATTTCATGAGCGGCTGAATACGCATTTATGCCCGGAAGGGAGAGTGGTTTGACCTTGTACATGTACTTGGCTGGACATGCTCTGTCTCAGCTCACCTTGTACATTATTCACTTCTTGACATCCCCCCCCCCCCCCCATTCCAGGCTGTGCAAATATGACATGGCAATTTCACTGGACATTTCTAATGGTCTTTTAATTTTCTTTGCAAGGAAGCATAAATCTGCAATTTGTGTTCATAATGTAAGTACACATTGCAGAAAATCCTTAATGTCCGTAACTCCATACCAAGGCAAACAATACTACAATCCACTGCCGAGAAATAATATTCATAGCGTCAGCCAAGGTGGCCTTCAACAACACAGCTTGCTCACACTGAAAATTAGCATAATTTGCAGAAGGGATTTAGAAGTCACAGCTAGCCCAACGTTCCCCCCTCTGCAGAAAGTATCCACATGAGCCAACACAATCATTATACCAACACAATTATAACGTCATCAAACCCAACTTTGTACAAAACTGGCCAACCAATTTCTCTCCCGAAATGCCTCTTTTTTGAGTACCCACTGAACTGATTCTATTTTGGGCCTATTTCGGCCTCTTTTCACCCCTCAAGTTCAAGAATCTTTCATTCCAAAACGTTTCCCTAATCCAATTACAGTCGGCATTAGGATCCAGTGAACTGGCATGCCAAATCCCTCTGCCTCCTTTGTGGGGCTACACTGGCATCCTGTCGAGGGGGGGGGGGGACCCTTCAAAGCAGGAGAGAATAAGGAGGAATAACTCAAAACCCCAAAAAGGCAGCGGAGATGGGGATCTCACTCTGCTGGCCCTGTCTGTATGCAAATGAGATGCACAGTACAAGCTCTTTCAAGAGGTTTCTTTGGGATAGGATTAACACCTAGGGGTTTACAGAAATGCCCATTGAATTTGACAAGCTGGTTTGTGCAGAGAGGGTTTGTGTGTGTGTGTGTGTTGTGCTTGCATGAGGCCACTATGGTGTAAACACTGTGCACTAGAATTTGGTGGGAGAGCACAAAAAAGAGAGTAACAGTGTGTGATTTTTGATACTGCAAGTGGTTTTTGTGGGAATGAAGAACGTCATTGAAAATGTAGTGACAATACATGTATGATAGTTGTACTTCAGAATCAACCGTTTTGAATTCCGAGGACAAAATATATTTCATATAAAATCTTATGGATTCCTAAACAAACATGCTACACATTTTAATGTTCCTATGTGATTTAAGATAAGCAGCTGTACAAAGAAAGCTATCAGAATAACCTCAGATGAGAAAATGTGCACTTTGGTTTAAACTTCCCTATATTTTCTTTCCTTGTCAAATGACTAAATGTGCTGTATACTATAATCTTTCATTTCCTTCACTCCCCCATTATACATGTACCTGTCCCAACGTATATAAAAAAAAATAGTTTATTCCAATGTCCTTCCAACAAAATAATTCTATTTATGAATTGTAGCTGCAATCTTTCTATTGCCTACTGTGGCCTTGTTTGTATTAAAGTTATGATAATCTTGTGATCCTTCCGACATAGCCCTGAACAAACTCTTAACGCATTTCCATTTAAGGCTCTGGCAAGGTTCACCTTATCAACGGTTGTAACATTGTTATATTTGGTAATTGGCAGTGTGAACCCGTGAATGGAAACATGCTGCGAGTGGGACCGCCGCTTTTCCCAGCTTGATCGGATCCAGTGTCTGGCGACACACGGAGCCTTCTGTTTCACTTGCCGCCACAATCAAATTGAATTACGTCGGAAAAATCAACTCAAACCCCAGTACTGTAGTCTCACTTTTACTGCCCCTCTCCAGGGGGGGATCATTGAGACTTAATTTCAGAGAAGGAGAGAGCAACAACTGTTACAGTTCAAAAATGCAGACATTCACTTTGGGGGCTTGATCAAAAAACAAACAGACAATGCCGACATCCATTTTTTAATCTAAAGAAATTTCTGACAACTATACAGTACTATATAGTGCAGTGCAAAGCCATACAAACAGCCCATCAAGGGATCGACATGTTGGGTCCTGACTTCAATCGCCGCCGCTTTTCCCCTAGACAATCTGGTCAGGGAGGCATGTTCAAATGGACGTTTATCGGCAGATTTCTCGGCTGACGGCATGTGAAAAGGAACAAGGCGGCACCACAAAGAGGCCGCTGCTTATGAAAATTTGATTCCGAGATAAAAGCGTGCACAATGGAAAATAACACAAGTCATTCAGTCGTGTGATTGACTTCGTATTAGAGCCTTTTAGATTGCACTGACCATTATAAATATGAAGCAAACACCGGCATTGTCGTCCTATTATCTGCACAATGTGCAAGGCTCAGCTTGGGGGGTGGGGGGGTATTGGAAGAAACACCCAAATACTTAACACCAAATATCTGTAAAATATACATCTTTTATGCTGATTGGAAAAATTGTCATTTCAAATTGTGTCAATAATCATGTGTCCAATCGAACATGATGCGTTCTATTCAGCGAATCCGGTTGGAGAGACATGATTTGCATTTGTACCTGAGGCAATTGGCTGATTTCATTATCCTTGCCAGGATAAAGCAAACCCAATTTGGTGATAAGATCATAACTAGGTCATTGAGTAAGACTTCGTTTAAGTCGGCGGCCCTTCACAACTTCTCCATTGAACCTCAAAGGGGTTTCTGTTGTGATTGGACTTTTTGATGAAAGCGATATCAGGAGGGAAATGGCTCTACTTGCAAAGAAACTAAATCCAACAATTCCATGTGAATTTGAGGTCGTTAAAAAAGCAATTTTCTGAAATCAGGACATGAAACAATTCCAGACTGATAAAAAAAAACCATGATTACGCTTTCAAGCAGTTTCAATGATGTTGTATGTGCACCGCTTGTTGTAATATCAAACACTTTACGTCTGTATGCAGCTTTTTCCCCACCCCAACCAACACTTTTGAAATCATTGCACTTTGTAATTCATTTTATTTTGTATAAAACCTGCCAGATTATTTAATTTCATTCCAAACACTTATTTTCCGTCAGTGGAAACTGCTTCATAGTAGGTGTTTCACAGACAAGATCGCCAGAGGCAACCTCATGGATTGGACATTTTGGAGGGCTAACTGATCAAATGGGCCCAGACGTTCTTTTCGGTTCTAAATGGCAATTCTTGCCAAATCCGACAGGTGTGCATCCAACCAAACGCAGGCTGTCACTGAAATGAGTGTGGCTCAGCGCTCCCACCACAAACATAACCTCTTCCTATCATTCCTTGATCAATCTAGACCCAACTGGCAGAAAGTGACAACAGATGGCTTGTCTGTAAAATTGCACAAATTTATAAGATGTATATTCTGTGTGAATCATTGTTTTTTCTACACTTTTGGTTAGAATTTTCAATTTGATTTTAAACAATTTCTTTAAGGTAAGTTTATTTCTTCAAGGTAAATTCTCTGCAAAAAACATATACAATTCCAATACTTGACTGAGGGCAGTGACCCTCCTGCCAAAAAAAAAAAAATTAATTAATAAAATAAAAAAAATAAAAATAAAAATAAAATAAAAAAATTCAATGTTTGCTACTTACACACTGGAGTCAGTGAGGGACATGGTATCATCTGAGATAGCATCGCTCGACAAGCTCTGCAACTCCGAATCGTTAGTTGAAACAGCTGGTGCGAAAGACGAGAAGCTAGGGTGATATGGGCTTAGTACCCGAGCACTGCTTCCTTTCAAGTAACACCTACAAAAAAAAATGGTGGGAAGAAAAACAAGTGTTACCGTGGAAACAAATAAAAAATACAAGGCCAAAAAGTGTCTTTTCACACTGCAAGAAAAATCTTTGGGGTTCCCCAGGTTCTGGGGCTGCTCATTTGCACTTGCATCATTTTGCACTTGTCAGGGAACTCACTTTGTGTTGAATTCATTCTTATTCCTGCCCTGGGCCTGTCGAAAACGTATTCAAAGAACGGTTAACCTTCAATGCATTGTCTATCTACTTATGAATCATTTTATTCAAGGTTTCCTGGAACAGAAAGCTACTGACTATATTCTAGGCTGTTAACATTCAACTCAACAACAAATCTAAATATACCGCACCCCCCCCCCCCCCCAAACTATTTACTAAAAATTCCATCCCATACACTTTTGCATTTAGATATTCTATACACATCGACGAACAATTCAGTGTTACATGTACCTCTCCTTTTTAAAGCAAATTTTCAATTCACTGCAACCTAAGAACCAAGCCACTCTAACAATTACGTGTATTTCTTCATGCCCACTGCAGAGAACGACATTAAGAATTCAGGTGACAAAAATCACATTTTGGTCATCAACCTGGCCAATAAAATCTGACGCAAGTTCACAGCACTTTCACACTTTTCTGCGGCTTGGGCCATTTGCCAGTTTCCTACCCTGTAAGGCTTAGATCAACACAATTTTTCGGCCACACTGCTTGCCCAGTGGGACACCAATCCCTGCACAGTTAATGTTGGACGTACAGTCGGTGCGTGGAAAGAAAGAAGGAAAAATACCTCTTTTTGTACCAACACAGGAGGTTGATTCTGGCTTGATTTCGGTTAGGGAAAAATGGATGGCTTGTATTGTCAGTGTGTGTGGTTGGATAATCAGTAGGTTGAGAACCAACTTGAGAACCAACGCTGGTTGGACAAAAAAAAAAGAAAGGTCAATGGCTCTAACAAATGGACTCCACTCTCTCTAGGAATTATTCGGAAGTAAATATCCATGAAGGTTGCTGTTAATGTAACATCTGGCTTCATTTTTATTTCATTTCAGTAGCCGAGTCTAACCTAAAGCACTACGAAAACATCCAGATGCAGTGAAAAGACAAAGCAAACCTCAAAAATAATGAAAAATTAATAGTATGCGGACTTGACAAATTAGCCAGGGGGCACGAACAAATCTAAGACATTTTTATCACTATTCCCCCCCCCCCTCCAAAAATAAATAAATATATAAATAAATAAAATGCAATTACTAAAACTGTTTGCAGTGACACCATGTGAAAATTCCCTCATTTTTTTTAGTATTAATTAGTTCTGAAAAGAACTGGTGGTTACAACTCAACGTTTCGATCAGTATGCTCTGATCGTCTCCATTTCACATGGTTACTTGCAAACAGTCTTTACTTAAAGGTCCTAGGAAGAGTCAAATTGTGCTTATTTATTTTCTTTTGTTATTTTATCAATTGATATGAATAAAAAACGATTTTACGTTTAATTTATGTCTGGATTGGGCTAATTATTTTTAATTTGATTTTTACAAAAATTGCCTCATCTAATTTCAAATGCTGCCCAACGCGCGGTGGCGCTGTTCGTGACGTAGACCTAGAGCAATAAACCATGAATAAACTAAGCTCTAATGTTAGGCACCAATGTTGCCATTGTGTTTAGTTGCTCCATGGTTAAACCGTGGGATTATAAAAAAGGGTCATAAACTGTGCAAGCGTACACATGTACAGTGTATGTGCACGACTTGCAAGTTGCATAGTAAACATGACCGTATAGCACCGATAAATCTGTACTGTAGGCTCTACCGTAAAACGAAGCGCAAGGCCCCGTCGAATCAATGGCATGGATACACATGGCCAGGAGTCATTGGTGAATTGTGTAAGCGTCGTTATGACCGTTTCAAAACATAATTCTGCACTCGATGATTTTGAAACAAGATCCAAAAATCACACACATAATTAACATTGTCAAAGAATTGTACAATGACATCTTCAGTGACTTCACAATGAAACGACATTTTAGCGTTAATGTGGTGTGCGAAGTGTAACAATCGACCTCTAACGTTAGTAATAAGCCTATTGCTTGTGGGTGCACATACACATGTAAGTTACACGGAAAACAAAGCAACTTACCTGAGACTTTCTCGCTTCAAGAAAGCTACTCTTTTCTTTTCTGGACGTTTCTTGGCCTTCTGACTTAAGGGAAATATTGTTGGTACTGCATCAGGGCGCAGCATGGCTTTAAATCTCATGCCAAACTGGCTCTGGAGCCCCGGTCAAAGTATGTTGGCTCAAAGTGAGCGCTACATATCATAGAGTGCTCCGTTGGTCCTGACCATTTCGCCCTGGTCAGCTTCACACTCGCCGTCCAAATTCGCCTGTATTTAGGGTCTGGTGGAAATCGGTGAAGGCTGACACCTTCCTTTGTGGTGTTGCTACACCCAGCAACAACACACTACAAGGCATTTCCCAAAATGTGGGATATCTACTAAATTTAGCTGAAAAGAAGATCTAATATGACACATCAACTTCAGTGGTTTTGAGTACGACTTGACTGAAACTTCATCGCAGGCAGTGCTGGACCTTCCTAGGTCTACGTCACGGTTGCGGATTATAATATGATAATGAGGAGGTAGGGGAGGAGCGTGGCGCCCCCCTAATTTCAGAATTTATTTTTTTAATGGTGCAAAGGGGCGGGGATAAAATAGACAAATGACAAATATATGTTCCAATAGGTATACTTTATTGTTTTCACTGTTAAAAATTTCTATTTCCTAGGACCTTTAAATCCTTTTCACCATGCGAAGCTACAGATCTTAACAACAAATACAATATCAGGTGACTCGGATCCATGTTTAATTGTACATGAAAACTTTAATTTGTTAGTTGTGTTAATATTATCATCAATGACCTCCCCCCCTTTCCCATTAAAACCAATTTATATTTTGTTTAATAATGGAGTGTCGTGGCCGAGCGGTCTAGCTTACCGGACTCAAGTTCTGGTGTTAGCAGCAGAATGTGGGTTCGAATCCTGGCCGTGACACTTGTGTCCTTGAGCAAGACACTTAACCATAATTGCTTCTCTCCACCCAGGGGTTAAATGGGTACCTGTGAGGGCAGAGTTGGTTGATTAGCCCTATATGCACTGTAATGGCAGCAATTGAGCTGTATACTCCCCAGGGAGCTGAGATGGTTTCAGGAATGATTTATGAGCCTTATGAGCAGGGGTAATAATATAATGCGCCTTGAGCACCACTCAGTTGGTGGATACGTGCGCTATATAAGTCCACACATTATTATTATTATTAATAAGAGCAAATCTATAATAGATAAATATGGGGTATCAAAATAGGGCAGGCACAAGTTGCACAAATATATGTAGAGATCTTCATCTGGGTCCGATTTTTTTCCCATCTTTATCTTTGAACCCCACACCTTGACTTTAATCGTCTGCACTCTATAGACATCTTGAGCGAATAAGATACCCGAGTAGTGCACTCAAACTATTAGTGCCAATGTAATTGCCACGGACTTGTCTGACCTACATGAATACAAAAGGTCTATCCTTTATTCCCTTTGATCTTAACCGACTAAATACCATCTGGTGAATTACGGCCTCTTAGTAACAAGGGCAATTGCACTACCTTCAAGGCTGCAAAGTCATTTTATAAATGTGCTTTGGACAAGAGAGAGAGTGCTTTATACTAAACTTGATTGGTCTAGTAATGGATTGGTATGCAGTTAGTTGTCTGCGGGTGTTGGGAGAAAGAAGTAGAAAAAAAGAAAAAAAAAAGAAAAAAAAAAAAAATCGTAATGGGATTTATTCTTATTCATGTACAAAATGAATACACATGCATGTAATAATGCATGCATACGGGGTACCAGTTAACCGTTGGTGTCAACATCACACATGTAACATGAAAAAACATGACCATGTACATTGTACATGTGCATCGGATAAAAATGGCTTCTGAAATCTCATCTGTAATCTCCCCCCATTTCAGGAATGGTCTATTACTATTCTTTAAAAAAAAACAGCCTGGAATGATATCACATGAAATCATTGCATACATGTTCAAGGCTTTCAAGGCATTTGCATTTTCAATATTTCTGCTGGTGATGAGAAATTAAAATTGAGAACCCATTTTTTTTTATTCCAACAACAGCAACCATGAATTATGAATCAAACTTGTTTTTAAAAGAACGTTTACTGCAGTCCAACAGTTAAGTCAAATATTTTGACAGTTTTGATCCAAATTACATAATTTATTAATAAGTATGTCAGGTTATACGTTCACATGTTGATTTTGATAAATTATATGCTTCCATTTTCGCTGAATCCAAAAACAACAAAGGACTTTGAACTACATATCGCTACATGTACGTATGGCACATAGTCAAACAGGCACATTTATGCCGGCTAAAACAACCGATTTGTAAGACACCTAAAATAACAGCACATTAAAATCACATTTTCTGGATACATTATGTGTGTATAGTCATACTGGCCTACATTTCTCAGTTGTTACAAGTAGGTATATAAGTCAGGCTGTACCATTATCTTGAGAATATGCTGATTAGGACGATGCATGTACAGTGTACTAGTCGCTCTGCTGTTTGAGCAATTACAAGACATGGCCAGGAGGTCACTACAACAGGGGGTTTCGCTGCTGATCTATCCCACATCTGTGCATAGTTATTAAGAGGATTTTCTCCCTTGGCATTCTGGGATTGCTAACCAGGACGGCAAATTTAATAAAGGTTCAAATGTTTGTCCTACATGAACTTGTGCTGATAATCCTGAAGGTGTGTGAATGAAAATGGAATTCTTTGAGCAACCATGCTCTCAAATGGGATAAATGTTTTTTGAACTGTACTTTTTTTTTCATTTAATGCAATTAATTTAAGCGTCTAAATGGGGGGGGGGGGGTGTCTGTGTGTCTTGTGGAACCCTTAACTTGTTCAGTTTTATTTGTAATGCATTTGCTCAAATATTTTGGATATTTGTTATTTCACAATTCCTGTTAAAGTTGAAAAACAATTGATTTTAGAAAAATCATGCGACAGTGTTCAACACAATTATAAAATGTAGCAGTCCAAGTCTAATTACAATATGGATCATTCCCCATGTGCATATGTACAAATACTGCATGCTGTGGAACTATGAGATTTTTGACCTTTTGAAATTGTCTAAATTTGCAGTGTACAATATTTATATTGATCATCAAAATTTATTCTCATTTTCAAATTTTCCACAACAGAATGTGCTTCTTCCCCGCTCCCCTCCCCCGTTTCTCTTCCCTATTCCCAGACATGTTTGTAAATCACACTAAGCCACAAATACTGTGGTAAGCTAGACATTATTCCTGCAGGGGTCATTTCATAAGCAGTGACCCCTATGACTTTGACCTGTGACACCCAAATTCAATAGGGGTCTCTTCTTGGACCCAGTGTGACTCCATGCAACTAGGTGGTGATTAATCCAACTCAAATTATCCATCGGGAGGTGAAGGGGTCCATGGATGGACGGACACAAAACTCTGAATATGTCCCATCATGCAACTGGGTGGTGGGCAGAGAGTCTGCGTTTACTGCAAGCATAAACCCTCTCACACATAAGATCCACACTGAAATACAATACTGTAACACAGTGTGCATTTTTAACAAGAGAAGATACATGAATATGTAAAGAACACTGTAACCTGTTACCATAATTTAAGAAACGAGATACTGTGCATGTGTGTCTCAACATAATCTGGGGTTAGCAGTGAACGATTTTGTTTTTATCGCATAGCATAAATGCTAAACAATATTCATATTTTGCTTATCAAAATTCAAGATTTGCTATTCAAAATTAGTATCACATACACACAATATTTCTGCCTAAAATTTGAACGAAATGTTTGAATGAAATCATTTTCTGGTCACGAGAATGCATTCTGCCTAAAACTTTTGCTATGCACAAAATGTAAAATGTTTGAATGATACATGGACGAGGTGCTAAAAACTTTTATGCCTACTCTCTCTGGTCATCCCTAATTGGTTTGTATCCCATGAGAGACCAATGGGGCCAGATTTCTCTGAAATAAAGCAAGAGCTGGCTTTGTCCCTCCAATGTCCCTCAAGCTTGCCTGCTTCCTACCTACACAAGCCCCCCAGAATGGACTCTTTTATTGTAGGCAGGCATGCACTGGTGACTTGCTTATGTATTGCACAGATGGTAGGAACTGCAACATGGGAATTCAGGTTTCTCCACTCAAAGAGATCGGCTTTAACTGGCTAGGTCAGCAAGGTCACAGGGAACCATCCACGCTATGTGCCCTTCGTAATTGAGAAAGCAACCCACATGAGTAGTACGACATTGACTCCACCGCTAAATTGTATCTCGGCATTGGGCAGATGAATTTAGTGCACCGTGTTATTCTTGTATTAGAAAGGGCCCACTGTGTTGTCGGGTTTCCCTAACTGATACTTATTAGACAGTCGGCCTTGATGCATTTTCTCCTCAACTGTATTTATCCCATTCACATCAAATGAAAAGCACTTAGAATTAAGTCAAACTTAACTGGGAACTACTATACCAGGCATTACAATTACCCACAACTGGGTTTATTGCTGGAAATTCGGGCAACAGCACCAAATGCTATCATTCAATTCCCTCAATGGACAGACTGTATAACAATCTCATTTAACCAGGGGCCATTCGAAGGTAGTTACAGGAACTTTATGGGGCTTGCAGTTTTACTGCCTCCCTTTATTATCCACTGGTCTTTTGTGAGTTTTATTTGTCTGTGGCCCTGCTAATAAATGACTGGTATTACATCCCCATTGGAGCCAGGCTGGTGGGGGATGGAGGTTTTATGATTGTCTGAAGAAGTTTACAAACTGTTGCTTTTTTTTTTACGAGTGCACAGATCTCTTTCATCTTTCCTGGATCACTTTAGAGGTGAATAACTTCTTAACTGTTACAAGTAAATGTATTTTAATGCATCTCTTAATGCAAGTCACTAACTCATAAATTTATAAATCCCCCCCTTACAAAGGAAGTATCCATTTTATGAGATTCTTCGCAAGAGGACACTGGCTTTGATGGAAGCACTTTTATATCCCATCAAAAGTATCCACTTAATTGACTTACTAAATCACAAGTAATTTTTTAATACTTTTTTATTTATTTATTTATTTTTTTTTTTGGGTGGGGGGAATATTACTGTTATTTATAATTTTGTTATTCAAACTGTTTTAACTGTATAATGTTAATGGTACAGCAAATTTATGGCAAACTGGTATTAACCCTAACCTTCCCAAATCCTCCAAAATCCTCTTTGCTAAAGTGATGGATTTTGACGGATTGAGGTTACATGCTACATGCTCTTTGCCAAAGTGAAGGATTTTGAAGGATTGAGGTTACATGCTACATGCTCTTTGCTAAAGTGCAGGATTTTGGAGGATTGAGGTTATTAGGCATACTTGCCTTTCCATGGTACATGTACATCCATGTTTGTCGTAGTGATTGCAAGGTCAGTGCTTGGGTCAGTGGACACTGTTTATTGCTCCATGCATGCAGGGAGGGTCCCTGGCCATGTACATGTATCACAGATTAGAAACACATGTGTGCATACATGTCATGTGCTTGCTGTACTACTGAAGGATTTTGGAGGATTCTGGTTATGTGTAAGCAAATGGGCCTAGGGAGTTAGGGAGGATTCAGGTTATGTGTAAGCAAATGGGCCTAGGGAGTTAGGAAGGATTCAGGTTATGTGTAAGCAAATGGGCCTAGGGAGTTAGGAAAGATTCAGGTTATGTGTAAGCAAATGGGCCTAGGGAGTTAGGAAGGATTCAGGTTATGTGTAAGCAAATGGGCCTAGGGAGTTAGGATTAAGGTTTATTGAAATTCCAAATGTTGCATGTTTGTGATTTAAACAATCAGGCATGTTAACTCAAATTAAATCATACATTTCACTACATCTCAAGTCCACTTCATATGTAGTGCACATGAAAAGAAATCTTTGAAAGGGTTGCGGGAAAAGTGGCAGCGTTCAACAAAGACCTGGTTTAGCGACATCATTTCCAGTAAATGTTCAATTTGACCGTGGCAAAATCAGAATGCAATGGATGTCCCCACAGCGTGGCTTTGCATGTGAGTGGCATTTGTTTACTCAAAACCATGCTCCCACTTGCACTGTGAGAAACTACTTGACTGAACTACATCCATTGCCAAGAAAAACACTCCGACAGGAATCTTGCCACTATTTCTTGCCTCCAATGCAGAGAGATATTTATCAAATTATATTCCCACAACACCATTTACGTTAAAAACTTCTCTTTTTCCAATCATTTTTTTTTCCAGGTCAAAGTTGGGCTGAAGCACTTAGAATTATCTCGAAAATCAGCAATGATTTCATGTACTAAATCACAAATGCAGAGTTTTTTTGTGCATCTGCAGCGAACATAATTGATTTTGTGACTCACGTACGTGGATGGCCTCCTGCGTTGTAAACCGAGCCAATCATATTGGCTGCATTTTGATACCATACAAGCTTTGCGCAAGATAAGGACCTCTAGTATGCAGGTTGTATGGCTTGCATTGGTCATGTACAATCTAGACTCAAGTGTCAGGGGGGGTATGTTTTATCAGTCCATGCCATGGCGCCAGGATTTGTAATTGTTTGCATAGGCCGGGGTTTTATGAATTTAATGTCAATTCAGTGTACATGAAGATACACCCCCTATACTCGCTGGCTTGATAAGTATACTGTGTATGCGGAACATAATGTTTAGCCGCACAACAGGGTATTGGAGAGAGATTCTCATCAATGTACACGCTATCATGTTGTTGCTTTAAATGAAAGGTATGCAAAGGTTAAAACCGGGGAGGGAAAAAAAAGGAAGGATTTCAGAGTCCAAAAGTTCAAGTGTGTGTATGGTGGGTCACTAGGCAGTGACCCAAGATAGGTGCATTACATGGATTATCAAGTAAAGTAAACACTGGCCCAGATAGAGTATAGATGTTCAGCTACTTACATCATGAAACAAAGGTTACTACCAAGAAATGTTTTCATCATGTGTAGCATTTTAAAATTACTTAACCCTCCTACTTCTGGTGCCTTTTTCATACAAGTTGATCCACCATTTGAAACCATTTCGCTTTTGTGGTTTTGAATGGTGAAATAACTGTGTACAGTATTGATTCCCCCAAATGGTTTTGAATGGTAGGTCAGCTAATACAAAACCTTGTTTGGATCTTTCCAAATGGTAGTACAGCTAATACAAAACCTTGTTTGGATACTTCTAAGTGGTGAATCAATGGACCCTCTATGCATTTGAATGGTACAGTAGTAAAGGTTGCTACTAACACTGTTCAAATGGTATCACCATGTGTGTACAAAACCAATGGGCATTTTGGTAAGTGGAAATTTTGAATGGTTTCAAATGGTCTATCAGTAGGAGGGTTAATCAGTCATATTAATCCCAATAGTAATTTGAGATTGTTTTTGCCGTTATAAAATCTAGAATGAATTTAGTGATACCAACTATTTATTATTATCATTTAACTTTCAGGCTCAAGTACCAGAAAAACATACAAATAAACAATCTTCAGATATTCATGAATTACCAAAAAGAAAATCTATAACAAAATTTTATAAAACAGAGAGACAAGCATCGTACATAATGGAGGATGCATTATTCAAATGAGTATTCAATGCATGCAAATGTTTTTAACAGTGACGGGCAACAGTGAGAGACAGTGAGAGAGAGAGAGCACGGAGTTCAATAGGTGTGTTGAAACTGGATCAAAAGTCATCAAAAATAGAAACAAAGCCAGTGCCCTCCAAAAAAACACAATCAATGGACGACTTGAAAAGGTCAAAGCCTGTTGAGCTATATCACTGCCAAGTCAATACGTTATGTCCGAGTAATAATGCGCGTTGAACCCAAATACTTAATACGGAAAGTGTTTTTTTTAACAGGGTGTGTAAATTGTCAAGTAAAATCAAAATGTTATCTTTGAACGCATGGACCCCTTTAAAATAGTTATCTAAATCAGACTGTTTTCTCCTGGACTGACGTTTAAATTTTCCTTTTACAGAAACCAGATACAAATATTTTGCACACACTCTTAAAATATGTACATGTACATGTACCATGTGTGAAAAAAATCCAAAACTTCCCCCCCTCCTGCCCAAGAGAAGGAAAAAGCAAAGCTGAACTTGTTTGATCTCTGGATATAAATTGTTCAAGTACATGTAAACATCCTCGTAAACATATACACATCTTGAGTCAATGGAATAAACACCTGAATAAATGGAGCAGTCCTGGTGTTTGTTTTCTACGTAATTTATCACCTAAAGGGCAGTTTCCTTTTTTTCATAATCCCATGTAAGTATCTTACAATGTGGTAGACAGTTTAAATCATTGATAATTCATTCTTTGAGGAGCTTCCACGTTTAAACCCATTTTCAAATAAGGCAGGCTTATCCGGGACTATTAGAGTCTCTGCTTCTTTTTAATCCACCAAGTTTACCAAAACTGGGGTCCCCTGGTCTGGACCATGGGGCGAGTTCAACCAGGGGGCGAGTTTCATCCTTGGATTAAAACAAGTGTGAATGGACTGGCTCTTAATCTTAGGGATCACCTTGGGGCGACTCCTTCCTTGGATGATTTATAAAGGTCATGACCTTTATCGGATTGCATCCATCTAGTTTAGTCTGGTCCCTTCACACATGTTGATGTATTGCAAATCAGTGTTGTGATTGTCTTCAGTTAATTCTCCATTTTTAAAAATATAATTCAGAAAAATAATACATACCCTTCTTGCGTTTTACTTGTTGAATGGCGGTTGAATGTCGTCTTCATAAGCATCTCCATAGTGAGAGGTACCTGTCCCTGATTTAATGCAGCATTCTCCTCAGTTGGGATATCCATAAGTTCGGCATCCTCCGGTAACGTCGGCAGGTAACCCGTAACCCTTGAGTTGCCACCGCTGGAGCTGCACTCACTACTCTTAGGGCTAATTCCACCATTGTTTATATATTGCACGTATATATCTGACTTGAGAAAACTCGGATACGTAGATTCCCGGATGTTCTCCTCCACTTCGGCCTGAGCTGCGTCGAACAAGGTCTCGTCAAACACAGAGCTGCGAACCATGCCTGCTATGTTAGTTCTCAACACTGCCGATATTTTCACAGCTTGCTGACCGTCCGCTTTGATGAACTTTTTGTAGATGACCTTGGCTAGTTCATTCCGTTTGGGATCGTCCGCGGATTTCTTCTTGAAGCCTTCAGTGGCTAACCAAAATAACAGACGGTCCTGTGCTTTTTCTTGTACAAGAAATTGCTTGAATAAGCAAATCCCATCTTCGTCCGACAGTAAGGCATGTAGGCTTTCTGTCCACCGTGTGTAGGGTGGAGTCACAGATGCCGACCCTTCGGGTTCAAACCCGAGTGGTGCCTCATCCTCCTCAATACCTTCCAATCCAAGCTTCATGGCCGACATCAGCGTCGACCGACGCGGCGTTGCCGAGGGTGACCGTTCTTTGGTGATGCTAGCGGTGCTGGTTGATGTCGTTTCATTCTCCTCACCTGGCACAGGTGGCCGCTGACTTGTTGGGAGATTCTCCGTGAAGTTTCTGCCACAATCTGCCATATAGTGATACAATTGAAGTGTCATGGCGCAACGAGATGCGCACAACCTTGCAGGAAACTGCCAATCGGCGGCATGAGTACTGTTCTCAATCTAAGCTATCAAACCTAAAAGTGTGTCTTTCCGTTCAAAAAAGAAAAACGTGGACGTGATCCCTTTAACCATGAAACCAGTACATGTATATCCAGTACATTCAGATTGATAATTCATGGGTGCTTTACTGACTGACTGGGGCCAACTTGGTCAACAGATGAAAACCTCTGCTATGCACAACACCCATTCAGCCAACTCACCTACTCAATAAACCTGCAACAAGAGAATAGACAAAGAATTATGTAAATGGTAATGGAGCTAGCTGGAGTCTGCCCAAATTGCCCCCTCTGACAAATACAACCCTGTTATGTAATCCTCAGGTATTTGTGCACTATATAATGTACACATTACAATACCACATGTCATCACAGATCATTGGTGCATTGACAAAATGGGACTCATTTGGACACTGGTTGAGGTTCCATGGGCAAAGCATTAAACCATAGCTTGCTCTATGGTTAAACAAAGTTCAGTCCATGTACCTCCTCAGTACCTACACATTAGTTGCTGTGTAACCAAAGTCCTTAGCATGATCTACAAAAAGGTTCAGAACATACCTACATATAATTGGCAACCTAATATTTCCATTAGTCTTTCTAAACTGCGACACCAAAGCGTGTTAGAAGTCAACCAGGCAGCACAAATGCAATGAGCTAGGGTCACCACAAAGCTCCAGCGGCCGATTTGAACAGGAAAATTGACTAGTGTGTGTGAAATGAGCTCTATTTCCTATCTCACACCCTAGAACTAATTAGCCTTTCGGAAAAATGCGAAAATACAATTTTGACGCGCAGTCGCGGGAAAGGTTTGATTTTTTGTTTATGGAATGATGAACTTGGTTCAACCGTTTGCTTGCTGATCAATTGGAAAGGGTCGTGCTTCCTGAACTAAAACTAGCGCAAGGGCAAAGCCAATTTATGATCGTCCAGGATTTTAAATTACATGTACAGTGTAGGTATCCATATTTTTGATATTTGTTGAAAAACACTTGTGCATAGCTTATGAATGAAAGCATCCAGAAAATACCCTATATATGCATTGCTGGCTAATGCATTTAACACAGTTCACAAATTATTTTTCATATTAACAGTGGGATTATACTGCATCATTTAAATAATTCAATGTGGCGATTTTGTAAACAAGCAAATGTAAATGGCCTAGACAGAAATTCAATAATGATACAAGACAGCTATGTTCTTCAATAACGCACTTAAAACAAAGTCTTTTAGTTAACAAAAAGGCCGGAAGCGGCAATGCCTATACCATGACACAAAAGCCCATGCTATAATTTTTTTTAATCTGGACTCAATACCGAAAACAAGGTCATCGTGGTTCAGTTAAAAGCCAGTGGCAGAGGCAATGGCCATATCACACTGCAATATGACACAAAATCGTGTCCTAGATTTAGTTTTTAATCTGGTCTCAATACCGAGCACAAGGTCATCTAGAAGGCATCCCTGGAGTTAATTCAGAAATAAAACTAAGCCCTCTAGGCACAGACCAATGACTTGTGCCTTTGATTTGATAAAATACTAATCAGTATACAGTTTCCAAAAGAATGGGATCCTGTAGCAATGCTCCAAGAAAAATCAGGATTCCATACATTTTGGGCAAATAGTGTCCTTTCTCAGTTTTGTTAATCACTTTAAAAGAATTCCGTGCACAAATTATTTTGCAATAATGGCATTGCTTTGAATGACAAGAAAATAATGCCTGGCTATGTAATCATTATTAAATAAATGGTTTTTCGTCAGGAAATTCACACAAAATTGATGACATGAAATGAAAAAATGCAGGAATAAATTTCAAATTACATAATGCAAACAAGTTTCATTGCCACTGATAGCAAGCTGATCGGCAGTCGACAACATACTTTTATGAATGAGTGTGCCTCCACTGTGTACATTGGTACACGTATATATGTAAAAATGTATGCATACCGAATATGCTAAAGAGATTTGTTTGATCGTGCAAGCTTACCTCCAGTAAGCACATTATGCCTCATAGTCACTATACAACAAACATCTGTGTATATATGCATGCATACAGCAAGGACGATGGTGCAAACATAACCAGACTGGAATTAACTTAAATGGCTGGTTGTAATGATTCCAACTTGAATCTTACTTAAATACACGGCATATTATGTTTCAAAACTAGTTTTAACGGACTTCTTGTCCGTACATATATTATTATACTTTCTACTTGAGGTTCTGGAAAAAAATGTGGGCAGGAATAATAACAGCTAACAAATTTTTCACATCAGTACCTACAAGGTCGTATCCCAAAATGTAAAAAAAAAGTCATATTGGTGAATTCCATATCGACAACCAAATACGCATGGACCATGACAATTGACAGCAATACCATTGTATCTAATACCACAGGTTTTGCGTGTACATCCAGCAACTTCTAGATGATAAAACGTTCTTAATCTGACAAAAAGTCCTACTTTGTAACAAGGTCGCATTGAGTTCTATGAACTCGTCATGCACAGACACGATGACCTAAATAAAACGTAATGCTATTTATGATATAATATTTATTATATTATTCAGCTCATCGGAGTTACAAGTGTAAGTACATGAATCCCGCCCTCTTGCTTTCAGGGATAAACAAACCAATGTTATATGCCTGCTTTTGACAATGACATATGCAATTATATGCAAGTATGACTGTCTGTTCATTGGGTTTTTATATTTCCTATTTGACACAGAATGCTTTACAAACTCCGTTCAGTATGATTGATCAAACAAAGTCATACTATTATGCGGTTTTCTGTTGTAGAATGTGGCATGTATGGTGAACGCATGAAAGGAATGCAGTCAATCGAGATACTAGAAAACAACATTTGTGTAAATGTTCCGTCACCATCAAAAATAAATAACTGTTTACTGTTAGTACACATGGTCTGCCCATGGAGGAAGGAACTGCCTAAGTAAGTCTAACTTTGAATAAGGCCATAATTATAAATGTAAACACAACAATGTCACATTCTTTATCAGCCTAACTTCCTGACTTGAGGGTTTTAAAATCACAATAATTCATCCATATAAAAACAGACTGTACTTCACAATGCGCAATAATAAATCATAAAATCCACTAGCCATTTAAGCTACATAGGCCTATATATAGAAAAGCATCACTGCCTAAATAGCAGTATGGCAGTGCACTATATCCAGTAAGGCTAATCGAAGTCCAGCCTACCATGTTGTGAAGACATTACGTTGCTTGTTGCTAGAACTGTTTCCTGCTTAACTCTACTGCGGCAGATTCACCAATGGACTAGCCCTTTTCCAAGCTTTTCTGAGCACGGACTGCAAATCTTGGGCATGGCCAGTACTAACAAGGCTTTAGTTTATGTCCGACACCGCCATGAGAGATTTCCCATGATCATGGACATGGACGGCCGTTGTACACGGCGAGTTGGTCCGACCATGTAATGCATGCAGAGAGCATGCCCTTGTCATTCCCCACCACCATACATACTACCGAATCGTTCGTGTCGAGTGCGTTAGTCAACAAAGCGTTCTTTCACTCACCCAAAACGTTGATCAGCCGTGAACCGGTGCAATTATTATCCAGGAGTACATGTAGACAACTCACATTCAGCATATGTAAGCATTTTTAGCAAGAAATACCATGTAAAAAGGTGGAATTTTCAAGTTTGCAGAGCCGTTCCGACCTACACTTACTGGATAGCGTCTCCGACTGCGAGAAGTTTTTCTGTGTGTTTCAAAGTGCAACACATCAAAGCATGTGCCCGCCGCCCGATGGCTCCCAAAGGGCAGTGACGTTACCTCAAAGGAAAAGCCGCACCAATCAGAAAAGGGTTGACTTTAGACCTGCGGTAGCGTTCATTGATAAAATAGGGAGTTCTGTTTTCGTTATGGTATTTGATGTTTATATAACATCCACGCCAATATTAACTTAGCTTATGTATTGTAACATTTGATGTTGAAGACATATTATGTATTTGATTGAAAAATATTTCCCTGTTCTTAGTCTGCACGATGATTAGTTAATTATGTACAAAACATGACGGGTCTATAAAATTGTACCTATTTTGAGGAATAGAACATTCTAATCCCTGAGGGCATTCGGCATTCTAGCGCCAGGCACACAGAGAGAAAGGACCGCACGGAAGTCCAACGGGTCAACGTTGCGTGAAAGGCAAAGAAAAAAGACCGTTTCAAAATGATTCACTGCATCACTCATGTACTTACTCTTGGCGAAATGAGGAGGGTAAATTGATGAATTGTGCAAAACAAACGGGCCCAATTCAGGGATCTTTGTGCGGCTGTGTTAATGGCTAGCACACAGTACCAGAATCTTGAACGTCCAACTTCGTGTTTTATGTACAATGTACATGTACAGTACGTGGCCGAGGCCGGGCGTATACCACGTCAAATACTGTGCTGCAGAGCCGAAATAAACGTCCCCCGCCGCTTCCATTCAAATCACCCAACGAATTAATTTGCCGTTGACCGTGCCGGGTCGGGGTCCGGTCAACTACAGGCCTCCACGCAAGCCGAGACGGCGCCTGTTTAAATGAGCCAAATTGCCTCGTAGGGTTGATTTTTTTTCTCTCTATATATTTTTGGGAGACTTTTTTTTTAAGGGCTGCAGTCGTTACGAATACTTGTAGAAAGCAATCGTGGATGCATCAAAAAGAACGAAAAGGCATAATAAACCAAACATTTACTACGCCTAGCGAACCATGATTTATGTAAATGGCTGTGTTGTGAATTTCAATAACATTTTGCAACAATTTGCGAGCCGAAGTGGATCATGAAAAGTTATACAACCGTGTCATAGAAAGAAAGGGATATGCCTATAGCCTGGCCTTGTGACAGATAAAGGACAACATGTTACGGTGGCTGAAACTGATAACGGCATATATGCCTATATGTCTGGTAAATCATGAATGCATAAACATTATTTCTATAATGGTCCGATACGGATGGTTGAATCTCAACAAAAAAACGCTCGAACAAAAAAGGGGGAAAGTAGAAATATAACAAAATAAATGGGGAGTCTGAATAAATTAGGCGAATAATAAAGAATCCCGGAAACAGGAAACGTTAACACAACACAGAAAATGCCGCATGACATTTCCAAAAAAAAAAGCTACCAAAGTACATTTGACTGAATAAATTACATTTTTATGCAAAAAAGAAAAATCCCCAGTGTGTGATATTTCCACAGAGGTTGGTAAAATGAAATAAACTCGAATACGATTCTGATTAAAACTGATCTAAAGAGTTGCCGCCTGAGATTCACGCATGCAAGTCTAAACGATCCGTGATTCGGGATCCTATATAGCGCTCCTGAAAATGCATACACTGCAAGCTCGCGCTGCATAATAACACATTGTGGCCCCCATTCAACTTGAGAGGCGGACGGACGACCGACGTTAATCATTTATCACCGCTAATAAAAACAGCCAGTACCCTGTGATCTTGCCGCCGACAAGGAGGTTTGCTTTGCCGCACTGGTTTTATCTCTCGCCAGCATATCGGCCATAAAAACAGAAAGGAGAGGCAGAAACGCCGCCGCAGTTCATGGGCCTGGGAGGCTAACAATGGACTCGTATGGCGATTTTTTTTAAGGGAACGAATAAACACAGTAGACTGGATGATCGGGATTAGAGCCATTCTCATTCCAACGCCAACAATACGCCTATGGCTAAACCATCAATTGTGCGCGGGAGTTTTACCAAGCCTTTGTAGTTTTCCCCCCATATTTTTTATTTGAGTTTTCTCTGCGATAAGTAGAAGGCCCTGCTTAGGAAAATGAGCAATTATGATCTGGGGGATATCAGGCCGACGTGTTCGTTCACCTACGAAGACTGCCTTTGTCGGTAGCCAGCGGCAACATCAAAGGCCTCCACGGGTGCAAAAAATGACAACTGTGTGCATTGCTAACCATCAATACTTGATTGGAATTATGCCAATAGATGGGAGTTGGGTCTGTGACTGTGCGTGTGACATACCCTGATTATATTCGGGTCTTTGCTGGTATTTGGATCGTGCGCACGCGGTAGTCTTGTCTCAGCGGGGTGAATTTGCTGTCAGAGGGGATGAATCCAGCTACAAAGACCACCCCTAACCATAGAGAAAGGAACACAGAACCGAAACCCTTCAGTAATATTAAAGGAATTTGAAGCTTACTTATTTATTTTTAAGTGAAGAAGACTGTTTGCGGTGACACCATGTGAAGTTCTCAATTGAGTAGTAATTAGTTCTGAAAAGAACTGGTGGTTATAACTCGACGTTTCGATCAGTATGCTCTGATCGTCTTCAGGAGAATGCAGACTCAAGCAGACTGCTGGAGGATTTGCGCTAACACTGGATGCCGGTGGATTATTGCGTTGTTGTTTACAGGCGGGAACTGAGTGGTAGGACTGGGATCTTTGGAGTGGGGGAGGGAGGGTGGGTGACTTAGGATGTAGAAGATCCCTTAATAATGGAGTGTCGTGGCCGAGCGGTCTAGCTTACTGGACTCAAGTTCTGGTGTTAGCAGCAGAATGTGGGTTCGAATCCCGGCCGTGACACTTGTGTCCTTGAGCAAGACACTTAACCATAATTGCTTCTCTCCACCCAGGGGTTAAATGGGTACCTGTGAGGGCAGAGTTGGTTGATTAGCCCTATATGCGCTGTAATGGCAGCAATTGAGCTGTATACTCCCCAGGGAGCTGAGATGGTTACAGGAATGATTTATGAGCCTCATGAGCAGGGGTAATAATATGCGCCTTGAGCACCACTCGGTTGGTGGATACGTGCGCTATATAAGTCCACACATTATTATTATTATTATTATTAATCGGGGGGGGGGGGGGTTGTGGACTTTGGATATAGAAGACCCTTCGGTCCGTAGTAGGGGTCGCCGATGTAGAAACCGATGTCCTGTGACAGTGTTATACTTGAAGATCTGATTTATTTTTGATTGATTGATTTATTTTGATTGAATTTTATTAAATTTTGTAAGAACATTTTTTAACATAAATGTTAAGAAAAATAACATTTTTGGAATTTATTAAATGAAATGTAGGCTAAACAATAAAAGACTTAGATCCAGGGGGCCACAGAGGGCCGTGTCCCCAAACAATATTTTTTTCCAAATTAACCCCGCCTCCTCCCTGAGGAGGCAAAGGGGGCCGGCATGAGACCTTTTTTTGTCGCCGCGCGGGTAAATTTACCATACCTTTTTGAGAGTGCCCCCTTTCGAGATGCTGGATCCACCCCTGACTGATGATATTATCGACGTCGTTTATGTTAGGTAATTAAAGGGTTACTAATAAATGCATCATAAGCCAGAAAGGAACGCTTCCCAAACTCGATCTTGAAAACGTTCATTATTATATTGCGTCACAGATGAGAGCGACTATTTGCTCAGTGCACGTCGTAGCCTTCTAGCGGTGAATTTGCACCCAGTGTCTTGATGATAGCTAGACTGGTCTCCTGTCTATATCCTATCAAGGATATACATAAGCTCTAGGCGTACCACTCAAAGGATTTCATTGGATACGTTAACGCGTTGTGCTGAAGATCTGACGTCACGCTTCGAGGCTTGCGCCAACCACGGAGGAAGGTAAATCTATTTTCCTTCCTCCATGCGCCAACCAACCAAGATCAAAGTTCAGCATCGGGAAAAAGATGGCTACACAGCCAGGATCTGGCGGTGCATTCCGCTTGCGCGAACGTTGCAAACGTTCGCCAACGTGTGCAAACAATTCCGGGTGGAACCAATAATTGTGCGCCGCTAACGTTGGCGAACGTTAGCAACACACGGCGAACGTAGTTTTGAGGTGTTCGCGGTTGTGCGAACTATCGGTTCCACTTTGACCCATCCGTCATCAAACGTTCGCGCGAACGTTTGTGATACATTCACGCAAGCGGAACGCAGCCAGCGGCGTAGCCACGGGGGGGCCTGGGGGGGCACGTGCCCCCCACAAATTTCCAGTGCCCCCCCCCTCCAGGTGCCCCCCACGAAAAATCCTCATAGTGCCCCAAAAAACAGAAAAGAAAAAGAAAAGGGAAAAAACCCATACCCCTGGCCTCCCCCCACTGAAAAGCAATGTCCCCCTGTTCCCCCCCTGCCCCCACTGAAAAAGTCCTGGCTACGCCGCTGAACGCAGCCCTCACTAGATGATAGCTAGCCTGAAGATCTGACGTCACGCTTTGAGCTAGAGGCGCGTGAATTACGCCATATCGATCCTAGCCGTGCAGCCGCCATATTTTTCCCAATGCTGAACTTTGACCTTGGTTGGTAGCTAGAGCGCAAGCCTCGAAGCGTGACGTCAGATCTTCAGCACAACGCGTTAACGTATCCAATGAAATCCATTGAGTGGTACGCCTAGAGCCTGTCTATATCCTTGATAGGATATAGACAGGGGACCAGTCTAGATGATAGCCACTTTTGCGTCATGTGTGAGCGTTGTGCGTACACTTTATGTGCGTATGTTATCGTACTAAAACCGCGTGTACTTCTACCAGCCAATGATCGCTGGAGATATTCCGCGCGTACGCACATCAACTGTAAAATTAAAATACGCCAAACGCGACGCACTATCGCTGCCCAGCTTCGCCAGTGGTCTAACAACATGGTGCCCTCAACAATTTCCAGCCAACAGGCGGGCGCACCTTAAGCTGGCATTGGAACCCCGTCGCGTCGTGAATGACTTCGCACTTCACACTTTGTGCTCTCAAGTCCACCCTTCCAACATTTTATCCCCCCCTTCCTACGGAAAATGTTGTTCTAGTTCCGCCCCTCGGGGACAAAATGTGGTTGATCCAGACCGGGATGTTAATGTTCATAATATTATTAAGTAAAGACCTACCTGGCATTGTGTAGGTCAACATGGTTATCTCGCATACGACGGTGCGGCGTGTCAATGCGCCCCTTCGTCCAGCTCCATGCGTTCGCTTTGTTTCGCTAAATTATTACTATTATTTAATATTTTTATTATTAAATATTGTTATTTTTATAAATATTCATTGTTGTAACTATTGTACTTAGAAATTGTTTTGATGGATGCACCGATATTTACATACATCGTGTGCCACTGTTTCAAAAGTGTAATTCCAAATAAATAAATAAATAAATAATAAGACTGTTTGCACCGACACCATTGTGAACATAATGCTCACATTGCCGATAAAGCGACGATGAACTGTTACAGTTTACTCGTACTTGTGTACACTTACTCATGAAAATGTACTCGACTACAATTAGTCTGGTTTACGTTTTTATTTCTTTAAAACTTTGTCATAAGGCAATATGAAACCACTTCAAATGGATTAATTTCTTTATTCCAAAATATAAATATTTGCAACAGCTGAACACCACTTATGCTTCTACATAGTAAATCGTTAATATGATAATCTGGTAAATACCGTTATCTGGTAATTACCAATGACACCCCAATAATTTTTCTCAGTCAGCATTTAGAGTCTCAGTCGGCAAATGAAGCATCAAAGGTACTAGAACAAAGGTTGGTCCAGAATAAATTTTCAGTCGGCAAACCTTGAGCTATGGGTTTGCCGACTGTAAATGTATCGTGTTTCTAAGTGCTGAAGATTTGCCGAGTTGTTTGTTTGTTTGTTATAACATAAAGGTTATAAGTTGTTTATAAGCTGCGGTTTCGGGTAGCAGTTCGCCCCCCCCCCCCTGTTGGTCATGCAAGTGTTGGTCACGCAAGTGTTGTGTCAGTATATTTACCAACAACAAATATTTACGCCCCCAACTATGACGTCAGTCGGCATATCAGCTTCGACGTGCACCCCCAAAGAAAGTGTCTTCGCTACGCCCCTGACCATTGACTTTTTAAAATGTTAATTATTATAATTGTGTAAGTCTTGATTTAACGCGAGTTGCGTTAAAAGAAAATGATGTATGTGATTGTGTTATTTTTTATGAGTGCGGCTATAAGCCAGGCACTTCGTGTCTGACGTCACTGCGTTTGATCTGGTATTGCACGGCCCTCAGTTGAGAACCGGGGTGGGAGATGACAACCTTCACGTGGTCCACCCTGTTTCAACTAATGTCATCAAACCGATGTATGCAGCTACTAGCACTCTAAGCTGCTCATCATCATACGAAAGAAGAAGTTGAGAACCCATTTGAAAACATATAAACAATATGCACACGTGTGCGTGCATATCGAGTCACAGTGTTTGCAGTATTTCACTCATAATTGTAAACAGGTAGGTATAAAACATCAGTTTGCAACAAAAAATGCCTGTTTATTGTTTGAGTTTTATTAACCTCTCCGTAAGATCATGGAGGTAGAATAAGACCTCCATGGTAAGATTCTGCTGTAGAAATGGGTTCTCAACTGGGCGCCGCGCAATACCAGATCAAACACAGTGACGTCAGACACAAAGTGCCTGGCTAATAGCCGTACTCTTTTTATACACGATCTACCTCCCTCCGCAAGAGGGCGCAATTTCAAGAGAAACAGCCACACAGACGAGCAGGGCATTATCTCTAGACGACCAGCTATAAAGGAAATGAATTTATAACACCACGTCAAACATTAATAACAATAAAATTCATGAAGTTTGTTCGTGTCATTCTAAATTTCATAACTTTGATGACCCAATCAAATTTGACTTCGATTTTTCAAGATAAAATTGGCATTTTTTGCAATTTTGCTTACAATTAATAGCTTTCCACCCAGCGGCGTAGCCACGGGAGGGGCCTGGGGGCACGTGCCCCGCCACAAATTTCCAGTGCCCCCCCCCCAGGTGCCTCCCCCACGAAAAATCATCATAGTGCCCCAAAAAACAGAAAAGATAAAGAAAAGGGAAAAAACCCGTACCCCCTGGGGCCCCCCCACTGAAAAGCAATGCCCCCCTCTTGTGCCCCCACCCCCACTGAAAATGTCCTGGCTACGCTGCTGTTTCCATCTTTTGTACTGAACACGTACTGTGTCAAATCCAATAACAATGGCAAATCACAAAATTAATAATGAATTTTCTGCGCAATCGGTCACCAGCCCGGAAACGTTAATTAGAGTGCATTTACAAGCCATGAATATCAATGAGGGTACGGAGGGTGGATGTTAAACTATCTTCTAGCATAATTATAGAGATGTATTCCTTCCTGCATGATCCTATTGTATATACCATTTCCATTTCCCACGCATGATGAAAATAACACTAAATAAATGGTCACAAGTCAATAATAGGTGATTTGACTTACTTGATTTAAAGGCCGACCATGCTGGATGTCTAGCGTCGGCGGCCTTCCACACTGCAAAAACCGAGGTGTTAAAATAACACTAGTGGTGTCAACTTTCTTCTTCCATGGTGTTTATATTGTGCGAGTTGCCTAATATAAACACAAATGGTGTAGTTTTTAACACCACAGTTTTTGCAGTGCAGAGAATTTACCGCCATTTAGCCTGGTCATGGAGTAGACGGGGAGCGTTGATGGGGGGGGGGGGGACTGGCATGCACGTAGGTCATCCGCGCGAATGGAGTCGTTCTAACGAGACTAGGACCGGTTTCAAAAACCTTCACAAATTTAAAATCAAGCAATTTCAAATTCAATAGAAGAGGCGTGCATCCAGTTTATTGTTGAGCTGGGGGGGGGGGGGGGCACCTGTGGCGTATCCTGCCTTGTAGTCAATATGTTTTCAGTAAAGGAAATGGGGTTAAATTAGGGCAAACTTTGGTGTCACTTAAAGAGCCAGCATCGTCACGATCAGAGCTGACTTTCAACAGGGCATGGAATCGGTGTCCTAGTTTAAGATGAACTGAGTGACTGAAAATGACTGGCTCATTTATGCAACAGCAACGGTAATATGACCTTATCATGTGGCGTGTTATGGCAGGCACTGAGTTAATCTAGCATTCCGATTCCATGCCCTGTTGATCGTGACGATACTGCCCCTTTAAAGTCACTAAAATGAAATCCTCTGTCCGCGTGTACATATTAAATGGTGCAAACCAAGGACTTTTTTTGTAACAAAAGGGAACAATTGGTGGGGTACGGGTCCTTATAAGCGGGGCGAAAATAGAAGATCTTGACCCAGCCCTCCCCATCACCCACCCACCCTGCGACTGCGTGGGTACCGCCCCACAGCCCTTTGAGACCTAAACCTCAATAACTCGGTGCTCGAACCGATGAGGACAATTGTAAAATAATTAAAAATTATATGAATAATATTAAGGGACGAGACTCCTGAAAACATAAAATATGTACAAACAAATAAAATAGCACGATGTCTTGTTAATTTTGTAGAAACTCTTGTCCACTTTTCTAAATAGGCTTAATATTCCCGCATACGTATGTCCCTTTAATTTTGTTCACACATTCTTATTGTCAAAGAGGGCGCTATTCAATTTTTAAAGAGAAGGTACGTTCATTTCAACCGATCTAGTTTAAACAGAATGATAACATAATCAAAATAACCTGCGAAAATTCGTGCTCATTTTTTTCAGAAAACAATGAAAACATGTTACATGGTTTTATAAACTTAACACAACAATTTAATTCCTGTTTTATCTATAAGATGAAATTATTTCTCAGAATGACTGATACGTGTAACTTTTCACTAAGTAAGTTTTTCGATGCCATGGTGGAAGGAAACTCCTTCCTCCATGTCGATACTAATTTGGAAATAACCAAAGTTGTACCTTCCCTTTCACCATCACGTCAGAAATTGTCTAAAGTTTCTCTTCCATTTATTACAATTGGTGACTCGCAGATAACCTCATCACAAGCACGTAATTTGGGTGTTATATTTGACTCGACAATGACTTTAAAACCTCATATCTCCAACATTGTTCGCATATCATCATTCCATATCAGAAATATTAGCCGAATAAGGAAATACTAATAAAAGTGCTGCTGAACAAATTATACATGCGTTTGTCACATCACGGCTCGATAACGGGAATGCTCTCCTCTACGGTCTCCCGCAGAATCAAATATCTCGTCTTTAGCACATACAAAACACAACAGCTCGTGTTGTGACTTTGTCCAGAAAGTCATGCCATAATTATCACGCCAATCTTGAAAGAACTGCACTGGCTTCCTGTTTCACAGAGAATTGTTTTAAACTTATGCTAATTGTTCACAAATCTTTTAATAACATTGCTCCAATTTATATTTCTGAACTGCTTAAAGTCTCACTCCATCACGCAATTTGCGCTCAGCAACATGTCACTCCTAAAGGAACCAACTTCAAAACGGAACTGGGGTGATAGGTCGTTTTCTGTCGCGGCTCTGAGACTCTGGAATCATCTTCCACTAAACTCAAATCTTGTCATAGTATAACTAGATTTAAGTCGATGCTTAAAACTCATCTTATGTCACAATTCTTCAAAGACGATGTATATTTGTAATTCCATTGTAGGTACATGTATCTCAGTACATAATTTTTCCCTATGCTATCATTGTATATTGTTTGTATTCATGTTTTTTCTTTGTTTCCGCGCCTTGAGCGCCCAGCAGGGTGGATATGTGCGCGCTACAAATCTTTATTATTATATTATTATTATTATCAAACTGAGCCCCATACAATGCTGACTGGCCTGCTCCAATGATCACAACTGCCGCTCCTTCAACCTGTCAGGGAAGATGTGTCAACTCAACAATGTCACCATTTGCCAGGACAGGTTGATGCATACAACAAGTACCATGGAGGAAGTGCAAGTAATTGATGGTAAGAAATTCCACCTCCATGCTTTAATATAAATAGGCAATATATTATTATTTTGTGATTTAATTAGAAAATTAAAAGTTTCAGATGTGGCTGCGCTGGAAAACTATTTTGCTTGGCCTACATGGATTTACTGATTGGTTGGGCCTTATCCGCTGTATCTGAACAGAAACGATCTGACAAGTCTATGTATTAAAAACCATTAATTTTTGCCTGGTTTTCAACTCTTTTCTAGTCTTTACTCAAGGTGCACGTGGCAACCCACATACTAATACACCATCCACGAAAAAAGATCAGTTCTAATGGGGTTGCCGTGCGCGCCTTGACTAAAGGCTAAATGTGTGCGCAGTTATAATCATTGCTGTATTATCGATCGTATGCGTAGCGCAAGCATATCAGCGACACATCTAAAATGGCAGCCTCCACGAGTGGAATCAAAGTCAACTTGGTCAAACAAGAAACAGAAACAAGCGCAGACGATACAACTTTTGCGTCTTTGGTAAAGATACACATGGCTCACTTGTACTTGTGACATTCTAAGACACAAATTTAACATTATTTAAAAACTGTCAGTTGCAAAATTCATCATGATTTTGAAGTTGTTTGAATATGCCCAATTTCCGGACATTCATTATTATTAAGAATAAGAACACATGTCCGGCAGTGGAAAGACTTTGTCTTTGTATATTAAAAAAAAAATGACCAGACATTCAGTGATTATTGCTCAGGGCAGGGAGTTACTAAGATCACACGGCCGGCAATAATCCAATGCCCATTCCCTGATTTTTATAAACATTTTTAGACACTTAACTTGGCGTTTTATATAGTTTTTGACTTACACTACAGGCCTGTTGGGTCTTTTGGGATGGGGAAGGGGTACATTTTTAAAGTCTATTTATTTTTAGTTTGGTGTATAGGCATGAGCGTTATGTATGTCGCTTGTCGTGGTTACTTTGGTTTGGCAGTTATAACATAGGCCTACATGTTTTTTGTTTGTTTTGTTTTGGGTTTTTTTGTGGCAAGTTTTGATATTTATTATTGACAGGTTGCCTGGAATAAGGTTTATCATAAATAGTGCTGTAGCAACTACCGCAAAGCATACTGGGATACAATTTGGGGCATCTATTTGGCACGGCTTGTGTGAAGTCAATAATATTGAGTTTGTTTGCAGGGCACGCGGTGGCGCTGTTGTGACCCACAGATATCCCATTCTATGAGACCATGCAACAGGGTCACACAACAACAACCACCACCACCACCACCACCACCACCACCACCACCACCACCACCACCACCACCAAGATTCCTTGCAGTTGCTATTTGTGATAAACCTTATGGTTGAATGTACCGTACTAGGCAGTTTCATGAAAATTTGAAGTTGCTTCAATTCTTTTAAATGTCATATCACTGGATAGAGCAACAAAGTAGAAAGAAAATGAGGGGTCAATGGTCATGATAGGTTAACCCTGTGAAAAGTTACGATTTTTTGTTGATTTAAATATTTGGTCATTTTGGAGGCCAGTTTCATTTGAAAAGTTGTGACCGCATTTGCCTGCAACGTATCCTTGTAGTACCATGGAGCTATTTTATACCTCCATGGTAGTACTAACAAAGTGTCTATATAGCATGTACCCCTTTTATAACAAAAAAATCTCATTGAATACCAAAATCCACCCGTGCGTGACACCCCGATTAAGCGGCGGCGTGACACCCGATTCACCGAGTCAAATCGCCGATAGAGGTGATTTTTTTTAAATTTGCTGTCGGATCATTTTCCGCGAGTTGCACTGTTTTTCCACCAACGTTACAGTTGGCACCACGATACGGTGTATCCTTTTTTCGTGGTTTCAAGTTTCGTGAAGACCATCCAATACCTCTAAATTGATGATGAATTTCCGTCATGCAATAATGATGAAAACGGGTCGTAAACACGGCGATATTTCTAACGTCCGAGTTCGGATATTTTGCATTGAAACGAAGCAAAATTTATGAATGAATCTAAGATGGCGTCTACAGATTAACGATTAATCCGCACAGCGACAACGCGAGCTACGGACAGCTAGCCAGGGGGAACGTTTTCGCGAGAACCCGGATGTGAGTGAGTCGGTCACAATCGCGATGTCTAAAGTTAGCTTTTGAAGTGCCCCGCCAGCGGCGGCTTGCGTGAATCTGCCTAACCGTACCTTTGATAGGCAGTTTCATGAAAATTTGAAGTTGCTTCAATGCTTTTAAATGTCATATCACTGGATAGAACAAAAAATTTGAAAGAAAATGAGGGGTCAATGGTCATGATAGGTTAACCCTATGCAAAGTTACGAATTTTTGTTGATTTAAATATTTGGTAATTTTTAAGATCCAGTTTCATTTGAAAAGTTGTGACCGAATTTGCCTGCAATGTATCCTTGTAGTACTAACAAAGTCTATTTTGCGCAAGTTGCACTGTTTTTGTGCCAACGTTACAATTGGCATGGACTGATCAATTAAGATAACCACGATGTGTAGTATCCATTTATCGACACTAGAAGTGACTACATCCGTAGACTACCCTTTATATTAGAATTTTACCATGAAAGTTCGGCGGGTCACAACTTCGACAGAAAAAAAGGATATGAAAAATAGCGCCACCATCGGCGGTTTGCGTGAATCTGCCTACCTTTAATTATCACAACTTTCTTGGTCACCAGTCTTTTGAACCTAGCAATGAATTTTCAAAGAACATTGATCCCCAACTCCATCTTTTCAGTTAAAACCTCATTTTAAGGAAAGAATGTCAAACCCAACCGCCACTTATGCACAATGACAATGTCTAAGCATGTGTTTTTAGCAGATAACAACATCTCACTGGATGTGCATACATTCATTGCTCAAAATCTTACAAAATATAATTTCTAATCCTCACTTTACTACACTTTCCAGTCCTGCGTCCTCGGTCATCCTTTAAAGGCAAATCTGTTAAATTGGTCATATTTGGATAGAAAAGTGGCGGTTGTATTCTACATTCTTTCCCATTTTAAACCTATTCCAGTAATTCAGGCCTGCAATTACACAGAGGACACTGTCTCCATTGCCCTGGTCTTGGCCTTGGTAACCCTTAAAACTGTTTTAGACATATACATTCTAATTTTCTAATGGAAGTGCCCTTTACTCGGAGTGTCTTGCCCCTACCAGAATTCACTTCCAGGCCTGGGAATTAGTTGTTGACAATTTAAATGACTATTTAAATTTCATCTCTGATTGCACATAGTGTCCCATGTTGACAGCCATGTCTTGTTACTCACCAGGGTGTCGTGGATGTATTATGCGAAGCTTGCGAGCGTCTTAAATGGAAGATTCCGACGAAGATACAGCGAGAGGCTCTCCCACTGAGCTTTCAAGGTTTGTTTCATTGACCCTAACCCCCGGAGCTATTTTGGCTAAGAACCTTCCTGAGTCCGCCAAAATCCACCACCATTCAGTATAGCTAGGATGATCCTATCGTTATGTTTTCACATAAGCGCTAGGATAATGAGTGTACAAAAAAACGTAGAACTACCGTAGATTGCATGTTTTACGAAGAAATAAACACATTGCATTGTAATACCTTAAATCTATGAATCTACTATGAATCTATACTGTATTGTTATTATGTGTATGCCTTTGATCATTCAAAATATTGTAACTTACACTGTGCTTTTGACCAATTCTTGCCTTGTTTTGATCTTCTCTGCGGTTCGATTCTGTCCGCATGATATGTCACATGTCATACACCTACTGTTCCATCCGTTTTAACGGTCATAGGTGATTTACTGGAGCCGAGCAGAGCCGTATTTTGGACTGGCTCTGGAGCGGTGCGGTTCCATTGGAACCGTTGTCATTTGTCTTTCCACATATGGTCCTTTGCATTGTCATGTACAATTATCAGAGATTCCTTTAACAATTTCATTGAAAAGAAGCTGGGCATAATGCAATAGCGGGTGGCCACGTCTTCCGAGCATGTCACCGTACACGGGTGGCTCAACCGAGCATGCATACCAATATTCCGGAGTTTCCTTTGGCGTGTTTAGACGCTCTCCGATCCACGGTGCAAAAAATAATTGCGTGTATACACGGCCTCCGATGGCCAGATAGCTTTTCCATTTTACAACATTTGTAGATGATGATGATGATTTAAAAAAACAAATCTGGATTATCAATTTGCAGGACGAGATATAATCGGCTTAGCAGAGACGGGTTCAGGTAAAACTGGAGCTTTTGCACTTCCTATTCTGCAAGCGTTACTGGACAGACCCCAGAGACTGTTTGCTCTCATACTCACACCCACCAGGGAATTAGCCTACCAGATAGCTGAACAGTTTGAA